>JASAUF010000411.1:5525000-6157500 GCA_030180095.1 Magnolia changhungtana | reverse complement strand
TTCCGACACCACAACTACTACCATGTCAGACTCATTACATGTTTCTGTAAGATTAGCTCGAGGCTTATCATTGTTTTTCTTAAGTATGCAAGTTTTAATGTGATGCCTAGGCTTTCTACGGTTATAATATTTTCCTTTTTTCTTAAATTGATTATTTGCATTCTTCTTTTTTAATATGTATTCTTTAGCATAATGTTCAGGCGTGCCACAATTATTACATTTGCCAATTATTTTCTTGACTTGATTTCATACAATTCGCATTTAAATGAACCTCATTGGTATTTTCTTTTTTGTCCATGTTTCTATTGGCCTCGTTTGTTTATATGTGTACTATTGTAGATTCCAATGAGACACTGTTCTTTTTATGTTTCATTTTATTCTTATATTTTCTCCGAGGGGGTGGTAACTTTTCTATCAGTTCTCCTGACAGAAACACTTAATCCAAGTTAATTCCTTCTGACAACGGTTCATGAACTAGATTTTGAAAATCGTGAATCCGATTTGTGATATGTTTGTCATTTGTCATTTCATAGCCAAGGAAATTAGCGATTACATGTTTCTTAATGCTTGCATTTTCTAGAATGTATTTCTTTTTTAAAGTAGTCCATACTTCCTTAATAGACTCATACGAACCATAAAAATCATATAACTCGTTGGACAAAGAGTTTATAATATAATTTTACAATTATTTTAATCTACTACTTCGATTTGATTTGTTAGATCTATAGTAAATTATTTAGATAATATGTATAAAACTTTAAGGATAGTCAGTGCGAACATAAGTTTTTGTTTCCACCGTTTAAAGTATTGTCTAGCGAATGGTTTGATTTTAACTAACTCAGTTGAAACATTAACTGTTACGGTAGTCATGGTCTATTTAATTCTAACAAATTTGATTTCAAGATTGTTAGAATATTTGGTTGAATCAAATAGACTGTATAAAATTGAAAATAAAATAAAATAAATGAGATGGAAGACATATAAAGTTGAGTCGAGGCGTGGCGTGAATCACTCGGCTTGAAATCGAATTTGCTCCCCTTGGATAATGTTCCAAGTGCAACAGGTTTCCAGAGCAATCGACTTCCATGATACACCGACTATAACCCAGTCCCAGTAGTGCACTCACTGTACGTGAGCTCGAACCACTTGTGGTTTAACCCGAAAGTGCTAAGTTAACTCAGCGATGAACTCAATAACAAAAATTGATAAAATATAAAAGGAATAGAGAGCAGAAATATTTTCATGATTTTTGAAAATGAATGGAAATCCTTATATAGACTTTAAAGTGGTACATTAAGCACAATTTCAAAAGAGTTTGGTCTATTGGATTTGAAGGTTCAAAACGAAAAGCCGCAAATGCGAGTACACTCGTATAAATAAAGTCCCGCGAGTACTCACCCACTCACACACACACGCACACACACCCGCGGCCTATCCCATCCTGTCACGCACGCGGTTTAGCGCGCGTATGGTCAATGAAATAAATTAGAGCTATTGACATACCCCCTATTGGCGCGATGAACTCAACAACAAAAATTGGTAAAATATAAAAAGAATAAAGAGAGAGCAGAAAGATTTTCGTGATTTTTGAAAATGAATGGAAGTCCTTATAGGGTTTCATCCATTGGATTTAAAGGTTCAAAATGAAAAGGTGCAAGTGCGAGCACACTCTTGCACAACTAAAGTCTTGCGAGTTAACTCAGCGATGAACTCAACAACAAAAATTGGTAAAATATAAAATGAATAGAGAGAACAGAAAGATTTTTGTGATTTTTGAAAATGAATAGAAATCCTTATATAGACTTCTAACTAGTGCATTAAGCACCCTTTCGAAAAGATTTGGTCCATTGGATTTAATAGTTCAAAACGAAAAACCGTAAGTGCAAGTACATTCTCACATAAATAAAGTCCTGCAAGTACCCATACATACACACACCCATGCAAGTACACCAATACTCGCAGCTCATCCCTTCGCATCACGCACGCGAGTCAGCGAGTGTGTGGTCAATGACTTTTGAAAATGAATGAAAGTCCTTATAGGGTTTCGTCCATTGGATTTAAAGGTTTAAAAATGAAAAGGCATAAGTGCAAGTATACTCTTGCACAAATAAAGTTCTGCGAATACCCATATACACACACACACTCGCACGAGTACACTCGCACCTGTGGCCCATGCTGTCACACACGTGGCTTGGCACGTGTGTAGTCAATGGCATATATTAGACTTATAGGCATAACCCTCTCTCAGCGGACCAAATTCACATACCTCCTGAATGTGGCACATGTCTCAAGGCAAAAAGTCTATTATTATATACAAGAAAACTTTCTTAGACAAATTCAATGTGGGACTAAACCTACAACTCAAAAGCAACATAAATTTTAAATTTGGAAAGAAACCGAAATTCACCCTTTTTTAATAAAAAATTGGAAACAAAATACAACACTGTCAAGTTTATTAACGTCACCAAGTTCTGTGGGTCCAATCATGAGGTATGTATCATGGACACGGATTGCATTCTATCCCCGCCTATCTCTAGCCACGAACGGGCAGTTCTATGGGCAAGCCCACCATGATGTATTTGTTTATCCATGTCATCCATCCATTCTCTCATATCATTTTAAGGGATGTGCACGTAAATGAGGCAAATCCAATGCTCAAGTGGATTACACCAAATAATAAGATGGGCTTGCATTAAATGTAAGAGTCACATGTGGTGTTGTCCAATTGAGTGTTGGAATTGGCTCATTTTTGTGCACATACTTTAAAATGATACGAGAGAAGGGATAAACAACATGGATAGACACATACATCGCGGTGGGCCCACCTACAGAATTGTCTGTTCATGGCTAGAGACTAATGGGGTAGGACGCAATCCGTGTCCATGTATTATATCTAAATCGTCCATCCATTTGGTGAGCTCATAGTAAGGCTTGAGCCCAAAAATAAGACATCCAAGATCAATTGGACCACACTACAAAAGGAGCGGGTGATTGAAAGTCTACCATTGAAACTCTTTTACGGTCACAGTGGTTTTGGAATAATATGATCCATGGGAAAAATAAATGTTAAGGTGAACTATACAAATGTTTTAATGGTGAGAATCATTGTCCCACTGCTATATGTGGTGTGGCCCACTTGAGGGTTTGGATATTACTTATTTTGAGGCTCATAATCTAAAATGATCTTGCCAAATGAATGAATGGTATAGATATAATAAATATATCATTATAGGCCTTACGTAACTTTGATCTCCTTAAAACAGTCCGTACAACTCAGAGCTGGAGGAGCATCAGCGCACCTTCGCCGCTGCACACGACACGTGCCTACACCAGCCAGGTCTATGGTGTGTGGTAGACCAACCAATCCACTGGGTTCATCCAACCAATGTGACGGAAGCGGATGGGCTGGTGTACCACCCACCAGCTATAAAGCTGCTGCAGGTATGTGTCGTGCGAAGCCGAGCACTGACGCTCCTCCAGCTCAAGTTGTACAAACGGTTCAAAGGAGATCAAAGTTACATGGCCCCACAGTGATGTATTAATTATATCTACATAGTTCATCTACTTTTAGAGATAATTTTAAAGCATAGTTCAAAAAATTAATCATATCCAAAGATCATAGGACCACACCACAAATAGCAGCCGAGATAATTATTTTCACGGTTAAACTGTTAAACAATTGGTAGGGCCCACCATGACGTTTATTTTCCATCTAACATGTTCATGAGGTCACAAAGACCTGAATGAAGAGCGAAAAAAATTTCATATTCATCCAAAACCTCTGTGACCCCAAAAATGGTTTCAATGGTAGACGTTCAATCCCTCACTGCCTTTTGCAGTGTGGTCCACTTGATAGTTAGATCTGTCTTATTTTTCATCTCAGGCCAGAAGCCGAACTCCAAAAATGGATGAACGGTTGGAATATAACATATACCATGATCAGACCCCACGGAACTTGCTTACGTCAATACAGCATATAGCTGGTGTGAGGTACACCAGCCAATCCGCTTCCCAATGTGACCGTCTTATGATTACGGAAACGGATTGGCTGCTCCCAATGGCTGGTGGTCGGTGCTCTTTGGGACCCACCATGATGTATGTGTTTCATCCACACCGTCCATATATTTTTTAATATTATTTTATGGTATGAAACTAAAATTGAGGTTTATCCATCATTTTATGGTATGAGACCAGAACTTAAGTATATCCAAATCTCAAGTGGACCACAGTACAGGAAACAATGTTGAATGAGTGTCAACGGTTAAAAAACTTTTGGGGCTATAAAAGTTTTGGATCAAGCTGATCTTTGTTTTTTCCCTTCATCTGGGCCTGTATGACCTAATCTAAACAGTACAGTGGGCCTTATGAGGATTTTAATGGTGGATATCCACTCACTGTTGTTTTCCTGTGGTGCGGTCCACCTGAGATTTATATCCCTCTAATTTTTTGGATCAAGCCTTAAAATGATCTGTTAAAATGGATGAAACACATACATGGGCCCATAGAGCACCGACCACCAGCCAGCGGGCTGTTGGCAGGGAGAGTAGCCAATCCGTTTCGATTGATTACACAGACAAATGCAGCTATCATTTCACGAGGTGAAATTCACGGATGCGGATTGGCTGTGTACCACACACCACAGATCTAGCTGGTGTGCTGGCGTCACCAAGTTATGTGGTCCCATCACGAGGTATGTGTTATATACAAACCGCCCTTTCATTTGTCAAGCTCTCCGTGAGGCTTGAGTTGGAAAATAAGCCAGATCCAAATATTAAGTGGTCCATACTGCAAAAAGTAGTGGGAGATGGAGTCGAACAATAAGACAGATCTAAAGATTAACTGGACCACACTGCAAAAAGTAATGGGAGATTGAACGTCGACCATAGAAATCCCTTCCGGGGTCAGAAAATTTGGATCACTGTGATAAGGTTTGTGTGACCTTATGAACAGATTAGATGAAAAACATAGGCTATTGTGGGCCTACAAATGTTTTCACAGTGAGAATCATGGTCCCACTGCTATATGTTGTGTGGTCCACTTGAGCTTTCGATATCACTCATTTTGTAGCTCACAGGTGGATATATCACTATTGTTTTCCTGTAGTGTGGTCCATCTGAGACTTATATCCCTCTAATTTTTTTGTATCAGGCACTAAAATGATCTGCAAAAATGGATGAACAGCATGAATGAAACACATACATCAGGGTGGAGCCTGCAGAGCACCGGCAGGGGAGTAGCCAATCCGTTTCCGTCTTTTTTTTGAGTTCATTTTAGCATACGAGACCAAAAGTGAGCCGAGACTCAAGTTATCCGTACTGAAGGAAAATGTGGGAAGGGAAATTTCTACCGCTGAAACTTTTCTAGGGTCGACGGTGATGTTTACATGCCATTTACATCGTTCGTAACGTCATTTCCAGTGGGATGAACGCAAAACACAAATATTAGCATGATTCAATACTTCTGTGGCCCCGCAGCTCATTTTTGGCCTAATATCCTAAAATGAACTCACAAAACGGATGGCCGGAGCGGATTTTTCACAAACATCACAGTGGGCCCCACCTAGGTCAGTAAATCGGGAACGTATTGGCTACTCCGCCTGACACCAGCCAATGGCTGGTGGTCGGTGCCGCACCATGACGTATATGTTTCATCCAATGCCGTCCATTTATTTTTAAAGATCATTTTACGGAATGACACCAAAAAGTTATATCCCGATCTGAAATGGACCACATTACAGGAAACAGTGTTGAATGAGTGTCAACCATTAAAAACATTTTGGGGCCATAAAAGTTTTAGATCGAGATGATTTTTGTTTTTCCCCTTCATCTGAGCCTGTATGACCTAATAAACAGATTGGATGTCAAATAAACAGTACAGTGAGCCTTGGGAGGATTTTAATAAGGGATATCCAATCACTATTATTTTCATGTGGTGTGGTCCACCTGAGATTTATATACCTCTCGTTTTTGGAATAAATGCCTAAAATGATCCTTAAATATGGACGAACCTAATGGATGAAATACATACATCATGGTGGGGCCCACAGAGCACCGACCACCAGCCACGGCGCTGGTGTCGGCGGGAGTAGCCAATCCATTTCCCAGTAAATCCGCGTCGGTGTCTTCGCTCGTCTTCGCATGACACGTAACCATACCAGCCAGATTGGTGGTGTGTGGTAAACCAGCCAATCCGCTTCCGAAATTCACATTCTAAATTCCAGTTTTTAATACATTGAAATCTACAGCATTCAATCCGAATCGGAGCAAGGCGCGGATGACATATACACGCCGTTGATTAAAACAACAAACAAGTCCGGCCGAGCCACGGCCTGCATTCACGACTGCAAGCCATGGTCCGATTCATCTCTCAAGACGCTATCAAGAGCGACAGTAGAACAGAAGCTGATTACCTTATGGAACCGATTCACCGGGCCTGGCAGATCAGGGACCTTCTTCCATTTGCATCTTGAATCTTGGCCGTTGATCTCGCACACGCAGGCAGGGTATTTCTTGTGAGGCTCTTCATTGAAAACATAGATGAGATCCCCCAACCCCACACATTTCAAGCTCGCAAACTTATCATCTTCATCGCTGTCGAACAGGCAGTATAGAAGCTCCTGAGGCATGATGTCAATCTCGCTGAATTCCATCGTCCGATCGTCAACCCTCCACAGATTGAAGGATTGCCCGCTCGGTGTGTTGCAGAGCCCCGCCAACACCAGCTGGTCCCTGCAAGCGATCAAGAAGGAGAACAATACCCCGGGCGGCCGCAGCGTCTGGACTCCGCTCCACAACCGTCGGTTCAGATCGAACGACGACACAAAGCAGGAGTAGATTCCGAACACGAAGAACTTCCCCTTGAAGAGCGCTGACGTCAGCCACTGCGATGAATTTCCCGACCGGAAGTCGGCAGGCAGGGGAGGGCAGAGCTCCCAGGAATTCAAATCGGGGTCGTAAATCTCGACAGCGAGGCGGTCTTCGATGTCAACGAGGCCGCCGATGAAGCGGACCCCGCCAACGACGATGAATTTGGAGCGGGAGCCGGCGGTGAACACTCCGACGAGGGGATTGCAGCGGGAGAAGCGGAGAGGCGGGGTTTGGCGCCAGGAGGATCTGCCTTTGAGAACAGGGGCGTAGCTGAATTTGGAGGAGGTGGAGGAAGTGGTCGTGAAAAAGAAGCCGCCGGAGCCGATGAAGGATTCTTCCTGGGCGGGCCGCGGGGGAAAGAGAGCGGTCGGCAATCGGATCCATTCGTTTGATTCGGGATCGAAACCGAATGCCTGATTGTTCTTGGCGAAGATGTTGTTCTGGCCGCAGATGAAGAACCAGGGCTTCTTGGTGGGGGAGACGCGGGCCGAGAAGGAAGATTGGGTGACGACGGACCGCCAGACCTTGCAGACGGCCGAGGCGACGATGATGGATCGGATCGGAAGATAGGAGAGGATCAGCTCTGTGAGATCGGAGCTGAGGGAGTTCCAATTCGATTCCATGGGAATTTGGAGAGAGAGAGAGAGAAACGAAAACGTGTGTGGTAAAGACTGCGATTAGAATCGATCTGGATTTTGAAAATTAGAAATTGGCTTTTTAGGGTTAGGGTTTGGAGAGAAAGGGAGGGAGTTTCGGTCGTTTTAGATGGGTTTGCGGTGGTGGGGAGGTAGACGACTTTTCAACGCAATGGATGGAAATGGAAACACCATCAGGTTGATCGTGTTTTGTCTTGGTTGCAGTGCCAACGTGGCGTTTCGAAAGCGGATTAGCTAGTGTACCGCACACCAGCAAAACAGCTAATGTTTTGAAGTTACTAAGTTCTGTGGGTCCAGTATGTGTTATATCTCAACCATCCTTTCATTTGGCGAGCTCATCCTAATGCTTAACCAAAAAATAAGACAGATCCAAAGATCAAGTATACAACACTACCAAAAGTCTTGGAGATTGAACTACCACCATAGAAATTCTTTTTGGTCACATAAGTTTTCAATCAACGTGATATTTGTTTTTCCTCTTCGTCTGTGCCTGCGTGACTTTACGGACAGATTGAATGGAAAATGATCACAAAGTAGATGAACGACTGTCGATATAAGAAATACGCTATTCTAATGCTGACGTAATTTTGATCTCCCCTGAACCGTTTGTACATTTCAGATATCGAGGAGCTGCAACTCTATCTTGGCATGACACGTTCCCACACCAGTCATATCGCTGGTGTGGTCGCCAGCCATTATACTTTCAGCGTCTTCCTATAGGCGCGGATTGGGTACCGCCTTGCCCGTTCCGAGTTCGGGGACAGGCAGATGCACAACGGGTCACCGAGGGGCCACCTCGATATATGACTTCATACAGATGTATATGACCATAACAGACGAAGAAGGGGTGCAAAAAATGCCTGTCACGCCCCAGATTCGGTAACTGGACCTACAAGGAACCCGATGACCAGTTCTGGCTGCAACAACCTCCGTAGTACCCCATTCTCGACTCCTGAGACATGTTCCGATACTGGGATCCTACAAGGAGGATTTCCATAACAATATAATCAATTCCAATACGAGCACACCCAAGATCACAACAAGTAAATCTGAGAATAACGAAGGCACACATCACAAAATCCACTATGAATTTGAACTTTTACAAGTATCCATAAGGTCCAAAAGGACATACATAAGATAATAGAAGAAAGAAAGGAAGTCTGCAACACTGGGTCCTCAAGTTTAGCTCTAATCCAAACTCTGCCACTGCAACGCCTGCTTAGGATCTCCTGCACGCATCAATCGTGCATAAGCTTATAGAAGCTTAGAGGGTGGTGTAAGTGTGTGACAATGGTGCTCAGAAGAAGATAAAGAATGCAGAAAGGAGTCATAATCAATACCAATACCACTAACCTTACCAAAGCCATCATGAATGCAAGAAACTATACCAAGGCAATACAATAATGCAGGAAGCTACACCAAGGCTATATAATGCAATGAGTACTGTAATGCAATGACTACCGTAATGCCATGAGTACTGTAATACGATGAGTATTGTAATGCAATTAGTACTGTAATGCAATATGAGGCTTACACAGCCGATGCAAATGCAATGCGAAGTAATGTCAGTGCTCATATCCAATCCACATATCAAATACATTTCCATCATAAGGAAATCACTGGGGTCCATTACACTGCTGGATGACTGCCGCTCTACAGACCCCGCACAGTCAAACGAGCGTAAGAGACCTCACTACCCTGCCTGCGGACAGCCAATCACCAGCAAGGCCTGAAGGTAGCGGACCCATTCACGAGCTGGTCAGACTCAGTCTAGCAATGCCCCCTTACATCAGACGAGTAAGGCCACACCCCCATCCAACCGACTACACGACAGTGGGAGTCGCGGCCTAACAGTATAAGGCCCTCATGCGCTCATATATACCACCCAGTCACGCCATTGGAGCAAATCCTTGGTACTATGGAAGTTTTAGAAATTTCACCAATGAGCATCCTATGCACCCGGTATGCTCAAGTAACATTTTTGGTGTCCAAACATGGCCATTCACGATGTATCTGTGGAGGCTACAACCCTGATGAAGCGAGGGTGATAATGCTCATATGTTATGCAATGCTAGATGCATGAATCACACCATCAACTATGCATCAATTCAAGCATCCAACATGCTCAAGAGAGAATACTATGTCCCTCAGGAAGGCAACATGCAATGCCCAATGGCATAATCATAACCACACACACAGTGTCATCCAAGCATACAATGATGCACATGGGTCATGAAGATGGGTGTAGACGCATTATGCGGCGATATATAAAGTAGTACACTCCTCCTATCCATGAAGGGACCAAGACTAGGTATTTAGATAATATCCATAAGGAATCCCACCTCTAGTGGGGGCCCATTTACCTGGGGTAGCCCACGAGACTAAGTATACAAGCTACGGGTCTAAGTAGTGTAGAAATGAGCCTAGCAAGAGTCTAAGATGAGTATCCAACCACTCTTAAATACAACCGGGCCTAGAGGGGTCCATAATGGGGACATTTAACCACCATTCCCCCAAAATGCATATTAACCATGAACTATATGGATACAAGGCCCAAGGCCCTACATTTAAGATAAGAACATAAGTAACCACATACATATATCCCTCACAATAGGCCATAAAAAGATACAATACCAATTTTTAACAACATGGGCCCTAAGAGGAGAATTAAGGCCCAAGACTCAATTCCCAATGGCCATAGAATCCATGCATTGAGTTGGACTTGGTGGGTAGCTTGCGTACACAATATACGACTAAATAAGTTTAAGTTTGGATGAAATGGGCCCCACTACATCAGTCCAATAACTAGCAATTTAAGTGGGCAACTAAGAGCCCAATACTATCCTTACCCCATAAGTTCATCAAAATGGTGGAAGTCGGCCCAATGTATGGTTGGGCCAAGCTACGACGTCCCAGCTCACTTTAGGTCTAAGGGATGTCCCAAAAATCTGATATAAGATGGGGTCCTCATGTGATCACTAAAGGTGACCCAAAAGAATGCACTGATTAAGCCCAAAGATTATAAGAAAACACAAGCATGCAACATGTATACAAGTTTTCAATATGGTGGGTCCCATGTCCAATAAAGTTTCAACCATAACAATGTACATTTGAGGCTCCTTGATAAACGTTCGGCCCACTCAGCTTCCTAGGCTTGCTAAAGCCCAGAAATTAGTCAGATAAATGGGAATGATCTCATGAAGGCCAACAATATTCATAGGGGACCCCACCAGATGGAGGGTGTGTATACGTCAAGAAAAGATCAAGTGGGCCTGCTACTGGATTGTGAATCCAACAGCAACCCAAGGCAGAGAGTGCCTCCATGATCGGGCGATCCAAGGCTTGGACAGCCTGGACCAAACATGTGTTAAGGTAGGTTCCACATACATACACATTGAGCCTTAAACAAATGGCCTAGGGTCTATGGTGGGCCTTTAACCATCCATAGAAGAACCCATGGGCCTACCTTAGGACCACCCAGGAGGACATCCAACCTCAACTGGTTCCCAAGAGGTAGCCCGCCACTACTCGAGTATGGAATAAGGCCCAAGGCCTAAGCAATCCATGGCCTAGTGGGCCATATACTAAGCCCAATACTTAGGTAGCATGGTGGGCCCTTAAGCAAGGTTTGGGCCCAACCATAAAGGTCATAAATCCATATATTGTGGTGGGCTTCAAGGGCAGCCCAGTAATTCATTTACATGGGCAGGTTTTACATTTAACACAAGTGAGTTGGGCCTCACTTTTGGCCCAAGTACAGAGTCAGTTTAGTGGGCATCCAAGGGCCCAACCTCTCGTGTATTATTGCCCCTAAGTCCATCACAATAGGTAGGAGAGTATAGGCCCAAGATCAATGGGCCTATCCAAAAGAACTGAGTCTACAAGGCCTACTTGCTAACACAAAATGCATACAATATATCACATAATGGGCCCAAAAGAAATGGCCTAAACAAAAGTCATCCAATTCATACATTATGGTGGACTTGAGGGCAGCCCGTAAGTCCAAGAATACACATGGGCAAGGCCTATACTGACAGTGTGGGCCTTGCCACACCAGCCCAAAGACTTAGCAAGGTCCTCCACAATATATATTTATGTGGGCCTTGCAAGTTAGCCTACAATTAAGCATTTTATGAGGGCATCAAGGCTAATAAATGCACATGATCAGCTTATAGATAGCCCATTGGGCCCGTAAATCAATAAGGTCAGCCCTTGTACAAACTTGGGCTTAAGAAAGAAGTTCCTAGCCCATTGAGCCTACAAAACTATCAAAAATTCTGGTTAAGGCTAGCCCACAAAACCACCACAAATGTGGGCCTCAAGAGGGCACTCATTAAGCCCAAAATGTCTAAGGAAGGGGGGAAAAAGAGTGTGTGCAATACTTCCTTAAATATGGTGGGCCGCCACGGCTCCAAAAGATCAACTATGCAGTAAATTTGGGCCCTTACTGGAATTCCAGCCCACCCACTTCCTGGGCCTGCTGGAGTCCAGAAATTTATTTAATTTAAATGGGTTACTGATCCATGGTGACCCACACATATCACAGTGGGTCCCACCAGATAAGAAGGGGGATATATAACACTTACTTCAAGTGGGCCATGCCGTTAGAATGCAGGCCCAGCAGCCCAAGGTAGGGGCATCCCATGGTGGTTAGTCATATGGGCCTGGGTATTTGGCCCAAAATTGACCCAATTTACAGGCCATACCATAGTCAGTCCAGGTGCCTGATGGTCCTGAAAATTTTCAGGATGGTCCTACCATAGGTGAACCACAACCCCACAAAATTTCAGAATTTTTGGACATCTATAAATAATTTAATTAATTTGAATGAAACAATTTGTCCAGAAAATCGGACTGGCATAGACGTCCCAACATGGTGGGCTAGTCCGGGCCTCGCCACGGTGTGTACAGGGGTCCATTGGCCCTGAAATTTGGTAGGTAGGTCTCACCATGAGTAGACTACCTCCCTGTAAATTTTCATAATTTTTAGATACTCAGAAGTATTTTAATTAATTTAAAGAATACAATCTGTCCAGGGTGAAATATTGCTGGAATATAACTGTCTTAAATTTGGGCCATCAAATGGGTGGGTTCTGGGCCTCCAAAATTTCTGAAATTTGGACCCAAGGTCCCTCATCAAGCTCACAATAAGGTGGGACCAAGAAATATGGCTCACCTTCTGAGAAAATATTAAATTTTTTTTTTTTATGAAACTATGCTGCTGGACTGCATACCAGAAATTTCTGGCAGCCCACTATATTAGCCCACCCTTTTGGATGCCCAAATGGGGTCCATTGGCCCCAAAATTTTTCAGGTAGGCCCTACCATGGGTGGGACACCTCTCTGCAAAATTTTAGAATTTTTGAGATAATAAAAGTATTTTATTTAACTCCTACAATTTATGGATATCAAGGTATTTCTGAAACAATGCTGCTGCCCCTGATTTGTGTACCCCATTAGAGTGGGCCCAGGTCTGCCAAATTTTAAGAAACTGTAGGACAAACATCCCTACACAAGTATACAACAAGGTGGGGTCCACAAAGGTGGCCCACCATTTCAGAAACAGACTGATAATTATGTTTGTACAACAAGCATGGTTGCTAGACAGTCCAGAAAATCTGGACTATCCACCCTCCTTGGCCCACTCTTTTGGGTAATCAAACAGGGACAGATGAGGGTGAAATTTGGGGAACATCTAGGTGGGATCCCCACCTTTAAGAGGTATATATCAAATTAGACCAAACACCCCACCAATCATCCCCAAAACTGAGCTCAAGACAGCTCAAAAATCTGTCCAGATGGCTTTTGGACAGCAACATAATACTGATAATTATAATTGCCATAAAAAGAGGAAATCAATCCATGGAAATTGTGGTATGGACCACCCCAGTGGGCCCTACAAACATCTAGACCATACCCCCTCCATGAAACCCATTGCATGTGCCCAAAATGGAGCAAATATAGTGCCAATGTCCAAGGAATGGACAGCCATGGGCGTCCACTTTGCTTGGACGGTCTAGATATTCAGGGGCCACTAAGTGGGTCACACACATAAGGAAATCAAGAATAGAATAATGGAAAATAAAAATAATCTAGCCACAAAAGAGAAAAATGACATGCATCAAAGGAAAATGCCATGATGGGGTCCATGAAGATAGCCCCATCCATAAATCATGCATGCAAGGAAAAAGGGCCATTGGTCTCAACCATGGAGACATGAGAGACTTCCATCACCACTTGATGGGTCCCACAAGCTCCTAAGAAAGAAATGAAGAAGGATCTAAGAGCACCCACCTAGATCAGCCTTGAAACTTACATCACCATCATCTAGAGGCTCCAAGCAACATAGATCAATGGCTAAGATCAAGTGAGAAGGGGTAGATAAGGAGGTATTTTAGGGAGAAGGGGCTGGAATGGAGGGAAGATGGGGAGAAGGTTGCTGGGTTTTTTTTGCAAATGGGAGAAGAAATGAGGGAATGAGAAGAAAGAGAGAGAGAGAGAGAGAGAGAGAGAGAGAGAGAGAGAGAGAGAGAGAGAATTAGGGAGGCAATCATGGCCTCTCTCTCTCCTTGGTTAGAGAAACCATAATGGCCTATGGTGACAATAACAAAGTGCTATGCTTAGTAGGTCTCTTGGTGGTGTGTGTGGGGTGGGTAGTGTTTATTCTATGGGAATTGTAGTGTGTGTGGGTGGTGTGCATGGGAACTTGTGCCAAGAGGAGTGGGGTCCACATGCATGACACTTAAGTGGGCGACATGATTAAGGGTCATACAATGAAATGTACATAACTTTTGATCTACATATTAGATTTATGCGCGAGACGCGGCGTTGGAACCGCGGTGACGTGCGATCGCAATGGCATAGGTCTCAGGTCAATCCAAGTCGGGTTTACATGACCAACCTCAAGGATGATGCAAACACTATCGGAGGGTCATGGGTCGCTGAAATTTGATCGGTAGGACCGTGGGACTAAAATAAACGAGATGCATACTCACACACACACATGCACACATGTGAACCCGGGTCGGGTCTCACAATGCCCACCATTGAAACCTTATGAGGGTATACCGTAGAGCTGTACATGTGCAGAGTATACTCGGTTACTCGTTCGACTTGACTCGAAATTACTCGACTCGACTCATCGTGAGTTTGAGCCGAGTACGAGCATGTTTTGTATACTCATTTTAATTTCGAGTAGAGTACGAGTTGGGCAGTACTCGACTCGGTACTCGACTCGATACTCGACTCGTGTGCTCGACCCATACTCGACTCGGTACTCGATTCATACTCAAGTGTATATATATCCACTTAAAAAAAAACCCTACGCCCCCCTTTTTCCCGTCGTTTTCACAGCGCAGCCCCGTCCGTTGAAAAAAACCCAAATACCTTCCCTACCAGCGCCCGTTCGAAAATACTCTCTCCCTCTCTCTCCTCTCGTTCCCCTGTAAGGCTGTGACCCTGCTCGGTGTTGTCCACCATCCAGCCCGTCCCTCTTCTTCCCTCTCACTCTCTCCCTCTCTTGCACTCCCCTTTCTGGTGGAGCTAGTCCCTGTCGCTCGTCCATGCCTGCCTGGTGCCCCTGTCCGGTGGTAGTCTCTCTCTCATTCAGTCGTTCCAACGTTCCCCTTTATAAAAAAAATCCAAAAACCCTAACCCGCACGGCCACAGCGACCGTCCGACGGTCCCTGGTTCGCCCAGTCGCCTTCTCCCTTACCCTTCTTCTTCCCTCTCTCTCTCAGGCGCTCACATTGCCCTATCTGGCGCCCTTGTCCGCATGACTCATCAACGCCTGCCCGTCCACGACTGTCCACCTTCGCCCGGTGCCCTGTCCTGCTGCAGGCTCGTCCCACCGGCACTCGCTCGATGCCCTGTCCGCGGCTCGTCCCGCCTCGCTTCGCCCGGCTCGTCTCACCCACCCCCTCGCCCAATGCCCCTGTCCGTCCGTCAGGTAAGAATTTTTATTTTATTGTTAATTATTATTTTAATGGTATATAAAATATGATTAAATATGCCACGTCGACTCGATTTCTGCTCGTACTCGAACTCGCCTCAAAAACTCGAACTCGGCTCGACTCGTTTTCTACTTGTACTCGGCTCGTACTCGGGCGAGTAGAGCACGAACAGAGAATCCATGCTCGTTGGCTGAGTAGAGCCGAGTACGAGTAAGACTTGGGCATTAAGAGCCGAGTACGAGTAGGGCGATACTCGGCTCGTGTACAACTTTAGTCTACCATGTCATTTATTTTCCATCCGAACTGTTGATATGGTCATATACAATGGTATGAATTGAAAAAACAAATATCATCTTGATCTAAAACTTCTGAAGTCCCTAAGAATTTTTCAATGGTAGGAATTTAATACATACTGTGTTGTCGATTTGAGATTTGAATCTGCTTTATTTTTTGAATAATATTTTATAATTATATAAAAAAATGGCTGTACATTGTAGATAAAATTCATACGTCACAGTGGCCCCTCAGTGGCCCTCGGAGCCTCTGATTAGAGATGGGCAAAATGGATCCAATCCGGTGGATCCGACCCAATCAGACCCGATCCGACCCGATCCTAACCGAATCGACGGTCTGGATCGGGGTGGATCGAGTTAGACATTTTAAATCCGGATGATTTTCGGATCAGGATTGGATCGTGGTCAATCTAGACCCATCCGATCTGAAACTTGATTCGAATGGACCCGATCCGATCAGATTCAACCCGATCTGGAACCTTAGGAGGATTTGATTGGAGGATATTGTTTTCCTGTGGTGTGGTCCACCTGAGATTTTTATACCTCTGATATTTTGTATCAAGACTTAAAATTATCTATAAAAATGAATGAACGGCATCGATGTAATACATACATCATGGTGGGGCCCACAGATCACCGAACAAAGGAGTAGCCAACTGTCAGCGTCAGTACCGGTACCACACGCTAGCTACTGCTGTAGCCTAGGAAGTAGAGAAATAGGATTACGTAGTGAGTTACTTGTTACGCTTCTATCGTACAGAGTAAACTCGGTTGGGCCTACCATGAATGTATTGGGTTATCCATGCCGTCCATCCGTTTTTCGAGATCATTTTAGTGGTTGAGTCTAAAAGAGAAGTATTCCCAAAGCTCAAGTGGACCACACTATAAGAAACAATACAAATAATGACTTCCACTGTTGAAACCTTACTAGGGCACACAATGATTTTTATTTGTCATCCAACCTGTTCATAAGATTACGCAGACATTGATGAAGGTAAAAAACAAATATCAGCTTAATCCAAAACTTTTGTTGGCCCCAAGAAATTTTCAACGGTGGAATTTCAATTCACACTATTTCCCGTGGTGAGGTGCACTTGAGATTTGGATGTATCTCATTTTTGGGAGGAAGCCTTAAAATTATCTGCTAAAATGGATGGACGGAGTAGATGAAATATACAAATCACGGTGGACCCCACAGAGTTTACTCAGTACACTTAGTGAGAGTTTACTCAGTACACTTAGTGAATTGAGTTACATAGTACGCAATCTGCTTCCGTAGCTAACTAGCTATGCTAGTTGGCGTGCGAAGACGAAATTGACACTCCTCGATCTCCGAGTTGTACGAACAGTTTAAAGGAGATCAAAGTTATATGGGCCCTACAGTGATGCGTTTATTATATCTACACCGTTCATATATTTTTAGAGATCATTGTAGAGGATTATCCAAAAAATGGATAATATCTAAAGATCATCTGGACCACACCACAAATAGCAGCATAGAATGATTTTCACCGTTAAACATTTCCTGTGGTCCACTTGATAGTTAGATCTATCTTATTTTTCATCTCAAGCCTTAAGACGAGCTCGCCAAATGGATGGACGGTTTGGATATAACACATACCCCATGTTCAGGCCCACAGAACTCGGTGACGTCAATCCTAGTGCAATCTGTGCTTACGTGAAAAGCAAGTTACCACGATTTCGTGCAGAGCACAATACACTGTCCAATAAAAACATTGATACGGTGGATGGAAAGTTCATAAGAGATATGTGGGGCCCACCTTGATGTATATGTTTTATCTAAGTCGTTCATCCATTTTTACATATCATTTTAGGCATTGAGTACAAAAAGAAGACATATTAAAGGCTAAACTGGACCACACCCTATGAAGGAGTTGAATTAAATTCATGTAATCCAAATCATACCTAATTCGATCCGACTCGGTTCCCTTGGCCGAGTCGGACCTGGTTCGGGTCAGGCCAACACACATCGGATCGGTCTGAGTCAAGTGGCCCGGACTCAGTCCCGGATCAGATCGGGTTCAGATCAAACCACTGAGATTTCGGTTTGGATCGAGTTGGATCTAATCTGATCCGATTCAGACTGATGCCCACCTCTACCTCTGATTATCCGGGCTCGGACGAGGCCTATCTAATCCGTGCCCAGTACCTAATCCACGCCCGTGTACCACACACCACCGACCTGGCTAATGTATCTATCGCTTATGTTCCGGGTTGTATGAACGGTTCAAATGAGATCAAAGTTACATGGGACCCACAATAATATATTTATTATATCCATACGGGGATATCATTTTCAAGCATTAGATCAAAATATTGTCACCATTAAAACATTTGTAGAGCTCAATATAATGTTTATTTTCTAGCCAATCTTTTCATAAGGTCAATAAGACGAGTGAAAAGGAAAAACAAATATCATATTGATCCAAAACGTGTGGAACCCCAAAAGGGTTTCAGTGGTAGATGTCAATCTCCCATTGCCTTTTGCAGTGTTGTCCACTTAATCTTTATATTTGTTGTATTTTGTAGTTTAAGCCCCACGACCAACTCACCAAATGGACCGACGGTTTAGAAACAACCCATACCTCACGATGGGACTCACAAGAATTGGTGACATCAACACATGAGTCGGGATAGTGTTGTGTGTGTGGTACACCAGCCATCCGCTTCCCTTCCTATACTAAACGGATTACCTGTTTCCCAGATAACACCTCAACGGGTGTTACCCTCACCTTATGGGGCCCACCTTGATGAATTTGTTTCATATCCACACCGTGCATCTGTTTTCTCACCTCATTTAAGGAGGTTATTATAGAACTTAAGTAGATTCAAATCACTGGTGGACCACACCATTGGAAAGAGCGGCGAATAACCATAAAAGCTTTTTGCAGGCCATAAAAGTTTTGTATCAAGCTAATCTTTGTATTTCTAATTCATCTAGTTCTGGTTGACCTTATCAATGGGTTGGATGTAAAATAAACATTACATATATGCTTAAAATGGGACTTGAAATTTTTTTAGTGGTAGTTATTTAATCATCACATTTTCTTATAGTGTGGTCCACCTGAAAGTTTTATATGCTTAATTTTTCTTAGCGTGTCCAAAAATGTGATTGAAAAACAAATGGACAGAGTGGATATGCAACATATCATCAAGGTGGGTCCCTACTCTAAGGGTAACACCCAGTGGATATCACCCACTAAGTTGTTACCCGAGTAACACTTAATGTGTAACCCTTTCTTTACTTTTTAGGAAGTTAATTAAAATAAATTTTATTTATGATATAATAAATGTGTTGGCCTTAATATTTAAAGTCATTATTTATTTAGTTTTTTAAGCACTTTTTATATTTTTAGAGGACGAAAATACTCTTATGTGATTTTGTGGAAGTGTGAGAGGGCCTTTACGTGATGTAAGCCTCACTAAATTAATAATCGGGGCCGCTCCTCAGGTGATGTAATCTGTTTACTTTAATCAGACAGTCATGAACTCACGATAGAGTCATTTTTATTTTATTTTTTAAATGAGAGTTTTCTGTACCCAATAATTGCATTAACACCGTAAATTAATTTCGAACTATTTCCTTTGGTGTGGTCTATCCATAATGATTTTTGCTCACAAAGTTGAGCAGATGGTATGAAATTAAAATCATTTTTTATGTGGAAAGCTTAAATCTATTATAAGACAATCTAGTGGGCTTCACACTAGATATGTGATAGGTTCAATAAGTGAGTCCCTTGTCATTTAGTCCTTTTTTTTTTTTTCCACGTAAGGGGGCCATTTGGCTGTTAGGACTATTTCCATCTCCATGGGACCCACTCCAATGAACTTCCGGTGTCATTCCCTCCATAATGGCAAGCTTCTGAGTATTTTTTTTAAAGATATCCAGTCACACTCTCCGACGTAGAAGTTGACGACTAAAGGTAGTTTTAGTTTAGGATAATGCACGTTTTTTTTTTTTTTTTTTTTTTTGGGGGGGGGGGGGGGGGGGCTGATGGGAGTTTGTCAGATGGAGGAGAGTGTGGTGGCTCCCTATATATATATATATATATATAAATTTATGGATATGAATAGTAGGAGCTTGTGAAAGTAATAAATTTTTTAATGAAAGAATGTTGTAATAGATAAATTTTGAAATAGAAGAATGTTGTAATGGATGAATGTGATGAGCGTTGAAATGGATAAATGTTGCCCAAAAGTGAGCTAAAAGGTATTGTGCATCACTAATACTCACTATGGATGGTCAGTCCTAGGAAAATGGTCAAAACTCCCTCGTTACATATTCGATTTGGGCGATCTTATACTTGTTGGAATTGTAATTTGATGAACTTTCAAATGACTTTAAAATCACCTCATTTGGACACCATTTGATTGCTCAAAAGTGGGCCCAAAATTACTATGTATCGCCAATACTCACTGTGGATTGGCAAAACTCACCATAGATCGTCGATCCCACGAAAATGGTCATAAATTCATCATTTTAAGTTCGATTTGAGTGATCTTGTGTCACACCCCAAACTCAGAAAGCCGAATCCGGCGCTGCCAGCCTCCATAGTACTTCGTTCTCAGCTCCCGACGCCCATATACCAGGTTCCGATCTTGGGATCCTACAAAAAGGATTTTCAGTATGATTTATAAATGAGCATAACCATAAGCATAACCAAGTCACAACAACAGCAACACCACCACATATCCACTATAATAAAAAAATGTTTAAGTACAATGCGGAAGGAAAGTACAAGAACATATATATATATATATATATATCAGAACTCCAGAAAGATCTCCACGCACTCCTGCCTCAGCTCAACTGCGTCCTAGCATCACCTGCACGCAACGGTCGTATATAAGCTTATAAGAAGCTTAGAGGGTGTGTGTGTGTGTGCGCATAATGTATGTGTCAAGTATACAATATTAGAGTAATGTGAAATATACTAGCAAGTCCATGATGATGTCAATCGTACCAAGGCTATGCGATGCAAGGCTTACATGGCCAAATGTCATATGCAAGATGCAACGCATAGTACCAGTCCTCATCTAGGATCACATATCAGTACACCTCCTCTCTAAATATCACCGGGGTCTAGTACACTCTACACCAAATTGCCACCCACTGAATGCACGACCATGCAAGTGGAAGAGACCTCATTATCCGCCTGGCCAGTAGTTTGCCAATACTTACCTGACACGTCGATAACGGACCCATTTATAAGCTGGTCATACTCAGCCTAGTTTTGCCCCCTACCCTCACGCGGATAAGGCCACACCCTCTTCCAACCGACCACGACATAGTGAGAGACGCGACCTACAAGTATTCGATACTTGGGCGCTCATGTATCCACTCGGTCTAGACTTGGAGTAACCTCCGGCTACCATAAGGGTTTAGGGACTTTCACCCAGGGACACCCTTGCGCCCCAGTGCTAGAACCCAATATTTTCGGTATCTAATCTTGTCTTCCACGATATGCCAGTGGAGGCCACAACCCTGATGTCACTAGGGCGTACAGTGAATCATGTCACACGGAATGTAAAATGCATGAGTCACACTATCCAGTCATGCATCAAACCTATGCGTACACGCGCTCATGTGGGGTAACTCCGTCTCTCAGGGAGTCCCATAAACATCTCTGCCCATTGGAATATGCTATGATCAATTATTCCTCGTAACAAGCATATAAATGATGCGTATGGGCATGTATCATGATGTAATATTAAGTATGTTCTATTAGACTAAGTACGCTAACATGTTATCAAACATAGGAGGCAATAATCGGCCTGAACGCCTGGTGGGGTCCATAGAAGGACGGCGGATCTAGTCCATATATCAAGGTAATGTTCAATAGTGGTATACTAATTCTGATATCACATATTCTTCTATTTATGGTACGGGGTGATGAAGTACTCTCATACAACAACCGATGGCCTAGATGACATACTTACATCAAGACTGGGGCTCATGGGGTGAGTCAAATGGGTATACAACAAGGTGAGGTAAGAGGGTGAAACTATGTGTAACAAGTGGGCTTACTCACCCTCTTGATCATACGATAAACTGGGCTTCCCTATGGAGGCCCGGTAGGTACACAAGGTGGGCTTCAAGGTTAGGTAATCCTATAAGGTGTAGTGGAAAGCAACGACATCATTGGGGGCTAACGGTTTGGGTTAGCCCAATAAGGGTAGGTGGTTATCACTACATCAATGGGGGCCTAATGATTTGGGTTAGCCCGGTAGGGTGAGATGGGTATCATCAATGGGGGCCCAATGGGTTGGGATAGCCAAATGAGGGAAGGTGTTTATTCTCTAACATCAATGGGGGCCCAATGGATTGGGTTAACCCAATAAGGTGTAGACTTAATAATGGGCCCTAGGGAGGTTTACAATGGTGGACCTTTAACCACCATTGTTCTTATGATATGGCCCATTTGGGACTTGGATTTGACTATCAGTGGGGCCCACGGCCCTTATACCATATAGAAAGTGGATGGATGGTGGGTGAACAAATCACACATCATGGTGGGCCTCACAAGGCAACCCACTGCCCCCAAAAATGGATGAATAGAGTGTATATAACATGTACATCATAGTGGGTCTTATGGGGCAGCCTATGGCCCAAAAAAAGGATGGACAGCATGTACAACAAGGTGGGCCACTCAGTCAACCCACTCAACGGGCTGACCCTGATTGGCCGTCCAAATAGCTGGACAGCCTGAGTGATACACATGCACACGGTGGGTCCCACTGGGTGTGGGCCACCCAGGGAGGTGGGCCGGCTGTTGGGCTTCCTCCTAAGCAATATAGTGGGCCTGAGAGGGCGCATGGGTGGGCGTCAGCCCACTGCTTTCCTATAGTGGCCTGCTGAGTGTTGGATCTGCTCATTACCAGGCCCACGACCTAAAAATGGCATGGAATGTAAGGCTTGTATCTTAGTCCGTACCGTTCCGTAGACTCCCACGGTCCTCCCGGTCGAATTTTGGTGACCCGCGACACATAGATTGCATTTGCGCGCGACCCTGAGTCGTACCCTATCAACCCAAATCGGCTCGACTCGAAACTTGTACCCTGTCAACCACGTCGTCGCCGTGGTTCCAACGCCACATCTCAGGTGCCGATGTGATACCTAGGCCAGGAGTTATGGGCCTGCGTATATTCCGAAGAAACGCCACGTATTGCGAATTCTGAGAGAATCTCTACCATCCATCAAATCGATCAATCAATCATAAGTCAAGTACACAACCCATTCCTCTCTTACACAAGCCTTACCCAAAGTCAATTCTCTCTCTCTCTCTCTCTCTCTCCACCCATCCCTCTCTCATCTAAAATTCAACCAAGCCCATACCCTTCATGTCGTTCTTCTTACAACATCCATCCCTCCCATCCCATCTCTCTTACAACACCCTCTCCTCTCTCATTTCTCTCTTCACTCCCAAGCAACAAAGGGAGGTGACCGTCCAAGCTTTCTAAGAGAGAACCCCAAGTGTGGCCCACTCCTTACCACCCAATCTCCCATCCTAGCCATCCATCTTCATCATCCTCCATCAAAATCAAAGCCAAGGAGCTAAGGAAGCCAAGAGACCAAGAAGGAGTGATATACGTGGGTGATCTTGGGAATTCCACCCTTGATTTTTGATTTAGGGCCTACATGATTTGGAACCCATCTTGATGTATGCATTGTATCATAGAAGGGAGCTCATAGTGGCGGAGCTCCCTCCATCACCTCACGTCTCTCTCTCTCTCTCTCTCTCTCTCTCTCTCTCTCTCTCTCTTTCCCTGTATGATGGCCCACCTGATGATGCATGTATGGGACATCCATCGTCCATTTGGTGGAGCCCACCCTGCTGTCCATTTCGGGACAGGCTTGGGTGAAGGAAAATACAAAGATCAGCTTGATCCTAACTGGTGGGCCACTCATGTGGACCCCACCATGATGTACTCTATCCATACTGTCCTGGACCAGCAACTCAGGACGTTGCTGGACACTGTCCAGCAGCTACAGGGCCCACCTTGGAGTGTCTTATCCTCACCATGGCTGGACGGTGGGAAAATCCTATATTAGCTTGATTTTAAACAGGGCCACGTGTACGTGGGACCCACCTGCTGTGGTAGTCGGACTGGCTGATGTATTATACATCAGCTATATAGTTGTTGTATTGACGTCAGCAGTCCTGTAGGACCAATTAGAGGTATGTGATATCCACCGCCCATCTATATTTACGGCAATAAGTTCTGTGGACCTGATCATCAGGTATGTGTTATATCCACACTGTCCCGTCCCTGCACGTGGGACGGTGTGACCCACCATAATGTATGTTTTGTTCCACACCGTCCACCGTCCAACAGGATGGTGGGACCTCTCATGATGTAAGTGCTTTATCAGCATCGTCCAGACAGTGGGACCCCCTTGACATGTGTTTTATCCCTACCATCCAAGTGGCCCACATGACATATGTGTTTTATCCCTGCCGTCCAGGACGGTGGGGCCTGCTGAGATGTACGAGTCTGTCCACATTGTCCACATGTGGACAAAGGGACCCACATGAGGCTAGTGTTGTATTCACACCGTCCATTCACTTTGTGAGCTCGTCTTAAGGCTTGAGACGAAAAATAAGACAGATCTGTCTATCAAGTGGACCACACTGCAAGAATCAGTGGAGGATTGAATGTCCACCATTGAAACCGTTTTGGGTCACAGAAGTTCTGAATCAATATGAAATTTATTTTTCCTCTTACTTCAGGCTTTTATGACCTTACGAACAGATTGGATGGAAAATAAACATTATGGTGGCCCTGTGAATTGTTAACGGTGAAATCATTATCTCCACTACTATTTGTGGTATGGTCCAGATGATCCTTTGATATGATTCATTTTTGGGTAATGCTCTATAATAATCTCTAAAAAAATAGATGTATGATGTAGATATAATAACATGAAAATATAGTGTGTGGGTCCCATCTTGATGTGATGTATATTAGGCCATATGAGAGGCCCATTGTGATATATTTGAGGCCCAGATATGAGGCCTGTGTATGAAGCCCATTATAATGAGCATGCGGCTCATCTTTAAGGCCCATTTTGATGTACATGAGGTCCATGTTTGAGGCTTAATGTGTAAGACCCGTATCCTAGACCGTACCGTTCCGTAGACTTCCGCGGTCTTCCCGGTCGACTTCCGCCGTCGCCGCGGTTCTGATGCCCTGGTCAGGGGATGTGGACCAGCGTTTGGTACGAGAAAAACGCTGCGCATATAAATTCTGAGAGAATCTCTACGAGATGTCACATCAATCATCCATCAATTAATCCCATCATGTTAAGTACACATCACTTCACACTCTTCCCCAAGCAACCCCCAAAGTCAAAAAGTTCTTACACCACCCATACTTTTCTTACACCTTTTACCACAAAAGTCAAAAAGTTCTTACACATCTATCACCACCACATCAACACATCCATCACCCATCTCTCTCTTCCTTTACAACACACACTCTCTCTCTCATTCTCAAACCACTCCCCAAATAACTCCAAAGCATCCCACGTCAAAGCCTCTCCCATCTCTCCCAAAAACCACAAGTATGGCCCACCCTCTTATCTCTTCCTTTACAACACACACTCTCTCTCTCATTCTCAAAGCTAAGGAGCAAAGGAAGCCTTGGGTGAAAGTAGAAGCCGGTGGATGATCTTAGATCTTTGTTTTCCATTCATTTTGCTTGATTAAGGGTCTATATATGTGGGACCCACCTTGATGTATGTTGTATGCAAGAGGGGCCCATAGTGGTGGGGCCCCTCCATCCTCACCGATCTCTCTCTCTCTCTCTCTCTCTCTCTCTCCCTTTTCCCTTATGTATGATGGCTGTGGTCCACTTGATGTATGATCTTATCCATGCCGCATATCGATGGACCCCATCTATGTGGGACACACCGTGGTGTTTTTATGACATCCCAACTGTCCATAAGGGGGGGCCCACCTTGCTGTGACTAACAGTGGAGTGTGATCTGAAGTGGGCCCCAACTCCACGGCTCATGTGGCAGACCGAGTGGAGATAGCTCGTTTCAACGCTGGGCCCATGCTCAGCTCCCTAGTCGAGTGACAGACCGAGTGAAGATACCTCGTCTCAACACTAAGGTCTTGGCATCGATTCGGGTGGCTAACAGTGAAGTGTGATCTCACAGTGGGCGTACCTAACAGGCTACCTGACGGTAGAGTGTGGGCTATCAGTGGGGCCCACGGGACCCATCCACGCTGTCCATTCCATTCTCCATATCATTTTAGGCGTTGAGCTGAAAAATGAGGTTAATCCGATAATCAGGCAGGCCATACCATAGAAAACTATATTTTCTACTGTTTAAAGCTTTTGGGACCCACCTTGCTTTATCCACACACCAAACATGCCATATATTGGACTTGTTTGGTGTATTTTGATCCTTAAAATGCATTGGACAGAGTGGATTCTCCGGTAGCGGGCCCCACATGTGATTCTTCTCGGGAAAACCAAAAAAAAAGAAGAAAAAAAGAAAGGTCAGAGGCAGCGCGCGGCGTCAGCCTTCTTCTTGTCGAAGAAGCGCGCCGCCTATGCCGCTATCTTTGCGTGTGATGGGCGGGCGGAAGGCAGCCACCCATGGCTCCTACCGTGGGCCTCACCATGATGCTTATTTGTCATCTAAACCATTTATTTGGTGGACCACCTCCTGAGGTGGGCCCCCTCCAAAGATCAGGCCGATTTGAGTCTCAGATGGCCCACACCAAAAGAAACAGTGTCAATTGAAGGTCTGCCTTTGGAATATTTTTTTAGGCCCACAGAAGTTTCGGATCAAGCTGAAATTTGTTTTTACCCTTCATTTAGGTTTGCGTGACCTTATGAACGGGTTGGATGGGAGGTAAACATTACGGTGGGCCCCACGTGGGACCCACAGTGATTTATGTATTTTATTTCACCGTCCACTTGGACGGTGGAGCCCACTGTGATGCTTATGTTCTATCCCCACCGTCTAGGGGACGGTGTGGGTGTGTACGTGGGTACATGCGTGTGTGTGCGTGTGGGTGTGTGCGTGGGTGCATGCGTGTGTGTGCGTGTGGGTGCGTGTGGTGTGTGTACATGTGGCTGTGTGTGTATATATATATATATATTATATTATGTATATATATATTATGTATATAGATATTATATTATGTAATATATATATACCTGATGGTGGGCCTTCATAGGACCCACCATGATGCATGCGTTGCATCCAAGCTATCCATCTATTTTGCAAGCTCATTTCATGGCGTTAGCTAAAGAATGAGTTGGATCTATAGTTCAAGTGGACCCCACTTTGATATATGTATGAGGCCCATCTTGGGCTATTTGTGGACCATCCGTTGAAGCCCACTTGGATATGCATGAGGCCCATATGATTAGGCCCATCTTGATGTAGTTAGGGCCCAACCATTGAGGCCCACCTGATATACTTAAGGCCCATGTTATACGGCCCATTCATTTTACCTACGGCCCATAGGTCGAGGCCCAATTGGATGTACATAAGTTCATTAAGATGTATGACTCTACTATGGTTTGTGTAATGATTTTATGACAGTCGTGCCTCGGGAGCAATGTTGGTTTGACGTCCACATTGTAAGAATAATATTGGTTAAATGTTCACATTATGATTCTTCCTAGGGCCCATTGTTAGGCCCATACTTGTAGGCCGTTTAGGCCCATCTTCGTTATGAACAACATCTATCCCATATAACATATTTAGTAAAGTTCTATGATTCATGATCATACGCATCATATGTATGCTTGATATGATAAGTGATTGATCATAGCATATGCCTTCAGGCAGATTGTTTAAGGGCTTCCGGATAGGCGGTGTTACCCCACATGAGTGCACGATACGCACAGGATTATTGCATGACTGGATAGTATGATTCATGCATTTCGCATTGTGTGACATGGTTACTGTATGCCCTAACGACATCAGGGCCGTAGCCTCCACTGACATATGGTGGTTGGCGGGATTGGATACTGAAAATCTTGTTCTACATGGGGTGCTATAGATATCCCTGGGTGAAATTTTCTAAACCCTTATGGTACCAAGAGGTTGCTCTAACATCTAGACCGAGTGGGTGCATGAGCGCCGAGTGCCGATTACCAGACGGCTGCGCTTTCTACTGTGTCGTGGTCGGTTGGAAGGGGGTGCGGCCTTACCTGCCCGAGAGGAGGGGGCAAAGCTAGGCTGGGTTTGACCAGCTCGAGGAATGGGTCTGCTATCGACGAGCCGAGCCCGATGTTGGCAGGCGGATAGCGAGGTCTCTTCCACTTACCTTATTATGGGCGATGGGGCGGTAATCTGGTTTAGAGTGTACTAGACCCCAATGATATTCCAGATTTGAGCAGTACTGATATGTGGATATAGATGAGGATTTGTGTGCTTGAGTTGCATCTCGTATCGCATGGCCTTGGTATGGCCGACATCATTCATGTCTTGCATTGCATAGCCTTGGTATGATTAGTGGTATTCATGGATTTACCAGTATGTTCCGCATTACTCTGATACTGCATGATTGTATTACTACCTTGCGCACACACTTTCACTACCCTCTAAGCTTTCTATAAGTTTATGCATGACCGTTGCGTGCAGGTGACGTTGGGACGCAGTAGCGCTGAGGCAGGAGCGCAGAACAGATCATTTTGGAGCTTTTTGTCCATTTCATTGTATTTCCCTTTATGCTCATTGTACTTGTAAAGTTTGTGATCATAGTGAAAATGTGATGAAGTTTTTGGTTGTTGTTTGTGGGTTATACCTTTGGTTATGCTTATTACGAATTAAACTGATGTTGAAAATCCTCCTCGTAGCATCCCAGGATCGGAACCTAGCGTATGGGCGCTAGGAGCTGAGAATGAGGTTCTACGGAGGCTGTCGGCGCCGGATTCGGTGATCGAGAATTTTGTAAGCCCGGTTTCTGAGTTTGGGGTGTGACATAATGTGACATATGTCACGCCTCAGACTCAGTGACCGGACTCACGAGAAACCCGATTGCTGATTCTGGCCGCAACAACCTCCGTAGTACCCCATTCTCGGCTCCTGGTACCCATTTACCAGGTTCCGATCCTGGGATCGTACAAGAAGGATTTCATAACATAGAGAGCATACCTAAGACCATAATAACGTAACCACAAAAAATAACTACAGGAATACATTACAAAATCCATTAAGAATTTAAACTTTAATACAAGGTACAGGCTCAAAAAGGAATTACAAGAATTGAAAAGGGAAAATCTCCAAAAGGTCCTCGGCACGCTCCAACGCTCCTCCTCAGCTATGGCTGCTACCTAGAATCTCCCGCACGCATCAATCGTGTATAAGCTTATAGAAAGCTTAGAGGGCGGTGTAAGTGTGTGTAATACCAGTGCAGGGAAAACAATATCAGAGAATGCGAAAATGCGGCATGAACCATGAATGCCATCAATGCCAACAGCTATACCAAGGCTATGTTATACCAAGCATGAATGCAGTAAGCCATCATAAGGCTATGCGATGCAACATATGAGTACTGGGCGCCATACCAAGGCGATGCACAAGAGGCTTACGTAGCCAATGTTGTATGCAAGGTGCAATGCAATCATGCCAGTCCTCATATCAAGTCCACATATTAGTATAGTTCCTCTATAGGAAAATCACTGGAGTCTAATACACTACCTGTTGACTGCCGCTCTACTAGCCGCACAGCCTAGTGAGCATAAGAGACCTCATTACCTGCCTGTGGACAACCAATCACCAACAAGGCTCGAAGGTAGCGGACCTATTCACGAGCTGGTTAAACTCAGCCTACTTATTACCCTCTCACGCAGGCGGGTAAGGCCACACCCCTCCCAACTGGCCATGTTACAGTGGGAGACGGGGCCTCAAGGTGTAAAGGCACTCGGGCGCTCATGTTTTCTACTCAGCCGTTGAGGCATCTCTTGGTACTATGAAGGTTAAGGGGTTTTCACCCAAGGACATCCTAAGTACCCTAAATGCTCAAGTAACATTTTTGGTGTCTAAACACGGCCATCTACGATATACTTGTGGAGCCTACGACCCTGATGAAGCAAGGGCGAATATCCACGTGCTATACAATGCCAGTTGCATGAATCACACAATCAATCGCGCATCAATCCCAAGCATCCAACGTGCTCAAGAGGGGTTACTCCATCCCTTAGGGAAATGCCAAAATATCCTGCCTAATGACCAATCACATCTCAACCAAGCATGTATATGATGCGTATGGGAGTGAGTCATGAATATGAACAAGGATGTCAATGCGGTGAAGATGTACTCTCCTCCTAACCAAGTAGGGTTTAGGAACCTCTAGTGGGGGCCCAATAGCCTGGGGTAGCTCATGAGACTAGATAGATAATGGCATGGGCTTAAATAATGAGAATGGGCCTAGCAATGGTCTATGGTGGACCTTTAACCACCCATAAAAGCAAGAATGGGCCTAATAAGGGCCTAGAGGGGTACACTAATGTGGGCATTCAACTACCATTGTCCCATGGAGGTGACCTAATAATAATGTACCAAGGATCAAGGTCCGTGGCCAGAGCATCACCATAAGAAAGAGATGGGCAGCTATGTACATATAGATACATCACATGTTAGGCCTCAATAACGTGGCCCAAGGCTACACACAATTCATGGGTCCAATAGGGGCAATATATATAGCCCAATCCACATGTAATAATATGGGCTCATAAGGAAGGTTAAGGCCCAAACATAAGGGCCACCAAGTCCATATAATGTGGTAGGCCTAGTGGGCAGCCCATTACTCCAACACATGGGCCAGAATCATATTCAAGATAAGCAAGTTGGGCCTTACAACCTAGCCCAAGAATTTAGTTGAGTTGGTGGGCAAACAAGGGCCCAACCACTCATACATTCTAGCTCACTAGCCCAACACAATATCATGGAGAATACAGCCCAAGAATCTATTGGGCCTATCTAAAAAGTTCTACCCCATTTGGGCCTACAAGGAGTCCAATAATCTGGTTACCGTAGACACTGAAAATTGGCGTCTACATTAGTTTTATGGTTAGATTTAATGTTGGGAGTAACTAGGCTGATTTGTAGATGTTGGAGTTGCCATTAGCCGATGAATCTTAAAATACCGCGGTCGGCTAGAACTGCAAAATACATAAGGTTAGAGAAATCTGAAGATTCTCCTACCTTAGATTGACTCCTGGTCTGTGATCAGTGATTTTGTGTAAGGGACCTCAGTTACAAATGTACGACCTCTACTTACTGTGATAAAATAATTTCAAGGAACGATGGATGCTGTGGTCGAGATGGGACTAGGCACACATGTGGATTTATGATGTAGTAAGATCTGAGATTTCGGGCCCAACTGCGCGTCTAGAAGGTGGATGTAATGATGCTTATACAAAAAGATAAGGGAAAGTGGACTAGATCACTAGAAATTTCTAATGTGACAAGATCTGACGTACAACAATTCATAGAGCATACGTTTATTAGAGATCTAGAGAAGCAAGGGGGTTGAGAAGGGAATATATGTAATGATGAATGCTTACATAAGGTAAAAAGATCTCTGACATGAACTTGAGTAGGCTAAGACATGGGTTGCACCATGATCAATTCGGGCTAGACTCGAGATTGAAAAGGCTAAGAGGTAGGGCTAGGGGGTGGCTAAAAGATCAGAACTTGGAGGTTTGGGAGCTCCTTCCCTTTCCTTCCCTCTCTTCCTTTCTCTCTCTTTCTCTCTCTTTCTCTCTCCCTCTTGGATGTGGATGTGTTATTGTTGGGTGTGTGAAATGAGAAGAGGAGAGGGCTATTTATAGCCTTCTTCAATGGCTTTATGGTAAATAGGGGGTAGGTAGGGGTTAAAATGATGTAATGGAGGCTTGTGATTGGCTAGGGAGAGAGGAGCACCACGTGGCGCACTTCCATTAGCTCTTGAGGCTGGTAAAATGGTAAATAGTGAGGGTTGGGGGTAAATTCAGGAGAAAGTTGACTTTCGGATGTTAGGACAGTTGTCTCCAGAAGATCACACGCAGGCCGCGAGTGGTGGTACTCCGAGTATGGCCGGCGGTAGTTGGACTACCGCCCGGTAACGGCTCGGGTCGGGCTTAAGTGTGTGGGTTTGTTTGGTACACTGGTTTGTCCGATAGTCCTCTTTTTGGAGTTTTGGGGTTCAGATAAGTGGACTTAGGTTTGGGTAAAGGACTCAGATCAGGGTATAATGTATAGGCGGGGGCTGTATGTGGGTTGAACGGTTTGGATTAGGGTTTCAAGTTGCAGATTGGGAATTTGAGGTTTGGGTCAGGGTTTTTGGTTAGGTTTCGGTTTAAGCTAGGATGAGTTTAGGATTTAATCATGATTCCCAGATTGTCTTTAGCCTTCTAGATGTTTACCTGGGTGGGGTGTCTACAAATGTCTCTCTTTGGCCAAGGTTGTGAGCAACCGAAGGTCAAAGCCAGTGAACACCCCACCCTTCTGGTCAGAAAGGATAACAATTTGAATTTGTTGTTTGCCATTGTACCATTGTCAGCTGACTGATTAGAAAAAAAGATGACTTGCACATATCATGAGGGCTGAGGAAAATGTTGTGATTGTTCCCTGCGCATTCGTCCTGGCTTTACGGGTCACCAATCATAACCTTTTCGCGTCCGATTGTTAATATCATTGGAGGGTAAGTCTGAAAGTAGGGCCTTTGCACGTTCGTGCGGCTTTACGAGGATTCTCATATTGTTTGATCTGTCGTTTCCTTTGCTACGTAATCACCTTAAGAGTATTCGTTCTATTTGATCATTAAAGTGGTTAGTTGCCCTGCGCGTTGGTGCGGCCTTATAGGGAACTCACTACACTGATTTGGACTCGATTAAATGTTACGAACATCACGGAGTAGGTATGTGCAGGTAATCTTTTGCCATGCAGTCTTCTGATTTTGAGACTCTGGTTATAATGGATTGTTGTCACTTTGAGTTTGATTATTCCTTCCAGAGATAGATCTAATCATTTTTTACTCGCATTCGTATGACTGTCCAGGTATAGAGATCGGGCCAACCGTATTTATATTATGTATGGATTCGATCATCCCTTGGGGAAACTGGAAGAGACTGAATCTTATCTAGTTGTTTGCACTGGCCACAACTGGAGAATATAGAAGATTCCTCAGTGTACTGCGCATTGCGTGCGATTTCTGAAATTTTTGTTTGAAAACTATCCTCTTTGAAGCTAGACTCTTTAAGGATTTTATTTGAAAATATATTTTTTGGGTTTTTTTGAAATATCTGTTCGATCTCGCAGGTGAGCGTCGTCGTTCGGTTTTTATTTGTAAAAATTCAGATGGCTTTCACTAATAAATTAATGGAGCTAATGGTTTGATATATTTTTAGATTTTGGAAAGATCCGTCCGATCTCATGGATGGTCGAGATCGTCTGGTTTTTATCGTATAGTAGATGGCCTCCACTACTAAGCTAATAGGGCATTTCACTACCATTTATTTGCATTTTTCCTCTTTTTGTGTTTTTTAGCAATTTTTTAGATATTAATTTATTGAATTTCTCATTTTTTTCACAAGAAATTGAATTTATCGTGAGATTTTGAAAAAGATTTTTTTTTTTGTCTTTATTTGAGGTTATTACCCAATGGATCAAAGGAGGATCCGGTCATCCCATCTCACCATGGGGGACAGGCCCGCTATCCCATGCAACTTTTGGTCGGGGCGGCAGTCGGACTACCACCAGCGGTAGTCTGATTACCGTCTGTCCATCGTTTGGTCCGGTGGTCCGAGCCGTGTATTGGTCCAAATGATGGGGCTTCTCCCTCTATTTGAAACCGTCCCTTGGATGTCCAAGGACTCCATTGTGGTCCCAGGAAGCTCTCTGGTGGTGTTTTTTTTTCTTGATTTTTCTTCTCGTATTTCCTTCCCTTCTCACATTTCAGGTGACGGCATCATATATTTGAAGCTTAGGATTTTTTAGTTGAACTTTTGGGAGAAGATCTTGATGGTTTTAGATTTCTCTTTTGGACCATGGGAGGCCATGATCAGGACATTGTTACCAGATCTTAACCGTTAAATCTTGTTGGATCTTTCATTTTGGAACATAGAGTTGGCTAGATTTTTCTATATATATATTTTTATTTTTTTATTATTTATTATTTTTTTTGTTAGAGTGGGGTGTGATAAGAAAGGGAGCCCCACTCTTTTATTTGGTTTTTATTTATTTATTTATATATTTTTTTGTGTGGGATGATCTAGACCGTAGGATTGATGATTTAGGGCCTACTTGAGCTCTTGGATGGCGGGCCACCATTTGTAGTACTTCCCATGTGATTTATTTGATTTGATGCATGGATGACTTTCCTTAAGTGAGCCCAAAATCTTGAGTGGACCCAAAATCATGATTTTGACTTGGCCAGTTGAGGTGGACCTTGATTTGGAGATATAGTCCCTGGATGTGATTTCATGGATCTTATGGGAAATGGGCCTTTGGGAATGGGCTTTGTGAAAATGGGCCTTGGAAGTGGGCTCTTGAAGGTGGGCTTAGGCCTTTGAAATGAACCTTTGAAAATGGGCCTTTTGAAAGTGGGCTCTTTAAAATAGGCTTAAAAATGGGCCATGGAAGTGGGCTTGGGCTTTTGAAAATGGGCCTTGGAAGTGGGCTTGGGCTTTTTGGACCCTGTGGTGAGAAGGGTACTTACCTGTGAGCCTTGTTTGTGCAGCATACCTCGCCGTGGTAGGATCGAGTCCGGACATTCTCTTCAATCGGCCGATTCTTGCTATGTACCTCGAGAGGGCCGACACCTTTCTGATGTGGCTCGGGAAGGTAGCGCACCTGCTATTCCGCGGGGTCGCGGGGTTAGGACACATTGGCCTGATTGGTTTCATGATCCACAGCCTCTGTTCTTTGAGGTATTAGAGCGCAATCTGTTTGCCAGCCTATTTTGGGTTCGTTTAAGCAAGACGAACATGTCTCTTCTATCTGCCTTGACCGAGCGATGGCACGCCGAGACTCATACCTTCCATTTGCCCTTTGGGGAGTGGGGAATCACTCCTTATGACATATATATATATATATATATATATATATATGCAGTTGAGTCTTTGGTATGATGGAGGATCTATTCCTTTTGAGGAGGATCTTCTGGTACTTTCTGATGATGACTGGATGGAACTACTGGGGATGATGCCGGATGCTTTAGATTTTTTTGGCAATCTATTTAGACTGCTTTGGCTGTCCTCAAACTTTGCTAGGCGCGTCCCCGAGACTGAGGTCGCAGCCGTGGTGAAAGCCCGTGCTCTGATTTTGTACACCATGGGGGCGATGATTTCTGTCATAGAAACAAGCTGGTGAGTCCCGTCTGTTATCGCTTGTGGCCGATATCACCTTTCCCATGTTGTACAATTGGAATGCAGCCCTCCTTGCCCATTTGTATAAAGAGCTGGACAAAGTCAGCCGCTGGATTAGCTGATCTTTGATTGGTTTTTATCTGGTTATCGAGATACCTTTTAGATCTCCCTTTTGCACTATTCTTCCTGGGGATGGTATGTTGTGCTTTTTCTGATTGTGGCCTTATGTAGGTTTACTTTTTTGATCATTTTCCCCACCTAGCGCCTACTTTGATTGACCATTTGCCTCTTTTTTCCCGCATGATGCTGTGATATAAAGACAATCGCAGCCGTACGCGTATATTTTCTGATCTCGCCTGGAGGTCGAATGTAGATGCCCTTGTCCCTGATGATGTGAGTGATTATCTTGTCCTGTGTTGCCCATGTGTTGTCTACTTTCTGCTTATCTTCTGCCCCTGATCTTTCTTTTTTCTTGCAGTTTCCGACCAGGCTGTACTTCCAGTCTAATGCAGCACTTACCCCTGGAGCCCAGGAGGCTTTTTAAGCCTCACAACGGTGCCACATCCTGGAAGATCCTTGTGTGACAAAGTGGTATCTCGGAGAGAGGCTCTTCTGGAAGCTGACTGGTAGTCCACTGGTTTCACTTAGTCCACCATTTGGTCCTTCTGATTGGAGATCGGTGCCCAAGTGGGACTTGGCTACTGCTTTGGAGGGTTTTGATACCAGCGCATTCGTTGATCCAGCAAGAGAGTACGTCTCTTGATTGGAGTAGTATGGTATCGGCCCGATTTTACAGTCTGGCTACGCTCCTGGTGACGGTGTGCACTTTGCTGGAGGAGGGCTTTTGGGGCCTCACTTTCGTCGGAAGGATACTGATGCCTATCTCCCGGATGATGATTGGCTCCACTGTATCATGTGATCATGCATCACTAGCTGTGTAATCCTCTGTATATATGAAATTTCAGTTACTTAATGTTACTTCCCGGATGGTTCTGGTCATTTTGTCATCTCATTTGGGCATTTGGATGTACATTCCACAGGCCTGGCCCTCTGGAGTGGACCCTGCCTTAATTTTGCCGGAAAGTGGGCCCGGGTAGTAGTCCGATTACCGCCCGCTGACTTTTACCCATTCCTCCTGTCTTGTCAGGTGCAGCAGCGATATAGTGGTGTCAGTACCTGTAATGGTACTTCGATTACCGCTGGTGATAATTTGATTACCCCCTCCATCCATCTTTCCTTCCAGTAAGTCCTGTTCTTCTTTGTTCATTCTTCCAGTCACTTTCTGGACATTCTCATCTGTCCACGCCCTCTGATGATTCCTTTTGTCCCTTCCTTCTTCTTTTTCATTTCTTCCTCCTTGTCTTCTTTCTCTTTTGTCCCTTTCTCTTCCCCCCTTTTTTCGTCGATTTATTATGGCTAGCCATGATGAAGGGATTGGTGGGTCCATAAATGGTAGAGAGGTTGATGGATCATCCTTTATTTATGGTGGTGAGGATCCATTTATGGATGGATTAATAGGAGTTAGTGATGGGCTGACAGGCTCTTTGGAGGAGGTCAATGTTATTTATGGCATGACTCCTACCTCCATTGATGGTGGTTAGGGGAATGGATTGATTGGATTGGATGGGTTTGGTGGATCTACGCCAAGTGGGTCACCAGGGTTTGTGAATACTGATGTGATGAGGATGGATAGGTTTGATGGTATGGATGATGCAATGATGGTGATGGATAGTATGATTGGTGGGCCCATGGGAGTTATGGTTATGGATGGACCATTAGATGGTGGAGATGGTGTTGGAGGGATGGTGGGTGGTCTGGATTTTGGTGGGCCGCTTTTGGGTGTCGTAGATGATATGTTGATGAGAGTGGATTGTGTGAATGGGATGGATCGGGTCCAGATGGGTGGTGGGCCTCACCTTGGTCGTTTAAGTGGTTTGGATTTGTCAGGTGATGGATTCCTTGCTGATGGCTTGGGTCAGATATTTGGTGCGGACTTCGAGGTAGTGATGGGACAGACAACTATTGTCGGGGATCAGGATACCGATCTAGTGAGCTACTGGGATACTTTAGGCGTTACGGCTCATGGGGCATCTGTTTTCCAAACTGCTCCTGATGTGGCGGTGGTTGGAGATTCAGGCCTGCCTGTTGCAGCTTTTCAGGATGCTCTTCGAGATGCGATGGGGGAGTCAGGCTTTTTCTGACACCATGAGATAGATCTGTTAGAGGAAGGGATGCCCATCTTTGACGATTCTCCTGCGGATCCTGGGTTTAGATTGTAGAGAGCATGCCTGTCCGGACTTGCCGTTTGTAGCCACGCGACATCTGTTCTGCGTGGTTGCATATTTGGATCGAGAGCTTGACCGAGTCTTAGATCTTTGAGCTAGGCTCTTTGGGCTTCCGAGAGGTTCTCCACTTTCACCGAGTTCGCCTAGACTAGTGATTGTTGAGTGCGGCTTTATATGATTGGGTTCCAGCATTGAACCTTTTTTCTTCAATGATCTGGAGCTGGGCTCATCATTGGAGGAGTTTGCGCTTGTCTGGTCTTCCTCTTACCTGGGAGCCTTATGTTCCCTCGTCTAAGCCGTTTTGTCCTGCCGATCTGATCTCCTGGTTTGGATTTCCAGCTGCTCTTCTGACTGCAGAGGGTAGGATGGATGAGATCCCATTGGAGCTTCTGTATGATCGTTGTTTTACTGCCCGAGGAGGCTCTGGGTCAGATCGCCAGCTTTAGTGTTTGAATGTACTGATATTCTATATCTTGGCTGAGCTGCTTTTCTCAAGCTAGCATCAGTCATCGTCAGCGGTTTTACTGGATGTATTCCGCTGCGTTCTGTTCCGTAGGAGTATCATTTCTATGGTGCTAGCCGAGCTCTTTTTGGGGCTGACTGAGTGCTCACTCGGACACACCCGTATCCTCCGGGGCTGCTGCTCATTTATTCAGGTATTCTTTGCTCTTGTCCTATTTCCTTCCTCTGCTTTATTATTTGCTTGCAACTTGAGCTTGGTATGTTCTCTAGCTGTGGCTGTGGGAGCATCTTTGTATGACTTCTTTGCTTGTGTGGCCTAATTCCCGCCGTGATGATGTGCTCTTTCTATTTATTGATGACCTTCCCCTTGGTGTCGAGGCCACTGAGTTGCTTTATCGTTGCATGCTTTCTCAGCTTCAAGGATCGGAGATTAGTTGGGAGGTTCCATATCTTTGTCGGACGCCCTTGATTTGTAGCGCCGCTCGTACTCCTCTGTTATTATTAAGCCTCCGAGGATACTGCTCTTATCATCCCACTCGTTTCCTCCAACAGTTTGACTTTTGGCAGGATATCCCAGATTTCACCTTTTCTGGATTTGGACATGCTCCTCTTCCTTCTGATTTGGTCGCCCTGTACCGACGAGTCTAGATTTTCTGGCAGGGCTCATTAGATGCGACAGCTTTGGATCTTGAGTCTTGGGCTCCTCCCTTAGCGATAATGCCATACCAGCGGTAGGTAGTCGAGCAGTCGCTCTATCCTTAGGTCCTCGGTTGGCACTTGGCTGATGAGGCCAATGATTAAGATATGATTGGTGATACTGCTTTATCCTCTTCGTGTGTTCACAATTCGTTCAAGGCTTTCGAGGAGTGGCCTTTGACTAATCCGTCCTTCTTACTTGCCACGCATGGTCGCTTGATCTTTGAGATTGCTGTCCTTCATCATACATGTGAGGATATGGTCGGTTGATTGGCAGTTGGGCGACAGTATGATGAGAACATGTTTGCGGCGCATCGCCTGGAGAGGGACGAGGCTTTTTACCCACGCATGGAGATAGAGAGGCTCAAGCAGAGATTGTCGATATACGAGAGATAGGAGCTTACTTGGGGTCCTTGGTTTTGATTGGCTGTTTGTCCTGTATGCATAAAAAAATCTTTTTTGTTTTTATTTTCTGTAAGGAAAGAAAGTAGTGTACTTGTAAAAAGACTTTTTTTTAAAAAAAATTTGTTTGTGCCAAATTTTTCAGTGCTTGCTTGTGTTTGGATTTGTGTTTTAGATGATTGGGATCAGAATATTAGGCTTAGCCCACATTGTGTGCAGTAGTCTGGATTGTGTACTTGGGATCTTGGTTCCCTTAGAAGGTGGCCAGGATTGTGTCTTTTGGATTCGAATAGAGTTTGATAGAACATTGATCCGAGACTGGCCTTTTTCTCCTATCTCTTTGTTGTACTTCTTACCTTGGCCTCTTTTGTACCTGTACTTTTATTTTGTTTTTGTTTTGTCATCCCTTTTTGCTCGTAGCGCCCTTTCAGGTTTTTACTACGGTCGACTTTTTCCGTCATTTTGTTCGTAGCGTCCTTTCGGATTTTCACTACGTCCCGAGTCTTTGCTCTTGCCTGTCCCTTGGCAGCTTTGCTGTTTTTACCATTGGCGCCTTTTCAGGTTTTCACCAAGTCCATTACATGCCCGCTGTTTTTACTAGAGCTATCCTTTCAGGTTTTCAACTCACCCTTTATACTTAGGCATGTTTTTTTTTTTGAGTGTCGGAAGAGATGGAGAGACTTCCTTCATAGCCGGCCACTTGGTTACCTTCCTGTCCTTGTCTTTGATCACAATCGTAAGCTGTTTTTGGTCGAATTTTTGGGGACGGTCTTATTCTCTTCTTCTTTTCTGTCTTCTCTTTGAGGCTTTTCTTGTCCTTTTCTTCTTTTTCTTTTTATTTCTTCTTTTTCTCTTTTTTTTTGGAGAAATGACGGGTGTTTCTGATGGGAGGGATGGCGAATTTTATTTTAGTGGGGGAAAGTGATGGGTACAGCTTTGTGATTGTAATCATTGACGAGGTTAGGTATGGTTACCCATGATAGATTTTCACGTTGTCGGCATTGATGGGCTCGGGAAGGTCTTCTCCTCTCAGACTTGTGAGCGGAAGAACGCCTCTTGAGAGTACCTCTTGAATGATCAGCGGTCCGTCCCATGAGGGTTTGAACTTTCCTCTGGGATCCGACAAGTGTGGCGGTAAGATACGCTTCATGGCCATGTCATTGACTTTGAAGCTTCTCTTTCGGACTCTTTTATTGTAGGCTCGTGTAATCCTTCTTTGATAACACTGGGAGTGGTTTAGCACACGCATGTGCTTTTCATCTGCCGGATGTGATCGTACCTTGTTTGTTGTCACTCGCCTTCCTTGACTTTACTTTCCAACAGTATCTGGAGTGATGGGATTTTAATTTCTACTGGCAGTACTGCTTTCATTCCGTATGCGAGCTCGTATGGAGTTACACCTGTAGCAGACCGTACAGACATCCGATAGGCCCAAAGTGCATAGGAAAACATTTCTGACCAATCACGATATGTTCTGACCATCTTTTTCAGTATGTGAATAATAGTCTTGTTTACGGCTTCGACCCCACTGTTCATTTGAGGACGGTAGGGACTTGACCGATGACGTTGAATTTTGAACTTGTCTAGGTAGTCGCCCATCCTTTTATTGACGAACGGAGTTCCGTTGTCTGTAATGATGGGTTGAGAAATTCTATATCGGCTGATGATATTGTTCTTCATAAACTTAACCACGTGAGATGCTGCAATGGTGGTGTAGGATGCTGCTTCTATCCACTTGGTGAAGTAATCTACTGCCACCAGGATGTACTCGTGTCCATTTGAGGCTTTGGGGTTGACTTTGCCAATGATATCAAGTCCCCATATGGAGAAGGGCCAGGGAGTTGTCAGGTTGTAGAGTTCGGAAGCGGGCGCATAAATCTGGTTTGCATGTTCTTGACACTTGAAACACTTCCTGACGTGTTTGCAACAATCTTCTCTATTGTGAGCCAAAAGTAGCTGAGTCGTATGATCTTCTTTGCCTTCATATGTCCATTCATGTGTGGGTCACATAGTCCTTCGTGGATTTCTGACATAATCTGCACTGCTTCTGGCTTATCCACACAGCGGAGAAGAACTTGGTTGAAGGATCGTTTGTAAAGGATGCCCCCAGTGATCGTGAATTGGGCTGCCAACCGCTGGATAATGCGACGATCAACTGATGTTGCTCCCTCCGGGTACTTCTGATGTTCGAGATATTCCTTGATGTCTGTGTACCACGGCTGATCATTCGAGGGGGTTTCAGCCTCATCGATCTGTAGGCAGAATGCGGGTTCTTCCTGGAGTTCGACGGTGAGTTGCCATTCAACAACTCCTTTTAGGATCTCCAGTATTAAAGCGAGGGTAGCCAGAGCATCCACAAACTGGTTCTTGACTCGGGGCATGTAAGAGAATGTGATTTCTTCGAATTACGTGGTTAGGTTCTCCAGATTGACGTGATAAGGGATCGGCTTTTCATCTTTAGTCTTCCAATCGCCATTTGTTTGATTGATGATGAGTTGCGAGTCTCTGAAGACTCGTAACTTCTTCACGTTGAGGATTATGGCTTCTCTCAGACCAGCAATACATGCTTCATATTTAGCTACATTGTTAGTGCATTGAAATGCCAATTGCCTGGATATTGTAATTGGGATGTCATTAGGAGAGTAGAGTATGACACCTACTCCACTCCCTTTTGAGTTTGCGGCTCTGTCGAAAAAGAGTGTCCACTCTCTTATCTTTCTTTCTTCTTTTTACTCAATTAGGAGGATGGCTTCGTCAGGGAAGAAAGTCTTCAGTGGTTGATAATCAGGCAGAGAGTGTGCTGCTAAGTGGTCGGCCAGTGCTTGCCCCTTGATTGTCTTCTGAGTGACATAGGTGATGTCGAGCTCGAAAAACAGTAGTTTCCCTTTTGCGATCCTTCCCGTTAGCGCTGGTTTCTCGAACAAGTATTTTAACGGGTCCATGCGATCGAGTAGGAGGATTGGGTGAGCGATCCTGTACTGTCATAACCGTTGCGTTGCCCATACTAGGGTGAGGCAGTTTTTACTAGGCTGGAGTACTTGGCTTCGTAGCTTGTAAACCGTCGGCTTAGATAGTAGATCGCTTACTCATTTCTTCCTGTGTCGTCGTGTTGGACAAGGACGCATCCGATTGCTTCTGCTTCGACAGATATATACAACAGAAGTGGCCTTCCTGGGGTAGGTGGCATAAGCACTGAAGGATTTAGCAGGTACTTTTTTATCTTAGTGAAGGCCGCTTGATAGTTGTCATTCCATTCCTTCGGCAAGTTCTTCCTGAGAAGTTTGAATATGGGCTTACAGATGGGCGTGAGCTACACGATAAATTAGCTGATATATTGAATCCGTCCGAGGAAGCCCCGAATCTCCTTTTCAGTCTTGGGCGGTGGCATTTCGATGATTGCTTTAGTCTTAGTCTCGTCCACTCAGATATCATCTTCGCTGACGATGAAGCCTAACAGTTTGCCCCCAGTTGCGCTGAAGACACACTTTTGCTGGTTAAGGCGGAGCTTGAACTTTTCCAGCCTGTTGAAGAGCTTTTTGATGTCTTTGAAATGTCCTTCGATTGTATGAGATTTGACGATCATGTCGTCCACATAGACTTCCATTTCTTTATTTATCATGTCATGGAATAAGGCAGTCATGGCTCGCTGATATGTGGCTCCCGCATTCTTCGACCCGAAGGGCATAACTCGGTAGTAGAAAATTCCCCATGGAGTGATGAAAGAAGTCTTCTTTCGATCTTCGATGGTCATTTTGATCTGATTGTAGCTGGAGAAGCCGTCCATGAAGGAGAAGATCTTGTGTCCCGCAGTATTATCTACTAGTGTGTCGATATGAGGCAGAGGAAAATCGTCTTTGGGACTTGGTTTGTTAAGGTCCTTAAAGTCGATGCACATTCTGACTTTGCCATCCTTCTTTGGAACTGGTACGATGTTTGCGAGCCATTTCGGATAGTTAGAGACCACTAGGAATCCCGCATTGTATTGCTTGATGACTTCATCACGGACCTTCAGGGCCCATTCTGGCTTCATTGTCCATAGCTTCTGCTTGATAGGCTTCATGTCTGGCTTTATTGGCAAGTGGTGTACCACTAAGTCTTCATTGAGCCCCAGCATGTCCTTGTAAGAGAAAGCAAAGTTGGATAACCTCAGTCTCAGGAATTCCATCATCCTCTGCTTATATTCTGGAGACAATGATCTATCGATGGGCATTCTCTGGGAAGTTCCAGATATCCCAAGTTCACAACCTCGAAGTCGTCTTCCACAACGTTGGCCTTTGCTTCGAACTTTTCGAGGGAATCCATGAGTTTGAGAGTTGTATCATCATTTCCCTCATCTTGGGCCTTATCCAAACCCATGAGCTCGAAGTCTAACTTTAGATCGAAATCATAGGAGTCGACCTCAAACTCGTGCACTGTGTGTGAAGCGTTTGGCATGGTGATTTTTGAAAGTTTTTCTATTGTTTTTGTATTTTGAAGATTTTTTGGTGTTTTGTGATTTTGAGAAATATTTGATATTTTTGTGTTTTTTGGAATATGTGATGTTTTTGTGTTTTGAAGGTTTTCTGATTTTTTTGTGTTGCCAAGAGGTCCCGAACAGGGCGGTGTTGCGAACTATGATTGATCCTGTCATAGTTCAGGATAGTAGCTGCTATTTACATTGGCTTTGTTTTGGACCGGCATCCATGGATGGCCTACCGGCTGATTCGACCGTCAGAGGGATGGTTGACCATCCTTGTTCTTTTCCTCTTTCGATCCTGCTGTTCTTACCTGTTTATTCCTGGGGGTTATCTATCCTGATGACCATGATGTCCGCTGGGCTGGGCTCATAGTCGGAATCTGATTCGATCTCTTCACTTAAAAGTTGGAGCTCTTCGGACTCCTCGGACTTACCTTGCGGTGGGATCCTGACGTCTGTCCAGTCAAGGGAAGGCCACTTCCCTTTATCGATTCAATGGATAAGCTGCTTCTGCCCCTTGTGTTGTTGAGTTGATGGTGGGGGTGTGTCCCCTTAACTGTGGGTGGGGATAAGTGCCTCCCTATTCTTGCTTGTGTCCTTTGTAATGAGCACTCCTAGTCCTGAGTCCTTCGTGGGTGGCCCTGCTTCCATGCTCCTAGCCTCATGTGATGAGTCTGGGGGTTCTACCCCTAGCATTGGATGTGCTTTTGATGTTTTGAGGATCTTGTCCAACCATATGGGTGGCCAAATGGATTCCTGGTGGGAATGTTCTGTGAGTTTGAGCTGCTGGAGGTGATCCTTAAGAGAAGTCATCGTGTCACCACAGACCATTCCGGCTTTGACAAACTCGATAGGTGTGTACTTCTAACTCAATGCTGTGATATGATATATCACCCTCTGCATGCTGGACGTCAATCACTGGAATGTCAGTTTCTGGGATATTAACCATCACAGGTAGGATGATTTCTGACTCGGCCAACACTGAGATGATCTGATTTCCTGAAGGGAATTTAACCCGCTGGTGGAGAGTGGATGCGATGGCCCCAACAACAGGAGCGATGGCCATCCTAATAAAAGGTTAAATGAGGCAGGGATGTCAATGACTTGGAACGTGACAAGTGCCATGTCTGGTCGAATTTGTATCTCAATGTCGATTTCAGCCTCTACTTGTCTCTATGAGTTGTCGAAGGCTCGGACGCTCATAGTACTGGGCCTGAAAGAAGATGGTTCTATCCCCAAACATTCGACAGTCCTCAAAGGGCAGACATTCGAACTTGATTCGTTATTTATGAGCACGAGTGGGACCTTGAAATTTTTGTAACGGATTACTATGTTTAATGAGCGCCCATGTTTGCGTCCTTCTGAGGGCAACTCATCATCAGAGAAAGTGATTGCTCGCGGTGCAAGGAGTTATCCAATCATACTCGCCACCATGTTAGGAGGTACGTCAGGGGAGATATGTGCATTATTTAATGTTTTTGCAAAGATTTCTTGATGCGATCTTGATGTACATAAGAGTTCCCAAATGGAAATTTGTGCGAGGATAGATTTGAGTTGGGCCACTATGTCGTAAGTAGCGTTAGCTTTATGGGTGACTCCTGACAAAGTTCCTTGGGTTTCTTTTGGATTCTGGTTATCTCTCCTGAAATACCTCCCATTGTTGCCTACTATGCATTCTGGGTAATTCCATGGGACTGCATTTGGATTGTAGGAGGGAACCATCCTTCCTTCCAGGTATATCATTGATTCTTGAGGTTGAGATGTTGCAGTTGGGACTATTTGTGGTGGATTTGATGATTTCCCTTGGAGTGTGGCCAAATCTTGGTAAGGTTTGGTAATGGAGTTTTCTTCCTCTCCCTAAAGTGTGGGAGGGATCCTTTGGGCATGTGCCAGTTGGTGAGGCATTAGGGAACTTGGTGTTTGGACCAGGGGTGCCCCTTGTAAGGTTAACGGGGCTAGATTAGGGAGGCCTATTGGAAGAATGAGGGGTTCAGAATTCAAACTTTTTGGATTTGCCGAGGATGGAGTTGAATGCGCCCTTTGGAAAGCGAGATGCTAAGGGTGTGACCTGTTAGGTGCTGCTTCGAGTAAGTGAGAGGTTGTGTTGTTGGTGCTGCTTCAAGGACGAGAGGCTGCGTTGTCAGTGCTACTTCAAGGAATATGAGAGGCTGTGTTGTTGGTGTTGCTTCAAGGAATACCTGTGGCCCAGGCGATGGGGCCTGTCGGTATCCCCATGTCCGATTTGCTGTATCGGGCATGATTTCTTGTATGGAATGACGTGGAGAAGAGTACGTGGGTCGCTCTCCCTCAATGTGGTTGACAGTAGAGGTGTTGGATGTGCTGTGTCCCACTTGATGCGATGGCAGAGGATTTTGGAGAATGTTCTCTTGAGTAGTATTGTTAGCCTGCGGGGTGATCGCAATCTTCTAGCTTTCGATTAAATATTGGACCGCATATTTCAAAGCTAAGCAGCGATCCGTTAGATGGCTAGGAGCCTAGTGATATGCGCAATACTGATTTTCATTATAACCAGGTGGTAAGGGATTAGGTGGAAGTCGAGGCTGGAGCAGTGTGAGAAGTTGCTTTTGCATCAACATTGTTAGAACCTGACTGTATGTTTTTGCTAAAGGGGTAAACTTCCTGCCTAACATTGCCTGTTTGTATGGGTCTTGAGCATTCCCCCTAGGCTATTGTTGTTGTTGTTGTTGAGGCAGTTGTGCTTGATATCCCTGTTGAGCTTGTTGTGGTAGGTACTGCCTATTTGATTGTGACTGGTATTGCCTGTCTTGCTGTGGCTCCAGTCGCGGAGCGTACTGATTGCCTTGAGTGTTGGCGATGATATTGTTGACTTCCGTAGTGCGTTACGCGGGAGCAATGTCGTTTCCATTCCCATATCTAACAGGTTTCCTCTCAACTTTATTTCTTCTGATTGTGGTGGCCTGGTGTGGCCATGGGGAAATGGTCCCGGCTCTGATTCTGGCTTCCACTTGTTCTCCACCTCGGATGAGCTGAGAGAAGTTTACGTATGGGTACGAGATTAGATATCCTGAAATGATGGGATTTGCTGAATGAACGATCATGGATATCTGTTCTTCGTTGTCGATGGGGTTTCTCATTCGGGCTGCCATGACCCGCCATCGTCCCACGTATGCCGACAATGATTCATCACTTTTTTGTCTCAAGACAGCCAGATCTGTCCTTCTCGGAGCCATGTTCAAATTGTATGAAAATCTGTCGATGAATGCCTGGGAGAGCCTCTCCCAAGTCCTAATCTGATGGCTATCCAGCGATGTGTACCAATCCAAAGCATCGCTCTTAAGAGATTTATGGAAGAGTCGTATCAAGGCTCCATTGTTCCCTGCTATCGCATTGAGTTCCCCACAAAATGCTTTCAGATGTGCTATGGGGCACCTGCTACCGTCATATCTTTTGAATTTGGGTACCTAAAAGTTCAGAGGTACTCAGGCATCTGGGAAGGAACATAGATCCCTGAATTTGGTGGATGGGTGATCTACTCCTTGCTGCCTTTGGAGCTGATTTTGAACCATTTGCAACTGTTCTTGCAGTTCCTCGATTTCTGACTTGCTTTGCTGTGGATCTTGCCCCTTGCTGCAGGGCTTGTGCTGCTTCCTCTTCATACGGATTAAGAATGAGTGGTTGTTGGAAAGAATATGGACTCCCGGTGGCGGGAGGTAGCTGGAATTGAACGTCGTTCCCTTTTGGAGGAGAGTGTGATGTTCAGAAATGGCTTCTGCCTGGGGTATCTACCAATTCTAGAGTGTTGCTCCCGTTAGGGGGAGTGAGTTGGACGCAAAATTGACCCCCTTCATGGGCATCCACAAGTTCTTATCTGTGGTTCCTGTTAGGGGGAACCTGTGTTGTAACCTGATTGTTGTGATATGCTGAGTAGAGATGTGTGGGAGAGGGAGAATAGGGTTTGCTAGAGGATTGTGAGAAAAAGGTAAAAGGGGTTTGAGGGATTGAGCTGTTCTGTACGCTAGGCTGCGCCGCCTGCGTGTTTAGTACTACACTTGGTACCAAGCAAAGTAGTAATTCTTGTAACGCCCTGAAATTCTGAGGCATCTCATTCAAGGCTGCTGTGACTAGTAAATCTGGTTGGGCCATCTGTACCGGTGTCGGTGTTGGCGTAGGTGTTGATGTTGATGGTTCAGGACCTAGCGGAGCTGTAACATCCCGAATTTTTACCAACCTAGGATTAGACGTCCTTAGGCAATGGGTCAATCCTAATACCTTATGAACCTGTCAGAACTAAATCCCACAGTCTAAAATCGCTTCTGAACCCATTTCCTTCACAAATCTAACCCTTCACCACCTTGTTCTTTCAATTTTTCTAAGTACTTACACCCTAGACACTATCTTAAACTAGCTAAGTAGTATAAATTGGATCACTTTATACACAAACTACAAAGGCCTAGGTATCACCTCAGACAGAAATCTTATAGGACTAAATCCTTTAGAAATGAGACAAAGTAACCAAGTGCTAAATTAGATTAGCTACGAAATCCGCTAGAATCGCTTTAAATACGATCTGCAAGACCCAAAACTTGTAGAATCATTGACGCTAGGTTACCCTAAAATCTCGGATCAAACTCATTACCCGACTGCTCTCGGGAGCACTTTGAAACTCCGTATCAGATCTGGACCGCACATCGGGAGTCCAAATAATACGAGGTTAAGGACTTAGGACCGCCTCGCTGGGCTTGACAACCATCTCGGAAATCAAACTCAAACAGTGTCCCACGGCTATTCGCTTGAGTCCGGAGCGAGAGAGAGTGAAAACACATGTTTCTTTACAAAATAAATATCTTGAATAGTAATCTGGCATCTCTCGTTTGCGGATCAGTTTTAAGCAACCGGACCGTCAGAATCAGACCAAATTACACCCTCAGATCAAGAGAAATTTCATACACATTTACATGTACTCGAAATCTCCGATCAAGACCCACTGACCGTCGAACTGAAACTGGTCCGCCACGCGTGATCTGGAATCCCGACCGAAATGAAAGCTTAATAAAATATAGATCTGGTGTCGGTGAGCTTAAGTCCGACCTTTGGCTCAAGGAGGCCCGCCAGAAGTCCTCTGTTGAGCTGAAAAAGTTCTGCTTTGGTTATAACCCAAGTAAACCTTGTCAAGAAGTCTAATTCGGTGTGATTTTAGGCTATATCAGGACCTTAAACCCTCTGTCATTTCAGCCATCCGAATTTGAGATTGAGAAGAGAGAAAAGAGAGAGAAAGTGAGGGAGAAGTGGGAGAATCTTCCTACTATCGTTCCCTGCCACCACACAAGCTGCACCACCTGTTTTGGGGTTTAGATAGTTGTAGGTTATGAAATAGCTAACCTATTTCGTTCTCTAGGTTGCCAAACTGCCGAATACGGAAGCTTAGCAAACCTATCGACTCCGTTACGATTCTACGACACGAGGTGCGGACTTTAGGTGTATAGGTTATGGTTTTCAACGCTTTCAATGTCAGATAATGACAGATTCATGATCTACATGCAATTGCACATGTACAAAGTGCTTTCCATTTTCTGTTTCGATTAAAGTTGTAGAATATGAAATTTTACATATTCTAGGTATTCGTAGAAAATACCGTATACGTATATTTTTTGGAAATGTGTTTGACATGATTATTTGTTGTATGAATATACGATATATGGATAAAATACTTAATTGGCAAAAGGATTCGCCCAAATACATGTTTTACTAATATAGACTATGTATGTAGAAATACTGTATTGTAAAAAGTACCGTATACATGTATATTTTAGAGATGTGTTTGCCATGATTAATCGTTGTATAAGTATATTGTGCTTGCATAAAATACTTGCTTGGCGAAAGGATTCACCCTAATACATGTTTGTTAACATATCTATGTATGTTGAAATAGTGCATGTTAAGTGTCTGTGAAAATGCTTGTGTGAGCAAGTGTTTGAATGTTGATGCCTTAGGAGAGTGTTGAGATGGGATTCTCAACTACCCTAATGACATGTATGATTACCTCCATGAGGTTGTTTACTTAGACCGCTTACTTGCAATATATGTGTTTGTATTCCTATTGACGTAGTGCTTTACAACATGCCTTATATCATGCTTTATAACATGCTTTATAACATGTCTACTAGTATGTTTGAATTACTTTGTTTATCATGCTTTACTCCACATGTTATGGATGAGAATTGATTGAGTTTGGGACTATGTCTATAGTCCAGACAATCGGTACCAGATTGGAGATCGTGGTTGAGTTTCATGTCGCCACGTAAGATGTGTTTGACGAACCCGAGTCGTATGTCAGTTGGCGATAGTGGTTAGGCCACGCGAAGTGCATATGCACTTCATGTTGTCTAATTAATGGTGCACTCGAGCTAGTCAGGCTCATCATGTAACTCAATTTGTCTAATGTATGTTCACCATGTTTGGTCGCTACTGCTTGAACCTAGGGTACCAAACTTACCAGTGAAAACCCTTTTAACTATGGTACCTCGATCCGCTAAGACTCATGAGCCGGGCATGGTGGTATGGGACACCGTGGTCGAGCTGTCGGCCTACGCTGGGGCCACGTACCTCCCCGTAGTGACCAGTGAGCAACCAGACTCGTGAGCCGATTATGGTGGTTTGGGACACTATATTCGTGCTGTCGGCCTGCATTGATAAGGTGATGGGGGAGTGGTGCAACGAATGCGAGCAACAGCCCTGACAGCCCTTTGTAGTGACCTCGAGCATACTCTGAAATCGCGGTGAGCCTTAGAGTTTTGCCGCGGTATATAGAGTATGAACTAGGCCTGTTTCTGTATAGTGATGAATCATTTAAGAAGTGATGGGGGAGTGGTGTAACCTTTATGCGTAATGTACCACAGCGTTTTACTTTACAAGTGACCTAGAAAACACACCATCGTCTGATATTAACTAGGACTGACGACCTTAGAATGGATCATGTTTGGGAATGATACAAGGGAGGTACCTTAGTTTTCCAATCCTACTGTTTGAAATGGACTAATAACAACTCAGTAATCATGCTCACCATGCATTGCATGTGCCTGGAAGATGTGGAGCACTGAGGGAAGAAAGCATGCCGCGAACGTGAGATGGTGTCTCACGAGGGAGGGTGTAGTGAGGGCATACCTCATGTCATTCATACTTGCATTAATAAGAGTAGTTAGGAGTGTTTGATTGTACTGCTTTATCATTACTGCTTGACTGAGTCGATAACATGTTAACCTATGCTTTATTGTTCCACTGAGTTAGCTACTCACTCCCACGTTACGGGACGGTGTTTTGAACACCCACCAGACATTGTCTGATTTCAGATGGTGACACTACTTCTGAGGCGGAGCCGGACCTTTGCAATGACTACGATGCCTGCTTGTATTGGTTGTCTTCTGACGGCTTCCTGTGAGCCGTGTCCTGATCGACGGGGCTTTCTGGGATATTGACTAGAGGACCTTACACATTTGGCATATTTTAGGATTGTACTTGTAATTATTTAACCTGGTAATGTTATCACACTCTGGAGACTCATCATAGTTTATATATTTTATCTATCTATCACAGTCTTCCGCTTGCAAATTTAACTGTCTCTGGAGTATGATATGTTGTTTTGGCTTAATCTCACTCATGTTCACTACTCTAATACAGCTAACATTCAATCATCATTCATTTTGTTGCATAAGTGATGTTCTGGAACTCGAGAGTTGAGTTACTACTCGACCCTCGATTTTCGGGATGTTACAGGAGCTGCCAGCTCTTCTTCATGGGTAGCTTGAGAAGTCATGGCTGCCCAGGATCCAGTGGTCATAGTTCGAGTTAATGCCTAAACAAGTATAAGCTAAAGATTGATTGATGGTTTATGTATGAATGCAGTAATGATGTCCCTTGGTATTGGAGAGCTACACACTTTCGAGTTTGGTCTCAGCTAGTGCATTCTAGCATGTCCCCAGTGGAGTCACCCTTCTGTAGACACTGAAAATCGGCTTTCACGTTGGTTTTATGGTTAGATTTAATGGTGGGAGTGACTAGGTTGATTTATGGATGTTGGAGTCGCCACTAGCCGATGAATCTTAAAATCCCGCGGTTGGCTAGAACCGTAAAATACATAAGGTTGAAGAAATCCGAAGATTCTCCTACCTTAGATTGACTCCTGGTCTGTGATCAGTGATTCCGTGTAAGGGACCTCAGTTACAAAGAGGGAAGGTTTTAGGTACCCTCTCTGCCCGTACAAATGTACGGCCTCTACTTAGTGTGGTAAAACAATCTCAAGGGACGATGGATGCTGTGGTCGAGATGGGACTAGGCATACATATGGATTTCTGATGTAGAAAGATCCGAGATTTTGGCAAGCTATAGAGCATACATCCAACAACGTGTTTAGAAGGCGGATGTAATGATGCTTATGCAAAAGATAAGGGAAAGTGGACTAGATCATTAGGAATTTCTGATGTGACAAGATCCGACGTACGACAAGTCACAAAGTATACGTTCGTTAGAGATCTAGATGAGCAAGGGGGTTGAGAAGGGAATAGATATCATGATGAATGCTTGCATAAGGTAAAAGGATCTCTGGCATGAACTTGAGTAGGCTAAGACATGTGTTCCACCATGATCAATCCGGGCTAGACTCGAGATTGAAAAGGCTAAGAGGTAGGGCTAGGGGGTGGATAAAAGATCAGAACTTAGAGGTCTGGGAGCTCCTTCCCTTTCCTTCCCTCTCTTCCTTTCTCTCTCTTTCTCTCTCTTTCTCTCTCTCTCTCTTGGATGCGGATGTGTTGTTGTTGGGTGTGTAAAATGAGAAGAGGAGAGGGCTATTTATAGCCTTCTCCAATGGCTCTATGGTAAATAGGGGTAGGTAGGGGTTAAAATGATGTAATGGAGGCTTGTGATTGGCTAGGGAGAGAAGAGCGCCACGTGACACGCTCCCATTGGCTCTTGAGGTTAGTAAAATGGTAAATAGTGAGGGTTGGGAGGTAAATCCAAGTGAAAGTTGACTTTCGGATGCTGGGACAGCTATCTTCAGAAGATCACACGCAGGCTGCGAGCGGTGGTACTCCGAGTACCGCCCGGTAAGGGCTCAGGTCGAGCTCAAGCATGTGGGTTTGTTTGGTACACTGGTTCATCCGATAGTCCTCTTTTTAGAGGTTTTGGGGTTCAGATAAGTGGACTTTGGTTTGGGTAAAGGACTCAGATCAAGGTATGGTGTATAGACGAGGGCTGTATGTGGGTTGAACGGTTTGGATTAGGGTTTCATGTTGCGGATTGGGAATTTGAGGTTTGGGTCAGGTTTTTGGGTTAGGTTTCGGTTTAAGCTGGGATGGGTTTAAGATTTAATCATGATTCCCAGATTGTCTTTAGCCTTCTTAAGATGTTTGCCTGGGTGGGGTGTCTACAGTTACATATAAGTGCCCATATAACCCAACCAAAGTGGGCCTCAATGATGCATTAATTAAGCCTAAAATTAAGGGAGTAAAGGTATGAATTATCCATACAAAATTCTCACAACATGGTGGGCCCCACACCCTTAAACTCCAGCCACAAAACAATGTATATTTATAGATACCTTGCTGGATTTTGAGTCCACCAGCCATTTTGGGCCTGCTGGAGCCCAGTAAAAAAAAACTCTGATTGGGACATAAGTCCAGATGGTCCAGCACCATGTACAAGGGGTCCCACCACAAAGGGAACATATAAAAACACATAAATTAGGTGGGCCATACCATCGGACCGGAAGTCCAGCAGCAGCCCATCATTGAGCGTCCCACATAGGGGGTGGGCGGTCCATGGGCCTGGATGCCCAGCCCACTCCAAAGGTCAAAGTGGGCCACACCTTGGACGTTCCACACCAAGGTGGGCCACGTCCAAGTGGGCCACTAGATGGATGGACACATGGATGAAATATTACATTATGGTGGGCCTCACAAGGGTGGGATGGCCAGCCTTGCTGGACGTCAACCACTTGGGACGTCCAGCAAGGTTGCTAGTCTAGCCACTTGTCCTAAAATTCCAATGGCCCAATTGGCCTAAATTTAAGCTAGGTGGGTCCCACCAAGGGTGGGCCACCATAGGAATAAATTCTAAAATTTATAACACATGTTAAGCATTTTAAAAGAATATGGGCAGCAATACATCCAAAAATCTACTGGTGCAGAAAATACTGTTGTCCCCATGTTTGGCACCACATGGGGTGGGCCTAAGCTTGTCGAAACCTTTGGAAAATAGGTGGGAAGGTTGGTCCCACATATGGACAACAAGTGGGATCCACTAGGGTAGCCCACTTACTCCAAAAATCAAGGTGAAAGTGCTAATTTCTAACATGCAATGTTGCTGAGCTGTCCAGAAATTTCTGGACAGTTAGCCTACTTTGGCCCATCCTATGGGCCTCAATCATGGGGGAAATGATGTGGGCCTCATTCCACATCAAAGTGGGGTCCACACTCTAGAAAATCTCTAAAGAAATTTAGGAAAAAGAGGCATATAAACTGTCCCAAACATTAGCTCAAAATCATGTTCCAGATGGGCCTGAAATCTGGACAACAACATATGCTGTCTATATTTCGGTCCATATAAATTATTGAAAGGGTTTTATACCCTGATCCATCAAGTGGGGTCCACCTATAGGTCATCAATATTTCAGATCCATTGGTACACCAAAAGCCTCAAGAAAAACCATGTTTGGAAGCCACCCATGCCATGCATGTCATGGTGGGCCTGGACATCCAGTTAGGTGGGTCTGGACGTCCCATCTCCCTGATGGGTCTGAGATGTTGCTGACCCTCTCAGTGGGCCACAATATCTCCAGCAACAATGGAAAGAAAATAGAGAGAAAGGGAGAGAAAGGAAGAGAGATCCGGCCATTGGTGGAAGGTTCCGCCACTAATGAACCTTCCACCTTCAATCCACTCCGTGCAATACATTTATAGCATACATGCAAGCTATGTTCAATTGAAAAGAGGTGCTGAGGTAGGGATACCATCCCTACCATTGCATGCAAAGGTCTAAATGACCTATGATAGGTTATATCTAAGAGAAATGTCTCATGGTGGGTCTATGGAGAATGGCCCACCATGGAAGATGAAATACATGCATCTAAGCCCATGACCTTGATCCTAAGAGTCATGTAGGACCTCCATCATGGATTGATGGGTCCTACATGCTTCCATTCATGTGAGAAAGAGAAGAAAAGAAGAAGGAGGAGGGAATGATCTTGATGGAGCACCCACCTCCAAGGAAAGCTTCAAAACTCCAAGACTATCACCTGGGCTTCAAGGGAAGATGTTTAGATGGTGGAGATGGAGGTTAGAAGGTTGGATTGAGGGGGAGATAGGGAGGAGAGTTGGTGGAATGAGGGAGAGTTTAGGACGTCTCCAGCACTAGAAGAGAGAAATGAGAGAATGAGAAGGAGAGAGAAGGGAGAGAGGGAGGTATATCAATGTAATCATGAGTTTTTGGCTAGGAAAGAGTAATGCAATGATAACACATGGGGGATAGAACCCAAGACCCATGATAACTTTCTAAATAAGGTAGCCTACTACCTAGGCTAGGGGTAGGGTAGGTTTTCTAGAAAAGGGATTTAGGTGGGGCCCATTCTAGAAAAACGTGCAAGGCTAGCTAAGTGGGTCCCACCACATGATGAAAGGCCAATAAAAGCTCGGATGATAAGTGAAGATATATACGTCGAAATTATGCATGAGACGCGGTGTTGGAACCGCAGCGCCGATGCAGTCGCAATGGCATAGGTTTTAAGTCGATCTGGGTCGGGTCTACGTGACCGGACTTAAGGATGACTGTAAATGAAATCTACAGGTCGCGGTGGTCACCGGGATTCGACCGGTAGGACCGCAGGACCTAAAGAAATGAAATGGATACTCGGGTAGGGTCTTACAACGTATACTTGGCCCATGTGTTAGGGCCCATTATGATGTACAGGACCATGGGATGTGGCCCATTATGATGTATATGTGGCTCATAAGTAAGGCCCATGTGATGCGGCCAATTGTAATGTGTATGAGGCCCATGTGATGCGGCTCATTGTGATGAGTGAGGCACATGTGATGCGGCCCATTGTGATGAGTGAGGCACATGTGATACGGCCCATTGTGATATATATTAGGCCCATGTGATGTGGCCCATTATGATGCATATGCGGCCCATGAGTGAGGCCCATGTGATACGGCCCATTGTGATGTATATTAGGCCCATGTTTTGCGGCCCATTATGATGTGTATTAGGCACATGTGATGAGTGAGACACAAGTGATACGGTCCATTGTGATGTGGCCTATTATGATGTATATGTGGCCCATGAGTGAGGCCCATGTGATACGGCCCATTGTGATGTATATTAGGCCCATGTGATGCGGCCCATGTGATGTGTATTAGGCACATGTGATGCGGCCCATTGTAATGTATTTGAGGCCCAAGTATGAGGCCCAATGTGATCTATATGAGGCTCATGAGTGAGGCCTAATGTGATGTATATAAAGCCTTTGCGTGAGGTCCAAGGTGATGTATATGAGGCCCATTATGATGTGTGATTCCACCAGGATGTTTATAATGATGTTTATGATGTCCATCAATGTTGCTAATTGATATTAAATGGGCCATGCCTTGGGAGCAATGATGGTTTAATGTCTATATTGTAAGAGCAATGATGGTTAAATGTCCACATTGTAACTCTCTCTAGGGCCTGTTGTTAGGCCCATTCTCATCTCTCCTTAATGGGCTAACCCAAATTGTTGGGCCCCCATTGATGATTATATTACACATCTTTCCCTTGATTAGGCTATCCCAATCCGTTGGGCCCCCATTTGATAATGATGCTTTCCACCATACCCTGTAGGACCTCCCAAGCCTTGGAGCCCATCTTGTGTTTGTACCGAGCCTTTCATAGGGAATGTGGCCCACCTAGATGCACGTGTTTGTCCAAGTTTAGTAACCCAAGCTCGAGGCCCACTTAGATGATGAGCAAGACCGTTTGTAGGGTTACGTAGTCCTGAATGTGTGGATCCTACCAAGTGCCATCTTGCATTCGTATCAGGCCCTCATAGGAAAGCCCAGTTGTCATGATAAAGGGAGTGAGGAAGCCCACTTGTTGTATACCCACTTAACTCGCCCCATGAAACATATCTTATCCTTGTATCCTGTTGCTAGGACCTTAGTGTCATATATATATCATCCACACCGTCCATTTACTTCTTTGGGACAAGTGTGAGGCTTATCCTTAATGCTAGTACACCATCACCTCTTGTCGTATATGGGAGATTATGTGGTACCAGATTTAGTATATCCACTGTGTAGAGCCTATCTCAATGTATAGGTTAGACCCGTCGTCCTTCCAGTGGACCCGTCTTGGGATATATGATTTATTAGTGCTTTAAGAGGCTAATTTAACATAAGACATACTACATGGACTCCTATAGTTGTAGAAGGGGGCATGTCGTTTAGCTCCTACTCTTTGTATGTGATATGTCGGTGATGGTTAATTGTGGATTATTGTTGTCTGCCCTATCAGGTAATCATGCCTATGTACTTTATTACATCATAATACATGCACATACGCATCATATGTATGCTTGTTATGAGGAGTGATAGATCATATCATATGCCATTGGGTTGGTTTACTATGGGACTCCTTGTGAAACAGAGTTGCCCCACATGAGCGGGCAGTATACACAAGTTTGATGCATGATTGGATGGTATGACTTATGCATCTCGTATTTTGTTATATGACCACCGTACGCCCTAGCTACATCAGGGTCGTAGCTTCCACAGGTATATCGTGGATGGCCAGATGAGAAACTGAAAATCTTTTTCTACATGGGGTGCCATAGATGTCCCTAGGTGAAAGTCTCTAAAACATCTTAGTACCAGAGGACGCCCCAACGTCTAGACCGAGTGGATATATATATGAGCACATGAGGGCCGTATACCAGTAGGTCGCGTCTCCCATTGTGTCGTGGTCGGTTAGGAGGGGGTGTGGCCTTACCCACCTGAGGGAGTATGCAATGTTAGGCTAAGTCTGACTAGCTTAAGGAATGGGTCCGCTATCGACGAGCCGGGCCGATATTGGCAAGCAGATAGTGAGGTCTCTTCCACTTACCCAATTGTGCACTTGATGGGGCGACAAGTTAGCGTAGAGTGTACTAGACCCCGATGATGATCCCATAGATGTACGGTACTGATATGTGGACTTATTGAGCAGGAGTTGCATACTCAGCATTTTACTTATTCATTCATTCACGATCCACTCGGGCTGGTGGTGCACAACTAATTGTTATGTGTACCTTCGCAATGACCAGGATTTCGATTGGGACGCGCGACCAACCTGAGATCAGGAGTTTACCACATCGAGTCTAGCTATCCAAATTTAGGTATGAGACTGTTTTGGATAGAAGTCCCTTATAATGGACCCCACAGATTGCAATATTACGTACTATCATCCCGACTTCACGCTCTAGCTTAGTCATTTCATTCGCACCGCATATTGCATTGCATTCTCAACACATATCATTTGGTTTACTATGCTCCTGTATGGCATATCCTGAATGAGGTTGATGGTATTATGGACTCGCCAGGATCTGCATATTGCATTACATCCGCGGCATATGGCATTTGGGTTGCTATGCTTCTGCATTTATATGGCCTAGATGAGGCTGATGGTATTCGTGGCTCTTCAGAATTGTATACTGTATTACATCCCTCGGTATATGATATTTGGCTTATTATGACTCCGCATTGTATAGCCGATCTGCATTGTATATTCTGATATCGAATGACTTATAGCCTTGTCAATATTCCTCTTATACTGATATTTGTGTGCTTGACGCTTATCTTGCGCACACACATACACCACCCCCTAAGCTTTCTATAAGCTTATGCATGATAGATGCGTGCAAGTGACGATAGGACGTAGTCGAGCTGAGGCAGGAGAGTGCTGCAGAGCTTCTGGAGCTTTTGACATTTATCTTATATTTCTCCCTTCATGTATTGTACTCAAGTTTTTGATATTAGTGGATATGTGATGATGATGTTGTCTTTGTGATTTGGGTACACTTATGGTTATGCTCCTTTATTTACAAAAAAAAAAAATTCATACTGAAAATCCTCCTTGTAGGATCCCAGGATCGAAAACTGGCGTATGGGTGTTGGGAGCCGAGAATGGGGTGCTACGGAGGTTGTCGGTAATGGATTCGGCGATCGAAAATTCTGTGAGCCCGTTTTCCGAGTTTGGGGCGTGGCATGGAATCTAGGTGGACGGTGTAGATCAACACACATCACAATGAGACCCTGTAGTGGGCTCCACAACATTAGAGAACATGCTGGACAGCATGCTGTCCAGCGGTGTGCTCCACGTGAGATTTGAATCTGTCTCGTTCCCAAGCCCATGGCCTGGGATGATTGGAAGAATGGATGGAAGGTGTGGATACACACGTACAGTAAGGTGGGGTCCACGTGAGTGGCCCACCAGAATTTTGAATCAAGCTGGTATTTGTGTTCTCCAACGTTCAGGCTTGCTGGACGGTCTGGACAGCAGACGTCCAGCGAGTCTTGACCCATCTGGCATTTGGATCTAACACTGATGGACGGCCTAGATATAAGGCACAAACGCCCAGGTGTAGGTCCACGTCAGTGTGGCCCACCCAATTTAAATCAAACTGATATTCGTTTTTCCTTCACCATCCACACCTGCTGCTGGACAGCAGCAAGTCCAGCAGTTCACTGTCTCTCTGGCCTGCTGGGCTCTCCATTGGACGGACAGTGCGGATGTAGATCACATACATTAAGGCGGGGTCCATAAAGGTGGGCCGCACAATCTCGGGACCAAGCTGATATCTATGTTTTGCCTTCTACATTAGGGCCGGCTGCTCGACAGTAGACTGTCCAGCAGAAGGTGGCCCGCCTGCCCCATTTCCTGGGTAAACAGGGGATGGACGGTGGGGATAAAACCCATACATCACAGTGGGGTCCATGTGGGCCAGACCGACAGTCCGGCAGGGTGGACACCAAGGCCATCCCACCTATTGGACGGTCTGGATCGTCCAATCATGCCTTCATCAAGGCGGTTCACGATTAGAGAAAGGGGGGAGAGAGAGAGAGAGAGAGAGAGAGAGAGAGAGAGAGAGAGAGAAGGAGAAAAACGTGAGGAGGGGAGGGGCTCCGCCACTATGAGCCATCCCTTTACATGATATAAAGCATACATCAAATGGGCCCCACCACATGTGGGCCATCATCAAAATCAATGGTGGACGTCCCTTTCCCACCAATCAAATTGCAAGGTTTAGATGACCTTCTTACAACTAAAATAAACATCATGATGGGGTTCATGGAGAATGGTCCCATCATGGAATGAACATATGAATCATGGTGGCCATCGACCACACCTAGGGTCCAAAGTGGGGTCTCTACCATCAACCGGTAGGCCCCACTTGTCCCATGAATAAAAGCATCATCTATACCTAAGATCACCCACCGATTTCACTTCTTCTTGGTTCCTTGGGGTGCTTAGTTCCTAGACTTCTTCTTTGATGGAGGATGATGAAGATTGAAGAGCTAGGATGAGAGATTTGGGGTAGGAAGTGGGCTACACACTTGGGTTCTTTCTCCTTGGAATTCCTTAGACGTCCCCTCTCTTGGGTTGCTTGGGGAATGGGTAGAGAATGAGAGAGAGAGAGAGAGAGGGTGGTTGTTATGTAAGAGAGATGGGATGGAGTGATGGGTGGAATGATAGGTGTGAGTGATGGGTGTGAGTGACATGAGCGTTGACTTAGGGGATGACTTACTTATCTTGGGGTGAAAGAAAGCATGGGTTGAAGTAATGGTTGTACTTGACTAGTTGATGTGAAAGATGGGTAGAGATTCTCTGGAATCTCTTGGAATTTGTAATGTGCGGCGTTTCCTCGAGATATACGCTTGCCTACAACTCCTAACCTGGGTATCACATTGGCGCATGAGACACGGCGTTAGAACCGCGACAATGACGCGGTCACTAGGGTACAAGTCAGGGGTTGAGTCGACTCAAATCCTTGGGATGCGACTTAGGGTTATGCACAAATGTTGTTTACAGGTCGCGGGTCATTGAAATTCGACGGGGAAGATCGCAGGAGTCTAAGGAATGGTACAGATTAGGATATGGGCCTTACAATTTGATTCTCCAAAAGTGGGCCCAAACTTACTATGGATCTTTGGTACTCACTATGGATCGTCGGTCCCATGAAAATGGTTATAACTCTCTCGTTAGATGTCCGATTTAGATGATCTTATACTCGTTGAAAATGTAATTTGATGAATTTTCAAATGAATTTGTAATCACCTTATTTTTACACCATTTTATTACCCAAAAGTGAGCCCAAAGCTACTATGGATCGCTAATACTCACTGTAGATCGTCGGTCCCACGAAAATGATTATAATTCTTATGTTACATGTTCGATTTGGGTGATCTTGTACTCATTGAAAATGTAATTTGATAAAATTTCTAATGAATTTAAAATCTCCTTATTTGCATGATATTTGATTGTCTGGAAATCATGCCAAAGTGACTGTGGATCGCCGATACTTACCGTGGATTGTCGATACTTACAATGGATCGTAGATCCCACGAAAACGGTCATAACTCCCTCGTTATATGTCTTATTTAGGTGATCTTGTACTATTTGAAAAAATAATTTGATGAACTTTGAAATGGATTAAAAATCATTTCATTTGGATGCTATTTGATTGCTTAAAAGTGAGGTTAAAGTTACTATGGATCGCCAATACTCACTATGAATCACAGATCCCGCAAAAATTATCATAACTCCCTCATTTCATATCCGATCTATGTGATCTTGTACTTGTTGAAAATGTAATTTGATGAACTTTTAAATTACTTTAGAATTACTTCACTTGGATACCATTTGATTGTCCAAAAGTAAACTTAAATTTTATCATGATATTTATCATTGAACGATTTTGAATTTATGTAATATTTACTTTTTTACTAACATTTAGGTCCGTGTGACTTTATTAATGAGTTGGATGGTTAATAAACATCTTGCTATAAAGTTTTTAATTGGTAGGCATTCACTGACTAATATTTTTATAGTGTAGTCCACCTTAAAATATTTTGGAACCATATCCTAAAATAATTTAGAAAAATAGAAGAGCGGTGTATTCACACTGATCTTTCATAGTTGAAACAATGTAAAATTGTGCCTAAAACCTCTACCATCGTGCTCTGTGACCGGCCTTGATTTTGAATCACAATAATTTTTTTTTAATCTTTCATTGGCTTATGGTGGGCGTCTCACCTTCATTGTTCCCTGAGGTGTGGCTCACCTGAACTGCAGATCTGAACGATATTTTGATCCTAGGGCCTAACACAGGAAATTCGCGTGATGTATGAAGTGGATTTCACATATTCAACAGGTGGTCGGAAAGAGCTTGCCTGTCTACGGGCTACCGAGAGGAGGTGCTGCAGAGGTTTCCGATCCATCTCTTTCTAAAAAAGGGCAACTGAAAAATTCTTCACGGGATTTGCTAACGCCATACACGTGGACATTCCTTTGCAAGGAAGCGGATTGGCTGGTGTGTTGACGGCACCAAGTTATGTGGGCTCCATTGTGTTGTATGTGTTTTATCCAAACCGTTCATCTATTTGGTGAGCTTGTCCGAAAGCTGGAGCCAAAAAATAAGACAGATCCAAAGATCAAGTAGACCACGCTTTAAAAAGCAGTGGGGGATCGAGCGTCTACCATTGAAACCCTTTTGGGGCTCACGTAAGTTTTGGATCAATATTATATTTGTTTTTCCTATTCATCTGTGTGACCTTACGAACAGATTAGATGGAAAATAAACGTTATGGTGGCCTCCAAATATTTTAACGGTGAGAATAATTGTCCCCACTTTTATTTGTAGTGTGGTCCAGTTGTGCTTTGGATATTACTCATTTTTTTGACTCATGCTCTAAAATGATCTCGTAAAATGAATGAACAGTGTGGATATAATAAATACCTCCTCGTGGGGAAGTTCCTGCACTGGGAACCCAGGTGGGGGCCACTGCGATGTTTACGAGAAATCCACCCCACCCGTTCATCCGTTTTTTGTGTTAATTTTAGAAAATTAGGAAAAAAATGAACTGGATCCATTGCTTAAGTGGGCCGATGACGTGAGAATTGAACGTCCACGGTTGAAATATTCGTGGGGCCCCATAAGTTTTGAATCATGTTAATATTTGTGTTTTCAGTTAATCCCAGTAGGAATGAGGTTACGAACGGTATAGATGGCATGTAAACATCACTGTCGACCCAGGAAGGTTTCAACGGTAAGAATTTTCCAAACCACCTTCTCTTTTAGTGCGGCCCACTTGAATCCTGATCGATTTTGTTTGATAAACGAAAATGAGCTCAGAGAACAGATAGACGGAGTGGATTCGTTACAAACATCACGGTGGGCTCATCTCAGTTTCCAGCGCAGGGACTTCCTGCAAAAAGCTTTCGCAGCAAATCCTCCTCCGGAGCTCGAGGACCGGCAGCTCGGATTGGCAGGACACGTACCCACACCAGTAGGTCGGTGGTGAGCGGTACACCCGCCAGTCAACTTCCCCTCTAGACAGCACAAGTGCTATCTGGCTATTTTGATCTGAGTTCTGGAGTCGAATTGAACCCCAACTTGAATCGAACCACTTCGGTGACATGGTTGTTTTAATATTGATGTTGCTCACCAAGTGTTTGATAAAATGATCTAATGAAGTGTCCAAAGGTGGCAAGAAAGGTATGGATATGAAACAAATACCCTTATATCTTAATCTTTATGTTGCTTATCAAGTGTTCAATGAAATACCTAAAAACTACTGCTTCTGTATTACATACGGTGAAAATTTGAAGGTGTAGTACATGTGTTTGGGAAAATGCCGCAAAGACTCTGAGCTGGCCAGTCAGGCTCAATGACTGAGTCGAGACGAGTTCGAGCTGGGGGTCAGCTAGTGGCTGAGCCGAGTCAAGTTGTGCAAGCACGACTCCATTCAACTCGTGTACAGCTCTACATCGGTATACTCGAGAGGTGAACTAGTTACTGTACGTTGAGTGTGGGCATAGGTCAATTTTCTAACCGTCTATTTTTGAAATATCAAGTCTGTCCCCATCTACCTAATGAATGGACCAGATCTTTCACACGTTTGCCGTGATAGGGCTTTCACATGAATATCCCTTGCGCGGGTTCCATCATCATGGCTCTTTCAGGAACAAGTCTCGGTAGACTATGTTCGGTGAACCGTGACAGCATCCATCAGTCGCTGGACGGCTGAAATGACCACGTGACGTGGATGGACTTCACCTGAATGAGATTCACCCGTTCCATCAGGTGCGCCACTTTGTTTCTGGACTCGAGCGGAAAAATTGGCCCATCCAAATTCATGTGGGATCACCATGGAAACTGTTGAGATACGAAGTCCGACTATAAAAATTGTGTGGGGTCCACCTTGTTGTGTATTCCATCCAATTCACTAATCTGACATGACACCACTGGGATGAATGGATTCCCTGAAAATGGGACAGATCCTAAGATTTAAATGGGTCACACTATGTGAAAAATTAAAATGTGACTACGACCGGTCGTGACGAACCTACGACCGGTCGAGCGCCACCCACGACCGGTCGAGTACATCCTTCGACCAGTCAAGCACCCCGAAAACAAATAACCCAAAGTTGCTGGAGTTTGAATCGTGTCAGGGGTTGTCTTCCACGACTGGTCGTGCACAGCCTTCAACCGGTCGAGCAGGGCTCACGACCGGTCGACGACAGGTCAAAAAAACCCATCACGTTGGACCCCTGACTATGGGGCCCACCTTGATGTATGTGACTAAATCCACGCCATCCATATGTATTGAAAACTTATTTTAGGGCATGATCCAAAAAATGAAGCAGATCCAAATCTTAGATAGACCATAGTACAGGAAACGGTAGTAATTGACTTCTTGTGGGCTACAAAAGGTTTGGATCAAGATGATATTTATGTGGTGTCTTCGTGTATATTTTTGTGACCTTATCAACGGTTGGATTGAAAATAAACATTCCATTGGACTCCATGAAGTTTTTAATTGTGGGGATTCATTCATGACTTTTTCCTGTGGTGTGGTCCACCTAACATTTTTGCATGCTTCATTTTTGGGATCATGCCCTGAAATAAGCTTTGAAAATGTTTGGACGGTGTGGAATTAAGGCACATGCATCACTGTGAGCCCCACAGCCAGCGCTCCCATCCACCTCGGCGGATCAGGGGTGTCACAGTGATGCATTCCGCACGCATGGGACCCGCCTTTCAGGCATCTAAACCGTTCATCACATGGACCCTGCTATATCAGCAATCCTGTGAAAAGAAAAGTAAAAAAAATTTGATCTTTGCTATTTAATCGTTAGCTTGAAAATGGATAGTCTACAAGACAAGTAGTCCATCCGTGTGAATGGCTGGGATCCTTTCCTAGAATAAGGTTTTGTCCTTACCTCACTCGTAACGGACCACCAGATGAATGATCTGGAAAATCGAAAGGTCGATTACTCACAATGGGGCCCATCCCATAAGTCCACTTTTACTAATTAAATCTAGGCGCACCACGACCATTAATTTAAGGGCATGTTTGGATTCGTGTATTGTATCGTACTGTGTCGTATTAAGGGTGGGTTCTTACAATATACCATGTTTGGATAGGAGCTAGCATCGGAACATACACACGCGCGCGAATACAATAAAATACCAAAAATTTTGAAAGGCAGTAGAGTAAAAGAAGACACCACTGCATCGTGCAGTGCAGCGTCTTTAATGCGTTATATTTTCGCGTGTGTGCGCGCGTGTGTTCGGTGATTTGTGCTGTATAGATTTAGCAAGTCAATCATGGTACGTGTGCTAGCTCAACGCATTTTATCAAGATCCAGGCCGTTCATTTGGTGGGACTAAGCAAATTATACTCTGACTAAAAAAATCAGACAGGTCGACTGACGAGGAATCAGTGCTTGAATTAAGGGCGCAACTAGCCTGTAAATAGGAGTTACCGGAACCCCTGTAATACCTAGCTCTGTGTGGCCCACCGTGATGTTTGTGTTACATCCATTCCTTCCACCTGTTTCTACGAAGCATTTCAGGACAAGAGCCCAAACACGAGGGATATCACAAACTCAGGTGCCGCATCACAAGAAACAACGGAGATTGAACCCCAAATACTAAAACCTTCTAAGCGCCACAGAGAAGTTTTTGATGAGGCTGATACTTATGTTTTCCCTTAATCTAGGTGCCAATCACCTTATGAACGGGTTAGATGGCATATAAACATCACGGTGGACCCCGTGAAGATTTCAAAAGTGGGCGTCTCCATTACCATTGTTTTCTGGGATGTGGCCCACCTGAATTTTTGATCTCCTTCTTGTTTCCTCTTATGTCCCCGTAGAAACCGATGGACAGTGTAGATACAACGCGGTGGGCCCCAAAGAACTGACAGGTAACTCGCATCCTCGTATTAAGTTGTTGTTGCTTTTCCCAACCACCCATTCTTTCTGATATACATGTGGTCCACCTGAACATATTGTCGAGCAGACTCTTCGCTGCAGAACCTTCACATGTGTGCTCACCTGATGGATGGCCCGAATCTTATACACGTCAATCAAACTTGGTGACTATGGATGGATGGTCAGGATTCACCAATCAGAACATGATGGACGGATAGGATTAATCACAAATATGACAATGGGCCCCGCCTGGGATACAATGTATGAGAACTTAAAAATAGCCAGACTCCTACAGGTGCTATCAATACTTATAAGTATATACAATACTCAGTCCTTATACGTCGTTTCCAAACATTGATCTGCACAAGAAATTGTATACTTGCCCAAACAATACCTCCTATCCAAACATTGGTTAATGGCATCTTAATTTGGATGTATTTTGAAAATGGTCAAATGTATACATGAACAGTAGCAGAATACAATACAATACGACCTTATACACGAATCCAAACAGGCCCTAAGTCAATTTTGTCCCATGTTATTGTACAAGCATGGAATAGTAGAATCATGTCCTACAATTTAGAGAAGTGTTTTTAGTAAATATCCCAAATAGCAACACTTTTCAAATACTTCTTTTCTAAAAAACACTAAAATCACTTTTTAATATTTTCATGGGATGAAAATGCCCCTGTATTTTCTTTTACCACTACTCTACAATAAACTCTTTTTTAACTAATAGTAATATGACGATTCTTTGTGATTTTTAACTACTCTTTGATAATCTTTTATGCTTTCTGACTTTATTATCTTTGGAAGAATCCTAAACCTAAAAAAATTGTGTTCTTTTTCTTCTTATCCACTTTGTTGAAATAAATTTGTTTGGGAAGAAATAAGTAATGTACTCCAACAATCCTCCATGCTTCCCGACAATCCTCTGATAATCTTTCATGCTTTCTGACCCTTCCCCTCACAATTTTTCACTTTTAAAACATGGGTTATTCTTTCCTCGAAAATTTGCGTGAAGAAGGGTATATATATATATATATATATATATATATATATATATATATATATATATATATATATATATATAATGTGCTCGAGCTGACGATAAGCTCCCATGAGGTCGAGCTGTGTGGGCCCCACCGTGATGCGTGTCAACCATCAACACCGTGCATTTGATGGGTCCCCTTTAAATTATGGGATATCCCAAAAATCAGCCGTATACGGAACTCAGGTGGGCCATACCATTTAAAATTATGAGAAGACACCGTTAAAACATATAAAAACACTTGGTGGGGCCCACCTGAGTTTTGCATGCGCCTGAAACTTTGTCTGAACCCTCATTCAAGTGGGACACACATAATGGATGGGCTGGATTTGCAAACCACATCTCGGTGGACCCTCGAAAATGGTTATGAATGTTTTAATGGTGCACGGCCCCTCTCCACTTCTGTATGTGGTGTGGCCCACACAAATCACGGATTGACTTGAGTTTTGAGACCTAGGCCCACGATGGAATGGTGCATCTGACTGATGGGGTAGATGTTCGAAACGTATCACGGTGGGGCCCACACAGCTCGACCTCATGGGAGGGACTCGTGAGGTCGAGCGCATAGTACCTTTTCCCATATATATATATATATATATATATATATATATATATATAGAGAGAGAGAGAGAGAGAGAGAGAGAGAGAGAGAGAGACAGAGAGAGGAACGCTCAGCTATAAATCTTCGGATAAGGTAGACGGTCTGGATGAAGGCACTCTTAGCGCGAGCTTAAAAAAGCGAGTTTCCTTCGCTCGCACGCCTCTTCACCCACTCTCCGAATGATGCAGCGAAAGTCTTTTCATATAAAATTCTTCCGTTGAAATGCTAGGTGGGTCCCATCAAGATGTTAGTGAGAAATCCATACCGTCCATATATTTTTAAAAATAATTTTATAGTATGAACCCAAAACTGAGGTAGATCAAATTCTCAAGTGGGCCACACAGTATTGATTAAACTATCACCATTAAAAACTTCCTGGGGCTACCAAAATTTTGGATCAAGCTGATATTTGCTTTCTTTCCATCATCCAGGTCTACATGACCTAATCTACAGGTTGGATGTCAAATAAATATCATGGTGGACCCTAAAAAATATTTAACGGTGAGAATCATTATCACTACTGCTTCCAGTGGTGTGGTCCACTTGAGATTTGGATCTGCCACAGTTTTGGGATAATGCCCTGATATGATAAGAAAAAATGGATGGACATGGTAGATTTCTCAAAAACATCATGGTGGGCCCCACTTAGATTTTCAACGAACTTTGCAAATTGCGTGCGTCATTTGGGGCGGATTTGATTTCCTATGAAAGCCTTTCGCAGGAAGTTCCAGCGCAAGGATGTTGGGTGGGGCCCACCACCATGTTTTTGGGAAATATACTCCGTTCATCCGTTTGTCGAGCTCATTTTAGGAAAATCGACCAAAAATGAGGTGGATCCAAAACTAAAGTGGGCCACACGAGAGGGAAAATTGGGGAAAGAAATACCTACCGTTGAAACCTTCTTGGGCTCCACCTTGATGTTTATATGCCATCAAAACCGTTTATAAGGTCATTAACACAGGGATGAAGTGAAAATACAAAAAAAATTATCCTGAAAAAAAGCTTTTATGGTCATAAAAATGTTCCAACGGTTCTCACTGAACCCTACTATTTCCTCTCGTGTGGCTTAGTCGAGTCTTGGATCCACCTCATTTTTTGTCGCTTGTCCTAAAATTAGCTTGTAAAACAGATGAACAGAGTATATTTTCCAAAAACATGGTGGTGGGCCCCACCCAGCATCCTTACCCAGGGACTCTTGCTAAAGGCTTTCGCAGGAAATCTGCGTCACGACAGAGTAGCTGACGCGGATTAGATACTGGCAGAGGTTGAGTAGCCAGAGTCGCTACTGGAGTGACGTCACCAAGTTCTGTGTGCCCCACATGATGTATGTGTTGTATCCCCACCATCCATACATTTGGAGAGATCATTTTAGGATATGGTCCAGAGAACGAGTAGATCCGAGGCTAGGGTAGACCCCACCATAGAAAACAATGGTGAGAGTGACGCCACCCTTGAAACCTTCAAAAGGTCCACCATAATTTTTATTTGAGATCCAATTTGTTCATGTGTTAACGAAGACATGAAAGAAGGGAAAACACAAATATTAGCTTGATTGGGAACTTTTATGGCCCTCAGAACTTTTTAATGGTGGGCGTCACTCTCCCCACTATTTTTTGTTGTGGGGTTCACTAGATCTTTGGATCTGACTCGTTCTTTGGATCATGCCCTAATATGATCTCTCCAAATGGATGGGCGGTGTAGATACAAAACATACATCATGGTGTGGCCCACAAAATTTGGTGACATTCAGTTCATTAAGGAGTCTGTTACTCAACCTATTATCAACTAATCGATGCGGGAGGTTTCAATGGTGGGCGTCACTCTCACCACTATTTTCTATGGTGGGGTCCACCCCAGGCCTAGATCTACCTCGTTCTTTGGACCATATCCTAAAATGATCTCTCCAAATGTATGGACGGTGGGGATATAACACATACATCATGTGGGGCACATAGAACTTGGTGACGTCACTTTAGTAGCGACTCTCGCTATTCAACCTCAATCAGTATCCAATCCGTGTCAGCTACTCAACCTCTGTCGGGGATGCGGATTTCCTGCAAAAGCCTAGGTGGGGCCACTGTCATATTTTTGAGAAATCCTATCCGTCCATCCGTTTTTTGAGTTCATTTTAAGATATGAGGCCAAAAATGAACCGTATCCAATTCTCAAGTGGGCTGAAAACATGATAATTGAATGTCCACAGTTGAAATATTCGTGGGGCTAAAAAAGTTTTGAATCATGCTATTATTTGTGTTTTTAGTTCATCCTAGTACGGATGACGTTATTAATGGTATGGATGGCATGTAAACATCACTGTCGAACTTAGGGAGGTTTCAACGGTAAAAATTTCCCTAACGACCTTTTCCTTTAATGCGGCTCACTTGAGTCTTTTATCTTGGTCAATTTTGGTCTTATCCTCTAAAATGATCTCAAAAAACGGATGGACGGAGAGGATTTCTCATAAATATGATAGTGGGCCCACTTAGGTTCCCAGCCCAAGAACTTCCTGCAAAAGGCTTTTGCAGGAAATCCACGTCCCTCTGTCGGTATCTGGAAACGGATTGGCTACTCCCCCTGCCACCAGCCTGGTGGCTGTTGGTCGGTGCTCTGTGGGCCCCACTATGATGTATGTACTTCATCCATTCCGTTCATCCATTTTTACAGGTCATTTTATGTATTCATCCCAAAAATGAGAGGGATATAAATCTCAAGTGGACCACACCATAGGAAAATAATAGTAATTGGATATCCACCATTAACATCCTCCTAAGGCCCACTGTACTTTTTATTTGACATCCAATTTGTTGATTAGGTCATACAGGCCCGGATGAAGGGAAAAAACAAAAGTCAGCTTTATCAAAAACTCTTATGGCCCCCAAAAGGTTTTTAATGGCCGATGCTCATTCAACACTATTTCCAGTAATGTGGTCCACTTGAGATTGGGATATACCTAAATTTTAGTCTCATACCATAAAATGATCTGAAAAAATAGATGGACGACATGGATGAAACACACATATCATGGTGGGGTCCACAGAGCACCGACCACCAGCCATTAGCAGGTGGTAGGGGGAGTAGCCAATCCGTTCCCTCGGTATCTAGTCTGCGTCCGCTAATGACGCACGCATTTGCAAAGTTTGTTGGAAATCTAGGTGGGGGCCACCATGATGTTTTTGAGAAATCTACCCCATCCATCCATTTTTTCCTTATTATTTCAGGGCATTATCCAAAACTAAGGCAGATCCAAATCTCAAGTGGACCACACCACAGGAAGCAGCAGTGATAATGATTCTCACCGTTAAATATTTTTTAGGGTCCACCGTGATATTTATTTAACATCCAACCTATAGATTAGGTCATATAGACCTGGATGATGGAAAAAAAACAAATATCAGCTTGATCCAAAATTTTGGTAGCCCCAGGAAGTTTTTAATGGTGAGAGTTCAATCAACACTGTGTGGCCCACTTGAGAATTTGATCTACCTCAGTTTTGGATTCATAACATAAAATTATTTTTAAAAATGTATGGACGGCGTGGATTTATCACTAATATCTTAGTGGGACCCACTAGCATTCTAGCAGAAGAATTTTATGTGAAAAGGCTTCTGCCGCATCCTTCGGATAGTGGGTAAAGAGGCGTGCGAGAGAAGGAAACTCACTTTTCTACGCTCGCGCTAAGAGCGCCTTCATCCCGACCATCTACCTTATCCGACGGTTGATAGAAATGTTTACACATAATGACATGCGAACCGGTGCGTAGCTTAGCGTTCCTCTCTCTCTCTCTCTTTCTCTCTCTCTATATATATATATAAATGAAAGAAAATGGATACGAAACACTCCACTTTAGAGGATGGGTTCGTTTATTTTCCACAAAGATTATGTCTAGATAGGTTTGATCAAGAAGAAATTGATAAAAGAAAACAAATAGTATAAAAAAACTCCACCTTTAAAAGATATGTTCTTCTTTCTTCACAATATTAGGCTTAAATGAGTCTTTTACTAAGAGCTGGATTTTAGGTGTAATTTTAAAATGTTAAAGAGTGTCCAAGTGAGATGACTTCAGTCCTATATGAACGGTTGTCGAATTATCTACCTAAGATTGTCCCGATTTAACATGTAACGAGTGAGTTATGATTGTTTTTGTGGAGCCAAGCGATGTTGGAAATGAGAGTGAACATGATGTAGATTTTGGGTCAACTTTTGAAATGTCAAACGGTCTCAAAATAAGATGGTTCCAAAGTCATTTGAAATTTCATCGAATTCTCTTCTAATGAGCATAAGATCACTCCAATCTGACATGTAATGAGGGAGTTATGATCATTTTTATGAGACCGTTCATCTGTGATTTGAACGTAAGGTCCACTTTTAAAAGGTCAAACGGTCTCCAAATGCAATGATTCCAAAGCCATTTGAAAGTTATGAGCTTTGTTCAGATGATGATATGAACTTAAGACCCACTTTTGAATGGTCAAACAATCTTCAAATGTGATGATTCCAAAGCCATTTGAAAGCTCATTAAATTATCTTTCAAACAAGAACAAGATTGCCCCGATTAACTTGCAATGAGGGAGTCATGAACATTTTTGTGGAATTGGGCTATGTAAGAAAAATCGCAACCTAAGCTTTATCAAGACCGTGATCTACACTATGGGGCCCATTTTTAAAAACTCAAACGATCTCCAAATGTGATAATTCTAAATTCATTTGAAAATTTACTGGATTATCTTTCCAATGAACATAAGATCGCCCTAATTCGACCTATATCGAGGGAGTTATAACCATTTTCATGGGACCACATGATGTTATCCAAATCACGATCTACACATTGTCCAAACTACAATATGGACTTTCAGCCCACTTTTGAAAGGTCAAACGGTTCCCAAATGTGATTATTCCAAATTCATCTAAAATTTCGTTGAATTATCTTTCCAGTGAATACAAGATCACATTGATCTGACCTATAACAAGGGAGTTATGACAGTTTTCGTGAGACCGCGTGTAACGACTCGAAAAATCCCATACAATGGCCCGAGTACCACCTCAGGCAGAAATCACTCAGGACCAAATCCTTTAGAAATTGGACAAGGTTTAACTAGTGTTAAACTAGATTACATACAAAATTCGCACTAATCACTTTAAATACGATTTGCAAGACCCAAAACTTGTGGAATCGTTAACGCTACATTACCCAAAAATCTAAGATCAACTCATTACACGGCTCTCGGGAGCATCACGAAACTCTATATCAGATCTGGACCGCACATCGAGAGTCTGAATAATACGAGGTTATAGAATTAGGACCGCCTTGCTAGGCTTGACAACCATCTCGGAAGTCAAAACCAGATAGTGTCCCTAGGCTATTCGCTTGAGCCCGGAGCGAGGAGTGTGAGAAAACATGGTTTCTTTAGAAAATTAAATCTAATTTAAGTAATTTGAGACTTGTCGCTCGCGAGCTAAATATAAGCAATCAGACCGTCGGAATCTGACCCGAATATACCCTCGGATCAGGGAACATTTCCCATCCATGTCTGTGTACTTGTAACCCTGATCGAGTTTCGGTGACCGTTAAACTAAAACTGGTTCGCCACGTGTGATCTGGGAACCCGATTGGAATGAAAACTTAACTCGACTTAGATCCATAGTCAATGAGCTTAAGTCCAACCTTTGCCTCAAGGAGGGGCTCCAAAAGTGCTCTGTTGAGACGAAACAACCTCACTTTGGCTATAACCTAGGTATACCATGACCCCGAGTCTAATTTAGTGAGTTTTAAGCCTACATAAGGACCTTAAACCCTCTCTCATTCAGCCCATATGAATTTGAGAGAAACCCTAGGAGAGAGAAGAGAGAAAAGAGAGAGAAAGTGTGTGAGTTATGGGAGAAAGATCCTGTTACTCTACCCTGTTATCCTACGTGCTTAACCATCACGATCTAATCGCTTTTCCGACGATTCCGGCTTCATTTCTAGGTAAGAAAACCCTAACCCTAACTTGTTTTAGGGTTTCTATTGGTACAAGTAGCGAAGTAGCTAACTTACCTTGTGTTATAGGTCGTCAAATCGACGTTGACGAAAGCGTAGAGTTTCTATTAAGTTCATTATGCTTCTACAGCGTAAGGTGCGGACTTTAGACATATAGGTTAAGGTTTTCAAAGCTTTCAATGTCAGATAATGATAGATTCATGATCTGGGTATTATTGTACATGCACAATGTGATGTTCGTTTTGCAATTCAGTTAAGTATGTAAATTATGGCGTTGTGGAGCACTGAGGGATGAACGCATGCCGTGGACGTAAGATGGTGTCGCACAAGGGTGGTTTGGCAAGGGCATGCATCATGACTGCATTCCATACTTGCATTAATAAGAGTATTTAGGAGTGTCTGATTGTACTGCTTTATCATTACTGCTTGACTGAATTGATAACATATTACCTGTGCTTTATTGTTCCACTGAGTTAGCTACTCACTCCCACATTACGGGACAGTGTTGTACACACCAACCAAGCTCTGTCTTAGATATAGGTGTTGACGAGACGCAGGAGGCTGAGCCTGATTACTATGATGATCAGGATGAGTTCTCCTACATGCAGTTCTCTGGAGGCTTCGCTTACGCCATTCAGATGACGGGACTTCAAGGTACCATTATAGTTGTACTATTTTCTTGACATTTTGATTTTGGAACTAATACATGTATATGGTGACTCAGTAAGGTGTTCATACTCTGGAGACCGATTGTGACCGTTTCTGGCTTTATATGCATTTATATACATCTTTTAGTCTTCCACTTGCGTTTTATAATTTGATCTGGAGTATGAATTACTGTTTTGGTATAATCCCACTCATGATATTGCAGTAACACAGACAACATTCAATCATAAGCATTTTTGTTGCATAAGTGATGTTTTGGAACTCGGGTGTTGAGTTGCTACTCGACCCCCGATTTTCAGGGCGTTACAAGTTGGTATCAGAGCATGATTTGGATTAAACCGGACCTGGGTTATGGTCACACAATGTATGTTGTTGCCTTTTGACTTAGGTGGGTGCGAGAAAAATGTAGAAACAATCATAGTATCTCGATTTCGTCAATTGGCTAAGTTCACTGAAAATGGTCGCCGAGATCGGGTCCATACTCAACCATGATCGCACGAGTCGACCCCAAAACACTTCTAGACCATCAAACAACGTGTTTAGATCACAACTCACCCCATCTCAGCCTTTAGAAATCGGTAAATACAGATATGTATTAAAAACTTCCCGAAACGACTCAAACGGGGTCGGGGGCCAACCCATGCAAATCCAGAGGGACCCAGGGTAGACCCCACATCATTTTGGGACTTAAGGGGCATGAGGACCTCACCCAAATGGTGAGGCATCACCCATTTGTCCAGGGAGTGGCGAGGCCCTCTCCGAGTTGGCGAGGTCTCGCTGGTCAGCGGGCTCGGCCGGCGGGCCGCTTGGGCTGATCATCTTTGGGGCCTAGGGTTGCCCATTGGTACATGAGTTTTCGTTTAAAACCTTCCCTAGGTCACCCCTCCTTCACAAAACACACCCCTAAGCTCTCCCTTTCCCTCAAAGTTGTTGTTTTCTCTCTCAAACCTCCCCTTCAATCACCCACTCTGTCATTTCCTGTCATAATCCATGCACCTCCATCATTTACAGCCATACCTACTCCCCTATCCTCTCCATTCTCTTTCATTTGAGCTCCTACACCCCATTTGAAGCTCAAATTCGTGTAAGCTCTCAACCCATCCCATCTCTTCATTTTCTTTCTTCAATCCATGTCATTTGGGCCTTTATAAACCCCTGTTGAGGCTCAAATTCCTGGAGAACTAGAAACTCCAGCCCTATTCCCTCTTTTTCTTCACTTTACATGGCTTTCTTCGAGTTCATTGCGGCCATTTTCTCAATTTCCACCGTCCTTTCTCTCATGGGAAAGAGAAAGGGAGCCGTGGATGAATCTATGCCTAGCTGCCCTACGCGTTCAAGGAGGCTGAGAGGCGCCGCCGCTAGCACAAGCATCGCTCGGGAGTTTCGGATGAAGCGGGATCTTGATCCCTGAATTCTTGCTGAAAGGGCTCTGTTGACGGAGCTGTCTCATGGAGTGTATGAGGGCAGTAAGGTCCTTTTTGAAGCTCAGGTGGATGGGCGGGTCTTTGAAGAATATCCGTTGTTCGAGTTCCTGGAAGGGACCCATTGGGGTCCACTATTTAATGGCGGGTCTCGTGCCAATGCGAGCACTGTCTGAGCCTTATGCTAACATTCACGAGCCTACACTTGAACCCTTGTAGTTCCAGATCCCATGTGGAGGGAATCGGTTGGCCACAGTTGATGTCAGAGTGATATCGCGGCTTCTGAATGTGCCCCTTGGCGAAGTGCATGCTAGCGAGCTGAATCTGAGGAGTGTACGTGAAAGGGATCGTCGCACACATTTCCTTTGTGGTGGCTGACTAGTCGAGTGGCAGTCGAACAAAATTCTTCTAGCGACTGATATGTCTGACGTCTTCTGTTTGCTCCATCACATCTTCACGTTCAACGTCTACTCCAGGTGGAGCAATCGCAGTAAGTGTACGCGCCTCATGGTAGATTTTCTGTATCAAGTGGGGCAGAGAGTGAACCTGTGCGTGCCTACGTTCGTGTTGCGACAGATAATTAATATTGCACGCTCTGCTAGAAGAACTGATTCGCTCCCCTTCGGTCGGCTCATATGCAAGATTGCACGTGAGTTTGGCTACAGCCTTAGGGCAGAGATGCTGGTGCCGGTTCATCACATCGACGAGACTACCCTCAACCAGATGGGAATCGGGCCATGGCAACGCCGGGCTCGACTTGAGGAGAGCGATGATGAGATGGAGAGCGAGGAAGAAGAGAGTGAGGAGGAAGATGGAGCTGAGATAGAAGATGACGAATAGGAAGAAGAGGAAGAGGAGGCCCAAGATACAGAGGAGAGCTCACCACCTACGACACCAGAGCAGGACACTGATCAAGTTGCTAGGGATGCTCGTATAGCTCGACTTGATGACGGTCAGGCGGTCCTGCGACAGGACATTATGGATCTTCGGGGCCTTGTGAAGAATAAGTTCAAGAAAGTAATTCGCGCGTTGAAAACTATCATGTGCTGCCTGAAGGATAAGGGTGCCCCTTCTCTATCGCCAAACTCGGATGCCTAGTCATCCATACCGTTGTCTTGTAGTTTACTTTGGTTACCGCCTTAGGATGTTTATGTTTTCATGTTGATGGGTGTAGTAGTTGATAGAATGTTTTAGATATTTGAGGCTTTGGTTGTATTAGCTCCCATGCATCTTCTGTCATGATTCATGTAACTCTGTTTCCATGTATTGTGATAATTTTGGTAAATAAAATGCATGCAGCCTCTTTTACTATGAAGTGTGTGGAATGCTTAAGTGATTGTGTATGGTGTTGCTATGCTTCATCTTACATACGTTGCACCATATGTTGTATAGGGTATGCCACGGAAATATACGCGGAGCACAGCACACCTCACACTCACTGATACGATGGACCAGGCTCTTTTCCACAGAGATGGTCGTACGGACCATGGTTTGGGCCCAGATCATGAGACTATACCTGCGTCTCAGCCTTTCACTGGTCCTACAGCTGGACTACCACCTATACACCACCGGTTCGCAAGCAGAACCGTGCGTCTTCCTTGACGCAGTACGTGCCTCAGCCTGCCCCACCTACTGATAGGTTTGAGCAGATGATGATGTTGATACAGCAGCAACACCAGCAACTCTTGACCACTATTGCAGGGGTCTTATCTCAGGGTGGGAGTACGACTCCACCTTCACCATCTGTATGTCCTGCTGAGACTGCAGAGCCTTCTGCTCAGGCTGAGGATGTGCCTCCGCCTGCACCTGCTGCATACCCTGCGAGGAATTTGGGTACTAGTGGCCTTCTCGAGGGATTCCAGCGCTTGAGGCCTCCTACTTTTACGGGTTCTCACAAACCCGAGGAGGCTGAATATTAGCTAGACCGCATCTCCAAGATGCTACGGATGCTGCATTGTACTAAGTTAGAGCAAGTTGAGTTGGCCACATTTATGTTTGAGAAGGAGGCCAGTATGTGGTGGGATAGTGTCCTACGGACAGTCGCAGTTGGCTACATATGGACTTGGGCAGCTTTCGAGTTTCGTTTTCATGAAAAATACTACCCTCAGACCTACCGACATGATAGGGAGAATGAGTTCTTGTACCTCAGGCAGGGAGGCATGACAGTTACCGAGTATGAGCATCGATTTACTGAGTTGGGCAGATATGTCCCTACGATACTTGCTGACGAGCGGATGCGGATACGACATTTTTTTGAGGGCTTGCGACCTGATATTCGGTCGAAGATGTGTTGTGTCAGTATACCCTCCTATGCCGAGCTGGTATATATGTCTATGCGGGCAGAGCAGGACGTATAGCGACTGACACCTTCTCGTGGCCCTATGGTTGCTAGGCCACGACCAGATATCCAGAGCAGGTCATTCCTCAGTAAGAGGCCTCGTATTGACTCTCCTCCCAGGATTGTGGCGCCAGTAGTTCCGATGAGGCGTCCAGGTGTGACCTATTCTTACTACGGGAAACCGGGTCACCCTGTAGAGAGTTATTTTGCACAGATGAGAGACAGCAGGTTTACACCACCGCAGAGGATTGATCGTTCTTGCCCTCAGGCTTTATCGGCTCCATCACTACGGACAGCACCTGCACATCCATCCTTCAGACCACCTGCACCTCGTTTTAGGCCGCCACAATGACCTATGATGCCTCAGCCCAACTGACCACAATAGGCACATGTTCATGCGCTCACAGCAGAAGAGCCAGAGACAGTACCTATGGCCTTCGAGGTCACTGCGCATGTTCAAGGTACTCCTATCTTTTTATTGGTGGACACTGGGTTCACTACCTCCATCATTTCAGGTGCGGCAGTTAAGCGTCTAGCTTTACATACTACTCCCACGAAGGGCGTGAAACTCACTACTGCTACTGGGACTTTTCCGAATATCACACGGGTGCATGAGCGTTACTCTGTAGATTTGAGTAGCAGGACGGTATTGTTGACCTTATTGTCGCTCCACTATGGCACTATGACATTATCCTCGGTATGGACTGGCTCACTGAGATGAAGGCAGAGATTGATTGCCATAATTGGGTCGTGACAGCCAGCGGACCTGATGGCACGATCTTTACTTTTTCGGTACAGGTTAGTTGGACATGTTGCATTGGATGTTACGCCGTTTTACTTGAGCCTGTTGATGGGCCGACGTTAAGAGACATGCCAGTAGTTCAGAAATTTTAGGATGTGTTCAGGACGATCCCTGGATTACCTCCTCGGTGGGAGATCAATTTTATAATTGATCTTGTGCCCGGTGTGACCCCCATTTCATTACCCATGTATCGGATGCCTCCATGTGAGATGGAAGAACTACATAAATAGATTGACGAGCTCGTAGAGAAAGACTTCATACGACCCAATGTGTCTCTTTGGGGAACACCTGTGTTTTTTGTTAAGAAGAAAGACGGGTCGCTACGGTTATGTATCGATTACCGCAGATTGAACTAGTTGACCGTAAAGAATAAATATTCTTTGCCCAGGATAGATGACCTGTTTGATCAGTTGAAGGGGGCAAAGTATTTTTTGAAGATCGATTTACAGTCAGGGTATCATCAGTTGCGCGTCAGGGATGAAGACGTGCAGAAGACGGCCTTCAGGACTAGTTTTGGGCATTACGAGTTCCTTGTGATGTCGTTCGGTCTCACGAACGCACCGGCTGTGTTCATGGACTTGATGAATCGGGTATTTTGGCCATTCCTATACCGATTCATCATCGTATTTATCGATGACATCCTGGTATACTCTACGAGTCAGAAAGAGCACGAGGAACACTTACAGGCAGTCCTGGATACTCTGAGGAAGAACCAGTTGTTCGCGCAGTATAAAAAATGTGACTTCTGGCAGGAGGAAGTTAAGTTCCTGGGACATGTGGTGTTCAAGAAAGGGATAGTAGTGGACCTGGCTAAAGTAGCCGCAGTTCAGGATTAGAAGCAGCCTTGTTCGGTTATTGAGGTGAGGAGTTTTCTGGGCCTGGCAGGTTATTACCGATGATTCATCCGGGACTTCTCGAAGATAGCCAGACCGTTGTCGCAGTTAACGCGAAGGGATCTGAAGTCCGCATGGAATGAGAAGGCGGAAGCAGCTTTTTAGGAGCTGAAAGACAGGATGACGTCCGCCCTTGTGCTAGTATTGCCAGAGCAAGGGGTTAAGTACACTATATACACTGACGCATCTCGCGTTGGTTTGGGTTGTGTCCTTATGCAGAATGACAGGGTGATTGCGTATGCCTCGAGACAATTAAGGAAGCACAAGGAGAATTACCCTATGCACGACCTTGAGTTAGCAGCGGTCATATTCGCATTGAAGTTCTGGAGACATTACCTCTACGGAGAGGAGTTCGAGCTTTTCTACGACTACAAGAGCCTTCAGTATATATTCACTCAGCGGGACTTGAATATGAGGCAACGCCAATGGATGGAGACCTTGAAGGACTTCAAGTTCGAGGTTTCTACCATCTTGGCAAGGCCAACCTTGTGGCAGACGTATTAAGCCGCAAGAAGGCGATCATATTTGCGGCTCCACTGATGATTGAAGAGTAAGGTATGCTAGAGTTTGTTAGCGACTTTGAGCAAAAGCTCACGGTGGAGGAACCGTTTGAATGTGTCGCACACGTTTGGGTGCGGCCACTTATTGATGACCGGATTATCGAGGCCCAGAAGGATGACGAGCTGTTGTCTGAGCTTCAAGAGCAAGCTAGCGATGGTGTGGACTCCGAGTGGAGAGTTGGCACAGATGGGGGCCTACGATACCGTGGACGCCTATGTGTCTCAGATATTCAGGACTTGAGACAGGAGCTTCTCAAGACTGCCCACAGATCGAAGCTTGCGATGCATCCTGGTAGCACGAAGATATATCAGGATATGAAGCGGTCGTATTGGTGGGACAATATAAAGGTTCATATAGCAGAGTATGTTTTCTGTTGTCTCATGTGTCAGCAGGTCAAGGCCGAGCATCACTGACCTCCTGGACTCCTTCAACTCATGCCCATAGCTGAATGGAAGTGGGACTTCATCTCCATGGACTTCATCTCGAGGCTACCGAAGACGAGAAAGGGTTATGACTCTATTTGGGTGATCGTGGATCGATTGACTAAAGCGGCTCATTTTCTCCCTATCAGAGTGACGAACTCTGCAGACGACTTGGCTAGGTTGTACATCAAAGAAATATTGCGTCTGCATGGAGTTCCCTTGGAGATTGTGTCGGACCACGACACGCGATTCACGTCTATCTTCTGGACTCGTATCCAGGAAGCGATGGGTGTGAAGTTGAAATTCAGTACCGCATTTCACCCTCAGACTGACAAGCAGACAGAGCGGGTGAATCAGATTTTAGAAGATATATTGCGGGCTTGTGTCTTGGACTTCAAGGACAGTTGGGATGACTGCCTCCCATATGCAGAGTTTGCCTACAACAACAGTTTTCAGGCAAGTATTGGCATAGCTCCTTACGAGGCCTTGTATGGGCGCCCTTGCAGAGCACCGCATTGTTGGGTGGAGGTTGGTGAACGCAGTTTGATTGGCCCGAAGTTAGTACAGGCGACCTTAGAGAAGATCGACATTATCAGGCGTTGACTTCTAACGGCCCAGAGCAGACAGAAGAGTTATGCCGATATGAGGCAGCGACCACTTGAGTTTGAGGTTGGAGATCATGTATTCCTCAGAGTTTCCCCTATGAAGGGAGTCCTTCGGTTTGGGAAGAAGGGGAAGCTTACGCCGCGGTTCATTGGCCCATTTTAGATACTTGATCGTGTGGAAACGGTGGCATACCGTCTCGCTTTGCCCACCCACTCGTGGGAGTGCACAACATATTTCATGTATCTATGCTGAAGAAATACATCCCTAATCCTTCACACATCATCCATTGGGAGCAGGTGCAGTTGAGTGAAGATGCTACATATGTACTACATCTGATGCGTATCCTAGACAGGAAGGAGCAGGTGTTGCGCAGTAGGGTGATTCCACTCATGAAGGTACTATGGACGCATCATATAGAGGAGGAAGCTACCTGGGAGACTGAAGCCGAGGTCCGAAAGAACTACCCTCAGCTTTGAGAGGAGTACGAAAAGGTACTAATTTCGAGGATGAAATTTTTCTTTAAGGGGGGTAGATTATAACGACTCGAAAAATCCCGTACAATGGCCCGAGTACCACCTCAGGCAGAAATCACTCAGGACCAAATCCTTTAGAAATTGGACGAGGTTTAACTAGTGTTAAACTAGATTACATACGAAATCTGCACTAATCACTTTAAATACGATCTACAAGACCCAAAACTTGTGGAATCGTTAACGCTACATTACCCAAAAATCTAGGATCAATCTCATTACCCGGCTGCTCTCGGGAGCATCATGAAACTCTATATCAGATCTAAACCGCACATCAAGAGTCCGACTAATATGAGGTTATAGAATTAGGATCGCCTTGCTAGGCTTGACAACCATCTCGGAAGTCAAAACTAGATAGTGTCCCTGGGCTATTAGCTTGAGCCCAGAGCGAGGAGCGTGAGAAAACATGGTTTCTTTAGAAAATTAAATCTAATTAAGTAATCTGAGACTTGTCGCTTGCGAGCCAAATATAAGCAATCAGATCGTCGGAATCTGACCCAAATATACCCTCGGATCAGAGAACATTTCCCATATATGTCCGTGTACTTGTAACCCTGATCGAGTTTCGGTGACCGTTAAACTGAAACTGGTCTGTCACGTGTGATCTGGAAACCCGATTAGAATGAAAACTTAACTCGACCTAGATCCATAGTCAGTGAGCTTAAGTCCAACGTTTGGCTCAAGGGGGGGCTCTAAAAGTACTCCGTTGAGACCGAACAACCTCACTTTGGCTATAACTTAGGTATACCCTGACCCTGAGTCTAATTTAGTGAGTTTTAAGCCTATATAAGGACTTAAACCCTCTCTCATTCAGCCCATATGAATTTGAGAGAAACCTTAGGAGAGAGAAGAGAGAAAGAGAGAAAAAGTGTGTGAGTTGTGGGAGAAAGATCCTGTTACTCTACCCTGTTATCCTACGTGCTTAACCATCACGATCTAATCGCTTTTCCGACGATTCTGGCTTCATTTCTAGGTAAGAAAACCCTAACCCTAATTTATTTTAGGGTTTCTATTGGTACAAGTAGTGAAGTATCTGACTTACCTTGTGTTATAGGTCGTCGTATCGACGTTGACGAAAGCGTAAAGTTTTTATTAAGTTTGTTATGCTTCTACGGAGTAAGGTGTGAACTTTAGACATATAGGTTAAGGTTTTCAAAGCTTTCAATGTCAGATAATGATAGATTCATGATCTGGGTGTTATTGTACATGCACAATACGATGTTCGTTTTGCGATTTAGTTACGTATGTGTAATGCCCCGTACTTTCGGTACTCGGGTGTTACCGAGTAACCCTACCTAGTATAAGTACAAATCTAGCTCAAGCAAACGTTCACATGCATTCCAGTCAAAATTCAACCGTTGAAGAACGGTTCCCATCCATATGTCAGGCTATCCATCCGTTATTCCTCCCTTGGGATTCTAATTTGACTGGTAAACATGTCCATCCAACCATTGTAGATAGCTTGGGGACACTTAAAAACATCGATGAAAATATCAGAAAGCAAATGAGTGTACTTGGGATTAATACTGGAATTTATCCAATCAGAAAATTTGTCATCTAATTCAGGATGCGTAAGTGTAATAATTATCAAGTATATATGTATATATACATAACTTAGTATATGTACGTTACATGATCTAACTACGTAAATAAACACTATAATACAATATAAATGCGTACACTACGAAATGTTACTTGTACACTTTATAAATATTTAAAATTTTATCATACGTTAACAATCCATATTATAATTATACACTTGTAACATTATTTACATGAATTTCCATCATAAAATCTATATTATATAAATTAATAAAATTTATAACAAATAACATATTTCAAACAATTTAATGATTTAACTTTCAAAAACCTAACACATATATGACCATACAAATAACACATATGTATATATATATATATACATTAATCCCTGCGTACTGACATTCATATAAATTACATATATAAACAATTTGTGATAATATAAATTATATGTGATGAAATATATAAGGAAAATAATTTCTAGTAATAATAATGATAATAAAATGATAGTGAACATAATAATAATAATAATAATGGTAATAATAATAATAAATAATATTTTTAAAGGTAGTATAACATAATATTTAGTATCATAAAATCAAAATAGGCCATATATCCGTAACCTGACCATGGTGTCTTAGCTTAAATAATCCCCTGGACTGTTTTAACCGTTGATATTCAATTTCGAGCTGATCCGACCAACAGATCAACGGTAAATCTATAAACGAGACCCAAATCAAGTCGTGGGGCCAACTTGGACCTTGCATGTGCCCCAAACTGGTCTAGGGCGCCTATATAGGGACTCCTAAACAAATGAACGGTGTAGATTTATCACGAATATCACATGTGACTCCACATGCGATGCATGTGTAACATGTAGTACCATGCATGAGGTGCACCAAGCCAAGCTTTCTCAGTCAAACAGCTTTGACCGAGCAACAACGCAAAAAAAGAAGAAAATTTTCAAAAATATCCCACCATTTGAAGTTTCAAACAGGGAGATTTTCAACCCCAAAGCGGGCCATCTGGGGAACTTTCTGGATGATCCAAACCGTCCATTTCACTCGTGGTGGGCTATTGAACAAAACCATATAGGGCCTTTAAACTATGCATTAAAACAACAAAGTTCAGCCCCAACCGTCCATTTCCTTCATGTGGGGCTGAGATCCGATGAGAGGGACCATCGGATGGCTTGTTGGGCAGGCCAACATCCCATGGACTGGAGATTATCAGCCTTCCTCCTTGCCAGCTGAGAAGAGTCTTCTCACAGCCCCATTAGCTTTCCATTTCCCCATTAGCTTAAGTTATAGTTTTTTATTTAAATTTATAATCATATCTCTCTCTTATAATCACATGTGTTGTCTGGTGGAAATTGGATTATTATATTGCCTGCTTAATATTTATCCTGCATATTTATTCATGCTTGTGGATTATTTGTGAATTGCTTATGGAACTTAAACTACTACACCAGTGGGAAACCCCCACCTATATGTGTACACCCATACTTGGGATGTAACCCGACTGGTCGTGATAGTAATGGACCTTCGGCTTAGTGGTTATTGAATGGTGGTTTAAATTAACTAGTGATGTGGGCCTACCATCCAGGGTTATTGTGTCCAACAGTTTGCAAGGATGGTCTTTCATCGCATTGTTTTGATATCACCTATGTGGTTTGTTTTGATATCGCCTTATGTGTCTTTGTCCTGGTATTTTTCCTATATGGGTTCGATGTTTTTATATCGTGTAACCATGCAAAAGTAAGCCCTATATATTGTAATATGATTGGCCACTAGTCGACATGTTTCCATTAAACATCCTAAGGTGGTAGTTTCATGAGCCGGGAATGGTGGTATGGGACACTATGCCCGAGCTGTCAGCTTAGGCTGGGCTCTGAGCTCCCCGTAGTGACCTTGAACTTACCTAAATTGGCTGATCGTAACTCGACTAATAACGGTTTGGTTAATTATGCATCCATAGCATGTTGGTGATGGCGGGTGGCTAATCTGGATGCTATAGCACGTGCCCTTAGGATCTTCAGGGTATCGTTTCGCTAGCACCCAAACCACCGACTATCGACCCCTGTCCGACTGGATGATTTTCTCAGGTCGTGATTTGCATGGGCGACGAGCCCAAGTCCGGCTGGATATGCATCCCCAGGCCGATGTGCATTCATGCATCCATGCATTTAAAAAGACTGCATCATGTATTGTTTTGATTGTTTTGTTATTTTATAACTATGCTTGCCTAATACGGTGGTGTATAATCTTGAGGGGAATTCACACTGAGCTGGCCACTCATCCATCAAATATACAACTGTACAGGTAAAACAGGTGGCCCAGATGATGTATATGATCAGACATGATGAGGAGTTATGCAGATGCCATGGATGCATGGCCATATTGCGAAGAGGAGCTGTGCGATCTTGCGGCTCTCATTTATATGTTTTATACGTTTTAAATTTTTCATGTATGTAATCTTGTAATTGATAGTGTAGAGACATTGGTTTGTATAAGTCATTATGGGCGACCACTTGTATATTCTAAATAAAATTAAAATTTTTCCTTTATGATGATTTGTCCATTCTATGCTATCTGCTTACTCTGATAAATGAAAAAGAAATACACTCGAATTTGACCATCCTTTAAGGCTAACACTCGGATTTTTGGGAAACGGGTCATATACTCGGGTCGTGAAAACATGAGGCGTTATAGTATGCAAATTATGGCGTTGTGGAGCACTGAGGGATGAACGCATGCCGCGGACATAAGATAGTATCGCACGAGGGTGGTTTAGCAAGGGCATGCATCATGACTGCATTCCATACTTGCATTAATAAGAGTATTTAGGAGTGTCTGATTGTACTACTTTATCATTACTGCTTGACTGAATTGATAACATGTTAGTTGTGCTTTATTGTTCCACTGAGTTAGCTACTCACTCCCACGTTACGGGACGGTGTTGTACACACCAACTAGACTCTGTCTTAGATGCAGGTGTTGATGAGAAGCAGGAGGCTGAGCCTGATTACTATGATGATCAGGATGAGTTCTCCTACATGCAGTTCTCTGGAGGCTTCGCTTAGGCCATTCAGATGATGGGACTTCAGGATACCATTATAGTTGTACTATTTTCTTGGCATTTTAATTTTGGAACTAATACATGTATATGGTGACTCAGTAAGGTGTTCATACTCTGGAGACCGATTGTGACCGTTTCTGGCTTTATATGCATTTATATATATCTTTCAGTCTTCTACTTGCATTTTATAACTTGATCTGGAGTATGAATTACTGTTTTGGTATAATCTCACTCATGATTATTGCACTAACACAGACAACATTCAATCATAAGCATTTTTATTGCATAAGTGATGTTTTGGAACTCGGGTGTTGAGTTGCTACTCGACCCCCGATTTTTAGGGCGTTACACCGCGCGATTCTGAAAAAACTACAATATGAGTTTTAACATGTAACGAGTGAGTTATGATTGTTTTTGTAAAACCGGTTAATATTAGAAACAAGAGTGAATATGATGTAGATTTTGAGCTAACTTTTGAAATGTCAAACGGTATCAAAATAAGATGCTTTCAAAGTCATTTGAAATTTTGTCGAATTATCTTCTAATGAGCATAAGATAACTCCAAACTGACCTATAATAAGGGAGCTGTGATCATTTTTATGAGACCATGCAATGTCGAAAAAACTGTGATTTGAATTAAGGTCCACTTTTAAAAGGTAAAACGGTCTCTAAATGCAATGATTCCAAAACCATTTGAAAGTTATAAGCTTTGTTCAGACGGTGATATAAACTTAAGACCCATATTTGAATGGTCAAATAGTTTTCAAATGTGATTATTCTAAAGTTATTTGAAAGCTCATCAAATTATCTTTCAAACAAGAACAAGATTGCCCCGATTTGACTTGCAATGAGAGAATCATGATCGTTTTTATGGAATGGGCTATGTAGGAAAAAGCACAACATGAGCTTTATCCAAACCATGATATACAATATGGGCCCATTTTTAAAAACACAAATAGTCTCCAAATGTGATAATTCTAAAGTCATTTGAAAGTTTACCAAATTATCTTTCCAATGAGTATAAGATCACCCTAATTCGACCTATATCGAGGGAGTTATAACCATTTTCATGGGACCACATGATGTTATCCAAATTGCGATCGACACTTTGTCCAAACTGCAATGTGGACTTTCAGCCCACTTTTGAAAGGACAAACGGTTCCCAAATGTGATTATTCCAAATTCATCTAAAAATTCTTTGAATTATCTTTCCAGTTAATACAAGATCACATTGATCTGACCTATAACAAGGGAGTTATGATAGTTTTCATGAGACCGCACAATTCTAGAAAAACTACAATATGTGTTTTATCTAGATCGTGATATGGACTTTAGACTCACTTTTGAAAGGTAAAAAGATCTTCAAATACAATGATTCCAATGCCATTTAAAATTTATTGAATTATCTTTCCAATGAACACATTATCACCCTGATTGGACCTGTAATGAGGGAGTTAAGATTGATTTCGCAGGATCGCGGGATATTGTCTAAACTGTAATCAGAGCATTGGTTCAACTTTTTAAAGATCAAACAACCTCCAAATGAGATGATTCTAAATTTATTTGAAACTTCATCGAATTATCTTTCTAATGAGCACAAGATCACCTTGATGCAAATTGTAACGAGGGAGTTTGACCATTTTTGTGCAACTAAGCAATGTTGGAAAAATTGCAATATAGGCTTTGTCTAGACTGCGATAGACTTAAAGCCTACTTTTAAAAGGTCAAATGGTCTCTAAATATGATGATTTCAAAGCCATTTAAAATTTTGTTGAATTATCTTTCCAATGAATATAAAATTGACCCACTCCATACAATAACACGGGAGTTATGTTTGTTTCATGTGACCGTGCGATGCACGAGCTTTGTCGAGACCGCGATTTGGACCTTGCGCCCACTTTTGAAAGGTCAAATGGTCTCTAAATGATGATTCCAATGAGCACAAGATCTCTTATTACGACCCTTAACGAGGGAGTTATGAACATTTTTGTAGGATTCCACGATGCCAAAAAAATCATGATTTGGGTTTGTTTAGAACATGATTTGAACTTTGGGCCGGCTTTTAAAAGATCATACGGTCTCCAATTGTGATGTTTCCAAAATCATTTAAAAGTTCATCAAATTATCTTTTTAATGAGCAGAAGATTACTCTGATTTGACCTGTAACGAGGGGTTTATGACCATTTTCATGGGACCACATGATGGTGGAAAAATCATGATATGAACTTTGGGCCCACTTTTGAAAAGTTAAATAATCTCCAAATGCGATGATTTCATAGTCATTTGAAAGTTTGTCGAATTATCTTTCTAACGAGCATAAGATTTTTCCAATCCTAGTTATAACAAGGAAGGATAATTCGACAAACATTTAAATGGCTTTCAAATCATCACATTTGGAGATCGTTTGATCTTTCAAAAGTGGGTTTAAAGTCCATAATACTATTTAGAGAAAGCTGAGATTACGATTTTTGCAACATCATGACATTTCATGAAAACGGTCATAATTCCCTAATTATGGGTCAAATCAAGGAATCTTGTGCTTCTTAGAAAGGTAATTCGATGAATGTTCAAATGACTTTGGAATCATCGCATTTGGAGACTGTGTGACCTTTTAAAAGTTGACCCGAATTCAAATTTTGGTTTGGACAAAGCCTATATCATGTTTCTCTAGTATCGAGCGGTTCCACGAAAATGGTCATAACTCCCTTGTTACAGGTCGGATCGGGGAGATTTTATGCTCGTTGAAAAGATAATTCGACAAAATTTCAAAAAACTTTAAAATTATCTTATTTAGAGACAATTTTACCTTTCAAAATTTGACCCAAATTCCAAATTGTAGTTCAAACAAAGCCCAAATCGTGGTTTGAACAACATTGCGCAGTCCTACTTAAACAATCATAACTCTACGTTACAAGTCAAATGAGGGGGATCCAGTGCTCATAAGAAAGTTAATTCGATGAAATTCCAAATGGATTTAAAATTATCACATTTGGAGACTATTTAACTTTTGAAAAGTGGGCCAAAATCTAGATCATGTTCTGGAAAAAGCCCATATTGCAGTTTGGATAACATTGCGCGGTCCCATGAAAATTGTTATAACTCTCTGGTTACAGGTCAGATCGGGGCAATCTTATGGTCATTGGAAAGATAATTTGATGAAATCTTAAATAACTTTTAAATCATTGCATTTGGAGATCGTTTGACCTTTAAAAAGTGAACTCAAAATGTATATCATGGTCTAGTAAAGCTAGATCGCGGTTTGGATAATATCATGTGGTCCCATAAAAACAGTCATAACTCCCTCATTACAGGTGGGATTGAGGTGATCTTCTATTCATCGGAAAGATAATTCAACAAACTTTCAAATTTCCCTAGAATCATCACATTTGAAGATTATTTATCCTTTCAAAATAGACCAAAAGTCCAAATTGTAGACAAAGTCTAGATCATGGTTTGGACAACATTGTGTGGTATCATGAAAGTCATAACTCTCTTATTATAGGTTGGATCAGGGCGATCTAATGATTATTGGAAAGATAATTTAAAGAACTTTCAAATGCCTTAAAATCATCGCATTTAGAGGCTATTGGACCTTTCAAAGTGACCCTAAAATCCATATCATGGTTTAGATGAATTGCAAATTGCGGTTTTTCTAACATCACGTAGTCATACGAAAATAATCATACCTCTAGGGATGTACACGAGTCGAACCAAGTTAAGCTCAACTCAGCTCGACTAGTAGCTAACCCTAGCTTGAACTCAGCTCAGTCTTCGGGCATGATTGGCTAGCTTAGGTTAGTTTGAGCCGAGTTTGAGCCCGTGAGACATTTTCTTAAACACATATAATGCATATTCAATCTCTCATAGAACATAAAACAGTAACAACACCTCACAGGTATTTCATCAAACGCTTAACAAGCAGCATAAAAAACAAGATATGAGGGCAGTTCTATAATGTAAAGTATTTTTTTAACAGTGCTTTGTTTCATATCAATTCCTTCCTTGCCACTTATCAATTCTATGGAGAATGTACCCATCCGAAACAACACTTCAATGAGTCATTTCATCAAACACTTGACAAGTAGCATCAAGATCAAAATAACTGAGTCACCTAGTCGATTCGATCCGAGTCAATTCGAGTTGAGGTTCGATCCAAGTCGAGCTCGGGCAAGCTCGAACTTGTCTCAAAAAATTTTTAAACTCTAAAAACCAACTCGACTAAGTCTGAATCCAATTTCAAGCCAAGGTGAGGTGAGCTTTTTCGAGTTAAGTTGAGCGAGGTGACTGAGCTAATTTGACTCATGTACTGCTCTACATACTTCTCTCATTATAGTTTAGATTGAAGCCATCTTATGATTGTTTGAAAGATAATTACATAAACTTTCATATAGATTTCATGTCATATCCTTTGGAGATCGGTTGAACTTTTAAACTTGACAAAAATTCTAACTTGTGTTCACTCTCGTTTCCAACATCGCATGGTCCCAAAAACATCGATAACTCCTTCGTTACAAGTCGGATTGAGGAGATCTTATGCTCATTAGAAAGATAATTTGATGACTTTTCATATAAGACTAAAATCATTCATTTAGACACCATTTGAATTTTTAAAAGTAAGATCAAAGTCTAACTATTGAAAAAAAATACCTAAGTCTAATATTTTGAAGAAAGGAGATGATCCAATATTCTTAAAGTGGAGTTTGTTGAGATGTGGAGCCACATCTGGGGCCGCTTTCGACCGGTCGTGGGTTATGTTCGACCGGTCGTAGGGGCCCGCTCAACCGGTCGTGGATCGGTTCGACTCAAAGTCCAGCGAGTCCTGTTTTTTCATATCCTGGTCCTTCGCGACTAGTCGTAGGTTACGCAGATTCGTTTCTGAATCTGATGCGGACAGCGGATTTTGGTGTCGCCTTTCACAAGGGTGCGGAAGGGAAATTGCCTAAACTATATATAGGTGTTCCTAGGGCTTTTCTAGGTGTATTGAAATATTGAAAAATAATTCTAAGGTGTGGGTAAAGGGTTTTCTATGTTCTTCCAAGGGAGAGGTTAATATATTGCCTTGTAATCTTTGTGCTTCATAGTGGAAGTTTGCATCTGTGGTTTTTTACCCTAGTTTGGGATTTTTCCACGTATATCTTGTCTTGTAGTTTGTTTTGAATGCTTTGATATATTTCTAGTTTATATTTCTTCTGTTTATCATTTGTGGGTGAGGCCTGAGATTGGATCTAGGCTCACTGTGTTGTTGGTGTGCTGCGCAACAACTGGTATCAGAGCTTTTGGTTTAGTTTTATTGGGAGCGATGACGGAAAGAGGGAAAACTAGAATTGAGAAGTTTGATGGTTCAAACTTTGCCTTCTGGAAGATGCAGATGGAGGATTATCTGTACCAAAAGGACCTCTATATTCCTCTAGGAGGAAAAGAGAAGAAACCAGAAAAGATGACAGATGATGAATGGTTTTTACTGGATAGGAAGGCTTTAGGAACAATCCGACTCTCTTTGTCTAAGAGCGTCGCCTTCAATATATCCAAGGTAAAAACTACAAAAGAATTAATGGAAGCCCTAGTCACCATGTATGAAAAATCCTCAGCGTCTAACAAGGTTCATCTCATGAAACAGCTATTCAACATGAAGATGTCAGATGGTGGGAGCGTGGTTGAACATCTAAACAAGTTCAATATAGTCACGAGCCAGTTGGAATCCGTTGGCATTATTTTTGAGGATGAGGTCAGGGCGTTATTGATCTTATCCAGTTTACCAGATAGTTGGGATGGTTCGGTGATTGCTGTGAGCAATTCCTCAGAGTTGACAAAGCTGAGATTTGATGATGTGGCCGGTCTAATTCTCAGTGAAGAATCTAGAAGGAAGGCATCAGGAGTTTCAGGGGATTCAGGGAATGCTCTAAACGTTGAAGGAAAAGGAAGATCGCTGAACAAAGGAGGCAATAAATACGGGCGTTCTAAGTCAAGGAAGAAGTCCAAGGGACCAAAAGACAAAGACGGGTATTGGCACTGCGGCAAGAAAGGGCACATGAAATGTGATTGTAGGGCACTCAAGAAACAAGAAGAAAGCTCTCAAGGTGGGAAGGATTCAGTGAATCTATCTAAGGAGAGTGACACAGAGGCATTGATCTTGTCTCTTGATGAGAGGAATGAGTCTTGGGTTATAGACTCGGGTGCTTCATTTCATGTCACTTCATGTAAGGAAGTTCTGCGTGATTATGTGTCAGGTGACTTTGGGAGAGTCTACCTAGGTGATGATGAGTCGTGCAGTATTGTTGGAAAGGGGGACGTTCATATAAATCAGAAAGACGGAACGGTCTTGAAATTGAAGAATGTTAGACATGTACCGAATTTGAAACGTAACTTGATCTCAGTGGGGCAGTTGGCCGATACCGCTTATGTGACGACATTCACCAGTGATTCCTGGAAGATCACAAAAGGTGCCTTGGTGATATCTCGAGGCAAGAAGGAAGGTACTTTGTACGTGACTTTAGGATCATATAGTTCACTTGCAGTCGCATCAACTGGAGTGAATGGGCAATTATGACATCAGAGGTTAGGACATATGAGTGAGAAGAGGATGAAAGTGTTATTTTCAAAAGGGAAGCTACCTGGGCTGAAGTCTATTAACTTGAAATTCTGCGAGGACTGCGTGTATGATAAGTAGAAGAGGATAAGCTTCAAGAAGACATCTTTTGGAGCTTGTACACACTGATGTGTGGGGACCGGCACAGGTATTATCTCTTGGTGGCTCACGTTATTTTGTTACTTTTATTGATGATGCTAGTAAAAAACTGTGGGTATATTTCTTAAAACATAAATTTGATGTATTTGATGTATTTAAGAAGTGAAAAGTTATGGTAGAAAATGAGACAGGTAAAACAGTAAAGTGTCTCAGATCTGACAATGGGGGAGAGTATTGTGATAAGAGGTTTGAGGAGTATTGTGCAGCAAATTAAATCAAATATCAGAAAATGATTCCAGGGACACCACAGCAGAATGGTGTGGCTGAGCGCATTAACAGGACCATCCTTGAGCGCGCCAGGAGTATGAGGTTACATGCAGGGTTGTCCAAGGCCTCTTGGGTAGATGCTGTGAATATTGCCGCATATCTCATTAATAGAAGTCCCTCAGCACTATTGGATGGTAGGCTACCAGAAGAAGCGTGGACTGAGAAAGAAGTGAACCTTTCACATCTCAAAGTATTCGGTTGCGCTTTATATGTTCACATTGAAGCAGAGCACAGAAATAAGCTGGATGCGAAGTCCAGGAGGTGCACGTTTATAGGCTACGAGCAGCATGATTTTAGCTACAAGTTTTGGGCTATAGAAACAGGAAAATCATCAGAAGCAAGGACGTAGTCTTCACTGAAAAAGTGATGCATAAGGACAGTGTGCAGGAAAATAAGGCCGAGAAGAAAGAATTCGTAGAGATGGAAGAATAGCAGGACACGGGTGTTACAGCGCCACAGGATGATCATGCACAGGAGCATCATGAGGCAGAGCTACATACACTAGTTGTGAGGAGGTCTACTCGGTAGAGGAGACCCACGGTCCGATACTCACCCTCCTTATATTATCTACTGCTGACAGATAATGGTGAGCCAAAGTGTTTTGAAGAGGTGCTATAGTCCGATACACGGGTTAAGTAGGATCAGGCCATGGATGAGGAGATGGACTCTCTTGAGTCTAATCGTACATGGGAGCTAGTCACTTTACCTAAGGGTAAGAAAGCTCCTCATAACAAGTGGGTTTATAGACTAAAGGAGGAGCACGATGGTTCGAAACGGTACAAGGCCAGATTGGTTGTGAAAGGGTTTCAACAAAAGGCGGGTATCGATTTCACTGAAATATTTTCACCTATAGTAAAAATGTCTATGATTCGTATGATCTTGAGTATAGTGGCTACAGAGGACTTACATCTAGAGCAACTAGATGTTAAGATAGCCTTTCTTCATAGGGACCTTGAAGAAGAGATATATATGCATCAGCCGACAGGATACGTGACACCAGGAAAGGAGAATAAGGTGTGTAGACTAAAAAAGAGTCTATATGGCTTGAAGCAGGCCCCAAGGCAGTGGTACAAGAAGTTCGACAGTTTCATATCGGGAAACGGTCATAGGAGATGTCATGCTGACCACTGTTGCTATTTGAAAAAGTTTGATACGTCATACATCATCTTTCTTCTGTACGTTGATGATATACTTGTGGCCGGTTTAAGCATGAAGGACATCTCAGATCTTAAAAGACAATTGTCTAGAGAATTTGACATGAAGGATTTAGGAGCTGTAAAATAAATCCTAGGCATGAGGATAAGGCGTGACAAGGAAAATAAGAAACTAGTTTTGTCACAGGCAGAGTACATAGCCAAGGTACTTGATCGATTCAATATAGGAGGTGCTAAGCCGTTAGCACTCCATTAGCCAACCACTTCAAGCTATCTAAAGAGCAAGGTGCAAAGACACAAGAGGAACGGGACTACATGGCTAAAGTCCCATACGCGTCAGCTATTAGGAGTCTCATGTATGCTATGGTGAGTACGAGACCAGACATTGCTGAAGCAGTGGGAGCTGTTAGCAGGTTCATGAACAACCCCGGGAAGGAACATTGGAAAGTTGTGAAGTGGATCCTTAGGTACTTAGTAAGTACTAAGGATGTAGGGTTGTGTTATGGTGGATCAGAAATCAAGTTACAAGGCTACGTGGATTCAAATTTGGCAGGAGATATCGACAGTAGAAGATGTACTACAGGTTATGTTTTTTACTCTGGAAAGTGTCGCAGTCAATTGGGTCTCTCAGTTACAGAAGATAGTATCTATCAGTACGACAGAAGCAGAATATGTTGCGGCTACAGAAGCATGCAAGGAGACGGTGTAGATGCAAGCTTTTATTGAAGAGTTGGGTAAGAAGCAAGAAGATTGCAAGCTATACAGTGACGGTCAGAGTGCAATACACTTGGCTAAGAATTCAGCCTTTCATTCAAGGACCAAGCATATTGCCATCAGATATCATTTTATACATTCGTTACTGGAAGATGGATCGATTGCTCTGGAGAAGATTCATACAAGTGAGAATCCTGCGGATATTGTAACGCCCCGTGTTTTCAGGACCCGAGTATACAACCCGTTTCCCAAAAACTCGAGTGTTAACTTATAAAGAGCCAAGGTCCACATATAAATTTTTTTTTCCTTTCATCAGAGTAAGCAGATGAGCGTAGTATGGACAAATCAGACATAAAGGAAAGTTGCATTAACATTTAAATATATAAGAAACTGCCCATAATGACTTATACAAACCAATGTCCCCATTTTATTTTATTTTTACAATTACAAAATGGAATAATATTACATGTGAAATAAAGTAAATTACAACTCTCTTGGAATGTGAAACTCTACAGCAACCCTGTGAACAATATCGGCTCGCCCTATACCTGCATCAACTGTACGGTTTGATAGCGTCAATGGCTATCGCAGTGAGGAGCACCCTCCAAGATTGCACACTCATTATTCATAATCGATATAGAACACCAATCATAAATTTAGATATATCAAACAGAGCATTTTATAATCATGAGCATGCCTACAAAAATTAAGTCAACCAACACAATCTCATCATAAGCAAGATATAATAGCAGTTACAATACAAGGAACATGTTCAGATAACCAAACAATCAAACATACGATTTTCTGTTGCGCCTGAAATCATATTGTACGTGAACTCCGCAAGATGGCTAGAAAATCGACAAAGCGAACTTCGGCTCCACCCGGAAATCATGGTACAAGTAGAATTCGCAAGGCGAATAGAAAATCCCCCTTTAAACTCCCACTTCACCCGGAATCATGTCGTACGTGAACTCCGCAAGATGGCTAGAAAATCGACAAAGCGAACTTCGGCTCCACCGGAAATCATGGTACGAATGTACACCACGATGAAGAGACAAACAACATACAAACCCTAAACCACCCAGAAATCATGTCGTACGTGAACTCCGCAAGATGGCTAGAAAATCGACAAAGCGAACTTCGGCTCCACCCGGAAATCATGGTACGATGAACTCCATAAAGATGGTTAGGAAACCACGGATGTGTAAATGTAACCAATAAGCCACAAAGGGCACCAATGACACATCCAAGCCACAAAGGGCAAATGTGGACCGCAATATCACAAGTCCAAGGTAAGTTCCATTCAGTTCATCATTCAAGCACAAGTGGTAGCATATAAATAAATTAATACGTATATAATAAAGGATAGCATGTTATCATCGAACCATTCATGCATGTTATAATCTAAAAGAAACATTTATCGTCCAACACATGAATTAACTATACAATAAAACATGTTCAATAGTAAAGTAAGTAACTCAGTTAAGTGATTCATGTCATCATCTATATCTAGATTGATGAAATCAAGTGGGAAGCTCAAAGGGTGAGTCCTCACCTTAGGATGTAAGTCCACTTCTTCGTAGGGTTTGAAGGTGTGAATTAGCTTGAATCAATTTAACCCATGTTAGAAAATTTCTCAATATACAATAAAAATACTAACAAGTCTATTTAATGATAATTTCTAATCTAAGTAGTTATCTTAAGCTCACCTGGTTTGACCGATCCGATCAAGTCTCGATTGCTCGTCTTAACTTGAACTAACTCAACCCGAGTCGACTCGATAGGTGCAACAACCACCCATCCTTCTTCACTCTCACCCCATGCTGGAGTGTCCAGCAAGGCCTAGACCAGCCCCAAGCCCACTTGACTTGACTGGACTCGGGTTTTAACCGAGTCAACTCGGCAGCCACCAAAAACCCAACTCCTTTTCTTCTTTCTTTCTCCTTTTCTTTTTCTTTTACTATTGCTGGAAGGTCCAGCCAGAATATGGACCGAGTCAACTCGGATGCAACTTGTCAGCGAGTTGACTCGACTCGCAACTCTCTCTCTTCTCTCCCTTACTTTCTCTTCTTCTCCCTTTCATTCCCTCATATATTTCCCAAAAATCCCAGCCATTATACTGGCCTGAACCGGGCCGAGTCTGGTGGGTGCACACACAGACCACAAAGAATCTCTCTCTCTCTCTCTCTCTCTCTAATTTTCTTCTCTTTGCTTTTCTTTTCTCTTCCTCATGGCCGAAAACGTCTGGATTGACCAGACCCATCCCTGGCTGGGATCGGACTCGGGTCAGTGAGTTCAGGGAGTCGGACCGGCTCAGTTCGAGCAGGTCATGGTGCGGTGCAGCAGCCGCACCACCCCATTTCCTTTCTTTTCTTCTTCTTTCTTCTTTCTATCTTCCCATCCTTCCTTTCTTTTCTCTCATTTCTGATTTAGCTGGAAGGCTCCAAAGACCTCTCAGGTGATCGGCCCCAAGCTCAACAGTGAGTCGAGCCAAGTGGTGCAACGACCGCACCTTGAACCGACACTCCTACCTTCTCCCCACCTCTTCTTTCTCTCTCCTCTCTTTTCTTTCTTTTCTCTTTTCTCCCTGGCCTTCCATGAGATTTGGAGTGGACAAAACCCATGCGAAAACAGGGTTGCTGGCCTGGACCGGACCAAACCCAGTTTGGATTCAAGCGAAGGAGATGGTCCGCCATTAATGGTGGATTCGAAAACACCACCAAATCCTTCAATCTACTTCCTTCAGATGGTCTGTATGGACCCTACGAAACTTGTGGATAAGCTTTCATGAAGTTTGAATGGGTTTAAGTTGGTGGGTTCGCATGGAGAAGCTCTCGGCCGATTTTTCGAGTGCAGCATGCAGAGATAGAGAGGAGACCTAATGAAATCCAGTTCCAAGCTCTCATATAAGGTTTTTCCAATGAATCCTAGACCGTAGGATTGATAACAAAAGGTCCGGATTTGTTCGTAGAAACCGACTCCAAATACAGCTGGTAAGAGAGAAACCCGCCCGTTGTTTTGCTCAGACATGAGTGAAAAACCCTAAGGAATTTGGACGGCCAATATCTCTCCATTTTGAACGATGGGGATGCAAGGGATAGGACATTGACACGGATCTCTCTCCTGGCAAACCGAAACAGAGATGGCAGATTTCCGTTTTTAGATATAGTGTGTTTGTAAGGTCATTTTGCAGTAAGGTTTGAGTGTTCATACGTATCAGGAAACTTGGTATAGAAGTCAGGTTATGGTCAGCCTCCCTCTCTGAAGCTGATGGACGGTTCAGATCACGTTTCTGGATGATGGAAGTGGGCCCCGATCGAAAACACGGATCGTCCGTTCACTGTCTAAACGAAGAGAGAGAGAGAGAGTCTTTCCTCTTTCAGCAAAACGCGGGTCAGCCGCGTCTGACCGAGCACCCTGGCTCAGTGCACTACGGGTGCACGCCCTAGTGTGCACACACCCATTGAATGGGGTCAACTGGGATGTTTTTGAGAAATCTACTCCATCCATGATTCTCTGTGGGCTCATTTGGGTCACTTGACCGGAGATGAAGAACTTTCCAAAGCTTGGGTGGGCCATACTCCTAATTTTACTTATTTCTAGCTCTAATTGTAGATTTCGGTTAGTTTAATGGTTAGATCACCTCAAAATTAAACGTCAATGGTTAAAAGAATTCTAATGATCCTAAGGTGTGTTCGGACGTATTATAGGGGTCGATCTGTAACTCAAGTGGGCCAACCTTTAATCAACATGTGCCAGTATTCACGTTTAACCAGGGAGTGTGCATTAATTTCACAACTTTCATGAACGGTTGGAGAAAATTTAGGTGGGGCCCGCTTGTGATGACTTATAGGGATCCATTCCATTCACCGTCTTTGGCACGCCGTGCTAACCCATGGTCCCAAATTTGAAGTAAATCCGAACTTCAGGTGGGCCGCACGATCCCGCCGAGTAGTGAGAATTCACACCGTTAGAACTATAATAGTAACTCACGTCAACAGTGACATGCATGTAATGTGTTACCATATTTACAATTTTACCCATTTTCTTCTCAAAACTTCTGCCGTCTGTAACTCATAAGTCTACCGTCTAAATGTGATGAAATTTGACAGGTGATCTTTATTTTTCACGCTCTTTCCGTCGACCAAATTTGAGCTATGATCTCTCAAGGATGACTAAGATACCACTTCAATGGGCTATACTACTCCGGGGTTTCAATGTCATGTTCATATATGTCTATTTGTAGTATTATCCGGTAGTTTGGACCTGTGTTCTAAGATCTTCAAAATGAGCGATTCATCCTGATATTCGGGTGGCCCATTTGGCAGATCCAAACATGATGGATGGTCAGATGAGCTTCTAAAAATAAGAGAACTTGATGATTAGAGCTTTATCCTTGAATGTAGGTGAATGTATGGTCAGTTTAGTAAATGGATGGACATAATGTGGATTTTTGGAGTGATTAGGGGTAGGGCTTATATAACGTTAGATTCGAGCAACTTTCTTTACTCATGAAGGTTTGTTAGATTTTGATTCTAATAGTGGGCTAAGCATATTCATATGGCGTGAACAAGATGGACGGATCAGAATCTTGATCTGATAAGTATACGAACGGATGTAGAGGTCAAGTAGCTGATTTACTATGATCTAAAAGCTGAAATTCGAGGTGTGCGGTTAATTTGTGATAATTAGGCATGATATAAAATTTCATATGAGACAGACCATGGGAATCATGTGATCTAGTGTTCACGGGTCTAAGTTAGTGGCAATTTCGTAATTACTGTCGATCTATGAGTTTTGGGAAATTTAATGGCTCCACACGGTTATAGACATATTTCTAGGCAATTCTTACAAAAGAACGCATATCTAAATCATTATGGATAGGAAGTTATTCGCCACGTCTTCTAAGGGAAGGTACTTATGTCAAATTGCGTAATGGATGGGCTTGTCTTGAAATTCAACGATCAGATAGCTTGATTTATGAATGAAGATCATCTCCAACGGTTAAACTAGTGTTAGAGAAATGATGTAAGGCTAGAATAGTTGGATTGGTATCGTATACATGTATATGTCACGTTGAATCTTATGGTAACGCTCGAGGACTTTCGATGCCCGAGCATCGAAAAGTTCGGGGCGTTACAATCTACCCCCCTTAACAGAAATCTCGTCCCGAGATTTGTTATGTGTACCCCTAAATGTTAACATTACAAGTAATAATTTCATTTCAATAGTGGACTCTATTTCTCATTTATGCAATTACGTCCTTTACTGTTAATAGGCTATATTTAAACATACCACTAGAACAAGAGTCATTGCAACCTACCCCCCTTAAAGATTTCAAGTTTCTAATGTTCAGGTTAATACGAATAGATGGTCGTAGTAGGTTTGAGCTCGATACATCGATCATCTGTCTGCGCAAGACAGAGGATTTTTGGTATCTATTCATAATCCTGTTAAATCTCGATCCTTTACTTGATCAGAGCATTGGAGTCATTGCGATTTGCTAGGACTTAGAATTCGAGTCAAACCATGTAAACTTCGTTTAAGTGTGGTTCCATCAACTCATGACCTCAATTACTCTAGACCCCTGAGGAATATCATGTGATCGTTTATTTCCATAATAGATAAGACTATGTGGCCTATTACGCTTCCGATGCGCACTCTGATTATCTAAGCACTACTTGGAAATTCCAAGTTCAGGATTCCCACATGAAACATAAGTTTAAAATTTTGCTAGATCTATCTAGGGTTTCAAATCAAATTCCAATATACTTAGTTTATAGTTGGAAATTCACCTAAAATCCTATAATTCCGCCTCTAATAAATTTCGTGGTGGGATTGTAGGAAATATTATTTCTAAACAAGAGATGCATTAGGGAAGTTCAACTTACGATTCTTAGCATGATTCCTCAAGTTTAGAGAGCATTTATTTTCGATCAAGCGTACAATATGGTGGTTAAGGAAAATTCCTACGGGCCTAAGTTCAACCCATTTGCTAATTATTACAAGAGTGTGATTTCTAACTATGAAATTTTAGGAAAGTTCATATCCTAAGTTTCTAGAAAATTTGATTTGGAAGCCAAGTATAGGGATGTCCTCAGGTAGCCTTGTGTACATCACAATGAGTACTTGGTACACATATTTAATTTCTAAGTCCAAACACCCATTCTGGTAGTTTACAAGGAAACTAAAGTTTTTGTTTCTAGGTTTAAATGACTAATCCTGAAGTCTTTAAGGGAAACTAGAATCATTTTTAAGTTCTGCAGTTATCCAAACAATCCTTTAGGGAGCCTACCCTTTGAATTTCTAGACTCCCATGTCCTCCCACTTATAAGGAAATTCCACATAAGTTTGGAGTCCAAAGGTCTATCTTAAATTATCAAGGGAACCTAAGGCTTGAAGTACCTATGTTTTCGAAATTTCCTTGAAAGGAACTTTTCATAAGTTCGAATGACCAATCGTTCTAAGGGGCGCAAGTTCATTTCTAAGTCCCATTGTTGATCGTTGTGGCAATGTTATTCCTAGCTAAGAGATTTTAAGAATTGTCAATTCTATATTTCTAAAAGTTGTTCATTGAAAGTCAAGTTCAAGGAATGTTCTTATTCCATCTCATTCTCATCATAGTGGGTATTTGCCCTTCCACGGCACATGATTGAATTTAATCTCTAAGTTCAAACGGTAATTCTGGTAGCTTTCAAGTGAACTAAAGTTATGTTGTTGAGTTCGATAACCAAAACTAAAATGTTCAAGGGACTTAAGTTCATTTCTAGGTTCTACAATTACCCAAATAATTTTCTAGGGAACCTAACATTTGAATTTCTACATTCTCCTTCCTTCCAAGTTCTAAGGGATTCCTATATAAGTGAAAGTTCAAATGACTATCTAATGATTTTAAGGGAATCTAAGTTCACTTCTAAGTTTTACAGTTATTCAAGCAAACTTCTAGGGAATTTAAAATCTTAATTCCCTATATTCTCAATTTCTCCTGGTTACAAGGAGATTTCACATCAATTAAAATGCTTACTATAACAATTTATGGGGGAGCCTAAGTTTGGATCTCTATGTTCTCAACCATTCTTCTAATTCTAGAGGAAATTCACCTAAGTTCAAATTTCTAGTTTTAAATATCCTAACTTGAGACATTTGAAGTTTGTATAAGATCATTTCCCAAGGCCAAGTTTGTTCAAACTATGCTCTGATACCAACTGTAACGCCCCGTGTTTTCAGGACCCGAGTATACAACCCGTTTCCCAAAAACTCGAGTGTTAACTTATAAAGAGCCAAGGTCCACATATAAATTTTTTTTTCCTTTCATCAGAGTAAGCAGATGAGCGTAGTATGGACAAATCAGACATAAAGGAAAGTTGCATTAACATTTAAATATATAAGAAACTGCCCATAATGACTTATACAAACCAATGTCCCCATTTTATTTTATTTTTACAATTACAAAATGGAATAATATTACATGTGAAATAAAGTAAATTACAACTCTCTTGGAATGTGAAACTCTACAGCAACCCTGTGAACAATATCGGCTCGCCCTATACCTGCATCAACTGTACGGTTTGATAGCGTCAATGGCTATCGCAGTGAGGAGCACCCTCCAAGATTGCACACTCATTATTCATAATCGATATAGAACACCAATCATAAATTTAGATATATCAAACAGAGCATTTTATAATCATGAGCATGCCTACAAAAATTAAGTCAACCAACACAATCTCATCATAAGCAAGATATAATAGCAGTTACAATACAAGGAACATGTTCAGATAACCAAACAATCAAACATACGATTTTCTGTTGCGCCTGAAATCATATTGTACGTGAACTCCGCAAGATGGCTAGAAAATCGACAAAGCGAACTTCGGCTCCACCCGGAAATCATGGTACAAGTAGAATTCGCAAGGCGAATAGAAAATCCCCCTTTAAACTCCCACTTCACCCGGGAATCATGTCGTACGTGAACTCCGCAAGATGGCTAGAAAATCGACAAAGCGAACTTCGGCTCCACCCGGAAATCATGGTACGAATGTACACCACAGATGAAGAGACAAACAACATACAAACCCTAAACCACCCAGAAATCATGTCGTACGTGAACTCCGCAAGATGGCTAGAAAATCGACAAAAGCGAACTTCGGCTCCACCCGGAAATCATGGTACGACTGAACTCCGCAAGATGGTTAGGAAACCACGGATGTGTAAATGTAACCAATAAGCCACAAAGGGCACCAATGACACATCCAAGCCACAAAGGGCAAATGTGGACCGCAATATCACAAGTCCAAGGTAAGTTCCATTCAGTTCATCATTCAAGCACAAGTGGTAGCATATAAATAAATTAATACATATATAATAAAGGATAGCATGTTATCATCGAACCATTCATGCATGTTATAATCTAAAAGAAACATTTATCGTCCAACACATGAATTAACTATACAATAAAACATGTTCAATAGTAAAGTAAGTAACTCAGTTAAGTGATTCATGTCATCATCTATATCTAGATTGATGAAATCAAGTGGGAAGCTCAAAGGGTGAGTCCTCACCTTAGGATGTAAGTCCACTTCTTCGTAGGGTTTGAAGGTGTGAATTAGCTTGAATCAATTTAACCCATGTTAGAAAATTTCTCAATATACAATAAAAATACTAACAAGTCTATTTAATGATAATTTCTAATCTAAGTAGTTATCTTAAGCTCACCTGGTTTGACCGATCCGATCAAGTCTCGATTGCTCGTCTTAACTTGAACTAACTCAACCCGAGTCGACTCGATAGGTGCAACAACCACCCATCCTTCTTCACTCTCACCCCATGCTGGAGTGTCCAGCAAGGCCTAGACCAGCCCCAAGCCCACTTGACTTGACTGGACTCGGGTTTTAACCGAGTCAACTCGGCAGCCACCAAAAACCCAACTCCTTTTCTTCTTTCTTTCTCCTTTTCTTTTTCTTTTACTATTATTGCCGAAGGTCCAAATTTTAATATGGACCGAGTCAACTCGGATGCAACTTGTCAGCGAGTTGACTCGACTCGCAACTCTCTCTCTTCTCTCCCTTACTTTCTCTTCTTCTCCCTTTCATTCCCTCATATATTTCCCAAAAATCCCAGCCATTATACTGGCCTGAACCGGGCCGAGTCTGGTGGGTGCACACAGCAGCCACAGCAACTCTCTCTCTCTCTCTCTCTAATTTTCTTCTCTTTGCTTTTCTTTTCTCTTCCTCATGGCCAGAAAACGTCTGGATTGACCAGACCCATCCCTGGCTGGGATCGGACTCGGGTCGGTGAGTTCGTGAGTCGGACCTGCTCGGTTCGAGCGAGTCATGGTGCGGTGCGTGCACCGCACCACCCCATTTTTCTTTTCTTTTCTTCTTCTTTCTTCTTTCTATCTTCCCATCCTTCCTTTCTTTTCTCTCATTTCTGATTTAGCTGGAAGGCTCCAGCAGCACCTCCAGGTGATCGGCCCCAAGCTCAACAGTGAGTCGAGCCAAGTGGTGCAACGACCGCACCTTGAACCGACACTCCTACCTTCTCCCCACCTCTTCTTTCTCTCTCCTCTCTTTTCTTTCTTTTCTCTTTTCTCCCTGGCCTTCCATGAGATTTGGAGTGGACAAAACCCATGCGAAAACAGGGTTGCTGGCCTGGACCGGACCAAACCCAGTTTGGATTCAAGCGAAGGAGATGGTCCGCCATTAATGGTGGATTCGAAAACACCACCAAATCCTTCAATCTACTTCCTTCAGATGGTCTGTATGGACCCTACGAAACTTGTGGATAAGCTTTCATGAAGTTTGAATGGGTTTAAGTTGGTGGGTTCGCATGGAGAAGCTCTCGGCCGATTTTTCGAGTGCAGCTGCAGAGATAGAGAGGAGACCTAATGAAATCCAGTTCCAAGCTCTCATATAAGGTTTTTCCAATGAATCCTAGACCGTAGGATTGATAACAAAAGGTCCGGATTTGTTCTGGTAGAAACCGACTCCAAATACAGCTGGTAAGAGAGAAATCCGCCCGTTGTTTTGCTCAGACATGAGTGAAAAACCCTAAGGAATTTGGACGGCCAATATCTCTCCATTTTGAACGATGGGGATGCAAGGGATAGGACATTGACACGGATCGCTCTCCTGGCAAACCGAAACAGAGATGGCAGATTTCCGTTTTTAGATATAGTGTGTTTGTAAGGTCATTTTGCAGTAAGGTTTGAGTGTTCATACGTATCAGGAAACTTGGTATAGAAGTCAGGTTATGGTCAGCCTCCCTCTCTGAAGCTGATGGACGGTTCAGATCACGTTTCTGGATGATGGAAGTGGGCCCCTGATCGAAAACACGGACTTCGTCCGTTCACTGTCTAAACGAAGAGAGAGAGAGAGGAGTCTTTCCTCTTTCAGCAAAACGCGGGTCAGCCGCGTCTGACCGAGCACCCTGGCTCAGTGCACTACGGGTGCACGCCCTAGTGTGCACACACCCATTGAATGGGGTCAACTGGGATGTTTTTGAGAAATCTACTCCATCCATGATTCTCTGTGGGCTCATTTGGGTCACTTGACCGGAGATGAAGAACTTTCCAAAGCTTGGGTGGGCCATACTCCTAATTTTACTTATTTCTAGCTCTAATTGTAGATTTCGGTTAGTTTAATGGTTAGATCACCTCAAAATTAAACGTCAATGGTTAAAAGAATTCTAATGATCCTAAGGTGTGTTCGGACGTATTATAGGGGTCGATCTGTAACTCAAGTGGGCCAACCTTTAATCAACATGTGCCAGTATTCACGTTTAACCAGGGAGTGTGCATTAATTTCACAACTTTCATGAACGGTTGGAGAAAATTTAGGTGGGGCCCGCTTGTGATGACTTATAGGGATCCATTCCATTCACCGTCTTTGGCACGCCGTGCTAACCCATGGTCCCAAATTTGAAGTAAATCCGAACTTCAGGTGGGCCGCACGATCCCGCCGAGTAGTGAGAATTCACACCGTTAGAACTATAATAGTAACTCACGTCAACAGTGACATGCATGTAATGTGTTACCATATTTACAATTTTACTCATTTTCTTCTCAAAACTTCTGCCGTCTGTAACTCATAAGTCTACCGTCTAAATGTGATGAAATTTGACAGGTGATCTTTATTTTTCACGCTCTTTTCGTCGACCAAATTTGAGCTATGATCTCTCAAGGATGACTAAGATACCACTTCAATGGGCTATACTACTCCGGGGTTTCAATGTCATGTTCATATATGTCTATTTGTAGTATTATCCGGTAGTTTGGACCTGTGTTCTAAGATCTTCAAAATGAGCGATTCATCCTGATATTCGGGTGGCCCATTTGGCAGATCCAAACATGATGGATGGTCAGATGAGCTTCTAAAAATAAGAGAACTTGATGATTAGAGCTTTATCCTTGAATGTAGGTGAATGTATGGTCAGTTTAGTAAATGGATGGACATAATGTGGATTTTTGGAGTGATTAGGGGTAGGGCTTATATAACGTTAGATTCGAGCAACTTTCTTTACTCATGAAGGTTTGTTAGATTTTGATTCTAATAGTGGGCTAAGCATATTCATATGGCGTGAACAAGATGGACGGATCAGAATCTTGATCTGATAAGTATACGAACGGATGTAGAGGTCAAGTAGCTGATTTACTATGATCTAAAAGCTGAAATTCGAGGTGTGCGGTTAATTTGTGATAATTAGGCATGATATAAAATTTCATATGAGACAGACCATGGGAATCATGTGATCTAGTGTTCACGGGTCTAAGTTAGTGGCAATTTCGTAATTACTGTCGATCTATGAGTTTTGGGAAATTTAATGGCTCCACATGGTTATAGACATATTTCTAGGCAATTCTTACAAAAGAACGCATATCTAAATCGTTATGGATAGGAAGTTATTCGCCACGTCTTCTAAGGGAAGGTACTTATGTCAAATTGCGTAATGGATGGGCTTGTCTTGAAATTCAACGATCAGATAGCTTGATTTATGAATGAAGATCATCTCCAACGGTTAAACTAGTGTTAGAGAAATGATGTAAGGCTAGAATAGTTGGATTGGTATCGTATACATGTATATGTCACGTTGAATCTTATGGTAACGCTCGAGGACTTTCGATGCCCGAGCATCGAAAAGTTCGGGGCGTTACAGATATGTTGACCAAAGCGGTCACATGGGAGAAGCTGAAGCTCTGTTCAGCTTTGATTGGCCTTCAGGCTTGAAGATGTGGAGGTGGTGCACTCCGAATGAAGAAGACGAAGGTTTATGGCGATGCGTCTCCAAGTGGGAGATTGTTGAGATATGAAGCCACATCTGGGGCCGCCTTCGACTGGTCGCAGAGGCCCGCTCGACCGGTCGTGGATCGGTTCGACTCAAAGTCCAGCGAGTCCTGTTTTTTCATATCCTGGTCCTTCGACTAGTCATAGTAATTGTTCGACTGGTCGTAGCTCGACCAGTCGTAGCTCTCCTTCAACTAGTCGTAGGTTACGCAAATTCGTTTCTGAATCTGATGCGGACTGCAGATTTTGGTGTCACCTTTCGCAAAGGTGCGGAAGGGAAGTTGCTTAAACTATATATAGGTGTTCCTAGGGCTTTTCTAGGTGTATTGGAATATTAGGAAATAATTCTAAGGTGTGGGCAAAGGGTTTTCTATATTCTTCCAATGGAGAGGTTAGTATATTGCCTTGTAATCTTTGTGCTTCACAGTGGAAGTTTGCATCCGTGGTTTTTTACCCTAGTTTGGGATTTTTCCACGTATATCTTGTCTTGTGGTTTGTTTTGAATGCTTTGATCTATTTTTAGTTTATATTTCTTCCTGTTTATCGTTTGTAGGTGAGGCCTGAGATTAGATCTAGGCTCACTGCGTTGTTGGCGTGCTGCGCAATAGAGTTTTCGATATTCTTTGTCCTTTTCTATCGGTTTCTTCTCTAACAGTCCTATTTGATCATAATCTTTGTAAAAAGCTGAAGAACCCATCCTCTAAAAGTGAAGTATTTTCTATCTCTTTTCTTTCATTTTATCGGTTTCTTGTTTAAAAAATTCTTATAAATAAAAAATTTTAAAAAAAGAAGAAAAATCAATCTTTTAAAAATGATATTGTTCGTTGTACTTTTTTCATCTCATTTTATGCCTAAACAAACTCATTTTAGCAAAATAAATAAAAAGAAGAATCTATTTTTCTAAGTTGGGAATGTTTATCGGAGAGTAATAGAGTAGTCAGGAAGCACAAAAACTTGCCAAGAGTAGTTGAAAAACACAATGTACCATAAGAATGTAGTGGTAATATCTTTCCTAATATCTTTCCAAATAAACCCAATTCAACCAAACAAAAAAAATTCATTTTTCTAAGATAAAATTTTCCGCCATAAAGAGTAGCTATAAAGTATAATAGATTGCAAAAGAGTTGCTGGAAAGCACAAATAAAAACAGTATTAAATTGCAATGGTAAAAGAAAGGTTAAGCCCATAGTATTCGTAAAAAGAATCCAGATCCTCTTCTTGTTACAAACAGTGTAATTGATATCAAGGACATTGTCTTATGTTTGTTCGTTGTCTTATGTTTGTTCGGGACAAGTAGAGGATCCGGATTCCAGTAAAAGTAGGTGTAAGAGCATCTTGAAAATATATATATAAGTATTTTTGATATATATATATATATAAGTATTTTCGATATATATATATATATATATATATATATATATATATATATATATATATATATAGAGAGAGAGAGAGAGAGAGAGAGAGAGAGAGAGATGCTCACACACAACTAGTTGGACGCTTCATTTTCATCCAACTAGCTGGGCATTTAATGAACAGTTAATGCTTAAGTAAAAATTTCCATATAAAAGTTATTTCAATTGATGAAAAAGAGTTGCTTACTTAAGTGGCCCACTGTAGTATTCTGTAAAATCCACCCGATCATTAAGTGAGCCACCTCAAGTTAGACCTAGTGCAAAACAATCATCCCCATCCCTGGCTCACCTGAACCACATAATCGAAAAATGTGTATGTAGAAAGCTCATCCTCCAATCTCTTTCCTTTGGTGTGATTCACTTTAATCACTTATGTGCCAAATTTTTAGGTTCGACGCCTAATTTTTGGTGTGGGAGCTAATGGTTGGAGTGGATTTTATATTCTCATCATGACAGGGCCTGTAAAAAATCAAGGGTGGCCCACTTAAATCATTGATTAGCCTGATTTTTTTTTTTTTTTTGCCCTAGCCTAACATGGGATTACATAGGTAATGATCAAAGTGGATTTCTAAAAAATGTTAAGGTGAGGCCCTTAAAATTTGAAGGGTTGGCGTATCTCAAACTATTGTTGGTTCTGAGAAAAATCTTACGTTTCCCATATTAACAGAAAGTGGATTAGGTAGTAACACCTACGGGCAAGTGTACGTTTTCATAAACGTGGGCGCACCATGATGTATGTGTCACATATCTTTGTCGTCCCTCAGTTTTTAAAGATCATTTTAGTGCAAGATCCTAAAAACGAGGCAGATCTAAATCTCAAGTGGACCACGCCACAAAAAAAAGTAAACATTGAACACCCACCATTAAAACATTCCTAGGCACACCCTGATGTTTATTTACCATCCAACCTGTTCATAATGTCACATGGACCTGAATGGATGAAGGGAAAGCACAAATATCAGGATGCGGATTAGATACTAGCAAGTGGCAGGTTAAGTAGCCAGTCGGCTACTGTAGTGACATCACCAAGTTCCGTGGGCCCCACTATAATGTATGTGTTGTATCCACACCATCCATCCATTTTATCATTTCAGGGCATGAGCCAAAGAATAAAGCAAATAAAAATCTATAGTGGAACCCCACCACAGAAAACAGTGGGGAGAGTGATTCCCACCGTTGAAACTATCCTAAGGCCCACCATAATGTCTATTTGAAATCCAACCTGTACAAAAGTTAAAAAAGACATGAAATAAGGGAAAAAAAAACAAATATCAGCTTGATCTAAAACTTTTGCGGCCTTTAGAAATTTTTTATGGAGGGCATCACTATCTCACTGTTTTTTGTGCTGGGTCCACTGGAGCTTTGGATTTAACTCATTCTTTGGATATTGACCTAAAATGATCTCTCCGAATGGATGGAAGGTGTGGATACAAAACATACATCAACCTATCGGGAGCTAATCCGCTACTCAACCTATCAGGAGCCCACGGAACTTGGTGACTTCACTTCGGTGGCCTGTCCCGCTACTCAACCTGTCAGGAGCTAATCAGCCCCCCAAATATCAGCTTGATCTAAAACTCATATGACCTCTAGGAAGTTTTCAATGGTAAGCATTCAATCCTCACTGACTCGAGCGTTGGATCTGCCTCATTTTTGGGCTCATACTTAAAATGATCTAAAAAAATAATGATATAAAAAAAATGGATGGACGGTTTGTATATGATATCACCGTGGGGCTTGCAAAATTTTTGCAATGTCAATGCACTACAAACTTGATCAACACCGGAGACACTTTGTGAATTATTTTGAGAGCAGATTAAGGGGGCATTTGGCACATGGTATTAGATGGGATTAGGTGGGATGGAATTGCATTTGGTCTATGCCAATTCCACTCCATGTTTGGGAAGAATGGAAAAGCTTAGAATTAGATTAGAATCACATCGGTCCTGTGCCAATTCCACTCAATGTTAGCAAGTTGTGTAGGTCTCACCATAATGTGTGGGCTACATCCACATCGTCCACCCATTTTTCAAGATCATTTTAGAGCATGGGCCAAAAAATCAGGTAGATCTAAAGCTAAAGTGGACCCCACCATAGAAAGCAATGGGGATTGAATACCTACTGTTGAAAACTTCTTTGGGGCCACATAAGTTTTGGATCTGCCTCATTTTTAGGCCCATGCCATAAAATGAGGTTACAAAACAAATGAACGGTTTAGATATAACACATGTGTTATTCTCAATGGTTTCAAATGATGGTGGGTATATCCATTCAATGTACCGCTGTATTACAAACATAGCATGAAATTAAGCTTGTCCCAGGGACAATCCCATAATAATTATGTTTTTGGAATCCCATCCTACCTAATCCTTCCCAATGCCATGGGCCAAACACCCCCTAAGGGCGTGTTTGGATTCACGCTTGGGAACGGATAATATCGTATTAAGAGCGTTGATGGGACATGTCCCGCGTTTGGTTATGAACGGCTGGGTGACACATTCCACGCGTGCAAATACGCCCGAGAACCACTTTGCGTCATCGATGGGATTGTACCTGCTGACAGCTATTCAGCAGCAAGTCCCGTCTCCGCGCTGGAGCATATTGAAGAGGGAAATAAGTCGGTTTTACACCATTTCAAACAGTTCATTGGGAGAACATGCGATGCTACTCCTTCATCTCCGAATATCATCTCAGTGACTCTGCACGTCGAAGATAAACTCAGATTTTGCCCTCTCTTAGACAGACTTCATCTTACAGTGTGTACAGTACCTTACTGCCAACTTCCTATTTCAAAACCAAGTGGCCATGCTTCTCAGTCCTACTGCGCAGTGCACTTCGTTCAGGTATGATCCTCCCTCCTCTGGAAATTGGGCATGGATTCATCCAACGAGCTTTACAGTGATCGGGTTCTACCTCTATACGGTCAGGTGTATACACTGTGATCGTATACAGTCTATTTCCCATCTCACTGGTGTTTACGGATGATGGTGGGGCAATCTCCTCCTAACGTCTCCAAAATCGGTTTTGGTTTAAGATTCAGTTGAACACTGGAAATCTGGAAAGGATGGGTGCATGACAGCCTTCCGTTTGCAGAATGCCATATAAAAGTGGTGTCTATACTGACAAATCGTTCTATCAGGTGGATATGCCCTGTATTATAGAAACCTGGTGGTTATTGAGGTGTTTTTCTGTTTCATTCTGAAAACAACAAGTAAAAATTTTCTGAAAGTTCACATAAAGTAACTGAATGCATGAACAAGTGCGTGGATTGCATCTTTATTTCTCCCTACATTTGCTACTTCTGTTGTTGTACATGTTTGATGTATCAATCTTGGTTAAAGGTCTACAAAACTCTTCCTGTAAATTTGTTGTGAAATCTGCTGTTGAAACTTCTGTTTCTGATGTTTCAGGGGTATGAAAACATTCATCTAAAAAATGTTTTATGAATAACATATTAACTAACCAGCTGTTTAATTATGTACTCTGCTTTCTTTTGTACATACTCATCATCTACACTATCTGACCTTTACATGTTTCATGTTGCATTCTGAGGTTGAGGGTTTTGAAAACTTTTTGCTATAAAAATGTTTATTCTAATATTTTCATTAACTGATTGAAGAACCAAGTGTTACATCTACTCTTTCTAACTTTGTGTATATGAATCACTTGATGTAAACAGTTTTTGAATTTCAATACCGTTCAGCAGAAAGTAGAATATAAGCAGAGGATTATAAAATAACTGATAAAGCTGCAACATGTGGTTTTAGCAGTTATTATGAATTCTATGTACATATTTTTCTTCAGTTGTTATCTGCTGTTATTACAATGTATTCTAATATCTTCATTGACTGATTGAAGAACCAAGTGATTCATGTACTCTTTCACACTTTGTGTACATCGTCTTCGAAAGAAGTTACAGTTTCTTCATTTCAATATGGATCAACAGAAAGAAAAAAAACTAAAAAATGATTTAAAAAATCATAAACAATAAAAAAAATCAATCATATGCCTGAAACGTGTGGTTTTTCAAAAGAACCGATGTTAAAAACAAGTGTTTAATCTGTTATTTGTAACTTCCTATACATCTTCTAATTCTACTGTTATCAAATGGGATGTATCAATCTGTTCAGTGACGATCATACATATCCTAGTGAGAAGCAGCATGTATTAATCAGTTATTATGCAATCTTAAAATAAAATGTTTGTATACCATTCAAATTTACATTTTATTGTAATTGTCAATCAGATCATTTTTCCAGTTCCCTTAAAATTGACATGGCTTTCGAAAGCTCAGAATATTCCGATGATAGATCATCTGGCAGTGATTGGCATGAAAGTGAAATAACTGCTGCCATAACCACCATTGCAGCTGCAGTAACTGTAATGGGAGCGGCTAAATATTATCGTTGTTACTGTATAAAAGCTAAACCCAATGATAGCCACATTGAGAGGGATAGGTTCATAAGCCGAATTATATGTAAGAGCGATATTGAGTGTCTTACGCAGCTGAGGATGGGTAGGGACAAGTTTTTTTAATTATGTTCGTTGTTGAGGGATCGGGAATTACTTTCCGATAACAGAAGATGCAGCGTGAAGGAGCAGGTTGTAATGTTTCTTCATACTGTCGGACATAACATACGTAATCATGTGATTGGTCATCATTTTACCCGATCTGGTGAGACAGTGAGCAGACACTTTAGCAGAGTGATGGATGCCATAATCGGTCTATATCTCAAGTACGTGAGGTTTCCTGGTTTACACACACCCAAGAAAATTTTCGACAATCCTTTATGGAGTTCATATTTTCAGGTAAACTGGAATATATGTTAGAGAAATCTCCAACTTATAAGTTGATAGTTAATGTTCGAACTGATCATATGTCACACCTCTTATTGTAGGACTGCATCGGGGCCCTAGATGGTACCATATCCCAGTTTATTTGCTTAAGAAAAAAAGCTCCACTTTCAGAAATAGGAAGGGATATCTGTCACAGAATGTTCTAGTCGCATGTACTTTTGATATGAAATTTGTATATGTGCTTGCTGGTTGGGATGGATGCGCATCCGATGCTCGTGTGCTACAAAATGCACTCACCCGTCGCCCTGACTGTTTTCTTATTTCATATGGTAATTGCGTATAAGGGATGATTGTTCTTTCTATATGTAATTATGTATGATAGATATCTGAAACATATCTTGTAATTGTATAGGAAAATATTATGTTATTGGCGCTGGATATGCACATGTGCCTGGATTTATGGCCCTCTATCGAGGTGTCCAATATCACTTGAACGAGTTTCATACTGGAAGGAAGCCTGCTAATAAAAAAGAACTTTTCAATTATCGTCACGCACAGTTGCAAAATGTCATGGAGCGTTCATTTGGGCTTTTAAAAAATCGCTTCCCTATTCTACGTATTCCTCCTCAGTTCAAGTTTATAACGCAAGTGAAAATTATTATAGATTGTTGTGTCCTTCATAATTTCATTCGTGTGAGTAGTGATGATGGACTTACTAAGGTAATTGAAGACAATGGGGACAGTGCAAAGGATGTTGCGTCATCCCTTATAGATGTAACCTCAGTAGATGAAGGACAAGCGTTAGCTCGGTTGACGAATCGTGCATGTGATGAGTGGATAAGGAAGAGAGACGTGATTGCTGAGAGAATGTGGAATGACAGCCTTCCACGCATAAGACAACGTACATATATTAGCTAATTTATGTAATGATCTGCTTAGTCGAAAGCGGGAATATTTTCACATAATTTCACCAAGCTTGGGATATTATCTTTAATATTCATGTTGAATGTCATTATGTTTGCCTATGAGTCATTAATATATTGCATTACTTGACTGTAGCTGTTATATCTCTATTTATATTTTCTGCTTGTAAGTTCTATGAATTTTTTAAGGAGCACTGTCAAGGACCCAAGAAAGAAAGAGGTGGACCCATCACCTTCAAAGAAGGGTGTTGCTTCAAACCAATGTCCAAGTTCACTAACTGTAGTAATTGGAACTCATACGAAAAAGCATACACCCTCCCGCAAAGGGCCATCCCCAAAAGGTGTATCCCAACTAAGGCGTAATGTAGGCGATCCACGTAAAGTTAGTAGACTTCAATGGACAGAAAACATGGATAACACATTGGTTGATGGGTTGGTGGAACAGGTAAACCTAAGACTTAAAAGTGACTTCGGGTTTAAACCCGAAGCGTACAAGACCATGATTAAAGTAATCTACGATACTTTTGGCATTTTACTAGAGAACCGTTATATTTCTAATCGCTTACAAACCCTAAAGAGGCTGTACTGGGCAATAAAGGACATGCTCAACACCTCGGGTTTTGAATGGGATGATCAAAACAAGATGGTTCTTGCTACAGAGGATGTATGGGATGGATACATCGCGGTATGATCTTCACATATAAATGCTCTTAAACTTTGTATAGTTTAATTTTACCAAATTGATGAAAACATTCTGTCTTTGTGTGTACAGACACACTCCTATGCTGAACGGGTGCGAGGCAAACATATTGAAAGATGGGACGACCTCGCGTTCATGTTTGGCAATGACTGTGCCCACGGTGAATTTGCTAGTACGGCATATTCTTCTCCGATATCAGGGAAAAGGGGCGGTCGTGACGAGTTCGACTCTGACGATGAGTCGGATGAGAGGGCTTCCAAGACAGTACGTTTGTCATCCTCACGAGGTGGTGATGGATCCTTCTTAAATCGGGCAAAACGTGCTAACAAAAGCCCAATAGAAGCCACTTCAAGTTCTCGTCATAGCCGCACAGAGGGGAGTGAGATAAGTCGTGAGCGGAGGAGCAGGCCGAGTGAACATATCGACGAGAAGATGGGGGAAGTGGCTGAAGTCGTTAACAACCTTGCCATTACATTGGGTCAAGGAAAAACTATGACACGCGTACAGCGGTTGCTGGGTACCCTGGAAGAGGTGGATGGTCTTTCTTATGAAGACCAACTCCATGCTGCAAGGTTCTTGTAGACTGATGTACTCAGTGCTAGGTATTTTATAAAGATGGGTAATGAACGCAGGAAGGAATGGATAGAAAAAGTGATCCTTCCTCATTGTGTCGCAGAATGAGAATGTGGCACGTGGTTATATCAATTGACTTTTTATCTTTTTGTGGTCATCAACAGTTTTTTTGGATGGTTTGTTGTATTAACTTTTTTTTCCCTAGTCTGTCATGGCTCGGTTTGGATTTGTTCACTTTTTATCAGCTTTGGATGATACATATGCTGCTGGCGCAGCACTGCTAACTGTTTATTTTAACTATTTGGATGATACATATGTTGTACTGAATGGATTGTTTTATTTTAACTGTTTGCGAAGCTGTTACCGTCGTAGTGTTGATGCTACTTGCATGTTGAAACTGTTGATACTACTTGCAGGTTGAAACTCTGGACTTATACAGTATTTTTGTACCAATCTCTCCATCTTTTTTTGATAGTGGAGATACATTTCAGTCTAGTTCTTATGTCATTGGATTCAGACAATGATGGGGACAGTGATTGCTATTCTGTCTTACTGATTTTATGTCAATATCATGCTTTTTTAATCATCTATGTTGTATATTGGTGTTGCTGCTTACTGTTCTGAAAGCTATACTAATATATCTTTCTCATAGGCTCCTCCCTTACGGTTATCTCGGATTGTTACTAGTAATGTCTCTACTTTTGAGAAACCGTTTTATTTGATCTATCGAAATTTCCTAATACTGTAACTGGTATTGTGAAAGTTCATATTCTAGCTGAGGTTTATTAGTCTAGTTGCTGCTGTAATTACACATATCTGTCACATTTATGGTCCTAACGTAATCAGTACAGAGAGCATGTTCTAGACAGAAATCAGCTGGGATAGAGGTTAAATGATTATGATAATGATAAGGGGTAAACCTGAGTGAATTCGTTTGGTGGTACAATGGACACCAGGCATACAACAATCTCACTCCTGATTTGAACAACACTGATATAGAAAATGTTCTTGGTCGAGTATCTTCACTATCTCAAGTTGTGAAGAAATGAAACTGCACGTGCAAGTGTAGGGTTAATGAGCACTATAGTTCAGTGAAAGTTCCAGTTGCTTCTTGGATACAGTTGGACTTCTATATCGTGCAATAGATTGCTGTGATTTCTTTTTCAGTTTCAACTTTTGGTAATGGTCTACAGTATCGAGCTTCAGAACTTTAACTGTCTCAGATGGATTTCTAGCAATTTTTATTTAATACTCTCTTTACCTCCCTCATTTAACTTCTGAAATATACAATGCTCTGCTGAGGGAGATTCAATATAGGACTGATACAGTTTTCTGTTTTCGTGTAAATCACCTGGTTTACTTCGTCATATTGTATAGAAAATCAAAGTAATACTGGTAATAATTCTGCTATTGAGAAGCTTTTAATCATGAATGTCAATGTGAATATTTCATTATGGACTGATACAGTCTTCAGTTGCATTAAACTTGACAGGTTATTTTTCAATTCAGGGTCCTGAGATCAGTGAAAGGTCTGAAGCTCGCCTGTGTTTGCAAATTTATCCAGGTGGTAAGGAGATTTAACAATGTTGTCAATGTGTCAATCAGTTATGTGTGAGGTTGTTGACCTGAACAATTCATTTTATTTGTAAAGGTGGTTGTGGGGATCTATTTGCAACCTGTTTCCCGACGAAACGAAATTTGATGCCATCATCTTCGAAAGTCTGGTAATATGGAGATTACATAGTACAAGTAGAGGCAAAAAAAAGATGAAAGTTTTCTTCTTCTTTTTTCAGTTATTTTCTTCTTTTTTTTTTGTCTTTTACATTCAGATATCATACCGATTAAGGCATTTGTTTATTCTTGCAACGGAATGAAACAAAAGTATTATGTGGTGTTTGTGGGGAGGAATCTCGGGATTTATGCCACATGGGATGCATGCAATGCTCAAGTTAACGGATTTAGTGGGTGCAGACACAAGTCGCTCATGACTTTTGAAGATGCTACAAAAGCCTGGAATGAGTATCAGGTTTGTAGGATTTTTTGTTAGTATAGTTTGTCTAAATTTTTGTTAGTTGAGGTAGTGAAGAATGCATCATATCCTTCTCTTGGGTGGGAGGAATTTTTTACTGTTTTCTATATCATTTAGGCATCTTTCCCCGATCGAACGGTGCGACATACAACTAGAAGTGGGGCTACTCGTGCATCTTATCGCCACTCAACAATGAATAGTGGCAATTGTGTACCGGCTCTCACAGATTGGACCCAAATCGGTACTAGGAATGTCCGGGAAGATGGCAGGGCTGAGAGGGTGCCTGTTGCTAAAGTTGGAGAGGAATCTTGCATGGCTCGGCTTCTTCGTTTGCTGATTGGATTGTTGATTTTTTTATGCCAGTATCAGGTTGTTTTGTCGGTTATAGTATATGTAGGGCTGATTGGGATGAAATAGCTTCGTTTTTAAAAAAAAAAAAAAACTTTTTTCTTTTTTGTTTTCTTGTTTTGTTTGTTTGTAAAACATGATGATTGGGGTCTTTGGTATGCACGTGGACTGTTTTCTCAGAGACATCCAAGAGGGGTTGGATACACCGATCACACATTCACATGTTAATCTCATTGAAATATGTTGGTGAATTTTTATTTTTTTTATTTGCAATGTCCCATGAAATATATTCACTGATATTTGATCTTCACCCTGGAAAAGGTTCGAATGATCAGGATAATATATTCTTCGTGAAATTATGCCAGTGGATGTAACATCGAGGCTGTTAAAGTCATCAATCAAAGTAACTGATAATGGATGAACGGTCAGGATACTTCCAAATGGCTGATAACCCATGTGGGGCCCATGGTCTTCTTAGTCCTGAAAAATGTATTCGCAGCATACAGGTACGGTTCGGAGTGTAGATGTTGTTGATGTGTACCATGTGTTAGATTGTAAAGATGCCGTGACATTTTTTAGGACATCCATGCCGTTAAACAGGTGAATCGAAGATAGGACACTGGTAGAACAGTCATTATTCATGTCCCAGAACGTGATGGAGTGTAGTGATTAATCACAGCAACGAGACCGGGCCCCACCTGAGATAATATGCACATTCTTATGTACAAATATGCTTCATAGTACATAGACTACCATATCCATATGTATATACAACGTGTGCCCCTTATACGTCGTTTCCAAACATTAATCTATATTACAAATGGTATACATGGAACGACAATGCGTGCTATCCAAACATTGGTTAGTGGCACGTTTTTGGTGGATGTATTCTGAATATCGCCCAACGTATACGTGAACAGTACCGGAATACAATACAATACAACCAAAACGTGAATCCAAACATGCCTTAAGTGTCTTTGAGACCTCACCCAACATGGTGAGTCCTTGACCGTGGGGACCACCTAAATGCATGTATTGTATATCCCTGTCGTCTATCCATCTTAACAGATACTTTGGGGCATGAATCCAAAAATCAAGTAGAGAAAATTCTCAGTGTGGTCCATAAGAGATTCACTGGCATGTGTCATTATCATCTTTGCTTCCTGTGATGTGGTCCACTTAGGCCTTGTATTTTCCTAATTTTTAGGCTTGTACCCTATAATAGTATGAAAAAATAAATAGACAGTGGATAAAACTCATACACCACAACGGCCCCTCTGAGCCCCTGCACATTCCTAGCTGTGGATGAGCGGGGTTAGTAGTCCATCGGTGTTAAGCTTTTGTAGACATTTCCGTTGGTTTCCAATCACACAGGGTAGAGGAAGAGAGAGCCAGCTTTTGTAGACATTGCCCGTTGGTTTCCAATCACACAGGGTAGAGGAAGAGAGAGCCTGATAATAAAAGAGAGTGCATTAAATGACGAGAGAGTAGAAAGAAGAGGATTGCTTCGAAAGAAAATGGTATAACTTGAGAAGTTGTACGATGTGTGATACATTCATGAGATACACAGCATATGTAAATTTGGTCAGTTAATTAGGTACAGTTCCTTATAAGCATGTAAGGGATATAAAATATTATTTTTTGTAATTAATAGCTAACTATTCTTTTACAAAAAAAGTGGGCCGTTAGAAATCTATTCCAACAAGTTAGATTCAGCTTGTATATGTGCCTCTAATAATAAAGATCATTTACTAATTTTTTATAGATAAAATTAAATTAGTAAGTCTAATTTGATAAACCAACTAGATCTATGATATGTATTTCTATCATATGGATATAAAACTGGGTGTCACATCATCTCCAATGAGTGGACATTACATGTGGATAAAAAAGATATTCTTACCATTTAATGCAAAGCTAGTTGGACCAAGTTAAATGGGCCAACGAGTTGTGTGTGAACATTATATATATATATATATATATATATATATATATATATATATATATATATATATATAGGGAAAAGGAACTATGCGCTCGAGCGTAAAGCGGTCGTCCATGAGGTCAAGCTGGGGTGGGCCCCACCGTGATTCCTTTCGAAGATCCACACCGTCCACCAGATGCACCGCTCCAAGTGGGACCCACACGGCCGGAAATCGACCGTCCACGGAACTCAGGTGGGCCATACCTTCTGAAAACATAAGTATACATACGAAAACATGTAAAAGCACTTGGTGGGCCCCACCTAAGATGTGGATACCACCTGAAAAGTGGTCTAAAATTACATTCAAGTGGGACACACATGATGGACGGTTTTGATCATGAAAAAATCTCTTGAAAGGCCCCCAAAACTGGTTTTGAATGTTTCAATGGTACACGGCCCCTCTCCACTTCTGTACGTGGTGTGGCCCACAAAAGTCACGGATTGAGCTGATTTTCAGTCGTGTGGGCCCATCCAGGGATGGTGCATCTGACTGAGGGGTAGATGTTCGAACGGCATCACGGTGGGGCCCACCCCAGCTCGACTTCATGGAGACCGCTTTACGCTCGAGCGCATAGTACCTTTTCCCATATATATATATATATATATATATATATATATATATATATATATATATATATAGGGAAAAGGTACTTGGTCTTGGGGGGTTTCACTAGGTGCTGCTTCACATGAACGGTTCAGATTTGCGAGATTCATCACGTATGATGGGTTCTCAAAAAAGTTCGTACGTACTACGTACGAACTGGTTCGCAGGTGAGCGCTTCTCATATAGGAAAACGCTCACTCACTGCGAATGCCGTTCGTACATGCGTACGCATCTGAACTTTTTTTGAGAACCTATCATACGTGATGAATCTCGCAAATCTGAACCCCACATGAAGCAGAACCTCATGAAACCCCATAGTATGAAATTTTATTTTGATCTGAAACTTTAGTGGACCGTGAAAAATGTAAACAGCTTTCTTTCCTTATTTGAATTTCTCTTTGCTATGGACGGTATGGATAAAAGTTTTAGATAAAAGTAAAACTTGGTCTGGGGGTTTCACTAGGTCTTGCTTCACATGAACGGTTCAGATTTGCGAGATTCATCATGTATGATGGGTTCTCAAAAAGTTCGTACATACTACGTCACGAACCGGTTCATGCAGTGAGCGCTTCTCATATAGGAAAATGCTTTCGCTGGAACCGGTTCGTACGTAGTACGCATCTGTTTTTTGAGAACCTATCATACGTGATGAATCTCGCAAATCTGAACCGTCCACATGAAGCAGAACCTCATGAAACCCCATAGTATGAAATTTTATTTTGATCTGAAACTTTAGTGGACCGTGAAAAATGTAAACAGTTTCTTTCCTTATTTGAATTTCTCTTTGCTATGGACGGTATGGATAAAAGTTTTAGATAAAAGTAAAACTTGGTCCTTGGGGGTTTCACTAGGTGCTACTTCACATAAACGTTTCAGATTTGCGAGATTCATCACGTATGATGGGTTCTCAAAAAAGTTCGTACATAATACGTACGAACTGGTTCGCAGGTGAGCGCTTCTCTCTCTCTCTCTCTCTCTCTCTCTCTCTCTCTCTCTCTCTATATATATATATATATATATATATATATATATATATATATATAAGTGCTTGAAAAGTGATGCTACGTTAGTGATTCCGACAAACGTTGAGTGTTGTTTAAAGTCCAAGAACAAATCACCGAAATTAGTTGAAACTTGCATACGTGGCACACAAGGATTTCCAATTAAACTCTTGGAAATATGCGGTTCCTGTTTAGATGCATCATCAACCTGCCATTTTTGTTTGTGGATATTTTATTGGATGGAATTTGGACAAACAATTGTCCACCAGTCCAAGGTTTGGATTGTTCAGCTTATCTGATTTTGGGACTCTTGTACTTTTTCTTAGTGCCTGTATATCATGCATCGTACTCTGCCATAGTATCAAATAACTCCCATTAAATAAAGGGCCTACTCCCATTAAAGAAAGTGAGCGGATTAGTTGCGGCCCGGACTTAAACAAGACAGCATGGCCCTTACCGTGGGGCCCACCTTGATGTATGTATTTTATATCCACGCTGTCCATACACTTTTCCAGATCATTTTAGGGCATGAGCCCAAAATTTAAGCAGATCCAAATCTTAAGTTGATCTTGCTATAGGAAACAGTGGTGATTGAACGCCCCACCATTAAAAAACTCCTAGGGCCCACCATAATGTTTCCTTAATGTTACTTTTCATCCAACCTGTTGATATAATTAAAAAAGCATGGTTGAAACAAAAAACAAACAAACATCAGATTGATCCAAAACTTTTGTGACCTACAGGAAGTTTTAAATGGTAAATAACAACTGTTTCCTTTGTAATGGTCCACCTGAGATTTGGATTTGCTTTATTTTCTAGATCATCACCTAAAATGATCTGGGAAAAAGGATGGACGTTGTGGATATAGAAAAGAATACATCAAGGTGGGCCCCACGCTAAGGGCCGCACCTAATCCGCTCTGTTAAAGAAAGGGCTTTGTAAGTAGAGTTGTTAGCCACTTATAACTACTACTTTTAATATGTTCGGATGGATGATTTTGGCACTTAATCTAGTTTTGATAAGGAATATCTACCTTTGTTTTATTATACTTTTTTGGCCGGACTTGAGTGGACGTGAACCGTTCAACAAAAACTCTTTCTATGATGCATGATATCCACTCCGTCCATCATCTACGCCAGCTCATGTAAGAATGCGAGCACAATAAAAAGATCCAAAAGTCAAGTAGGCAACACCCCATGAAAAAGTGGAGATGGGGACGGCTGCAATTGAAACCTTGTAGGACCCACCAAAGTGTTGGATCAGTATATCATATTTTCTTTGTCCCTTCATCACGTTGGGACTCACCACCGAATGAACTGGTTGGATAGCATATAAACATCTTGGTGGGTCCCAGGAAGGTTCTAATTGTGGGCGTCCACATCCCCTACGTTTCCCATGGTGGATTTGCCAGAATTTCTGGCGCAATGATGGATGTTACACATCAGGTGGGCCCACAGCTTTTCGTTGCACGGGCTCCCTAGTCCCCTACACGACTTGTTGTAGGCAATTTGACGTGTCCCCCGCACCAGTCGTAGGAAATTTGATTCCTGCTTCAGTAGAAGTTGAGAACACAGGCGCTCTTAGCGTATCCGTGCTTTTACATACTTTTTGCTGCTGAATGATCAATGTGGGCCGTGCGTTCAGCTTGTCTCCCCAAACTTTACATTGATTTGAGGAAATTTTCCACGTTTGTACCAAAAGAAGGCCCACCTAACAATACCAAGTATCCCGATATTATCTCTATCTCTTAACTCTGATATACCAATAACACTAGTAGAGATACCGATAAAATCAGTAATTTCAGAAATTTCAGGTACTGGTAATGTATTACTAAATATCGCCAATGTAGCACTAATATTTTCGATTGTGTAAATTCTAAATGTACCACCAATATTTTCGATTGTGTAAATTCTAAGTGTCACTTGTATCACCTATGTATCAATATCTCCAATGTATTGCCAATATTTTCGACTATGTTAATTCTAGGTGTCACTAGTATCATCAGTGTATCAGCAATATTTTGATAACATCGCAATGAAACGATATCACCAAAAATATATTTATTAAAAAAAATCATTTCGATTTTTTTATAGGCACATGGTTGTATGCAGTGAGTAAATTGTCAATCGATATCTGGAAGATAACAATACCATATTCTTTAGTTTCCTTCTCAGTTGTTGACAATTTCTCAGCATATTTCGTATATATTTTTAAAAACTGATAGATGTTTGAGTAGAAGGTTGAATGGATAGATGGGATAATTGGATTAATTTCTTACACCAACACATGCTTTTAAACCCCTCATGAAATGTAAACTTATTATGTATGCATTCTTTTTAATTTTTTCAATTCTTAAATATGCAAATTGTATATATTTTAGCATCTCCTTAAGTTTCACTAAAAAATTTCCATCAATTTTCTGTTTGCCCACATTTCCAGTTATCAGTAATGTTGTCAGCGACATCATCACATCCTCAACCAGCAAAACTTGCAGTGATAACTATGCTTCAAACACTGCATTCAATAGAGAAAACTTGGCATGTTCGGTCCCAATGAATGAATTTGATAGATGAAAATAACCATCCCACTGTAACCTGTCCATCAGATGCGAGATCTCATGTTACCAACGTCCAGAAAATCAGGCCGATCCAAAACTCACCGAGTTGCAAACTAGCATGATTTTTTTTTTTACACTCTTCATCCATGCCACATGGAGGGTCCTAATCAGCATGATATAGTCAGTTTTATTTGAGTTAATATATGCCACATGTACAATGTCTGAGTGCCTCTATATCAAGCGCATGCACAGCTTGAGTATCATATAACTCCTCATACCCTTAGTGTTAGCTATGGTTGCACTGAAGTCTACCAATGAAGACGCAAGAATCATACTCTTCAAACTTCCTCTTAATAGATAGTCATATCAACCACTGCAATGAAATTGAAATTTCCTTCTAGATAATGATATTCAACAATTCGCTTCTACAATACCATCAGGGAAGAGTATGATTTTCTACAAGTAATGAGGAAAATAGAGGATTCAGATTTAGCAGGTCATCTCAGCGGAACAGTGGCCATTTTTGCTCACCTGTGGCATATGAGATTATATTCCTCTTGAGTGGTCCAAAATACTGAGTGCCTTGGAACGCAGCAGCTCTTAAGAAGTTGAGGGGACCAAGATCAACAGAAAATGCCTTCTGGAACCCATCCAGGATTGCCATCATCATAATGTTTGCCGGCTTCCTTTCCTTTTCATATTTCATCAACAAAGAAAGCTGCACGGAGAAACATCACATATGAATTGTAATGAGTAATTTCGAATCATATGTAAAAACAAAGGATTGCCGAACTTTCTCATTTTGCAGATCAACACCCAATAAGCTTTTTTCTTTTTCCATATTCAAGTACATATGCTGTGCCGTAATGTAAAGGTAACAGTGGCAACCGTTACACGTTACAGGGTTGTAACCACCGTTATGGAAAAAATGAGCCATAACTGCCCGCTACAGCCCCCTGTAAAGGCTGTGATGGCAACGTAACAGTCCATTACAGGGTAAATACATTTTTTTCGGGTTCTTTTTCAATTATTAAAAGAGAGAGAGAGAGAGAGAGAGAGAGAGAGAGAGAGAGAGAGAGAGAGACCGTAAAGGCCGTTATGGAGGAGAGAGAGAGAGAGAGAGAGAGAGAGAGAGAGAGAGAGAGAGAGAGAGAGAGAGAGAGACCGTAAAGGCCGTTATGGAGAGCGGCTGTTACGGCCCGTATCGTAAGGGTAACGATGGTGGTCATTACAGCCACCATTATCATTACAGAATACCTTGGTATGTCTTCGAGTTTGAGACAGTTTTTGAGATACTCGTATGATCAATTCTTTAGTGTATGCAATATTCAATGATTTATGATATACTGCAATCTTCATGACTCATGATAAATAGAATTATGCCAGTTCCACAAATGTAGCAGTCCTTGTATAAATAAAAGAGAATATTTGTAATTATGATGTGGTAAAGATGGACCCAGCCGGCTAAAATGCATGGTTAGTCAAGAAATCTCAAATACATGCAAGGCACACACCTGCCGCAAGTGCGCACACACTTTAATGACAATATCCTAATCATATGATGTAACCAACACTAATGTTCCACTACAATTACCCTCCAAACTCGTCACAATCTTCTTCTTTCATTTCAGAAGTGATTGGATGTAGCAACAAATAGTGGTTGGTCAGACTCCCAATCCAGCAAGGTACAATTTGCTTATGGGGCAGTGTGAAAACGGAACCTGAACAGCAAGCTTCCATTTTCCCACTTCTTCCAGCCCATATCTCAAGTGAGATGTACTGAAAGTCTGGATCATGCCTCACTTGTCTTTTGGCAGTAGTAAATTGTGTTTACCTTTGGAGCCAGCAACTTCCATATATACCCTTAGAGCCAATTTGCATGGGAGATATCTTTTTGAATTTCAATCAGATAATCTTTGACAAGGGGTGCTGTGTCAGCTATGGACTTGTCATTTTGCAGGAAGAATCCCCAAATACAATTTTTGTTTGGTGGCGCAACAAAACAAAATGCATTGTTTTTTGGGGGCTCCACCCACAAGACGACAGGGCCATTGCTGGCCTGGCACCCTTGTAAGAGATTCTCTCTGATCAAAATCTAAATGGATTTCTCCTCCATAAAGAGGCCCTTGCTAAAAATTCCATCATCAAGACCAGATGTAAAGGTACTGAAAGGAGATGAAATACCTCCCCAATGTCGCTGCCCACCGAGATGCCGTCGGCAATGACCTTCGAAAGAGCAAATGCATCTTCAAAACCTAGATTAACTCCTTGACCAGCTAAAGGATGAACAGTGTGTGCTGCATCACCAATAAGCACCACATGGTGTGAAACATACTCGTTGGCATGCATTAGAGATAAAGGAAATGCCATCCGTTCTGAGGCTAGCTTCACTACTTTCGGTGGAACTTGAAAGCATTCGCTCACAGATGGTGTAACACCTCCTGTAATCCAAGAAAGGCTGTCTCCATATTGACCAAGAAAGCTTGAGCGAGGATGTGGTCCATATCCATAATCCAATGCATGGTTTACCGCTTTCACAAAATCATCCTCACTCATTGATTTGTGATCAGAAGCTTCCTTTGGGTTCATTGTCCACACAATATTGCTAAATCTATCACCTATTGGTAAAAGCGCAATGGGACCCGCAGGTAGAAATCTCTGCCATGCACAATGGTTCTCGACAACATGTTCTACGGTACAAATGACTGCATTCTGTGAATAGTTCCATCCATTTGTTTTGATCCCTGATATCTCCCTAACACGTGACTTGGACCCATCAGCTCCAACCTGAAATGCTCATGATCAGTTGGCTTGAACGTCATTACACAAAATGGTAAGAAATGACAGAGGCATTTTATAGCTCTTAGATGCACTAAAATCCACATTCAAATATGCGCACCTCCATTCTATTTTACAGCATATTTGGGGGGAAATACTTCATATTAATCCATGAAGCAGAAATGTTCATGCAAGCTGGGGCATTACCACCAATTTCGCATAGAGGCTGTTGCCGTCGCTCAGTTCCAACTTTGCTAAGCATCCACGATGTTTTTTCTTTAAAATATTCTGGTACAAAGATGTTCCTGATTGTGGGTCCTTGAGGTCTGGTGACTGAGAGTTGATCTCTGAAGATGGCGGATATGATTCTAAAGTCATTGAGGTCAACCTCGCGGGGTGGATTGCCATCTGGAAATCTGCATTCTGAATTTTAAAAAAATGCAATAATATGGTTTTGTCAAGTTGCATGAAGAAAAGCGAAAAATACTCCACTTATTTGTTAAGCTAATTCCACATGCATGTAAAGTTCAGCCCCTCAACCTACCGCCACATGTGCCACTCTGGCACAAGGTGGGCTGCACTGATGCCCTGGCCCAAATATCAGGCCAGTCAACTCATCAGACACCATTAGCTAAAAGATCTAGCCAAAAAATTCCCAGCCATCCATTTTCTTTATACATTGTAGCCTGCCAGATTTTTAGGATGGCGGCGACTATGTAGTTGGTCCCATTTGATGGATGGCTTGAATATGACACACATGGAAGCAGTTGGAGTGGTTGGGTTCACTGTGAGGAATAGAAAACCTCCTGTGTACCATGACAAAAGACTAAAAGGGACAGCTGATAATGCACATGTAACTTGCTTGATGGTTCACACAGAAGCACCACAATAGTCACCATGGTTCCTAGGACCCTTTGAAATGTCACTGCTGCTGACTTCAGGTAGAATTTTTTCAAGTTGTATTTAATGAAACAACATAAATGACATGGATATTAATATTGAACTAATCAAACTAGTTTGTGTTCTGTGGTTAGAAGGAGATTCATGAAACTTGGCTTCACTTCTTTTTTTTCACACACACACTCGCACCCACACATGCATCAATGGGCACTCGAACCCATGACCTCAGTGTTGAAACTCACAGAATCTACCACTGAGCCATGAGTAGGGACCCACTTGGCTTCACTTTACAAATGAAGATAAAAATTAAATATCTAATGACAGTTAACTAGATGGGTGGCAGAGCTCTTGATGCCATTCTATGTCAGCAACTTGTTGGGTGTTTGATTTACTCGAATAAATCTACTGACATTGTGCAACAACTTGATTGGGCCATCCTTTTTTTGTTCTTGAAAGCTAACGCAGGCTCGAACCCATGACCTCAATGTTGAAACACAGTCTACCACTGGGCCATGAGTTGGAACCCTCGATTGGGCCGTCCTAACCACTTGTATGCACTTTTTCACTCGTTCTGAAGTGTTGCTATTTTTGTCTAAAGTGTCCAGTTATATGCCATGAACTGAAGATTGAGGCTCGTCCAAATAGTGCAATTTTTGGTCTATGAAGTGTTAGCTATAGGAGCTACTGAATGAACAGTTCCGATCATGTCCATTTATGTAACCTGTGCAGCAGCTGCAGCAGCAACATGTAGGCACAGTACTTGGGCACTGATCAGCTCCAATGTATATGTACGTACATATATTCATAATATAAACTCTAAAGCACATATACTGCAACATTGTCAGTGCTATTAAGAAATCAATATTTCTTCACTTCTTTTATAAGCATACAAAATATTGGGATTGGCTCCGTTCTTTTGGGAAGAAACTAATAAGGTAGATTCTTTCCACAACTCCACAGATCCATAGACAGTAGATCTATTGACCAAGTCCAGCATCCACACAACAATGACACAACAGCACCCAGTTGTCATTGGTAGAGCTTCAAGAGGAAGGTGTAGAATATGAACATGCTGTTGCCATGATTGCATTGTAGGGGCAACCAGGGTAGTTTTGTTATTTTCTTCTGTTTATTAATCCCTTTTGTCTTCTGCATTTGTATGGGGGTATCTGTGCTTTTTTTACAATTCTTTCTCTTATTCTAGGGGAGTTTTAATCTTAACTGAGATTAATGAGATCTAGTCCATTACTCTACATTATCTGACCTGTAGCTAAACAAGACACATGAAATAGCTAACTTGAAGTAAATGCATTGATTTAATAAAGCATGGAGGTGGCCCGTCTAGTGGGGGTCAGATTTGGGGACCGACCAGAGGATTATGTTGCTTAGTTTGAATTTCTAGAGGAAAGAGGGAGGCCGGTTATTCCGAAGCGGGTTCATTTTAGTATGCCTCTTTCAGTGGCCTTCAATCTCAATGGAGAATCTGGTATTGAGAGCAGTTTAAATGGGAACAGTATGGGTGCATGCAGTTTTACGTGAAGATAATGTCATGGAATGTTAGGGAGTTGGGTTGTACCCCTAAGCAGGCTCAAATTAGAGATTTGTGTAATAAGTTCAAAATTCAAGTGGCGGCCTTTCAGGAGACTAAGATGGAAAAGTTAGACCTGAGGGTTATTAATTCAATGTGGTGGGGTAAACAAAAGGATTGGTTAGCGGCTAACGCTTCAGGATTTGCGGGAGGCATTCTGGTGATATGGAACTCAACGGTGTGGCAAAAAGAAGACAGCTGGATTGGTGAGTATTCAGTTACAGTTGTGCTAAAAGATATGGCATCGGGTTTTCTTTGGTTGTTCACAGCAGTCCATTGGCCATGTAAGTCAAAGTTTCGTGGTGAACTTTGAGACAAATTGGATAGGTGCAAAAACAGATGGCTACTTCCTTGGTGTTTGGGAGGGGACTTTAATGTAGTGCGGTTTACTCATGAGAAGTCAAATGGGGGCCAGTTGTCCACAAGCATGAAAAAAATTTCTAACTGGATTTTAAAAAATGAGTTGGTGGATTTACTGATGGGAGGTATCAAATTCACTTGGTTGAACGGTAGAGCCAAACCGATTAAATCAGGGCTAGACAAATTCCTTATTTCTACGGAATGGGCAGACAAGTTCCCTCTGATCCATCAGAGTAGTATGCCAAAGTCTTTTTCTGACCAGTGCCCGATCTTGCTTGAGGTAGATGAGGAAAATTGGGGTCCCCGTCCATTCAGATTTGGGCTAGCTTGGTTAGAAGTAGAGGGTTTTGTGGGTAAGATAGTGGAGTGGTGGTCTTCTTTTTTTTATTTAGGAGGGAGAGGGGGGGAGTCAAGCTTCGCCCTTTTCCATAAATTTAAATTGTTGAAGAAGAAATGTGAATGGAAAAAAGTGGCTCTACAATGGGCGGGAAGAGGAAACGTCTTCGTCATTGCACGAAATGCAAAGGCTAGATATTAAAGAAGAATCAGGCCCTTCATCCTCTGCTCAATAATTTAGCTTTCAATCATATCTCGTCAGATAAGGAAAATTCTTTGGAGGTTCCTTTCATAGAGGAAGAAGTTAAGAAGGCAATGGCAAAGTTGGGTGGTGATAAAGCCTCGGACCCAGATGGTTTTCTATTGGTGTTCTTTCAGAAATTTTAGGGGTTGGTTAGGGGAGATGTGCTTCGTTTTATGAATGAGTTTTTTTTTTAAGGGTTTTATTGCATCGAAATTGGGGGCCACGTTTATAGTCTTGATTCCCAAAAAGGAAGGTGCAAAAAGCCTAAAAGATATTCGCCTTATCAGCTTGCTTGACGGTCCATATAAGATATTGGCAAAGGTGTTGGCTTCTAGATTTCGGTTAGTGTTGGGGGATGTAGTTTCAACATCCCAAAGAGCCTTTGTAGAGGGTAGACAGATAGTAGACGGTTCTTTGCTAGTGAATGAATGTATAGATTCATGTTTTAGAAGTGAGGATCGAGGAATAGTTTGCAAACTCGATATCGAAAAAGCTTATGACCACGTCGATTGGTCTTTCCTCGATTATATGCTAGGGAGATTGGGTTGTGGGGCTAAATGGCGAGCTTGTATCCAAGCATGCATTAGGTCGGCTAAATTTTCGATTCTGGTTAATAGTTCGCCAAATGGTTACTTCTCGGCATCTAGAGGTCTTTGTCAAGGTGATCCTTTATCTCCTTATCCTTTTGTTTCAGTGACGGAGGCCCTTAACAAAATGCTATTGAGAGGAGAAGAGATAAGCTTGGTGAAAGGCTTTCGAGTGGACAGATCGAATTTTCAAAATTCGTACCTCCAACCAGTGTTCGAAATATCGATACTATCGGCCGATATATCGGCCGATATTATCGTTATCGCACCCATGCGAGACGATACACCCCCGATAACCCCCGGAAGATACTAAAAAATCCCAAATTCATATGTCGGCCGATATATCGTCGATGTCGCACGATATTTCGACGATATCGCACGATTTCCTCGAAAAAATCGAAAAAAAAAAAATCGAAACTATCATTATCCGAAAAAATCGAAAAAAAAAAAACAAGAAACTGGATTTCAGTACCTGTACAAGAGATCGTCATCATCGAAAGCTCCCATTTGGTGGGCCATTCCAATCGAATCTTCTTTCGTAGGTTAGTGCAAGCAAAATCTTCGATTTGGGAGAGAAATCCGTCAAAATCCGAAGAAATCTGAGTATTTGGGCAACATCGGGGGAAATCCTCGTCGAAATGTGGAGAATCTTCGCCGGAATCCGAAGATTTGGGAGATTTTAGGGTCGGATCCGAAGACTTGAGAGATTTTAGGGCCGGAACCCTCTCTGCTTCGAAAAAAACAGGCGTCCGGCCCTTTTTTTGGAATAGGGTGGCGTACCGCACACCCGTCACCGAGTTCCGTGGGTCCCATCATGAGGTATGCATTATATCCAAACCGTTCATCCATTTGGCGAGCTCGTCGTAAGGCTTGAGCCAAAAAATAAGACAGATCCAAAGATCAAGTGCACCACACTGAAAAAAGTAGTGGAATATTAAAGGTCTACCATTGAAACCCTTTTGGGGTCACAAAAGTTTTGAATCGATATGATATTTGTTTTTCCTCCTCATCCAGATTTGTGTGACTTAATGAATGGATTGGATGAAAAATAAACATTATGGTGGGCGTTATGGTGGGCCCTACAAATGTTTTAACGGTGAGGATCAGTCCCCACAACTATTTGTGGTGTGGTCCATTTGAGCTTTGGATATTACTCATTTAATCTAAAATGACCTCTCCAGATGCATGAACGGTGTAGATATAATAAAAACATTACTGTGGGGCCCATTTAACTTTGAACAGGATGAGCGCATGCGACGGACGCGAATTCCCTGCGAAAGACTTTCGCATCGGACTGCGTACTGGCTCTTATCGTATTGAGTAAACTCAGTTGGGCCCACCACGAATGCATGTGGTTTATCCACACCGTCCATTTGTTTTTTCAGATCATTTTATGGGTTCAACCCAAAATTGATGCATATACAAAGCTCAAGTGGGCCATACCACTGGAAAAAGTGAAAATATTGATTTCAACGGTTGAAATTTTTCTAAGGCCCCACTGATGTTTATTTGTCATCCAACCTGTTCATAAGATCAGAAAGACATGGATGAAGGGAAAACACAAATATCAGCTTGATCTAAAACCTCTGTTGTCCCCAAGAATTTTTCAACAGTAGATGTTCAATTCACACATTTTCCAGTGGTGTGGTCCATTTGAGGTTTGGATATTCTCCAATTTTGAGATAAAGCCCTAAAATTATGTGTTAAAAGAGATAGACGGAGTGGATACAATGCATGAGTGACACTGGGGCCCACAAAGTTTACCCAGTACGCTTATCGTACTGAGTAACTCAGTACGCAATCCGCTTCCTTCGCATTAATCCTGCGCTGGGAAGTAAGGTGGGGCCATTGTGATGTTTGTGAGAAATCCTATCCGTTCATCCGTTTTGTGAGTTTATTTTAAGACACAATGCCTAAAATGAACCATTTCCAAAGCTCAGGTGGGCCGAAAACATGATAATTGAATGTCCACAGTTGAAATATTCATGAGCCATGAAAGTTTTGAATCATGCTAATATTTGTGATGTCAGTTCATCCCTGTAGGAATGAAGTTATTAACGGTATAGATGGCATGTAAACATCACTATCGAACTCAGGTAGGTTTCAACGGTAGGAACTTCCCTAACGACATTTTCCTTTAGCACGGCCCACTCAAGCTTTATATGTGGTTCATTTTTGGCATAGTCCTGAAATGAACTCACAAAACTGATGGAAGGGGAGGATTTCTCACAAACATCACAGTGGGCCCAATCTGGGTTCCTAGCACAGGAACTCCCTGCGAAAGGCTTTCACAGGAAATCCGCGTGCATATGGGGTGGAAACTATGTAGTGAGTAAACTCTGTGGGGCCACTATAATTCATGTCTTTTATCCGCTCCGTCCATCCATTTTACCATATAATTTTATGATTTTAGCCCAAAAAGTGAAGCATATCCAAAGTTCAAGTGGCCCACTAATGGTCAATCACCATTGTTTCCTATGATATGGTCTACCTGATTATTGGATCTGCTTAAATTTTTGTATAATGTCTTAAAATGATATAGAAAAACAGATAGACAGGGTGGATATAGGATATAGTTGTCTTAGTTCAATCGGACAGCGCAGAGCTTAGGACCCTCTACAAAGGAAACTTATTATGTGTCATTCTTTTTTGAGATTTTATGATTTAAAAGTGTATAAGGAGGTCTTTTTTAACAATCCCCAAAGTTTTATTAAAAAATTTAACCATTTTCCCAATGTTTCCCCATGTTTCCCAAAAAGTGCGATAACTATGCGATACAAACGATATATCCGGTGCGATAACCGATACGTATCTGTATCCCAAGGGTGCGATACATTGTGCGATACCGATATTTCGAACACTGCCTCCAACATGCGGATGATACCCGCTTGTTCTGTAAGGCAGATGATTTCAAAGTGTAGAATCTTCGGTCATCTATTGTCAGCTTTGAGGCGATTTCCAGTTTGAAGGTGAACATTTCCAAAAGCGAGATTCTTGGAGTGGGGCTCTCTACAGGAGAAATTCATTCTTTTGCAGCCATATTCGGTTGTAATGACGGGTCTTTCCCGACAATGTATCTTGGGGTTCTGTTATGTATCAACAAATCGGCTAGACACATGTGGGACAAAGTTATCGAGCAGTGTGAGAGGAAAATGTCCAAATGGCAATCGAAATATCTGTCAAGAGGTGCATGAATGATTCTGATTCAAGTGTCTATGTCCAATCGTCCAGTAGATTTCATGTCTCTCTTTAAGTGCCCAAAGTTGGTATTAAATGCTTTGGAAAGGCGGGGGAGAGATTTTTTGTGGAAAGGCACAAAAGAGAATCGTAAGTTTCATTTGATGAAGTGGGAAGATGTGTGTAAACCGTGGGAACAAGGAACATGATTGAGGAAGTTAGAGGAAATGAACCTAGCATTGCTAGGGAATGGGTGTGGAGGTTCGGGATCGAGGGGGGAGCGAGATGAAGGGTCTTGTTAGAAAAGAAGTACAGGCTAGATGATTTGGGATAGTGGACCAAATCTTCTTCATTGTATTGCGCCTCGCATCTTTAGAAGTCGGCAGCTTCCTTGAAACACAAGGTTTGGGAAGGGATAGGCTTCGAGTTGGGGAATGGAGATAATATTCCGTTCTGGGAGGATAGGTGGTTAGGTGTCGATAGCTTGAGGGTTTCCTTTCTGGTTTTAGTGGCTCTAGCCCCGGAAGCAAGTATTAAGGTTAGTAGATATTTGACATGGAGGGACGATGATGTTATTTGGTTTCCCCTTTGTAGAAGAAATTTGGATGATGAAGAATGTCAAGATTTTATTGTGCTTTTGCAGCGGTTGGTAATGGTTTCTCTTATTGCTTCTAGCATGGATTCTTTAAAATGGTTGAAGGATAAATCGGTCAAATTCTCAGTAAAATCTCTGTACTGGTTTTTATGCGAAGAGGGGGAAATCGCAGGGTCAGATCCAACAGCTCCAACAACTTCCATTTGGCAATATGGCACTCTGTTGAAGGTTTCGACCTTTGGTTTGCTTGTCGGTAGAAACAAGGTACTAACTATCGACAATATGAGAAAGAGGAATATGGTTCTTATGAATGTCTGCCTTCTCTGTCTGCAAGATGTAGAATCTGTTAATCACATCTTCCTTCATTGGTCTATCAATGTTTTTCTTCTATAATGCACGGAGGGGGAACAGAGAAAGAAGAGAAAAGAAACTGGAGGCTGAGCTGTCTAGCAGTAATGTGGGCTTTATGGTTAGAAAGAAATAGTCAGGCATTCAAGAACATATGCACCACAATGAGTTTTGTCTTTAGGAGGGTAAAATCTTTGGTTATAGAATGGGTATTGGCTTCAGATACCTCTTTCCTTTTCCCTTTGGGGTGGAAGTAGGCTGTTTGTTAATGGGTTTTTCTGTTTTTTCTTTCATTCTTTTGTATATTTTGTCCTTGGCCTCTTAATGAAATTATCATCTTTCAAAAAAGAAGAAGAAAAAGAAGAAGAAGCATGCAATCCTTTTAGATTGAATAGGTTATAAACAAGATATTATACACAGACGATTCATGTAACCATGAAAGATGTGGTAACAATAAATTCTCAATGAAAAACAACGAATTCATTAGAAAATTTGTGAGGAATACCTTTAAGCATAACAACAGAGAACTATGAAGCACCTTGTTCTCCACTACACACCTAGAGAACAAAATCCAAATCTACAGGAATTATCTGTCTACCAAAGCTTTGACAAGAACAATAGTAGTTACACCTCAGAAAGATGATTACCCTAGTATTTCTTTACCCACATCTCTTGCATTGTACCTCGTGTACCCCAATCCTGTGTAATCCCAAACCTATAAGAAAGAATATTAGATGAATATAGGGAGATAGTTACAAGTTCCATTGAAATTAAATCCCTCAAATAGGCATAGTTAAACTAGCTTCAAAACCAAGCATGCCAGTGGGACGGTTTGATATGGTAGAAAAAAGAAGAAAAAAAAAAAGTATGGAGAAACACTCTAAACAGAATGCCTAAATCTCAGGATAGTGACCATAAAAAAAATGAAAGAGTCTATTTGCCTATTTCACAATAGTCTGTTTGCCTATTTACAGGCGTCAGTGTACACCTAACCTATTCAATGAAATCTACTCAAATGCATTGATGATTTCAGGAAACTAAATTTAGGGGCACAGATTTCAGTGCTTCAGCAAGGTTAGGATACACCTGTTAATTTGTTCATAGTTTTATAGGAATAAGATCTTTTGGGCTAAATTCAAATTATTCATAATTGGTTTAAATTAGAAAGCTTTATGTTCGACTTTCGAAGAGTCTATGCTAGGTTTTGGAGAGTAAATATACAATTTTGGCCTGATGTGAAACAGCTTGAAGTTTGACTATCACATGACCATTTTGGGTCTTTCTCGTAGGATGGCTCAAGATGTTTCTCATCAATAGAGAAGCCCACGCTAGCAAAGGGCCTCGAGGCCACAGCCAGGCACGAGAAAGGAGGTTATACGTAACACCATTTGATCACACCTTTGATAGCCCAAAAAAAGGGGAGGTCTATAGATATGTATGGACCCAAAAAGGTTCCAGCATATCAATATTTCGAAGCTAAGGGGTTGTTTTGGATTGGGGGCATTTACATGCCCTGGATATTTCAATTACCAGGTATCACAATGCCTGGATATGTCCATCATGTAGTTCTCCCCCTTAATTGTGGGCAATTATAATTTCTTTGTTTGGGGAACTTCTTGTAAAAGGCATTGTGATGCCCAAAAATTATAATGCATGTGTTTGGTTGGCTTACAAGTTGGGAATCATGTGTGGTGTACTGTTTATTTATTTAAGAAGTGTCCAAGTTAAATTAACGAGTGTGACCTGTCCCACAACTTGATCAACTCCAACTCCCAATGTCAATTGTATATCATGTGATCAAATTAATGAATGGATCGGATGTTGCATATGTGAGCGAAATTTGCACATGTGATCCACAGTGGCTAGAGAAATGAATTGCCCATATTCATTGCAGTTCTGATCATTGATCTAGGTTGTCCATCATGTGGTTCTCACCCTTGATTGCACATCTTGTAAAAAGTCACTTTTATTGGAAAATCCTAACCATCCTTTCAATGGCTAATGAAATGAATACACATTTATCACACTACAAATGGTCCAATCATTGATCTAAGCCATCCATCATATGGTCCCACCCTTTACTGCCACTCACTTCTGTCAAATGATCTTAATCGTCCATTTAATGGTTATGGAAATGGAAGGTTCACATTGATCATATTGCAAACAGTTTGATTGTTGACCTAGACTATCCATCCTGTAAGTCCCACCCTTCGTCATCCATCCCTCTAAAAAAATCACTTCCACTCAAGGTATTCAAAATCGGTTACGTTTTGGCCATAACGGCCAATACGTAACGGTAACAGCTGATACCATTACGCGTTACGGGGTCGTAACGGCCAACCCCCTCTTTTTGTGCTCGTAACGGCCATTACGGTACTGTAACAACTTTTATAGGTCTAAAGAGGGAGAAAAAAAAAAAATACCTTTTTTTTTCTTTCTTCTTCTTCTTCTTCTCCTTTTTCTTCTTCTTCTCGAGCTGTTGCGGCCCTTCTTCTCTCTCTCTCTCTCTCTCTCTCTCTCTCTCTCTCTCTCTTCTTTTCGATTTCCCCCTCTTCTTTTTCATTTCGGTATCGGAAAACGAAATGGACTGCGCACTTCAAATTTGTTTTTTAACATGTTCTGCGGTGCACGTTGAACAGTGCACTTGCACTATTTTGTTACATGGCCCCCACCTTGATTTATGTGTAGTATATCCAAGTCGTCCACTATAATGTTTATTTTCCATCGAACCTGTTGATAAGGTCACATAAACTTTGACCTTGATGAAGGGAGAACACAAATAGTAGCTTGATCCCAAAAAAACGTCTTAAGAAATTTTTAAAGGTGGGAATTAAATCCTTATTTTGTGGTTCACCTAATATTTGGATCAGCCTCATTTTTTGGACCAGGCCCTAAAATAAGTTCGCAAAAAGGATGGCCCACATGGATATACAACAAATGCATTGAGGTGGGTCCCACTTTTAAAGGGATACTCACTAGTGGTCCACCGAAGATTTTGATCTACCTGAATTTTTGGACCATGCCTTAAAATGAGTTGGCAAAACAGATTGATGGCATTGATATACAAATACATCGAGGTGGCCCGCCTAGCCCACTAGTGGTCCACCTGAGATCTGGATTTACCTTCTTTTTTTTTCCAATGCCCTTAAATGAGTTGCCAAAACGGATGGATGACATGGATATATAATACATAATCGAGTGGACCCCAGTACATGACCCTAAAAATTTATACATGACGTATATATTAACTCAAAATTAACCAATTAAATTTTGGGACCATTGTTGCTAAGTCACAATCCCAAAATTAAATAACTCCTACAATTTTCACCATTAGTTTGCGGACAATTGTTTTTTGAAATAAGACCACTTGATATTTTTCATTTTTCACAGTTGAATAAATGTCCACCAATCCATTAGTGGGACAAGTGCCAATAGATTGCATTAATTTGAGACTAGTTTGGGGCATCAAATGGTCCCCAAACCAGCCTCGAATCGACAACACTATTTACCTCAATTTAATTTTAATTTTTTTAAAGATTTAAGGGGAAAAATGATATCAAATTGTTAGGTATATGAATTACATTATAGGATACAAAAGTCCCTAAACTCTATATATTGAAATAAAATGCATGTGAGTCACGAAGTATGCAATGCACTAGTATTATAAATAAAAGGAAAACTTGAAAATATAAGATGTTTTGGTATTACATTCATTATAGTAAATTTATATAGATATTATATAGTTAAAAAACTAAATATAAAAGGTTTGCAATTAATTTCAAGTTGTCAGGTTCATAAATCCATCAAACAACCCAATATAGCATTCTTACCAAAGAGTGGACCGTTACACCACCATAAACATGTTCCAAATTATAAATGAATACATATTTGGAATATTTAGAATATTCTGGATTTAATGGATATTTTTCCATAATTTTTTTACCAAAAAAATTTGCACTGTTACACACCCCGTATTGGCCGTTACGGCCCTGTATCGGTCGATTCAGGGTGTATCCATATCGGTAACGGTGGGCACCGTTACGCCCACCAATACCGTTACGGAACACCTTCCTTCCACTAGATTGACCCTAACAGTCCATTCAACAAGGAAATGGATGGTCCATGTTGATAATACTACAAATGGTCAAATCATTTCCAAACCAACCATCATTTAGGTCCCACCCTTGATTCCAACCCTTCTCAGAAATTTACTTTAGTTGAATGATCCCAATCTTCCAATCAATGACTAGGAAATTTGATGGGGACATCAGAGGACGTACTCGGGTGTACTAGAGACGGAGACGACCATGCGCATTAGCGCAACTTTCTTTGTGGATGGGAGACGAGTTCCAGATGGGGCCCACTGGGCCATTTTGAAGACCTCACATGCATTAGACGTGCATCAGGATGACCCCACTTTGGGATGATGCATGTGGGCGGCTTAGGAGACCATTTTAGTCATAGGATTTTTGTTTCGTGTCGATCCGACCGTTGGATCTTGTTGATCAGGCTGCCAAATCTTCCAAATCTGAGCCCCTTAGACTCTGATCTTGTTTCCTTTTCTTCTTTTTTTTAAGGATTTATTTGATGGTTGAGATTGATAATAAGTGTTTTGGTTTTCTTATTTTAGATGATGGGCCATTTCACTTAAATGAGTGGTATAGTTGTAATTATTCCGAATATTTAATTATAAAAGCACATGAGAGGTGGAAGTCTAACCCTGGTGGAGTTATTGAGAAGAAAGTAAAAAGAGAGAAGCTCTATTGTGAGAAGGAATTTTCCTCGTGTTTTAGGGTTTGTGAGAAACCCTCCCTTCCAATTGAATTGTGGAATGGTAGAAGCTTGTTTGGTGGTGAATTTCCTAAGGTACATCAATCATCTTTCTCTTCTTCAAAAGGTATTCTTCTCATTCTCTTGTCTTCTTCTTTCCCCTTCCATTACAACCTTCTAAACTCATCAAAACTCCACACGATCCTCCATCTCTTTCTTCTTCTTTACCTAGACATGTGTGGACTCACACGTGCACACGCACGCACGCACATGCATCCGTACAGACAACCATGTGTGGGCCCCTGTTTCGGGTTTTCCCTCTTTGATTTTCCTCCAAAATTCCCTAATCCCTAGATCCTTTGAATCCCTAAAAAAACCACATTCCTAAATTTCTATGAATCAAAACCCTAATGAAAATCTGAATTTTTTATGAAACTTTTCCCAAACCAGAATTTTGCTTGCATCTTTGTCTATTCACGTGGTTGTTGCACTACCCACCCTAGATTGAAAGTCCCCACTTCTAAGTGGACCACTCTTGAATTATTTTATATTTTCATGCACCGCGTATATAATAACATAGGATCTTCGTGTTATAAATCCGAATTTCCGAATCTATTATGTGGATATGCTTGACTTTACACGTTAGTTGGTAAAATTAATGTGTAATTGATCTCTCATCTTGCATCCTAGGATAGTTTCCATCATCTTACATTTAGAGTAAGTGGTTAATTGTCCTGCATCAAAATTGACGATCCATATTGATAATGTTACAAATATCTCGATCATTGACTTATGACATCCACCATGTGGGTCCCACTCTTGATTGCCTATCCTTATTGAAAAATCACTTTGGTTAGATGATCATAACCTCCAATAAATGCCTGGAAAATGAATGGCCCATATTGTTCCTACTAAAAAGGGTCCAATCATTGATCTAGACCATCTATCATTTGTGTCTCACATCTGATTGCCTACCTCTCTCAGAAAATCACTTTGGTTGAATAATCCTAACCTTCCAATCAATGCATAGGAAAATTGTCGCTCCATATTGACCATGCCACAAATGTTTTGGTCATTGATCTATGACATTGACCATGTGGGCCTCACCCTTGATTGCCCATTCCTCTCACAAACACTTCTCTCGGATAATTCTAACCTACAATCAATACCTATGAAAATGAACGGTCCATATTCATAATACTAAAAATGGTTCAATCATTGATCTAGACATCCATCATGTGGGTCCCACCTTTACTGCCCATTCCTCTCAACAAGTTAACCCTAAACCCTAATTAATGCCCATTCCTCTCAACAAGTTACTTGGATGATTGATACTAACCTTCTAATCAATCGGAAGGAAAATGGAATGTCCATATTGACCATAGTACAAATAGTGCCATCATTGATTCGGAACCTCCATCATGTGTGCCCCACACTTTTCATTGCTCATCCCTCTCAAAAAAATCACCTTGGTCCAATGACCCTAAGGCAAGATACGAGGAATCGTTGGTTGGTATTGGAGTGATATTCCATCATCTTTTTGGAAACAAAAAATGGCCATTTTATGGGCATTGCCATACCCAGTGGGAACTTAAATTGTCAGGATTTTTTATGCCCATCATCATCCAAATGTCGGAATCGTGATAATAGTGGGTAGTACAATACCTGGGCATTCAGATGCTCATGATCCAAACAATACCTAAGAGATGTTCTTTCTAAATTGGTGGACCCAAAAAGGTTCTCTCTCATGTGTCATGAATGTGCCTTCAACAAGATTCTTTCAAACTTGCTAAACACTAAGGCCTGTTTGGTTGCCACTTAAAAATGAGTTCATCTCATTTTAGTTAACAGTAATACTGTAGTAGGTATAATAATTTATATACATTATGGACTATCAAGATTTGTTTCCAAGCCTTACAAAATCTCTAATAAACAATTGCTATTAATTAAAATGAGATGAGAGTGGGATGGCGGAATAGGATTCATGTAGCTGACCCAAATTAGTTGGGATAAGGCTTAGATGATTATAAACACAAATGAGATGAACTTGCTTTTAAGTGGCAATCATACAGGTCATAAGGGTCATCCCAGATGCCAAATATTATATTTTGAATTTCCCTTCCCTAAAATTAGGGTACTTATGTTTCTTATCATCTGTGATATGCAGACAAAAAACATTCCTGAAGAATGGTAATTAGTCAAAGCAAAAGTCAAAACTGGAATGTGAGTCCAACGTAAGGCACTGACACAACAAACAAATCACCTGCATCTTATCAAAAAATGCATGTCTGTGTTGTTGAACATATTGCCAAGCACCAACATCTGCCAAAAATAAAAAAGAGAGAGAGATTAAACAACCTATAAAAAGAACTCCCAAAAGAAAATAGAGAAGCACATCTACTTTCCTGATCAGTCATAGTGGTAATCAGAAATTCACATTAATCAATAGCAGCAGCTAAAATCCACAACTGAAAAACAATAAAGGCAGTGAGCAAGGTCACGAGAACATAGAGGCCCACCATTACATCCACAATTTCCCAACCCATAAGGAATTAAGCTTTCTAATGGAAATGTATTGCTTTGATAAGACCCATCACCCTGAGAAATAAAATACTCATCGGATACATCCACTGCTATGCAAGAAGGGATCCCATTGATCCATCTAGTAACATTTAAGGGCATTATCATCAACCAATGGGCGGCATAACAGACAGAGAGCTGGACATTTCAGGCCCTGTTTGAGAGCCACTAACAGCTGCAGGAAAAACAGCCTAGTACCATCCATGGAAGTCTGATATCACAACTGGAGTGTTCCATCAGTTTCCCTGATTTGAGAAACCAAACTCAATTGACTGAGCACCTGGTATTCCTCTGTATTGCTTAGTGTTGGGATTCCTCATTGGCCTTCACTCAATACAAACAAACCCATTTATTCTAGATTACTAAAAGTTCGTCCACTCTCATAAGGTAAGTTGTTTACAATAGCCCTAAAAAGATTATGACTTGAAAGACTAAAAGATTATGACTGACTTGGTTTCTTTTTTTTTTTCTTTTCTTTTCCTTTTTACTTCTTTTATAAAGCCAAACTTCTGCATCATTCAAATAAATAAATAAAGTCAAACATTCATTTCCTAAACTAGATGAAAATTTTAGCATGAAGAAAGCAAATGTCCAAGTGGTTATGAGAGTTAACCTCCATTCAACACCCATTACTCCCAAAGGTTGGGGCAATTAATTTGAGATCACAAGATCTGAGCACGGTACCAAAAATTTCAAGTTTAGTAGCAGACAGGTTCACATCTCCATAAATGAGAAGCTCCTATAAGTTTCTTCACTAATACAGCGATCACTTCATTAAGAGAACTGATTGCCAGCAGCCAACGCCACCATAACTTGCGTGCCATACTATCATTACTGCCAAGATGCCACTTGTGTAGGACATTTGTACCATGAAAATGGTAGGTCCCGTCGATCACCTGGCACAAAAATCAGGATGGTCCACTTATCAAATGGGCTACACCATAGGAATCAATGGACAACCAACAGTCTGGCTCAACTACATGCATGGGCAACCTAGTGAACGGATCAGACTGTTTTTTAGAATGGAGATCTTCATGGTGGGGCCTACTGTTTTCATGGCAGGGATGTCCTACACAAGTGGCTTGTTAGCAGGGAACATGGTATGTCACCACAAGTTGTGCTGCCATTGTGTGTAGGTGATCAATTCTCTTTCATCAAACAGGCGGTAAGCCTCCATCGGAAGGGATGAAGATGCTTTATTGATCAATCTTAACATTCATCGAGCTCCGCCAAATAAACATAAAACTCATTACCAAAAGAAGATGCTGCACGATGATTGACACATAGTACAAGAGAAAGAGGGCATCCAAGCATGGGACCCACAGAACCAATCAGATGGCCTGAACAGTGGTCCCCTTGGTCTGTGGAGCCCACAATACCAATCAGCTAGCCTGTTACATGGTCCAATTGGCCTGTGGGGCCCACGGTCCAACCTGTTGATCGTATTAACCAACCATGGGGCTTATTTCTCCCCTTTGGACATAGTTAAGCATATCTTGCTTTTTACTAGGGGTGTGTGTGTGTGTGCACGTGCACGTTACTTTCCTTTTTCATTTAAGTTTTAACTAGTTCAGCAAGACTGTTTTATTAAAATAGGAAAGTGAGTGTTGTGTGCACGCATGCATACAATACATACATATGGCCATGGGTATGGCTCCACAAATTTTTGATCCAATAAAGATTTTGAGATGAATTCCTTTCTTCAAATCTAGAAGCTAGGAGAAAGATTGTTCTTCTTTCTAGCAGCTCACTATTAGAAGGCTGTTGGAAAGACTTCAACAGTAACTTTTGGAGCTCTAAATATCTATTGTGCAGTGTTTTGAGGAATATTTAGCACTAGAAATCTGCTATCTATTTCAGATTCAAGAATCTCTCAATTTGGGCGCAATTTCAGCTTCATAGTGTCAGATCAACATAAGTACATTGTACTAGATGAGATCAAAGATTCTCACAAACTGCCTAACAGAACTAAAGATTTGGTATATGAGTTGACTTAGACAAATAGGGAAAGACAATACGCCATATAAGACCATATAAGCAAAGCAGTTAATGAGAGAGATTTCACTTTACTAGCTAAGAAAATCGATTGAATTGTGTTAGGATAAGCCATTGTGGTCATTCAAAAACAAAGAAGAAGGAAACATCTGTATGACCCTCTTTGGACTGTATTAGATAGAAGCCTATTAACAATTAGCCCCCAATAAGTCAATAACCAATGTGAGGATAACACCTGCACTACTAATTACTTGATTTGCTACTCAAGACGACAATTTTAGACAATTAAGCGACCCGATTTGAACCCAATATCAATGTAGACCAACAGTAACCAATGAGAACACAAATAGGCCTCTTGATGCAGGACATGAAATTTTAAACATGATATGTAAGATTCCAGGCTTTAAATCATACTAGTTCAAAACAATCACACAAAATTCCATATCCCACATAAAGTCAAGCACTCAATCAAGGGAAATCTATGCGGGTCCAGGCCTACACATGTTAAGGTTGGATTAATAAAACTTATAGACCAAACAATACTCAAAGGAGAGTAAATTCATCCATACATGCACAAAAATATTTCCCCAATCCAGGGGATTCACGTATTTCAATTCGAAGAACCCTAGGGTTTAAAAAAGGCATGGAAATAGGGATTTAAGACAATCTAGAGTTAGGGATAGGGAAATCAGGTGAGAGAGGAGTGAAGGATAGGAGAGAGAGAACCTGGAACCGATTCCGCTCGTGTAGACAACAAACCCGCCTGACGCACATGCACTGGTGGTGGCCCGCACGTGTGTGGGGCCCACGAATCAGAAAAAGGCCAACTTGGCCCTGGTCGGCCAGGGGTGGGCCACCTTCCCTCCAAGGCCAAACGGATGATTGATTTGAACACATTGCTCCGCCGAAGTTTCAGCCCTCCTGCAGGGTCAGATTCCGAAATTCTGCTGTAGGGGGAGAATCACTGCAAAAGGATGATGGATTTGATGATGGGTTGGTCGTATGAGATGGTAGATATTGATGGTAGGAGATGGAGGTGAATCGGGATTGGTGTGGATTTGCACTACGGTAGTTAGGCCTTCGAAGAAGGGAGAGCTTCGCACCTAATTAGGCTTTCGCAACTCAAAAAGGAGCAGGAAAACGCGAAAATTTTATTCAATCTTCCATGAGAAAAAAAAAAACTATAAGGGGTGTCTATTTATAATAAAACTCTATACTCCAAAATTTACACCATGTGCGCAACCTATTACTTAGAGATGAAGTAACCACAAATAATAACTAATCAAAGCAATTTAAACCGTCCATGATGTTTCCAATAACCAAAACTCAAAGAACTAGATCATTTAAAATAGTGGGCCACAATCATGAGAACCCATGGTGGTATTCACATGACGATCGATTCCACTCCAAGGGACCAAAACGCAGTCCTCTAGCTAGGAGGTCCTCCCTGAACGTCGTCATCGATCCAAATCGACGGTGAGGTCATCCTCCTTGCGTATGTGCGTAGGGGGGGCGTGCATGTGCACGTGATATCCCTATCAACTCTCCCCGTTTGCGAAGATTTCACCATTGGCGAAACAAAACTTTTGAACCGCTCTAAGATATCAAGATCAAGTCTCTGAAGCTCCTCCTCAGTGAGCCACGTATTGTCTGAAGCTAGGCGTGACTTCCACTTGACCAGGAACTTTTGAAGTCCGTCGTCCGTCGTCGATACTATCTGATGGTCCAGGATATCCTCTATCTCCTCTCTGGGTGTGGGAAGGGTAGGTATGGGAGGTAGAAGCTGGGAGGATGGGTCGGGACGGATAGGTATGGGAGGTAGAGGCTGGAAAAATGGGTCGGGAAGGATAGGTATGGGAGGTAGAGGCTAGAAAAATAAGTCGAGAAGGGTAGGTATAGGAGGTAGAAGATGGGTCGGAACGAGTAGGTATGGGAGATAGGCTGGAAAAATGGGTCGGAAATGGTAGGTATGGGACGTAGTAGTTGGGAAGATGGGTCAGGACGGGTAGGTATGAGAGGTAGAGGCTAGGAAAATGGGTCGGGAAGGGTAGGTATAAGACGTAGAGGCTGGAAAGATGGGTCGGAAAATGACCATGGATCAAGGGAAAAGTCTGGAGAATCGAGGTAGTTAGGCGAAAGGCTGGACAATACATCAGTGGCCCCCCTAAAATGCAACTAGATCCTCCACATCAAATGTAGAACTAATTCCCATAGAAGGTGGAAGATCTACCACCACATACACATTGAGACTGTTTCGTTTTATAATTTTGAATGGTCCAGCGCTACTCGCGTGTATTTAACGAACGACTCCCTGAGGATACTACTCTGGCCTAATGTGGACCATCACAGAGTCCCTTTCATTAAGTTCTTTAAAACGATTATGTTGGTCTGTAGAAAGTGTGTAATGTTCATTACTAGTCGTGATCTTCTGTCTAGTTTCTTAATGCAATGAATGAATGCGATGCGCAGAGGACTCTGATGGCCTATGGGATAGTGACATAGGGATAAGATCGATAGACTTCCTAGGAACAACATCACACCAAATTGTTTATATGACCCAAACTGAATAGGAACAACACAACAGCGCCAATCATCGGTATTATCTGCTTGTGTAAAGGCACGACGCACAACTGCATGGGTCGCAGACTCTCGCGCTCCCTCTTCCTCATCACTAGGTCTATTGGTTCATATTCTTCCTCCTCACCGTCACTTTCTAGGTGCACTACTTCTACTTGCTCATCAATAAGGAACACCTTGGTGCCCTCTCTCGTGCTGCACTAGTGGGCAAAGTGACCAAACCCCTGACACCTAAAACACCTAGTTGCCTCGCTTTTGTGCGAGCTAGACCCGATAACTTCTTTACCCTTATCATCCTTGGGCCTGGACTGAGAACCGCTGGAAGGTTTATCTTGGTATCTAGTGCTAGGATTAGCCCCAAAAGGGTTGGCCTTAGTACTAGAATCGTGAAAATCAAACTGTCTTCCCACAGATGCTTTGAGGTATTGCTCGACCTTCAATACTACTTGATACATCTGTTCAAGAGTATCTATGTCATTGGCAAGCAGCTCTCTCCTAATGTCAGAACGGAGGCCTGTCTTAAATCGAGCAAGGGTGAGTACGGGGTCCTCATCAACTTCACAACGGGTCAATTACTCTTCAAACTTCTCAATATATTCAGCAACACTCATAGAACCCGGTCGAAAAGACTGTCATTCCTCAACCAACCTCAAGTGGTAAGAAAAGGGAGGTATTTTTGCTTAAGAGTTTCTTTCATTTCTCCCCAATGGACTATTGGGAACTCCCTCGCTCTTTCTTTCTTTTGCTCTACAGTAGCCTAAAACCTCTTTACTTGGCCCACAAGCTTCATCTTAGTGAATCGGACTCAACGAGCATCTAACATGTCATACCACTCAAAATAGTGGTCGATATTCGTTAGCCAGTCTAAAAAGGCTTTATGGTCCAAGTGGACCTCAAACGTAGGGGCATCTACTCTAACTCCCTTGAGGAGTTACGCATCTGAGTCATAATGATCATGATGTCCCTCACGGAGTGGGTGCACGGGTGCACGCCCAAACTAATTCTTTGGCCACCTCAATTCCTTAGCCTAACCTCCTGATCACCTGCTTGAGATTGGGCATCTTCCTCAATGGTGGGGTTTGCCCGGGCGGAGGTCTCTAGTTGGGTAACATGCACATTAAACTGCTCAAAGCGTTGGTCCATAGGTTGTTCCAAGTGCCTATCCAAAGACTCAAACTGCTGGGTCATTTTGTTCATTGACTCTTACAATTGCCCCATGTTTAGTGTAGGGAACAAGCCAAAACCACGAGACCTTCTAATACGACTATATGCGTCTAAATGAGACTAAATGATCCCATGAGACTCTATATGAGGGAAACTACACAACGCTACCAAAATTCAGCAATATAGCTCTCAAAATAAATGGATAACAGAAAATTTCAGCAATGTGAATTACTAACTTTCTAATAACAGAAATTTCAGCAGCTTATATCAGGAATTATGGACCTCTAAACAGCTCTATATGATGAGACTTAATGCATGATGGACATAAACAAACTAAACCCTAAACATGCAATGTATTCCCATATAAAAACCTTGTTCTCTGATACCAAATTTGATGCAGAACGTGAAATTTTAAACATGATATACGAGATTCTAGGCTTTAGATCATACTAGTTCAAACCAATCACACAAAATTCCACGTCCCACATAAAGTCAAGCACTCAATCAAGGGGAATCTATGCGGGTCCAAACCTACAGATGTTTGGGCTGGATCAATAAAAATTATAGACCAAACAATACTCAAAGGTAAGTAAATTCATTCACACATGCACAGAAATATTTTCCCAATCCAAGGAATTCACGGATTTCAATTCGGGAAACCCTAGGGTTTAAAAAGGGGGGATTTAGGACAATCTAGGGTTGGGGTTAGGGAAATCAAGTGAGAGAGGAGTGAAGGAGAGGAGAGAGAGAACTTGGAACTGATTCCGCTCCTGTGGACAGCAAACCCGCCTGACGCACGTGCGCTAGTGGTGGCCCGCACGTATGTGGGGCCCACGAATCAGAAAAATGTCAGCTTAGCCCTGGTCGGCCAGAGGTATGGTAGGAGATGGGGGTGAATCGGGATGGGTGTGGCTTCGCACCATGGTAGTTAGCCCTTCGAAGAATGGAGGGCTTCGGACCCAATTAGGCTTTCACAACTCGAAAAAGAGAAGAAAAATGCAGAAATTTTATTCAATCTTCCATGAGAAAAAAAAAAAAAAAACTACAAGAGTGCCTATTTATAATAAAACCATATACCTCAAAACTCACGCCATGTGCGCAACCTATTACTTAGAGATAAAGTAACCACAAATAACAACTAATTCAAGCAATCTAAACCGTCCATGATGTTCCTAATAACAAAAAGAACTAAAACTCAAAGTACTAGATCGTTTAAAATAGTGGGTCACGATAATGAGAACCAATGGTGGGATTCACATGACGATCTAGTCTACTCCAAGGGACCAAAACGCAATCCTCTAGCTAGGAGGTCCTCCCTGGACGTCGTCATCGATCCAGATCGACGGTGGGGTTCTTCTCCTCCTTGCGTACGTGCGTAGGGGGCGTGCGTGTGCGCATGATGTCCCCATCACTTCTAGTACTATTAGTTCCTTGATATCAGCCCCTCTGAAGTACAGGAACAAGCCCAACTTCCAATAGAAGTAGCACAAGGCCAAACCCTTTACACTGGACTCTTTATATGATCTCCTACAATAAGCCACCAGCTATTATTCTTTCCAAACAAAAGCTTTTTTCATAGCCCATACACCCTTCTACTCCACAGATGTGGTCCCTGTAGGGCCCCACAGCACATCAAATCATGCCTTAATTTTATTTTTATTTATAAAAAAAAAAAAAAAAAAAGTAAAAGTCTCAGACTGATTTATTGACTCTTTTTGGACATGTAGGACCCACTAGATTGACCGGACTAACTCTCAATCTGATCAATTCATGGCCCACTTTGGGCTGCATCATGAATCCAAACTATTAATTTCACCAGAGAGACCATGATTTAAAGGTCTTATTATTTAGAATACCAGCTTGCCTATATGTGCAAGAGGCCAGCCTAACAAGCACTAAGGTTAACATGGCGAGCATCATGCTGATATGGGGGCTATCCAACATCAAGGAGGGATCTTTTCATCTTTAAGATTAGTATAATAAAGCATAAGGTTGTTCACAGTTCACACATTAATAGAGCACATTTACTACACAAAGAAAGGCCATCTCACTAACTAGTTCAACCTTTCTTTTTAGCGATTTACAACCCAAAATTATGTCCCAAAACATAAGATGCAATTCAGGATTTTGTATATGCAGTACATAAATAAACAAGTCACAACTTGCCTCTGTAAAATGCATGGAATTTCTGAATTTGTTAGATGGCTAATAGCTATTGCAGTTTTTATAAAGTATTTAGGAGAAAATGAATTTCTTCACAAGCTTCTTTACTAATTGTTGAGAAGCTTTTCTCTCCAATATCATCACTGGCAGTCCACATGATGGGCACAGGGGAATTGAATATATCATGATTTAGAAAGAAAGAACTCAAAGAGAGGGGAAAAAAGGCTACTCAAAATAAATAACAATTATTTGGTCTACTGAAGAAATATAATTGATATTAAACTTAATACCTTTGAAAAGAGAAATGGTTGCAGGAGTCACCGTGCTGACCCTCGAATCAGGAAGATCTTCCTTCTTTATGTGAACACTCGATCCCAAGGCAGGATTGCTATCGATAATTGCAACATTCAAATGTTTCGTCAACGGCATGCTTGCTGCAAATGCACAAAACAGAAATATAATAGTTTAGCTGTACAGAAATGGAAAAGAAGAGAAGGCACAATGCGGAATACAGAACCAATTCATGGACACAACTGAATCTAGTCATGACACTGAATTTCCAAACTCAACAACTCTCTCTTCTTCTTTTTTCTCTTTTTTTTTTTTTTTTTGAGAAGAAAAAAAATAAAAAAATGAAGAGGCAAAACATCAAGAAAGAGGCAATGAATACTCGATATATAAAGGTCTACTAAACCCAACTCTGACCAACACATTAGCCTCCCTATTTACATGAACAAATGAAGTGTTTCACCACGACGCAAAATTATGAATTTCACTAGAGGATCGACTCCACGGCTTGTAGTGACCTCTGAGGGCACAGACCACACAACATTAAAGGAGTCACATCCCACAGTCCCCGGGCTGGAAAATTTCTTCACAGTTATCCAACCTTTCTCATGGCCCAAAACGGAAGTTTGATCTTTGCAGCTACAAAGCCCTCAATGACACCCACATTTCCCACCATCCCGCTAGTAGTATACTCTAGTGCATTTGCATTTTTCATTCATAACTTTCAGGCAAAAAAAAAGTAGCACAATCTGGCTTTGCTGATGAGAAGGAAGACAACTCCAAACCTTTCACGTTGGCCACAAGGAGGTTTAAGATTAGCACAGGCTAGAGCATTTATGCAAAGGCATAGGTATAACAAACCATCTCGGTCCAAAGCAGAAGAATCAAAAGCAAACGAGCTAAAGATGTGACAGATCTGATCACAGTGCAGTATAGAAAATTCAGAATGGAGCGACCAGACATGATAATGTGTGCAGAATGCAATTGATAGAAGATTTTTAGAGCATGGAAGCAGATTAGGTTCACAAAGAATGTGAAAATTAAATTCCATATAATGGAAGACAACATTTCGATGAGTTAGTCAACATGATACATCTATGTAAATACCTTAAAATAAAATTTTAGAAAATTAAACATGATTGGCGAAATGAGATATATCATCTATTGGATAATACCTACATAGAGCACAAGCAAGAGCCATGCCAACCATGCCTCCTCCAACTATAGCAACGTCATAGTGATTAATGTCATTTGGTGCACCCAGCTTCTCTCCATGCTCCTAATCAGTTGAAGTGACCAAATCAGATCAAAACTGCAGCCCATATCATGGATTTAAATATGGTTTAACACGACTCGATATTGGCACAGTCGTATTGGTTTTGGTGGGAACTAATCCGAGTAGAATTTGGTGACTCAGACTGACTCATTTAAATTAGGATGAGTCAGACCGGGTTGAAAGGTTCAAATTTAAACATCTTTTTTTTTTTTTTCCATTTCTTCTAGGCAACTCATCCTGTATTTGACAATTCATATTGGTATCGGCGATACGACTCGTCTACTACCATGATGAGTTGCACTTTGAACTCGAGTTTTAAAAACTTCACGCATATGAATGGAACTCATTAAGAGGATGATGTAGGTTAGGTCATGGATGGCCTTGTGGAGGGCCAAGATTGAAGGAAATCACGCTGTAGGGGCTGAGATGGGGTTAAAAAATGACGTAATGTGCACTATAGCTTCCAATGGATATAAATTTGAGACTGTTAATCAGAATCACACATATGATATATCATTGGAAAGCTATTGACGAACACTATGTCTTGGGGAATGCCAATTGCCATTGGCCTCTGAACGATTTTGCAAAATTCAATCATTTTAGTGGTCAAATTTGAGTTTGAAGTCAAAACTTCTTGTTTTTAGTAAGTTACAACTTTTACTATATTTGGTTGTTTTACGGTTTGGAAGAACAACATGTTCATAGGATGAGTGTAGCTGAAATGAGGATGTTAAGATGGATGAGTAGCAAGATGAGGAAGGATACAATTAGAAATGAATGCATTCAAAGGAACTTAGGAATGGTACCAATAGATAATAAGATAAGAAAAAAATAGACTTGGATGGTTTGGTCATCTACAGCGGAGACCAAAAATTGCATTAGTTAGAAGAAGTGACTTGGTACAAGTTGAAGGCTCTGAAAGGCAAGGGGAAGGCCCAAAACGACAAGGATGGAGGTAGTAAGAAAAGACATGATAACGTATGATCTAACAAAAGGTTTGACCCTTGATATAGTGAAATGGTAGAACAAGATTCATAAAGCCGACCCCTAATTAATTGGTATAGCTTAGATGACGATGACAATGACGATGACGATGATGATTAGTTGTTTTTGGGTTTGGAGAGTCTTGTAAAAGCTAAAAGATTTTGTTTGAGTCGTATGAGAGAGATTGAGTCAATTTTAGACATCTTTGACTATCTTTAGAAGGTTCACTGTTTTTGGAAAGTTAACAATTTCTAAAAGTACGAAATTAAGTGCTTATGTAAGTCGTATCAAGTCATTGTAAACACAATTCAATTATGGGTTGTTTGGATGCCTGTAAAGTCCTTAGCTATAAACAGCTTACACGTAATAGGTTGGTGTTTGGATGGAAAAAATTGCATGTAAAGTGTTTACATTACAGGTAAACTCACCCTTTTTTTTCCAGGCATAAAGCTATGTTTCAAATTACAGGTAAAGTCTTTACAACTCAACAAAGTAGAACACAATGGTTGATACACACTACTACTGTGTGGCGCCCGCTGTGATGTGTAGAGTCCATCCAATATGTCCATCGTGTAAGTCCCTTGTTGCTCTCTTATGGCCACAAACCCAATTGATCATCAGATGGGCCAAACGAGAGGGAACATTTAGGATGAGATGCCGACCATTAAAAACCTCCAAATTGTGTGGGGCCCATAGTGATGGGTGTATGACATCCAATCCGTCTAGCATGCATGTAGTTTGATGCTCTCCTAGGCATGGTGTGCTGTAAAGGCAATGGTGGCAACCGTTACACGTTACCGGGTCATAATGGCCATAGGCCAATAACAACCCTTATAGAAAAAATAACCTGTAACCGCCGTTAACGGCCCATTACGCCCCTATAAAAGCCATAATAGCCCTATAATGGTCTGTTGCGAGGAATATACGGGTTTTCCGGAAAAATAAAAAAATTCAACGTTACGAGGTAGATATGGGTTTTTCGGTTTTTTTTTTTTTCAATAAATAAAAGAGACTGTAACGGGGACATAACAGCTGTTACGACCAGCAGCGTAAAGATAACGGTGGTGGCCGTTATGGCCACCATTACCGTTACGGAATACTTTGCTCCTAGGGCCTAAAAAAATCAAACCCTTTTTATGTGATTTGCAAATTTTGGTGGGATTTACTGGGCCAAGCTCTATGTGGTGTGAATACCTACTTTTTACATTGTAAACGCTTTACACATTCTCCAAACACATAATATGTTTACCTATAAACACCAACACTTTAAAGCTAGACAGAATGGGATGTAAGAGTTTACACTTGCAAATCTTTTCAAGTGCAAAGTATTTATTACTTAAAACTTTCCAGGCATCCAAACAAGCCCTTATTCTCAATAACATTCTCAAGGATTATCTTGGAGGAAGAAGATGGTGATCTTTTCCTCCCCTTTTCACATTGCACTCATTACCTTAGAGGAGATCAAGATGTCGACCCGATTTGACACCGACAGACAATTCGTTCAGGATCCTTCAGCTTTGTAACTTGGAAGTCCAAAAACAAGTTTACATTTTGTTTCTAAATGACATGCAATGCCTTAGGGGTATTATGTTGATGTTTTGTACATATAAAACATCAAAACATCCGATCATCAAAAGTAATAATTCTTACATCATTGGGTTGAACACTATTGCTGAAACTCGATAATCCCCTGACTGCATCAGGACAGAATGTCTTCTTCGGAAGATTCGATGTACTGATCACAGCTGTGATTTTCCTTGCAATCACCCTATTTCACAAAACAAAATCATTAGACTAAGACGATAAATACATCACGAAATATAGAGTATAAGGAATGGCCACTTGCTAAGCATGGGAAAATCGCCCCAAGTTGTAGTGCGCAAAGATCTGGGACATTCATCAGATGGGGCTAGAAGTCAGGCAGTTCCATGGATGAGCAATGACACGGGCCAAATGTGAATCACAAAAATAAAAGGCCTATACTCAAATGTGCTTGTGGGGCCCACACGATAAGTGGGCCGAGGTCCTCTTTTCAGGTCCTCAGTCCAATGGCTACTAAAATGTGTTTCATAGGACCAGGTCTCAAGTCCAACTGGTTGGACAAAAAGTTACAGTCCACCCAGCAGATAACCTCCAACCTGTCAAGTGCATGAGACATCCAACCCACTCAGTAGCTTAGCCCCACGATGAGGATCACCTTGTGCAAGAATCATCCATATCAACTCATTGAGTGGGCCAAAATTGTATTTTTCTATTTATCAATGGCTAGAGATTGTTTTCTATGGTGTGGTCCACTTGCTGAATGGACAGGCTGATTCTTGCATAAGGTGATCATCATGGTGGGGCCAAGCTGCTGGATGGGTTAGATTTTGAATGGGCTTAACAGGTTCGAAGTTGTCTACTGGATGAACCATAAACCTATGGTCCAAGCTGTTGGACTTGAGACCTTCTCTTTGATTAGAACAATCAGAATAAAATGCCTAAAATAAGGTAAGAAATCTAAACGAGACATATTTGCCAATCTTTCAATTGAGAAATTATAAGAGAAACTAACTCCAAATCATTCCTGTCCATGGATTTTGTATTTGTATTCGATTGAAGATCAGAGAAAGGAGAGAAGAATATACCTGTTCATTGTCTTAAAGTGGCTCTCTCTCTCTCTCTCTCTCTCTCTCTCTCTCTCTCTCTCTCGAATTTGAAAGTGGCGATCAGCTCTGGAAAATGGCGAAGATGGATTGCATTTCCTCGCCCCACGGAATTTCGAGAAAGAGTCGATCCCGAATCGTGAAACGAAACTGGAACTCGCTCACGCGTCTGCCAGGAAAACGAAATGGGTGGGGAATCGAATTCGCCTCTTAACCGGCTCGAACTTGAAGACTCCAGCCGAGTACCTATGTTTCGGCAGGGGACGGGCTGCCACGTCGCACCGCCTCAAAATGGCCGGGTAGGACGCCCGATCTGTCTTGGGCCTCGAATGCATCGGCCCATTAATTTTCGGGTCAAAACCCTATCTGGCCTAGCCGGACTTTTATGTGGACGTGTCTATCGCACAAATATACCATTCTAATCCTAAGTTAGGCAATCCATTCATCTGGAATGTAGACAATTGGTTTCATTCCTCTAAAATGTCTTTCTTGGGGCAAATGTGGCTCACTCGATCAATGAATAGACTAGGAAAATTTAAGTGGAACATAGGAATTTTGTCATTATTCGGGTCAGACCAGAGCCTGACTAATTTCTTCAGGCTGGGGCTTGGGTCTGCTATGCTCGGCCCATGCTGGGCTCGGACCTCTTGTCTTAAGTGTCAGTACCGGCCTGGGCCTGGCTTGAACCGTCCCACACTTGGCCATTGCCAACTCTACTCCCGGTGGCACCCACAAAAGGAATATGGTGGCCCAAGCTCTATAGGGCCCACCAAGATGTATGTGTTTCATCCACACTGTCCATCCATTTTTTTCATCTCATTTTTAGGGCATGAGACCATATAAAAAGACGTAGATCTAAAGCTCAAGTAGACCACACTAAAATAATAATTTAAAATTTAAAAAAAAAAAAAAACAGTGGGGATTGCCTATGAATGGCATATTGCAGGATAGCCACGCATATGAAGACGGTCCAGGTTGGGATCAGATGACTCGAGCCTTAAGCCTGGATCCAAAATCGATCACGCCATACATGCCAGGTCAAGCCCAGTCTAATGCCGGATGGTTGCAACCCCGACTCCTATCTGAGTATTTCTTGGGTATGTCTCTGAGACCTAGCCTGTCATCTCGTATTTCGCCTTATCATTTTAGGGTGGGGGCACAAAAATGAGGCAAATCCAATGCATTTCGCCGTGTCATTTTAGGCTGGGGGCACAAAAATGAGGCAGATCCGATGCTCAAGTGGACCACAAAATGGGGATTAAACACTTACCATTAAAATTTTCTTGGGGGCCACAGAGGTTTTGAATCTATTCGGTATTTGTGTTTTACCTTCGTCCAGGTTTCTATGACCTTATGAATAGGTTGTATGAAAAATAAACATCATGGTGGGCCTAGGAAGGTTTCAACAATAGGCATGGTGTGGCCTACTTGAACCTTAGATATGCCTCATTTCTGTGCCCCCAGCCTAAAATGACATGGCAAAATACATGGACGGTATATGCAAATCTCGAGAGTCCCTGTCCATATCTTCAGGTTTGCAAATCTCGTTTTTAAGTGGCACACTGGCCCTTGGATCTGGGGTGTAAGCCCGTCCACATAAGACCCTTGGTAGGCCTCAAATCTGTTCCAATTTGAATGATCCCGTCGCTTATTTGGTGGCCTAAAAATTTAAAAAAAAAATTTAAAAAAGAAAAGATAAAGCAATGGTCCCAAGATAACGACATAACTGGATGGTCAGGATCTAGTAATATGGGTTTCTCCAGGCATCGCCATCCAATGTTGTGCCTAGCTAATCACCGGTCTATGTTTTTTATTTTGAGTGAGCTACATATCAGTTTGCAGCTAAATAAGGGCTCACTTAGGATCTTGTAATTGAAATGCTTTGGAATCGAAATCACAATTACATGTGCTATTGTCAGTCATGTAAATTGTGTTATCATTACATAACTAATATATGTAGGAACAATTCTTGTGTAGAGTTATATGGAATGAAGCATATGAATCTGAAATTTATTTATGACTTAGATTTTCTTATGGAATTATTGTCAACAACACGATTTCTATTGTTAGATGAATTATTTTTCTTAATTAGGCTTTTTTGGAAATCATTTGAATCTAATACTTGATCATGTGAAGTATGTATTTTTTTTCTAATTTGCTTTCTTGATTTACAATTTTAGTGCAAGTGACCATTCTTTTTGTAATTCCAACATTTTTCTATTTTGTGCCATTTCTACATGGATGTTGTCTAATCTCTTTCATGGGTATATTTGTCAATATATTTTTTAAAAAAATCATTATAACATTACTAGCAAATTCCCATGTATTTTTCTGTTGGACTATTCGGTAAGTAATATGGATATGGTCTACTCTATATTAAAATTTGGATTGTTGCTAAGATTTATAATCCAATTATTTCTCGAACCTGGCATCAAACAAAGCAGAAGTGTGACCGTTTCTTCAAAGTCAATCTTTACACCAACTGCTGCCAATATGCTAATTAAAGTGTTAAATCACATTCAAGTATTATTGTAAATATGATATTTTCTTCATCTTCAAGTTGTACAACTATTATAGAGAAAGATCCTATTCAACATTGATTTCACTGTATACAAGTTTTACAATTTGTCCCATAAATCTTTTGTAATGGTTTGATCATGCATGTTGAACAAAATCGAACCATCTAGTACAAGAAGAAGATTCACAATAACTAATTTATTTTTCTTCTTAAATATGTTTTTTTAAATCTCCATGGGCTTTTTTTTTCTCTTTTCCTTATATTGCAATTACATAGCGTTCATCTTCAGTTTCTACAACATATAATTGGATTCGTCAAACTTCAGCACCTCAAATATAGTATAACTCGATCATGAAATTGTGCATGCGGAAGCTTTTAAAAAGCTTGGAATTATGGATAAGTCTAAAGAGGGGTGTTAGGTGAATATAACCAATTAAAAATATTTATCAATTTTAATTCAATTAAGCCATGAGGGCTAAATGGTATAAGATCATAGACTACACAAAATTCAACTAATTGTGCAAGGTAGGCTAAGAGGTGAGATGTGAAATATCAAATGTGTGTGCAATGCATTAACTGCCTACATACAATATGATCATTAATTTAAATTTTTTAAAAATTTCAATCACAAGCATAAGTAAATTGCATTCATATAAATAATCACAAACACATGGATGAATGGTGGTTTGGTTAAGCACCTACTCCACTCCTGGTAGATGCACTCGAACTCAAGTGTACCGGATTTCAATATTTCTATTGGTTTTCCATAAGTTCACCAAAAACCTTCACAATGGTTTTCAATAAGTTCACCACAGACCTATATGTACACACCCGTTTCGATGGAGGTCCTACACAAGAACCTACACGTACATACCCGTGTTGATGGAACATTTATATATTCGTGTCGGTGGGTCATTCGGATACTTAAAAAGTTTTCTATATGCTAACCAATAACCAATGTGGTCCTACACGAGGACCTATATATACTCTTGCCGAAGGTAGTCTTACATAAGGACCAACACGTACACACTCATGTAGGTGATGGTCTTACACAATAACATATTTGAGTTTGGGCTACAAACTCTATACTTAATTCTATTCAATGAATGAGTATACGATAAACTTACATATAAACTCTTACTAGTTGAATTGAGTCTCATTGATGCGCCTTCTTGAAATGCTTGATCCATGCTTTTCCACACTTGAATCGGCTTCGCTTTTTCTCTCATAAACTTTAATGTCGATCTTATTCGGCTTCAAACGATTGACTACGTTGAAGATGTGTAAGGTAACAGGAGAGATGAGTTGGTTGAATTTCCTGCAACTAAGGTTGTAGGTGCTTCTAATTTGGATATTCACCTAGATGGGCATTATAGAGGTTGATAGACAAAAGGGTTTACCTATGAGATTAGTGTCTAATCTCTAGAGAATGCAAGATACAATGTTATTCTTGAAATAGAACTTGGAATGCTCATTGGAGTGATGAATCACTAAGAAGAAAACATCTCTTTGAGATAAAGTCTAAGAGTAATGAGGAGTGAGATTTACTAGGGCTTCTAAATCACCAAAAACCATAATTTATGCAAAGATCCGAATGCAAATTATATAGAGAAAAGGCTCCAACGGATTTATAACAACTAGTTGTTGGTCGAACCGAATCGAGCCGAAAACTCAGCCCAGGAGGACCGAAAAATCCAGATTTCCAATTAGTATGCTGGACCGATTTAGCAATTTTGATCAGGTCGAAAATTCCTTCAATCGGACCAACAATGTTCAGATTTGTCAATTTGATTGTTGGACTGATTTGGTCATTTTTGGTCAGACCGAACTTTGTCCAGGTCAAACCAACAATGCCTGCAAAGCCTCTAAAGCCTACTGAACTTGATTAATTGGATTCCTAAAGCTATGGGATTATCAAATATGATTTTCCTATTAAGAATGAATTATCTAGAGGCACGTTGTTTTTTAGCGTAAAGGAGTTTAAGGACAAATACACCAAGGTATCTCAATTTACCTGTTATCTTTAAGCATCGATACTTCAAAGTCTTCAAATATTTGGTTTTCATTGTCTTCAAATGAGAGCTCAACTGACTCAAGACTCACTAACACATGTCATTAACAAACTGAGACACTAACAGATCTAACCATTTGAAACATTATTGCAACAAAACACTAACATCGATCTTGTGTTAAGAAGCTTCTCAACATTTAGTTTTGATATCAATTATTATGGAAAAAAAAAACTCTTGCACACCATTGAAGTAGAACAAGTCAAGCCATAAAAAGATGAGCTTAAAAAAACAAAGAGAGAGAGAGAGAGAAGGAAACAAGAGACATGAAGCGTACGTGGTCCGTTAATATGTTAAATTTATGAAGCAGCAACACAAATCCTTCTTCTTCACTAAAATAAGAGAAGGTGGGATCTACACCACTTCGCTAGTGGGGTCACTGTAAATGGGTGCAGATTAGGTACTACCCATGCTTATTTGAAGCTCGGGACAAGTGAAGCCTCCGATGGCCACTGACGGGTCGCCATGATTTTTTAATTCTATCCACACCATCCATCCATTTTTCCATATCATTTTAAATTATGAACCTAACAATAGAGAAGATCAAAGGCTGAAATGGACCATACGGTTGGGATTAAGTTCCTACCGTTGAAATTTTCTTGGGGACCACAAAAGTTTTGGATCAAGATGATATTTGTTTTTTTCAATTCACACAGGTGTATATGACCGTATCAACAGGTTGGATGGAAAATAAAAAACACGGAGGATCCTAAGGAGGTTTCAATGGTGGGCATCCTTAGCACCGCTGCTTCCTCTGGTGTGGTCCATTTGAGCCTTGGATCAGCCTTTTTTTGTCCAATACTCTAAAATGATATGTAAAAATGTGTGGACGGTTTGGATAAAATTCATACATCTTAGTGGCACCTCAGTGGCCCTTAGAGCCTCCGCTTGTCCCGAGCTCCAAACATGCGGGGGCGGTACCTAATCCGCGCCCACTGCAAGCATGCCTTTGGACTAAAATAAATGGTCACACATAGGGGTGTATGTTCACAACCCCAAGTGCAGGGTCACGATGCAGTAATAATCTTGGTGAGACCGAGGTCGAATCCACAGGGACTGAACTTGTGTGTCTTCTGAAAGTAACTAGAACTAGAACTAGAAAAAGATGTAAACCTAAATCTGAAATATTTGAGAAAGATATTTTGAATAAGGTAATTAATACTTATAAATTTAAAGGTGGTAAGTAGGGTTTCCAAGGATCTAACTTATAGCAAGTGGGAGACTACCTTGCTTGATTCAAGGACACAGCTGGAATCAGAGTCCTATCCTATCCAACTGGTAAGAAGAGATGTGTCAGATCTCTGAACTTCTCATGGATCTAATCATCAATGGATAAGAATTATGAGGATTTGGAAGTGATTCCATCACCTAACCATGCCCAGGAGACAAGGTAAACAACAGGATTTATCAATCCCACAAGCAATCATAAGAGAATTGTAAAGGTTATGAAGGATTCCATCATCCTACCCTGCCCAAGGGACGATGGTGAACAACAAGATTTCCTAATTTCACAATCTCAATTCAGGAAAAAAAAGATATTTCAAGCTATCGCAAATCTATTGTAATTTGTCACAACAAACCCTTAAAAATTAAAAATATTCCTTCATAATCAAACTAGAATCTAAGAGAGTTCAACAAAATATGAATCAAAACAAAGCAAACATCGTAATCACGCTACAAACTTTATCTCTTAGCTCTAGCTAAGAGGTTTAGCCAACCATAGACATGATTGAACTAAAATCTCTTAAGAAAGGTATAAAACAACTAAGGAAAATGAAGAAAAACTCTTGGCGACGGCTTCTCCACGATTTTGCTCCACTCTTTAAACCCTAGAAGATGCCTAGGAACATCCTAAGGACCCCTATTTATAGTTTTGCAACTCCAACTTTAGCACCTAGTTGGAAAAATTCAAAAACCGCCTCAAATTTATGCAGTCCTTATGCTGTTTGCATAACCTTATATGAGTCGAGGAAATCCTTCGACTGGTCGAGGGCACCTTCGACTGGTCGATGATGACGAAAAATTAGAGAATTTTTTTGCTAGAGTTCGAGTCGAGGATTCTTCGACTAGTTGAGCAGTAGCCTTCGACCGGTCGAAGATGGGCTTAGACTAGTCGAATGATGCAGATTTTTAGGGTTCCTTTTCTTCACTTCAAGTCTTCAATGCTCTTTATTTCTCGCTCGGTTTTCTTGGATCGTTAGCATCTGAATTCTTCATTCCTGATCCCATAAGATCCATCCTTGGCTTTGGTGATTCTTGAGCGTTAAATCCATGCCTTTATCATCCTTTTCAATCCAAGCTCTTAAATTCACCTTGTAACACAAATATGATTAAAATAGAACATTAAGCATTATCATGTTCATCAAACCAAGTAATAAATGGGGGATAATATGTAATATTTGACCCTCAACACAATCCCCAACCTGCATTTTGCTAGTCCTGAGCAAAGTATGTGTAAAATAAACCTCAACGCTCAATGTTCAAAACCTCTTTCGGAAAACAATCTTTTGTGCAATCAAGTAAGAATAACTAAGATCAAAACAAGAAGGTAAGATTTTGAAAACCAAGAGTCGAATCACCTAGCAATTAATCAAATAGGTTCTTTATCAATTAAGTCAAAGTATAGTTCGCATATCAAGTTTTTCAACATGCGCTGTGAAGATCAATTTACTTTCCATAAGGATACTATCATTACATCATGTTAGCTATGCTTCCTATATCGAGTTTAACTGAGAACTCAAGTACTGATTCCGAACTTATTCCATTTTCATTCTTTTTCCAATTTTTTATTTTATATCGATGGTCAATTTTTATTCATTCTTTTATAGACCTTGCATTATTTTTGCATTCTTTTCTAGTCTTTTTCAGTCTTTACACCATACATGACCTTTTTATCGATCTCCTATTTTTTAACTAGTTCTTTTCATCTTTTAAGGTGGATAAAATTCTCCAGACTTGATTCTCACCATCTATCAACGATTCACATACTAACAATCAGAAATTCGAGCATTATTCATATAAAATAATTTGAATGTGTCTTGTGATTTAGATTAACATAATATTCAATCTTCCTCTTAATTAATTGAGTGCAAGGACCGTAAGTGATGGGTTACTTGGTTGATCAAACTTCGATAATTCAAAATTCGCTTCCTATCTTCATACTTTAAATAGTCTTAAATACACAACTTTTTGCTTTCCAAACAGATAAACATTGAAATTTTTTTAAAAATTTTGTAAATTTTGCTCAAAATTGAGAAAACACTGATTAGTTTACCTAATCTCCCGTCTCTAACATAAAATTTACATTGTCCCCAATGTAAAAGAAGCATGATTTGCAAAAGAGACAAAGCAATTGAAGGAAAAGTAATGAAAAGATAGTACTTGATGAAGGAATTTTGAGGCTTTTTCCAAAGGATCTCAACATGAAGGTGGGTTGGTACAAGAATTAAACAATTGAAAAGCAAACAGCAGAAGTAAACTATCCTAGTCCTAAATTCAATGAAAGCAATGAACCTAACTATACCTCTGTCAAACTAGGAGGTCAATCCTGGTAAATAGGATCAATCAGAGGTATGGACATGTCCTCTGAATCGAATTTCTCAACAAATGGCTTCAACCGTTGTCCATTTTCTTTAAAAGCATTGCCATTATTCGGAATCTTTATCTCAATGGCCCCATGAGGATAAACATTAGTAACAGTGAAAGGGCTGGTTTGACGAGATCGGAGTTTATCTGGAAAGAGATGTAACTGAGAATTGTACAAGATGACCTTTTGACCAACTAAGAATGATTTTCGAATGATGTTCCTGTCATGGAACACCTTCATCCCGTCCTTGTAAATTCTCGAGTTCTCATATGCGTTATTCTAGATCTCCTCGAGTTCATTTAATTGTAGTTTGGACAGCGAGCCAGTGTCGTCTAAATTGAAGTTCAAATTTTTAATCGCCCAATAGGCCGTATGTTCCAACTCCACAAGTAAATGGCAAGCCTTCCCATAGACAAGTCTAAAGGGAAATATTCCAATAGGGGTTTTAAATGCAGTACGGTAAGCCCATAAAGCATTGGTCAATCGGATTGACCAATCCTTTCAATGAGGGTTAACCGTTTTTTCCAAAGTGTGTTTAATCTCCCTATTGAAAATCTTAGCTTGCCCACTTGTTTGTGAGTGGTATGGAGTGCTCATCTTATGAGAGATGTCATATTTCTTCATTAAGTTTGCAAATGGCCTATTATATGAATGTAAACCTCTATCACTAATGATGGTCCGAGGCATTCCAAACTGGGAAAGAATGTTCTCTTTTAAAAACTTAACGACCGTCTGATGGTCATTGTTCCAGCACAGGATCACTTCAACCCACTTAGTGACATAGTCTACTGCTAACAAAATGTATAAATTCCCAAAGGATTGGGAAAATGGTCCCATGAAATCGATGCCCCAGTAATCAGATGCTTTAATGATCAAAATAGGGTTCAAAGGTATCATATTTCGACAGGACAATGCTCCCAATTTCTGACAACGCTCACAAGCATTACAAAACTCACGAGTATCTCTGAACATAATGGGCCAGTAAAATCCATATTACAAAATTTTGGTTGTGGTCTTTTTAGCAGAAACGTGACCACCACAAGCCTAAGAGTGACAGAGGTAGATGACACTTTGATATTCATTGTCAGGCACACGTTTTCTTAGAATTTGGTCTGAACAATATTTAAACAAGTATGGATCATCCCAGAAGAACTTAAGTACCTCGGTGAAGAACTTTTTCTTATCATGCGCAGTCCAATGTGTCAGTGTGAAACCTGTAGCAAGATAATTAACAATATCAACAAACCAAGGTAATTGAGAGATTTTAAACAGTTGTTTGTCAGGAAACATGTCATTTATGGGTACTGTCTCAAGGGAATCAGGGAGGTCAGGTATAGAAAGATGGTCAGCTACTATGTTTTCTACTCCCTTATTATCTTTTATTTTTAAATCAAATTCCTGAAGTAGGAGGATCCATCTTATCAGGTGGGGCTTAACATTATTCTTAGAAAGAAGGTACTTGAGCGCTGCATGATCGGTGTAGATAATAATCTTGGATCCAACTAAGTAAGATTTAAATTTGTCCAAAGCAAATACTACGGCCAAGAGTTCCTTTTCCGTAGTAGAGTAGTTCACTTCAGCAAGATTTAGAGTTCTACTTGCGTAATGAATAACGTAGCGCCTCTTTTCTTTTCTCTAGCCTAAAACCACCCCAAGAGCATAGTCAGGTCTGTTGCACATAAGTTTAAAAGGAAGGCTCCAATCGGGTGGCTGCTTGATAGGTGCAATGGTTAACATGCCCTTGAACTTAGTAGAAGCTTTTTGGCATTGCTCAGTCCACTCGTATGGTACATCATTTTGAAGTAGATTACATAGAGGACGAGAGATGTGGCTGAAGTCTTTTATGAATCTCTTGTAAAACCTAGCGTGTCCTAAGAAAGATTGTACGTCTCTTATGCTTTTGAGTGGAGGTAACGTAGAGATAAGATCAATTTTCACTTTATCTACCTCAATTCCCTTGGACCAGATGATGTGTCCAAGAACAATTCCCTTACAAACCATGAAATGACACTTCTCCCAATTAAGTACCAAATTCTTTTCTTCACATCTTTTCAGCATACATTTAAGATTTTCTAAGCAATCGCTAAAAGATGGACCAAAGACCAATAAGTTATCTATGAAAATCTTTAGATATTGCCCCACCATGTCAGAAAAAATACTCATCATGCATCACTGAAAGATGGCGGGGGCATTACATAGTCCAAATGACATCATTCGATAAGCAAATGTGCTAAAAGGACATGTGAACGTGGTCTTTTCTTGATCTTCAAGGGCTATCTCAATCTGATTGTAGCCCGAATATCCATCAAGGAAACAATAATAGGAATGACTAGTAAGCGTCTTTAAGATCTAATTAATAAAGGATAAAGGAAAGTGGTCCTTCCTCGTGACGGTATTCAACTTCCTGTAGTCAATGCACATTCTCCAAGCAATAGTAACTCTAGTTGGCACAAGTTCATTATTGGCATTGGCTACGATGGTGATTCCAAACTTCTTGGGAATCACCTGAGTTGGACTCACCCATTGGCTATCGAATATTGGATATATGATACCTACATCCAATAGCTTAAAAACCTTGACCTTAACCACTTCCTTCTAGGCATGTCTCTAAAGGGTCAGAGGATAAGGTCAAGAGTGTTCAATCTTCCACGAGTCAATCAGGTTAATATCGTGGAGATTGTCATCATCCTCTGACTGTTTGCCTGTATTGAAAAATATATTCAACTCCAATGTCATATTCCCGAAAGACATACTCATGACTCCATTCCTGCAATTAATGATTGCGGTTGAAGTGACAAGGAATGGGCGACCAAGAATGACGGGAATCTAAGTGCTCATGTCTACGATGGGTTGAGTATCTAAGATGATAAAATCAACCGGATAGTAGAATTTGTCAACCTAGACCAACACATCCTCGATTATCCCTCTCGATACATAGACTAAGTGATCGGCAAGTTGTAACGTGGTCTGGGTGGGTTTTAATTCACCTAGACCCAATTGCTCGTAGATCGAGTATGGGATCAGATTCACGCTCGCTCCTAAGTTAAGAAGTGCGTGCTCAATCCGGTAGTTCCCAATTACACAAGGGATGGTTGGGCTATCGGGATCTTTGTACTTTTGTGGCACATCTTGCTTTAGGATGACACTCACTTTTCAGTTAAGAAGATCTTCTTTTGAATATTTTGTCATCTTTTGGTCATATATAAGTCTTTCAGAAATTTAGCATATGAAGGTATTTGCTTCACGGCATCTAGTAGAGGAATATTGACCTTCACTTGCTTAAGCACCTCTAGAATGTCCTGAGAGTTAAAGAGAGGTTTTGGTGCTATCAACCGTTAGGGAAATGGGGCAATCGACTTCCCTTGAGGTTTCGATTCTAATTCTTGTGGGGCATGGCTAGATCCATCATTGTTGTCCTCTTCCGGGTCCTTAAGATTTTTAGCCCTAACCGGAATGGTTTTGTTAATGGTCTTCCCACTCCTAAGAGTGGTGATAAATTTAGCTTGCTCCATCTGATTTGAAGAGCTCGAGTCGCTAACTTCATATTGCAGTTTTGGATTGGGAAGGGGTTAAGCTGGAAGGCTCCCCTTGTTCCCAATCACGCTTTTAGTCTCAAGTCCTTGTATGGCCTTTGTGAGGTCTTAATGATTTGTAGCATACCTTGATTGAAAAGCTCTTGATTTTGAAGATGCTTTAAAACCAGATCCTCATAAGGTTTCACTTGATGTGAAATTTGATTAGGGAATCCTTGAGGTGTAGTAGTTTGTGTAACGCCTTGAATTTCGAGGGTCGAACAAAGCTCTACTCCCGAGATCCAACACATCGCTTATGCAATATGGATAATGATGTTCAGATTTTACCCAATTTAATTAGTTAAACATGAGTAGGATTATACTAAAATAACATATCATACTACAGATATAATTAAATTAAGCAAGCGGAATACTGAAACATATATATTTAAACATGAAAGTGTTTCACAACCTCCAGAGTATGAGTATGTAAATAGGCTGAATATATACATGTATTGTTTCAAAATATACAAAATGTAAGAATGTAAGATGTCCAACTAAGCCAAGTATCCCCGTGTTCCCATCGAATCAGTATGAGGTCTACGTAGACCCGTCTGAGAGCTGGAAATAGGAGAACTCTTCTTCCTCATCCATGAAGTCCTGCTCCGTCGCATACACTTCGTCAACACCTGCATCTAAACTAGATTTTGTTTGGTGTTTTAAAACACCGTCCCAGTGAAGGAGTGAGTGATCAACTCAGTGGTACTATAAGGCAAAGGTTAACATGTTATCAATTCAATCAAGCAGTAATTATAAAGCAACATAACAATCACTTCCTAACTACTCTTGTTAATGTAGGAATGAAGTGCAAGTAATGATGCATGCCCTCGCATCAAAGCTCCCTCAAAAAGTGACTTCGACAACCATTTTCGCATATGTCAGCACTCCAAAAAAAAGTGCAACTTCATCGCCAAAGGCACATTTAACTAATGCAATGCGATGCATGGTCGTGTTAGCAGAGTACTTAATTACAGTTTATTCATATAGCAGGTTTGGGAAGCTAAGGTACCTCCCTTTGTATCATTAACCTGAACCGAAGGATCCATTTAGGGTTATCAATCCTAGCTAATCACATACGATAGGCAAGTTGTAGGGCATCACTCTTAATGAAAAATAGTCGATAGGCAAATTCAAAGTTTATACTCGCGGCCACTATGGGGATGCTTGTCACCTCAGCTAAGCCGACAGCTCGAACATGGTACCCCATACCACCATGCCCAGTTCACGAGTCTTGGTTGCTCACTGGTCACTACGAGGAGGCTCGTCACCTCAGCGTAGGTCGACAGCTCGAACACGATGTCTCATACCACCATGCTCGGCTCATGAGTCTTAGCAGATTGTTGTATCATGGTTAGAGAGGATCTTTACATTGGAAAGGGGTACCTTAGATTCAAGCAATGGTGTCTATACATGGTAAACACACAATAGGTCAATCAGTTTGTTAGGCAAATCTGATTGGTACAGGCACACGCTGACTTAATTGACATGAAGCGCATAAGCACCCCTCGTGGCCTAACCACTGTCGACAATCGTCGGGCGACCCGGATTCATCAAATATACCCAACGTGGCGAGATTAATTTGGCCACCCGAATAAAGACTGTTACCGATTGCCTGGGTTACATTGTAGCCCCAATCTTACTCAGGCGCAGTAAGTAATACATGTGATAATCAATTCAACATTGAACAAATAGTCCAAGTGAAATCCTCATTTGAGCATTTCATCAAACACCTTGACCAGCATTTTATCATTCATTTGCATAGAAGCGAATATGATTGCATGAAAGAAACTATACATATGTATAAGGCAAGAAAGAACTCTATCTTAACACTCGTAATACATACAAATCATCAACAATTTCTCATTCGGGCAAATCATCAAACACTTAGATTACACTTCACCAAATACATAGACTAAGTTAGTTACAACATATATTTTAACAAATCCTTATACAGAGAGGTAAGCATACATGTAGCAACGATGAATCCTAGATTAGTAGTCATGGCAATCACAAATCATGTTAACATGTTCATTCAAACATTTCAACAAACACATGGGATGCATCTTTTATTTAACATAGTTCATACATGTATTTTATATCGAAAACGACGTATCTAAGACAATATGACAGCTAGGGGTGCACACGGGTCGGTTCAGTCCGGTTCTAGGGTGAAACTGGACCGAACTATTCCTAACGGTTCTACGATTTTCGGAACCTGAACCGGACCGTTAGCACCCTAGAACCGAACGGGAACCGGGCCGTGAAAAACGGTTCAGTTCCGGATCGATTCCATGGTTCCAGATAGAGACAGAGACAGACAGAGAGAGAGAGAGAGAGAAGAAATTCTGAAAGTGGGTGGAACCTGACAGAAGGAAATGCAGAACTTGGCTTCTTTTGTAAATCAATGTCAGATGGCCGCTCCAGGAAGTTTACCTTAGACTTATCATCAACACAACTATCACTGATTCCTCTCCTCAGAATTGCAAGCGCATCGGGAGATGCCACTGCCAATGCAGCAGAAAGAACGCAAGTAAGTCCACGGTTGATGTAGCATATGAGTTTCCATTCGTGTGGTAAGGGTGTTTAGAAGAAGCTTGGGAGGTGTTTGAAATGTTCAGATCTAAACTTCCTGGCACAGGCAACCTTGCAGAAGAGTTTGCAGTTGCGGGTAATGAGTTTATCTTACTAAGAATCTGGATGAGCTGATCTTTATTAGGGATCAAAGAACCATTAGTAGTTTTACTCGTATTATTCCTTGCAACAACTGTATATCCACGCACTTTTTTTTATCCACTGTGAGCATCATTTGTATATCCGCCTCTATGTGCGACAATCCCTTCTCAGCCATCTCTCTTTCACAAACCCTAGCTGTAGCGAGAGAGAGAGAGGGCAGAGGGAGGGGGTGCCGGTGTCTGGGACCAGGACGGTGAGAGAGAGAGAGAGAGAGAGAGAGAGAGAGAGAGAGAGAGAGAGAGAGAGAGAGGCGAGGGACTGAGGGAGTACGGCGAGAGAGAGGGCAGAGGGCAGGGAGTGCAGCGAGAGAGAGGACAGGGCGTTAAATGACTTAGGCATCTTTAGGGTTTTTTTATTTTAAATACATCGGTTCCACGATTCCTGTCACGAATTGGTTCTACGGTTCGGATATATGGTTCAGATCAACGGTTCGGTTCGGTTCTACAGGACCTTAAACCGGAACTGATCTGTAATCAACAGTTCAAAAAATTTGGGAACCAGACCGTTAGCACCCTGGAACCGGACTAAACCGGACCGATCCAACAGTTCCGGTCCGGTTACACGGTTCCAACGGTTAAATGTGCACCCCTAATGACAGCAATCAAATCAGACATAAATCATTAGCTGACATTGAAAGTATTGATAACCATAACCTAAACGTTTATAGTCCACACCTTTCGTCGGAATACTTGATTCAAACTCGATTCAACTATAAGTTTCTGAAAACGGAACATCGGGTACCTAGATGGTGAAACCGGTTAGCTAGGTTGGCAAACAACCATTCTAGATCTCAACCACGGTATTAGGGTTAGGATTTCTTACCCAAATCGTAGCCGAAATAGGTCATGTAGTGAAACGGGAAGGTGATTTGGTGCGTGGAGCCGTGGGAGAGAACTACTGCAACGATCTCCCAAAAGCCGTCCACACTCTTTCCTCTTTTCTCTTCTTTTCTCTCTCTCCCTTAGGGCTTTAAGGAAATTCATATATGAGAGAGATGAGGTGATATAAGGGCTATATATAAGCCCGGAAGTGATGCAAATGGCCCCAGGGCCACTATATACATGGGTTTTACCCTTTGGGCAACTGTTTTTGACAAACAGAGCTCACAGGGAGGCCCATTACTCACATACGTCAAGGGGTAAGTTCCTTGACAATGGATATATACCAGGATGTGGTTTCGATGCGATCGGATAAGCCGATCGACCGTGGAGGTCCTGGGTCAGATCAACTGTCATATTTACTCGATCGTGGCCATAAATATATGGATATGTGCAGGGAAATTTCCTTTTCCCATGGGTGAAGTTTGGTCAGAAATTGACGGTCTGAAATTCTCAATTTCGCGTGTGAGCGAATGACCCAATTCACTTAAGTTTTATTACATTTTCTGAAGATATTTGCGTTTCTCACACACTTCACTCAGAGCTCAAGTTGTGTGCTTCTGGACATTGTTTGGGCTCGATTTCTGCGATGGTTGTCAAGTCCAGTAGGATGGATTTAACCCTATAGTTTCACGATCATTAGACTCTTAGCATGCGGTCCAGGTCCGATACAGAGTTTCAACATACTCTCGGGAGCAACAGGCTTTTGGGAATTCTCCTAGGTCTTTATGTAGTATTGAGTCAGTGGTATTAATAGTTTTAGGCCTTCTCGTTTGTGGAAATGGTGGCCCATGCTTAATCCACTGATTATCTAGTTTAGTACTTAACTAATTTTCGCCTTAATTACGACATGAATACGATCCTTAGGTGATTCTGCCTGAGGTGGTACTCGGGTCCTTGTACGGATTTTTTCGAGACGTTACAATCTACCCCCCTTAAAGAAAAATTGTCCCCAAAATTAGTATCTTTTCGTACTCCTCGAGGATTTGAGGGTAGTTCTTACGGTCTTCGGCTTCCATTTCCCAAGTAGCCTCTTCCTCAGTGTGGTGTGTCCATAATACTTTCACGAGTGGGATAACCTTGCTGCGTAACACTTGTTCCTTCCTATCTAGAACACGTGTTGGCCACAATATATAGGTAGCATCTTCACTTAGCTGCACTTGCTCTTATTTAATAATATGAGTAGGGTCAGGAACATATTTCTTCAGCATCGATACGTGAAATACGTTGTGCACGCCTGCAAGTGGTGTGGGCAAGACGAAATGGTATACTACCACTCCCACTCAGTTTAAAATCTAAAATGGGTGAATAAATCTCAGCGTAAGCTTTCCCTTCTAGCCAAAATGAAGGACTCCCTTTATTAGGAAAACCTTAAAGAATACATGGTCCCCAACTTCAAATTCTAATTGTCTCTGCCTCGTATATGCGTAACTCTTCTGTCTACTCTGGGATGTAAGGAGTTGGCGCCTAATAATATCAATCTTTTCTGAGGTCGCCTGAACCAGGTCTGGGCCAACCAAGCTCTTCTCGCCAACTTCTGCCCAACAATGTGGAGCTCGGTAAGGGCGCCCATACAAGGCTTCGTAAGGAGTCATGTCAATGCTTGTTTGGAAGCTGTTGTTATAAGCAAACTCTGCATAAGGGAGATAATCATCCCAGTTGTCCTTGAAGTCAAGTACGCATGCTTGCAATATATCCTCGAGTATCTGATTTACCTGTTCCATCTGCCCATTGGTCTGTGGGTGGAACGCGGTACTGAACTTTAGTTTCACTCCCATTGCTTCTTGGATTCGAGTCCAGAAAATAGACGTGTATCGTGTGTCTTGGTCCGACACAATCTCTATAGGAACCCCATGTAGTCGTACTATCTCCTTGATGTACAGCTTGGGTAAATCATCTGTCGAATTAGAAACTCTATCGGGAGGAAATGAGCCGATTTCATCAACCGGTCCATAATCACTCAAATGGAGTCATGCCCCTTTCTCATCTTTGGTAACCCGAAAATGAAATCCATAGATATGAAATCTCACTTCCACTCTGTTGTGGGCATGGGCTAAAGTAAACCAGGAAGTCAGCGATGCTCAGCTTTAACTTACTGGCACGTGATACAAAATCTGCTATCTAGGCCTTCATGTTGTCCCACCAGTACGAATGCTTCACGTCTCGATACATCTTTGTACTACCTGGATGTATCATCAACTTTGAATTGTGTGCGGCTTATAGAACTTCTCTCTTCAAGTCATGGAGGTTCGGGACGCATAGGCGGCCATAATATCTCAAACCTCCATCTAAGTCAATCCTCCATTCGGATTCTTCACTGTCGCTTGCACGCTCTCTCATCTTTACCAACAGTTCATCTTCTCTCTGAGCCACAATGATTCGGTCATCGATAAGTGGCTGCACGTGGAAGTGCATGACGCTCTCGAATAGCTCCTCCACTGTCAGTTTCTGTTCGAAGTCTCATACAAACTCCACCATATTCCACTCTTCTATCATCAGTGGGGCTGCAAATTCTATAGTTTTCTTACGGCTCAACACAGCGGCCACAAGGTTAGCCTTGCCAGGATGGTAGGAGACTTCAAACTTAAAGTCTTTCAAAGTCTCCATCTAACGTCGTTGCCTCATATTCAGGTCCCTTTGTGTAAAGATGTACTTGAGGCTTTTATGGTCGCAAAAGAGCTCAAACTCCTCTCCGCAAAGGTAATGTCTTCAGAGCTTTAATGCGAAGATGACTGCCACCAATTACAAGTCGTGAGTGAGTTAGTTTTCTTCGTGTTTCCTCAACTGTCGTGAGGTATAGGCGATCACCCTATCCTTTTGCATAAGTACATAACCCAAACCGACTCGAGAGGCGTCAGTGTAAATGGTATATTTGACCCCTTGCTCTCGCAGTACTAGCACGGGTGCGGACGTCAGCTTATCTTTTAATTCCTGAAAGGTTGCTTCTTCTTTCTCGTTCCAAGCAAACTTAAGATCTTTCCGAGTAAGTTGAGACAACGGTCGGGCTATCTTGGAGAAGTCCTTAATGAATTAGCGATAATAATCGGTAAGTCCGAGGAAACTCCTCACTTCTGTAACTGAGTCGGGCTGCTCTCAGTCTTGCACCGCGGTCACCTTGGCAAGGTCCACAGTGGTTCCTTTCTTGGAAACCACATGCCCTAAGAACTTCACTTCTTCTTTCCATAAGTTGCACTTTCAATATTGTGCAAACAATTGGCTTTACCGAAGAGTATCAAAAACTGCTCACACGTGTTCTTCGTGATCCTCCCGACTCTTCGAGTATATCAAAATGTCATTTATGAATACGATGACGAATCGATATAGATACAACCAAAATACCCTATTCATGAGATCCATGAATATGGCCGGTGCATTTGTAAGTCCAAACGGCATCACGAGGAACTCGTAGTGCCCGAAGCTAGTTCTGAATATTGTTTTCTACATGTCTTTGTTTCTAACGTGCAACTGATGATACCTAGACTGCAAGTCTATTTTAGAGAAATATTGTGCCCCCTTCAACTGGTCAAATAGGTCATCTATCCTGGGTAAAGGATATTATTTCTTCACTGTGACGTAGTTTAACCTACGATAATTTATACACAACCATAGCGATTCATCCTTCTTGTTCACAAATAACATAAGTGCTCCCCAAGGAGATACGCTCGGCCGTATGAAACCTGAATTCAATAACTCATCAATCTGTTTCCTTAGTTCCTCCATTTCACACAGAGGCATACAGTACGTCGGTAAAAAGATAGGTGTCACTCCTGGCACAAGGTCGATGGTAAAGTCGATTTCGTGCTGAGGAGGTGGTCCAGGGATCATTGTGAGACCCATATCCTAAACCGTACCGTTTCGTAAGCTTCCGCAGTCCTCTCGGTCTAATTCTGGTAACTCGCGACCTATAATCGGTATTTGTGCGCGACCCTGAGTTGCATCCTGTCGATCTGAGTCGGCTCGGCCTAAGACTTGTATCATTGCGACCACGTCGTCGCCACTATTCTGATGCCGCGTCTCATGTGCCAAGATAATACCTGAGCCAGAAGATGTAGGCCTACGTTCAGTTCAAGGAAAACGTCACGTGTTGCAAATCCGTAGAGAATCCATCACATCAATCACTTCACTTGTTAAAATACACCCATCAAGTCAAGTACCCTATCCCATCCCCTAAGTACACTACACCATCCCCAAAGTTAACCTTTCCATCCCATCTCTTACACATCCCATCACTCCTTTCCCATCATCTCTCTCTCATTTTTCCTCCCAAGCAACCCACGTCTAAGCTCCCCATGAGAGAGCTAGTGTGGCCCACCTTCCTACCTCACATCTCCATCATTCAAAGTCCATCTCAATCATCAGAATCGTTTCCTTGGAGCTCTAGAGACTATAGGCAGATGAAGGAAGAGAAGATCAAAGGTGAGTGCTTCTCTCTCTCCCTCTCTTTTTCATTTGTTTTGTGTGTGAAGATGTGATCGTGTGGCCCACTTAATGAGTTGTGAGATGTCCAAACCGTTCATCAAATGGACCTCACCTTGATGTGTGTCTTATGCACACCATCCAAACATTTGGTGGCCCACCCTAGTAGCACGTCTATGGGTGGGGCCCACCTTAAATGTGTTATATGCAGCCGTCCAGCGTGAGCAGTAACGCCAGTAAAGTGTGAGTGGACAGTGGATGCACTAACACCAGTAAAAAAGGGGGGGGGGATTTGGGTGGGCCACTTGTGTAGGCCCCACCTTGATATATATTTTCAATCCAAGCTGTCCATCCCCTTTCCTACCTCATTCTAGGTGTTTAGCCGAAAAATGGAGCTAATCCGAGGTTTTGGCAGGCTATAGCATAGTAAACAGTTCCTTTACCGTTGAAAATCACCCTGCTATTTCTGTACCCCGAAACATGCTCGATATTGGGCTCGTTTGGTCTGTCTTGACCAATAAGAACCAATGGGTAGGGTTGATTTTGTTGATGTGGGCCCCACCTGTGAAAAACCTAAAAAAGATAGGTTTAAAAAAATAAAAATAATAAAATATACGCAGCAGGCGCAGCTGCTGCATGGACACTACAACAGCGTCCTATTGCTGCGTGGGCAGTGGGCAGGGGTCCTATACGTGGGCCCACCATGGTGTGTGTTGGACATCCCCACCGTGCATAAGGTGGGCCCCTTTTTGCTATGAACCCCACCTTAAAAATCAGCCTTATATGATACTCAGGCTGCCCACATCATAGGAAATAGCGGGATTGAACGTCAGCCATTGTAACCTTGTTTGGGTATTATAGAAGTTTTGGATTAATATGAAATTTGTTTCTCCTTTTCATCCAGGCCCATGTGATCATATTAATGGGTTGGATTGTAAATAGACATTACGGTGGGCCCCACGTGGAACCCACCACGAATTATGTGTTTTATTCACACCGTCCATGGCCGTGGACGGTAGAGCCTACATTGATGTATGTGTTTTATTTACACCATCCACAGCTGTGGACGATGGAACCCCACCTTGGCCTATGCGTTTTATCCACATCGTCCACCCCTGGATGGTGGGACCCACTCCATGATGCATGTGTTGCATCTAAACCGTCCAACCATTTTGAAGCCCGTCTTAAGGTTTGAGACTAAAAATGAGACAGATCCAGTTATTAGGTGGACCACACTACAGAAAATAGTGGAGTGAATGCCTACCATTGAAACCCCCTTTGGGTTACAAAAGCTTTGGATCAATATGATATTTGTTTCTCCCTAGGTCCTTGTGACCATGGGAATCGTTTGGATGGAAATTAAAAGTTGTGGTGGGCCCACTAGAATTTGAAAGTGGGAAATTAATATCACCACTGTTAGTTGTAGTATGGTCCAGATGATCTTTGGATATGATTCATTTTATTGTTTTGGATATGATTCATTTTATCTATTTATTCATTTATTTAATGCTCTATAATGATCTCTATTGACGGATGATTGATTCGGCCCATTCAAGTCGACCCTTTGACTCGGCCCACTCGACTCGGCCCATTTGATCGGCCCATTTGCTCGACCCACTTGCTATATATGAGGCCCATGTGATTAGGCCCATCTTAATGTATTTATGGCCCGTTCTTTAGGCCCACCTTGACATATATAAGGCCCATTTGAGTAGGCCCATCTTGATATGGTTATGGCCCATCCGTTGAGGCCCGCCTTGATATGTATAAGGCCCATTTGAGGAGGCCCATCTTGATATGGTTATGGCCCATCCGTTGAGGCCTACCTTGATATGTATAAGGCCCATTTGAGGAGGCCCATCTTGATATAGTTATGGCCCATCCATTGAGGCCCACCTTGATATGTATAAGGCCCATTGTGATATGTATTAGGCCCATGATGCATTGTATTCGCACTGTCTGTCCACTCGATGGACGTGTGGTCCGCCTTAATATATGATTTCATCCACACCGTCTAGGGACAGGGGACCACCATGATGTATGCCTTATCCACGCTGTCTGTTGGACGTGTGACCCACCTGATGTATGCATCCTATATCCATGTCAACCATCTGGTGGGGGCCCATTTACTACATGTACAGGGCCCACCTATTGTGCATTGGTACGACCATTGATGCGGCCTAACTGATGTATATTGAGGCCCATGGGTCGTAGCCCATTGTGATGTATATTTGAGGCCCAGATATGAGGCCTATTGCGATGTAATTGTGACCCATATGATGAGGCCTGGTATGATGTATCTGAGACTCATTTGGTTAGGCCCAATGAGGTATATTTATGACCCATAAGATGCGGCCCATTGTGATGTATATAATCCCAGGTATGTGGCCCGTTATAAAGTATTTGTGGCCCATTTGATGAGGCCCGATGTGGTGTATATGTGGCCCTAGTATGAGGCCCATTCGATGTATATTAGGCCTTTATGTGAGGTCGCGGGCCTACTATACGTTTGGCTCCATATGGGTCACTCAATGGGAGCAGTGTTGGTTAAATGTCCACATTGATGGGCAGTGATAGTTAAATGTCCATATTGTGACTTTCCTTTAGTCCTGGATAGGCTCATTTTCGTCATCCTCTAGTGGGTTACCCCAAACAAATGGGCCCCATTAATATTGCTTGGACCATCATTGGCCATTCATTTATGAATCCCTGTCTTAAGGCCGATTCCGATTGATGTGGCTGATTTACCGATTTCTGATTATCGATTGCCGATAATCGATTAAGGTCGATTATCGATCAATTCTGATTGTCGTGGCCGATTATCGTGACCGATTGCCGATTCCGATTGACGTGGCCGATTTACCTATTTTCGATTGTCGTGGCCCATTTGATGTATATGAGGCCGAGTATCGAGGCCGACTCTGAGTGTCGATTCCAATTGTTAACGCCGATTTCGAATGCTGAGGCCGATTGTCGAGACCTATATGATATATACGCGACCCATAGTTGAGGCCTATGTGATGTGTATTCAGCCCGTGTTTAAGGCCTAATGTGAATAGGAGGTCTATGTAATAAGGTCCACATGTCATGTATTTGAGGCCCATGAGCAGGGCCCATATGCCATGCATTTGAGGCCCATGAGCAAGGCATATTGTGATGTGTATTAGGTCTATGATGCATGGCCTATTTGATGTATTCGAGACTCATGTGCTGGGCCCACATGTCATGTATTTGAGGCCCATGAGCAGGGCCCTATATGCTGAGGCCCACCTATTGTGTATATGTGGCCCTTGAGTAATGCTCGTTGTGTTGTATATTAGGCCTTTGTGTGAGGTGTGGGCCCATTATATGTTTGGCTCTATGTGGGTCATTCCTTGGAGGCGATGTTGGTTAAATGTCTACATTGTCGAGGCCGATTGTTGATGCCGGTTGATGATACCGATAATGAGTATGTGATAGCATAGCATCATGATATATGCCCATATACATCATCTACAAGTTTATTATGAGATGTGGTTGACCATTGTATATGACATTGGGCAGGTTGTTATAAGACTTCCAAATAGGTAGAGGTTATCTCACATGAGCGCACAGTATGCGCAGGATTGATGCATGACTGGATTATATGACTCATGCTTCTTGCATTGTGATTACTGCACGCCCTAGCGACATCAGGGCCGTAGCCTCCACAGGCATATCGTGGATAGCCAGATGGGACATCGAAAATCTGTTACCATTATCAAGCTGCCATAAATAGCCCTGAGTGAAAATCCCTAAACCCTCTTGGTACTAGAGGACGCCCCAACATCGAGACTGAGTGGATACATGAGCGCTCGAGTGCCGAATACCAGGAAGTTGCGTCTCCCACTGTGTCATGGTCAGTTGGGAGAGGGTGTGGCCTTACCCGCTCGAGCGTAGGGAGCATTGCTAGGCTGAGTTTGACTAGCTCGTGAATGGGTCCGCTATCGATATAGGTATTGACAGACTATTGGCCAGGTGAATAGTGAGGTTTCTTACGCTCACTTGGACTGTGCGGCTGGGAGAGCAGCAGTGCCATTTGGAGTGTACTAAACCCCAATGATGATCTCAAAGATGAACAGTACTGATATGTGGACTTATTGAGCAGGAGTTGCATACTCATTCATTCTTTCTTTCACTATGCACTCAGGCTGGTGGTGTGCAACTATTTGTTACGTGTACCTTCGCAATGACCAGGATTTCGGTTGGGGCGCGCGACTAACCTAAGATCAGGAGTTTACCAAATTGAGTCTGACTATCTAAATTAGGTATGAGACTAGTTTGGATAGAAGTTCCTTGTGATGGACCTCATAACCTGCGATACTACGTACTATCATCCTGACTTCACACTCCGGCATGGTCGTTCCATTCGCACCGCATATTGCATTACATTCGCAGCATATGGCATTTTGGGTTACTCATGTTTCTGCATTTATATAGTTTAGATACAGCATCTGATATTCGACTATTTATGACTCCTCATTTGTGTAGTTGATCTTATTGCGTATTCTGATATTGTATGACTCATGGGTCTGTCAATATTTTTGCTTACTCTGATAACGTATGATTCATGACCTTGCGCCTATTTCAACATTGTATAATTATGACATTGCGTTGAATACTTAGCACTTATCTTGTGCACACACTTTCACCACCTACTAAGCTTTTTATAAGCTTATGCACGATAGATGCATGCAGGTGGCGTTAGGTTGTAACAACGTTGAACTTGGAGCGTGAATCGGACCTCTGGAACTTTGATTTTCGATTTATGTATTTCCCTTTCAGCACTGTATTCAGATGTATTATATTAGTGGATATGTGATAATGATGTTGCCTTTGTGATTTGGGTAAACTTGTGGTTATGCTTGTTACGAGTTAAATGTACAAAAAAAATAATTTCCTTGTAAGATCCTAGGATCGGAATCTGGCGTATGAGTGTTAGAAGCGGAGAATGGGGTACTACGGAGGCTGTTAGCACCGGATTCGGTGACCGGGATTCTTGTGAGTCCAATCTCCGAGTTTGGGGCGTGACAATCGTTTCGAACACGTCCGTGAAGTCTTGGACCACTGGTGTGTCCCCAAGTGACGGACCATAGTAATTTTTCAATAGGGAAGCATAACAACTAATGAGGTAGGGCCAACTGACCTAAACTAGAAAAGTGAAGGTTGTGCCCTCGGGCCCATGGGCTGTCACTAATCTAGTTTCACGGTCGATCTCTGCCTTCATTTCTGTCACGCCCCGAACTCGGAGACCGGGCTCACAAAATTCCCGATCACCGAATCTGGCACCGATAGCCTCCGCAGAACCCCATTCTCGGCTCCCAGCGCCCATACGCCAGGTTCCGATCCTGAGATGCTACAAGGAGGATTTCTAATAATCCATTTGATTCGTAATGAGCATAACCAAGCATAACCCACGAACAATAACCACAAGAACACCATCACAAAATCCACTATGAACAAAAACTTTGAATACAGTGCGTAGAAAGGGAAATACAAGGTAGTGCAAATAACAAAAAAAAACTCCAAAAGCTCGGCGGCACGCTCCAACTGCGGCGAGACTACAACTGCGTCCTGGCGTCACCTGCACGCATCAATCGTGCATAAGCTTATAGAAAGCTTAGAGGGCGGTGTAAGTGTGTGCGAACGTGCTCAGAATGCAATGCCGGAGTAATGCGAAATCATGCTGATGAGTACGAAATGCAACTAGCCGTACCAAGGCTATGCAGTACAAGATGTGAATGCTATCGGCCATACCAAGGCCATGCGATGCAATATGTAAGTCAAGCATGTCAATCCTCATACCAATGCAACTCCTCACTAGAGCATCAAATCAGTACGGTTCTCAGTATGGATAATCACCGGGGTTCAGTACACTCCAAATGGCACTGTCTCTCTCCAAGCAGCACAGTCCAAGTGAGCGTAAGAAACCTCACTATCCGCCTGGCCAATAGTCAGCCAATACCTATGCGGCACGTCGATAGCGAACCCATTTCCGAGCTGGTCAAACTCAGCCTAGTAATGCCCCCTGCTCTCGGGCGAGTAAGGCCACCACTCCTTTCCAACCGACCACGACACAGTGGGAGACGCGGCCTCATGGTATTCGGCCCTCATGCGCTCATATATCCACTCGGTCTCGACGTTGGAGTCATCCTCTGGTACCATCGGGTTCAGGGACTCTCACCCAGGGACATCTATGGCGCCCCAATTGCTTGGAACAAGATTTTTCGGTATCCAACCAGCCACCCACGATATATCTGTGGAGGCTATGGCCCTGATGTCGCTAGGGCATATCTCAATCATACAGATGCAAATGCATGAACCACACTACCAATCATGCAACCATCCTGCGTGAAACACGCGCTCATGTAGGGCAACTCCGCCTATCAGGGAGCCCGTAAATAGTCTGCCCGAAGGCATATGCTATGATCAGACACTCCTCATCTCAAGCATACATATGATGCGTATGATCGTGAATCATGGTGCTGTGCTAAACACGTTATAAAGCAATAAACTATCCTCTCAATGAAGATGGTCCTAGATGGCCTACATGAAACAGATATGGGCCTATCAGTGGCCTTAGGGAGAGTTATAATGTGGACATCGAACCAACATTACTCGTACAATGTGGACGTCAAACCAACATTGTCCCCAAGGCTCGGCTCACCTCAAATACCATTAAATAAATCCTGGTGGAATCACACATTGCAATGTGCCTTAGGTACATCCCACTGGGCCCTAAATACATCAAATGGGCTGTATCTCATAGGCCTTATATTCATCAAGTGAGCCACCTCAATGACTCTCACCCATGGGCCCTAGGTACATTGCAATGAGCCATCATCCATGGGCCTGAGAATGTATTAAATTGAGCCCAATCACATAGGCTCAGTGTGTATCAAATGGGCCTAATCACATAGGCCTTATATATATCAAAGTGGGCCTCAATATTGGGCCCATATACATGCCAAGATGGGCCTAAATACATGGGCCCATATGCATCCAAGTGGGCCTCAAGTAAGGCCCGCCATAACATTTATTCTCCATTCAAACTATTCATAAGGTCACATGGGGCTAGGCCTACTGAAATGTTTATTTGGCACCCAAACTATTTATGAGATCAAGTGGGCCAGGGCCCACTACAAAGTTTATTTGACCGCCAATGTCCCAGGGCCCACGGTCGGGGAGGGGGGCCCACAGGAATGTTTATTTGCAATCTAACCTATCCATGAAGTCTCGTGGGCCTAAGGCCCACTGTAACGTTTACTTGCCATTCAACCTGTTCATACAAACACGTGGGCCAGGAGGGCCCACCATAATGTTTATTTCCCAACCGACCTGTTGATCAGGTCACACGGTCAGGGCCCATCGTGATATTTATTTGCCGCCCAGACACGCCACGGGTCACGCGGACTAGGGAGGGTGCAGGGACCACCATAACATTTGTTTGCCACCAACCTGTTGATGGGAGTCACACGGTCAGGGGTCCCACAGCGAGGTGGTTCACAAATCCAACCCATACATTATGTGTGTCCCACCTGTAGGAGGGTCCAGACCAAGTTTCAGCCACATCCAAACCTCAGGTAGGCCCCACCAGACGTTTATATGTTTTAAGCATGTCTTCACGTGATTTTAGATGGTATGGCCCACCTGAGTTCCGTATACGGGTGATTTTGGGGCAGGACCTTTTTTTAGAAGGGGGGGCCCACAATGGACGGTCTTGATGTCCGAAACGCATCATGATGGGGCCCACAACTAGGGCCCGTGGGTCAGCCCAGATCGTCCGCCCGCCTGCTGCGGCGTCTGCAGCAGCAGCGTCTGACGCTGCTGCCTTTTTTTTTTTTTTTTTTTTGTTTTGGGGCCCATCGAGATGTGATTCACAATCCAGCCCACCCATTAAGTGTGTCCCGATTTTCAGGCCGTCCAGACTAAGTTTCAAATGCATCCAAACTCCAGGTGGGTCTCACCAAGTACTTTTATATGTTCTGGCGTGTCTTTACATGGTTTTAGAGGGTATGGCCCACCTGGTGATCGGATCATCTTGAAACTTCGGCTCAACGCCTAAAATGATCTGAAGATCAGAATGGACGGTGTGGATCAGTATCATACGTCAAGGTGGGGCCTGCATGAGCAGCCCACACTAAAAGTAACTTAAACCTTTTTTTTTTCTTTTTGCATGTCAGCGTCCTTCACGTCCAGCGTCCAGAGACGCTGGACGGTATACACCACCTCATGGTGGGTCCCACATACACAGACCCCATGGTGGGTCCCACATGCACGTGGCCCACCATGCACATATATATATTAATATATATTATAATAATAATATAATATACTATATATATATATAAATGAAGGGTGGGTTTCACCTGAAATGCGGTGGACCACACCGTCTGATGGATGGAGTGGATTTAACATACTTTGGTGGGGTCCACAACATTCAAGGGGAAAAGAAAGAAAGAGAGAGATAGAGAAAGAGACAAGAGAGAAAAGGCGATGATGGTGGGGCCCCGCCACTATGGGCCCCACATGATACAATTCATACACAAAAAAATGGGTCCCACCAACAAGTGGCCCTAAGAAAAGAAATTTAACGGTGGATCACCCACCTTGTTGCGATCCTCCTTGCTCCCTTGGCTTGAAAACTCCTCACCTACGGTTCTTATGGACGTCGATCGGGTTTTAACGGTGCGGATGATGATCGGACGGTTGAGATGGAAGATGAGGAGGTGGGCCACACTTAGGATTTTGGAGAATTTTTTTGGGAAGCTTGGAGATTGCTTGGACGTATGAGAGGGAGAGAATGGGAGAATGAGAGAGAAGAAAAAAAAGAAATAAAATAAAAGGAGAGGGAGGGATGGAGGGATGATGTCATGGGCATGGGTAGAGTTGAAAAAGAGAGAGAGAGTTGACTTGGGCTTGCTTGTGTAAGAGAGAGGCATGGGTTGTTGTACTTGGGTAGGTGTGACTTGACTTGAGTGATTGATTTGATTGATGGGACATCTCGTAGAGATTCCCTCGAGATTCCCAACGTGCGGCGTTTCTTCGAACCGAACGCTGACCGACATCTTCTAGCCTGGGTATCGGGTCAGTGCGTGAGTCGTGGCGTTAGAACCGCGGCGACGGCGCGGTCGCCAAGGTACAAGTTTCGGATCGAGCCGCCTTCGGTAGGTAGGACTCGGCTTAAGATCGTGCGCAACATCGGATATGAGTCGAGGATTGCCAGAATTCGACCGGTAGGATCGCGGAAGCCTACAAAACTGTACGGACTAGGGTACGGGTCTTACAATTTCAGTGAGGCAATCCATGCCGAGGATGACGTCGTAATGATATATCATGGTGACAATCAGGTCAATGCACACCACTCTGCTTCCTAAGTCAATCGGGCAACTCTTACAAAGCTTAGTGGCATCTGTGAAGGTTCTTGCTGCTGCGATGACTCTCACCCCAACCATAGGGGTAGAGTTCAGCCCTAATCGCTTGACTGTATAGTATGCTATCATTGAAATAGTGGACTCAATGTCCACCAACAGAAATACAGGTGTACCTTGGATATGGCCGGTGACTTCAAAGGCTAGCGGTACTGCAACTGCTAATTCAGAGGCTTCGGCCGTGAGTGCATGTACTCCTGCTTGTTGTGGATAGTTGGGTTGCACTGCCATAGGTCGTTGAGACGGCCTATTTCGAGGTGCATGAGGTCTATAGAATGGTTGTGCCGGTGGTGCAGATCGTAGGGGTGGAGCTGAAATAACATGTGGTGGTTGGCAGTTGACCTTCTGAGGCAGCGTAAAGCCGTTGTCCTTCATCTTGGTAAAACAAAAGGGTTCGATATGGCCCGCCTTGTTACAATAGATGCACCAAAGATCAAGTCGCCTCTGCTGAGCCGACAGAGTCATTGGTCTGAGAGCCGAATTCATACATGGCATCTTATCGAAAAACGATTGGTTCTGTAATTTAGGCCGAGGCCTGGTTCTCCTCGAGCTTCTGCTTTAATTGGGCCTGATTTTTCTCAATCCTGGCCATGTGGGCTTCTAGGGCGGCCTGGTCATGGAGGTCCTTAGGAGCGGTAGGAGGTCCCCCATCTAAGCCCTAGGCCTCCACTTCTTCTTCATATCCCTCTTCTCTGTTGTCTTCCTCTTCTTCACTGGCTTCCTCTTCTTCACTGCCTTCCTCATCTTTAATTTCTTCTTCTATCTCATCCCCGTACTCATCAATTCTGGTCTAGCGTTGCCTGGGGCCTATCTTCATATTGTTGTGTGTAGTCTCACTAATGAAGTGGATAGGCGCGAGGTTATCCATGTGAAGCTTAAATCTAAAATTTCAGGCGATGTTGCAGATGAGTCAACCGAATGGGAGGGATGCATCCCCCCGTGTAGATCGTGCTGTACTGATTATTTGAGATAAGGTGAGAGTAGGCAAGCACACTTTCTCCCCCTGTCCAACTCTATACATGAAGTCCACCATAAATCGAGTGCATTCTGTGCGGTTATTCCACCTATGATACATGTTGTACGTGCATATATGGTGGAGCAAGCGAAAATCTTCCATCATACGAGTCGATGCGAGACTGTTCCCTCGCCTCTAACTAACAAGCTGGCCGCAAAGGAAATGTGTGCGGTGATTCCTCCCCCGTTCACTAGTGAGATTAGTCTCGCTGGCATGCACCACACTACGTTCTAATCCCATAATACATGTCATGACATCCACATCGACCCTAGATTCGGTTCTTCCCAACAGTATGGTAAACTGGAGAGGCTCAAGGGTTGGGTCTCGAATGTGTGCGTAGAAGACTCGTACAGTGCCCTCACTAGCATGAGTTTTACCTTCAAACATGGGACCCCACCCCTTCTCCAGGAGAAGGTCGATTACTGGATACAACCCAAATAGCTTCTCATCAATATGAGCTTCAAATACAACCTTGCGATCATGGTACTTACCGAGCTCGGCGCCCGCCGGTAGAGACCTCTCTATCAGGATTCAGGGGTCGAGATCCCGTCTCGACCTCTGCTCGACGTTTGCACTTGTCTCGGTACTCGTCTTCTTTGTCGGTAAAGATGTTTTTACCAATGGACATAAAACATCGACAAAAATCTGATATAATGTTATTACCAACGAAATTGTTTTCGTCGGTAAAAAGTGTTTTTCCTGACGGTCAGCAACTGTCGGCAAAAATCTGATACAATGTTATTACCAACGAAATTATTTTCGTTGGTAAAGGTGCTTTTACCGACGGACATAAATCGTTGGCAAATTTTTAGTACAATGTTATTACCGACGAAAATATTTCGTCAGTAAAACTGCTTTTCTCAACATCCAAATCATCTGCAAAAATCTGATACAATTTTATTACCGACGAAAATTAAGTTCGTTGGTAAAATTGTTTTTCCCGACCAACATAAATTGTCAGCAAAAATCTGATACCATTTTATTACCGATGAAAATTAAGTTCATTAGTAAAAGTGTTTTTACCAACGAATATAAATCAGAGCGAAAAATCATCGGTTGGAATTTTTTGACAAAAAATAAAATTTGATAGAATCTTATTACCGAAGAAATTATTTTCGTCGGTAAAGGTGTTTTTCCCGACGGACATAAATTGTCGAAAAAAATATGATACAATGTTATTATCAACAAAAACTATCGGTAACTAATTTTCCTGATGGATATAAATCGTCGGCAAAAATCTGATACAATTTTATTACCGACGAAGTTAATTTCGGTGGCAAGTGTTTTTCCCGACGGTCAGAAAAAATCTTTAAAATATTTTTACCGACAATTATTTTCATCTGTAAGTGTTTTTATCGACGGAGATAAATCGTCGGCTTGAATTTTTTGATAAAAAATAAAATTTGATAGAATCTTATTACCGACGAAATTATTTTCATCGATAAAGGTGTTTTTCCCGACGGACATAAATCGTCGGCAAAAATCTGATACAGTTATTACCGACAGAAACTAATTTCGTCGGTAAAGGTCATCGGCAAAAATCTGGTACAATGTTTTTACTAACGAAATTAAATTTCATCGGTAAAAGGTATTTTACAGATTTTGGAGTTGTAAAGGTCTTGCAGATTTTGTGTGTGCGGCGGTGTGTGCGTGTTAAAAAAAAAAAAAAAAAAGTTTCGTAGGGCCACCTTAATGTTTAGCTTAATAGAAAATACATCTAGCTTAAAAACTACTTTTCATTTTTTTTTTTCTGAATTTTTTCCACCACATAAGTCTAGCTCAATAGAAAATAGGAAATACACTCCACTAATTTTTTGAAAAACAATAAAATTTTCTTGTAAAATTACCTTTGCACATGTTGCCATGGAAATTCTCTCCTAAATAAATTGCCCAAAACACAACCCACTTTTAATGCACGAAGCTTTTTTTTGGTCCATTATAAATTTTATGTGATAGATCCACTACCCATCAATTTTTCCAGATCACTGTAGAGTATTAGCCAAAAATAATAATGCACATTCAAAGTTTAAGTGGACCGCACCACAAAAATTAGTGGGAATTGAACAACTACAGTTGAAAGCTTCGTATGGTCCACCGTAAGGTTTATTTTTCATCTAACCTTCTCATAAGTTCATGCCGATATAAATGAAAGGAAAACAAAAATATCAGTTTGAACAAAGCCTTCTATAATTCTAACAAGTTTTCAATGTTAGGGATGCAATTTCCAGAATTTTTCTATAACGTGGCTTACTTGAGTCTTATATTTAACTCATTTTTTAAAAAAAATATCTTTTGTCCTAAAATATTATAAAAAAGGATGAACGATGTCATAAAACATATACATCAAGGGAGGTCCCACGGAGCCTTCACAAGACGTCTGTCAAACATGGATAGCCTAGACGTTGGCGATAGCGAGTTGGCCACTGTATAGTGCTCTATGGGCATCATTATAATGTATGTGTTTTATGGACACTGTCCAGCTATATTTTTCAGGTCATTTTATGAAATGAGTCCAAAATTGAAACATATACAAATCTTAAGTGGACCACACCATAAGAAAACTGTAGTGGTTGAACGCTCACCATTAAAAACTTCATGGGCTAGCTATAATGTTTATTTAGCATCCAATTTGTTGATGAGAGTCTTTTATGGCTTTAAGAAGTTTCCAATGTGTAAGTCCCGTGTCCTAGACTGTATCGTTCCGTAGGCTTCCGCGGTCCTCCCTGTCAAATTCCGGCGACCCGTGACCTGTAAATTTCATTTGTGCTTGGCCCTGAGTCACACCCTGTACACCCGAGTCTATTAGACCCGAGACCTATGTCATTGCGACCATGTCGTCGCTACGATTTCAATGCCGCGTCTCGTGCGTCAATCCGATGTCTAGATCCCAAGATATGACCCGTGCACAATCATGGTGGTGGACCGCATGTTGTGGGCCATTTGTACACGTTTCCCCATAATCATAATAAGGATGATGTCATCCTAGGAATGACATCACCCTATTCTACAACCTAACCTACCCCCTACCCCTAGCCATAACTCCTTACAAGCAACCACTCCTCCCCTTTTCCCCATAAGTCAACTTTCCCATCACCTCACCATCTCTCTCCCATCACTTCTCTTACATCACTTCCTCTCTCATTTCTCTCCCATCACTTCTCTTACATCACTTCCTCTCTCATCTCTCTCCCATCACTTCTCTTACATCACTTCCTCTCTCATCTCTTTTTCTCCAAGCAATCCCTCCATGGAGCAACCCACGTTTATGGCTCCCATGAGAGATCTAGTGTGGCCCACCTCCCTATCTCCCATCTCCACCATCCAATGATCATCTCCACCGTTGAAAAGGATGCTAGAAGGCTTGAGGACCCGAAGGATTGAAGGAGTCGATCTAGAAGTGGGTGCTTTTCTCTCTCTCTCTCTCTCCCTCTCTCTTTCAATATTTTGGTGTGGTGATATGGTCGTGTGGCCCACCCAGATGTAACCCCACCTGGATGTATGTGATGTCCAAGCCGTCCATCAAATGGACCCCATGGCCGTCCAAACCATGTGGGCCCTACCTAAATGGGGATGGGAAAAACACAAATATCATATTCATCAAGTGGGCCACGTCCACGTGGGACCCACCAGCTGTGGTCCCCACACGTGGGACCCACCTTCATGTTATGAATACCCACGCCATCCGTCCAGCGTCTTGTGGAGAGTGAATTAACAGTGAGGTGTATTCACTGAAAAGCAATTTGGTTTTTTTTTAGGCTTTTGGATGAGCCACTCATACAGGCTCCACCTTGATGCATTGATCCAATCCACACCGCCCATCCCATTCCCTAGACTATTTTAGGCATCGAATCGAAAAATGAAGCTAATCTGAATTCCAGGTGGGCCATACCACAAATACTAAGGGTTGGGTTACCCACGTCATTTCTTACCTTTTTGCATGGGAGGTTTGGAGTGAGTTTTCACTCATGGGACCCATATGGATGTATTTCTTAGATCCACATCATACATCCACTTTCTAGCACATTTTAGCCGTGTAGCCCAAAAATCTACTTGATCCTACTAACAGGTGGACCACACCACAACCGATGGTGGTAGTAGGAGCACCCGCTCACGTAAACCATGCGGACATGGGTGGGGTCGTCCAACCATGGACCCCATCTTGATGTATATGTTTACCATGCCGTCCACCGTCTTTCCCATGTAGTTTTAGGCTATTAGTCGAAAAATGAGACAAATCTTAGTTCTTAGTGGACCCCACCAAGGGAAACAAATTCCCACCATTAGAACTTTCTAATACCTACTGTTGTGTGTATAAGTGGTGGACCTATCCATCATTAGACTCCTTTGCTCCATAGAGAGCTGGTCGATATAATAGACGAAATGGATTATTTACTAGTGGGCCCCACATAGTAGAACAAAATGGAAAAAAAAAATTAAGGGAAGAAAGAGAAGAACAAAAAGAAATAAGTCCCTGGATGTCCAGTGACGGAGAGGGTGGGAGCCTTACTTGGCTGCCACCACACGTGGACCCCACCGTGATATGTGTTGAACAGACACACCGTCCATTTTGTAGGCCCCCTTAGGGAAGTGGCCCCCACCAAAAATCAATCGTATACATGGCTCAGGTGGCCCACGCCATAGGAAACAGCAGGATTGAGCAGGTGCCATGGAAACCCATGTGGGTATTCATAGAAGTTTTAGATCGTGATGAAATTTGTTTGTCATCTTTACTTAGGTCCGTGTGACCTTACCAATGGGATGGATTGCAAAATAACATTATGGTGGCCCCACATGGAACCGGCCATTGATGTATGTGTTTTGTTCACGCCGTCCACGGCTGTGGACGGGGGAACCACCAAGGTGTATGTGCTCTGTCCGCATCGTCCAGTGTTTGGACGGTGGGACCCACCATGATATACGTGTCCTATCCACTCCATCTAGCCATTTAACTGGTGGGCCCACATCAAGGAAATAGTGGTGGATTGAACGTCAGCCATTGAAACCTTTTGGGACAGAAGTTTTGGATTAATATGAAGTTTGTTTCCCTTTTTATCTAGGTCTGTGTAATCCTGTGAACGGGTTGGATTGCAAATAAACATTGTGGTGGGCCCCAAGTCTAGGTGACCGTACCAACAGGTTGGGTGGAAAGTAAACACTACTGTGGGCCTGGGTCTGTATCACCTTACCAACACGTTGGATGGAAAATAAATGTTATGGTGGGCCACACGTGTGGACCCACCTTATGAAGTGGACTGGCTGGCGTGCCGCACACCAGCTATACAGCTGGTGTATGTGACGTCACCAAGTTACATGGGCCCCACTTGTTTCACCCTCGCCGTCCATCTATGGGACCCACCATGATGCATGCGTTGCATCCAAGCCAGCCAACCATTTTGAAAGCTCAATTTATGGCATGAGCTAAAGAATGAGTCAGATCCCTAGTTCAAGTGGGTCCCCACCACTAGAAAATAGCGGGGATAGTGACATTCACCGTTCAAACTTCTTAAGGGCCACGATAGTTCCGATCAAGCTAATGTTTTTGCCTTCACTTCATCTATTTCCATTATTGGGCCCTATAGGATTTTAACGGTGGAATCATTGTCACTACTATTATTTGGAGTGCGGTCCAGCCGATCTTTTGAGATAATTCATGTATATATATATATATTATAACTTGTTGTGTTTGTGGCCGTTGTTGAGGCCCACCTCGGTATATACAAAAGGCCCATTTGAGGAGGCCCACTTTGATATATTTGCGGCCCGTTGTTGAGGCTTACCTTGATGTACATAAGGCCCACGTTATGAGGCCCGTTTGATGTATTGGAGGCCCATGAGTGAGGCCCCATTTGGATGTGATGTATTAGGGCCCATGGGTTAAGGCCCATCGTGATGTATTAGGGCCCGTGGGTTGAGGCCCATTGTGATGTATTCAAGGCCTATGGGATATGGCCCATTTGATATGCATGGGACCCAATTGGTGTGGCCCACTTAATATACCTAAGGCCCATGTGATGGGGCCTATATTGATGTATTATGGCCCGTTGTTGAGGCCCACCTCGATATTTATAAGGCCCATTTGAGTAGGCCCATCTTGATGTATTTGTGGCCCATGGGTTAAGGCCCATTGAGATGTGTTTGGGGCCCATGGGTTACGGCCCATTGATATAACCCACTTGATGTGGCCCACCGTGACGTATATTAGGACCATGTGATGTAGCCCATTGACGCGGCCCATCATGATGTATTTTGGCCCATGTGCGGGGCACACCTGTTTATATCTTTAGCCCATGTGATGGGGCTCACCTATTGTGTATTTATGGCCCATTAGCGAGGCCCATTGTACTGTAATTCCGACCCATATGTCGTGGCCCGTTGTGATATATTTCTAGCCCATATAATGTGGCCCATTGTGATGTAATCGAGGCCCATTGATGTAGCCCACTTGATGTGTATAAGGCCCATGAGTAAAGCCCACCTATTGTGTATTTGAAGTGCATGGTTTGTGGCCCATATGATGTATTCGAGGCCCATGTGATGCGGTCTATAGTGATGTATACTAGGCCTTTCTGCGAGGCCATGGGCCCATTTTATGTTCACCCCTATGAAGGTCACCCATTGGGAGTAATGTTGGTTAGATGTCCACATTGATGGGCAATGACGGTTAGATGTCCTCATTGTGACCTTCCCTTAAGCCTTGTTAGGCCCATTCTCTTTGTGGGTTAACCCAAATAAGTAGGCCCTATTCGCCATAGATGGATGACTCCGTGCTATCGGATTTGATATCACCACGACCGAGAGCCGATCTTTACATTATGGTTGATCGGTTGTCTATTCATGGACCCCGCCTTGTTTATATATGCTGGTTATCGGTGCAGATTATCAATGTTAATCGTCGGTGCTGATTTTAAATGTTGATTATCGGTACCGATTCCGAGTGTCGATTCCGATTGTTAAGGTCGATTTCGATTGTTGAGGCCTAGTTCGATTGCTAAGGCCGATTGTCATGACCTATATGATGTATATGTGACCCGTAGTGAAGGCCCATTGTGATGCATTTAGGTACCAGACGAAAGAGCCCATTGTGATGTATGTTAGGCCCATGTGAAAGGCCTTTCATGGTGTGTATTACACTATTGAGTAAGGCCCATTGTGTTGTATATTAGGCCTTTGTGTGAGGCCGTGGACCCATTATATGTTTGGCTTTGTATGAACCATTCCTTGAGGGCAATGTTGGTTAAATGTCCACATTGTTGAGGTTGATTGTTGATACTGGTTATTGATACTGATTATGAGTATGTGACTGCATAGCATCATGATACATGCCCATACGCATCATCTGTATGTTTGTTATGAGATGTAGTTGACCATTGCATATGTCATTAGGCAGATTGTTATGAGACTTCCTGATAGGCAGAAGTTATCTCACATGAGCGCACAGTATGCACATGATTTATGCATGATTGGATTGTATGGCTCATGCATCTTGCATTGTGTGCCCTAGCGACATCAGGGCCGTAGCCTCCACAGGCATATCGTGGATGGCCAGACGGGACACCGGAAATCTGTTCTACATGGGGTGCTATAGATATCCTTGGGTGAAAGTCCCTAAACCCTCTTGGTTCTAGAGGTTGCTCCAACGTCTAGACCGAGTGGATGCATGAGTATATGAGGGCCATATATTGTTAGGCTGCGTCTTCCACTGAGTCGAGGTCGGTTGGAAGGGGGTACGACCTTACTTGCCTGAGGGGAGGGGGCAATGCTAGGCTGAGTCTGACCAACTCAAGGAATGGGTCCGCTATCGACAACCCAGACCCGATATTGGCAGGCAGATAGTGAGGTCTCTTCCACTCACCTTATTGCGCGTGATGGGGCGACAATCTGGTTTGGAGTGTAATAAACCTCGGTGATTTCCCATAGAGAAACTGTACTGATATGTGGACTTATTGAGTAAGAGTTGCATGCTCATTCATTCATTCATTCACTATCCACTCGGGCTGGTGGTGTGCAACTAATTGTTGTGTACCTTCGTTATGGCAAGGATTTCGGTTGGGCGTGCGACTAACCTGAGATCAGGAGTTTACCACGTTGAGTCTGACTATCCAAATTTAGGTATGGGACTGGTTTAGATAGAAGTCCCTTGTGGTGGACCCCATAGCCTACGATACTACGTACTATCATCCCGACTTCACACTCCAGCATGGTCATTTCATTCACATCGCATATTACATTACATCTGCAGGCATATGACATTTTGGGTTGTTATGTTTCTGCACCTATATGGCCTAAACAAATTTAGCAGGATTTATATATTGTATTGCATCCTCGGCATCTGATATTTGACTCTTTATGACTCATTATTGCATAACTGTTCTATATTGCGTATTCCGATATTGATTTACTTATGGACTTGTCCATATTTTTGCTTACTCTGTTATCGTATGATTTATGATTTTGTCAATATTTCTGTTTACTCTGATAATTCCTTCTCTTGTTAGTATTTCTGCTTATTCCGATAATGTATGATTTATGGATTTCTAGTAATTTCGGTATTGTATGATGATGACATTGTATTGAATACTTGACACTTACTTTGTACACACACTTACACCACCCTCTAAGTTTTCTATAAGCTTATGCACGATAGATGCATGCAGGTGATGTTAGGTTGCAGCAGTGTTGAGCTTGGAGCGTGTAGCGGTCTCCTGGAGCTTGATTTTCGATTTATGTATTTTCCTTTCAGCATTGTACTCAAATGATTATATTTGTGGATATGTGATGATGATGTTGCCTTTGTGAATTGGGTAATCTTTTGGTTATGCTTATTACGAGTTAAATGTACATTAAAAAAAAAAATCCTCCTTGTAGGATCCCAGGATCGGAATCTGGCGTATGGACGCTAGGAGCCGAGAATGGGGTACTACAGAGGCTGTCGGCACCGGATTCGACGATCGGGATTCCTGTGAATCCGATTTTCGGGTTTCGAGCGTGACACAATAGTAGGCACTCAATTCCCACTATTTCGTGTAATGTGGTTTACTTAGCATTATATCTATGTAGTTTTGGTTTTATGCCCTAAAATGATATAGAAAAATGTATGGATAATGTCGATCTAATACACATATCATGATGAGCCCCACAAAAGTTACATTCAATTTACAAATTAAAGAGATTAACTTAATAGTTTTATTTTAATTAAAATAAAATAAAATAAACTCTCTATGATGTAAAACATCTAAAAATAAGAGATATGGGCAAATGTGTCAAATTAATAGGTTTCAGATATTTTAGAAGTTTGTTAACAAATGTTATTTCATAATCCGTACTTTAATTTTCAGACTTTACTTCTTTCATACAATTACCAAACAAGTTTCAAAATTCATCTTCAAATTTAGATTTCAGATTCAGGCTTTAGACTTTAAATTTAACAAACGAGGCCCAAATCTTAAAACCATGCTGGTGGGCCTGACCCAATTACTTAACAACATTGGACTCCGTACTAACTTTACTAGAGAACTGGGTCAGGCTTGGCTTAGTCTCTTTTCTAGCTGAATGGGTTGGGAGTCAGACCTGGTTTTCAAATCACAGCCTCGGCTTGGTTTCCCTTGGGTCGGCCCAACTTGGCTATCAGTAGTAGCAATGTGGTTCGTGACTATCAGGCTGGGGTTGATTCGAGCCCGAATTTTGAACCTGTTGAGCCAGACCTATTCAAAATCCTGATTCCAGCCTAGTATTAGAGCAGTTAATGGGCCCGACCCATGCATGGCCAGGATTAGTCCAAGTATGACCCACAAAGTTAAAACATTGGCTCCAAGTTGACTTGTAATGACTGTGAAAGACTCCAGCCTGAGGCCAGATCATCTAATTTATGCAACATCTAAGTTGTTCGTTAAGTGCGACCCATAACAAAAACACATTTGAAATCGTAGATGGGCCAGGCCTGACAAACGGGCCGGGCCGGTAGACAGACATGGCTAATGAAAGAGGCCAAACTCGGGATTAGATCCTTAATTAGTAGGCTAGGAGAGTAAGCTAAAGCTGGAGTCCTTAGCCCACTGGCAATGAGCAAACATGCATTGGCCTGGCCCAATTGCAACTTTGTAACAATAGACCCACCAATCAAAGAAATAGAGAGAAGATACCACCATTTGTACCAAAGTAGCTCCTAGGTGCAAGATCTAAGCGGTGAGTCCCACCGTGTACGTCTCTGATTCCAGCCTACTAATCAAGTGGATCACATTTTAGAAGATGATCAAATGGCCAGGAATGGGTTAACTTGTTCTTAGCTATCATTTTTCCTTTTCTAATTTGTGGCCTACGTGAAGAGCAGAATAGCCTGATTTTTGAGACATTACACCTTCCAAATGGGAATCATCAGATGGATGGCTTGGATCTTGTACTCATTGGCTACTTTGGCGGATGTAATGGCATGTAGAGGTGCTACCTCATGTATTTGACTCAGAAAAACAACCATTGAGAAATTTCTTTTGGATGGTCCATATTCAACTAAACATATTATTGATAAACAATTTCCATTCGCGATACTGAACCTATATCATGGATGTTCCTGATCATCAGATCATCTTGGCATGTGGGCCCTAGTGGGGCAATGCATGGACAAGCGACGTGGTCAATGCAAACAGCAAATGTACAGTTCACGTACAACCCTTTCTTTCATGTAGGTAGAATATTAATCTGTGTAAAAGGTGGGCCACACCATGTATATAAATCAAGTCAATCAACTTCTTTAGTGACCAACATTAGCACACTAAACTATTACCATCAGCCATCCAATGATTTCGATGCGGTGTATTGCTTAGGGAGTGGCCTAATTTTTATACCAGGTGATCATCATGGTGTGACCCACCTTTTCAATGGACAGGATATTCTACACTTGTGACTGGTTGACAGGAAAGAAATGGCCATACTCAAAGTTCACATGTAACCACTTTATGTGATCATTTATCATAAGGTGCCAGATAATTAATCAATGTTGCAAATGAGTCCGGCCAAGCCAATGACCTGAAAAATAGGTGGGTTAAGTCCAAATTTTGAACCCATGTCTCGGTCCAGGTCCAAAAGATCAACTTCAATTATTAAATGTGTCAGACATAGGACCTATCAAGATCAATTCAATCGAGATCCAATTTTTAAAATGTCTGGTTCAAATCATCCTAAAATGGACCCAACTTCAGCTTAAACCTAACTTAAACTCAGAAATAGTAGCTAATTGATATAAGTGCATGAAAGTCCTTACTAATTTTTGTGAATATCCATTCCTAATTTTTTTACCCAACCAATGAGATAAGATAAATGGGCATTTCATGGGCCAGGTCTAAGTCCTACACTTAGACTCGACCCATTAAAACTATGTGCAGACATCCTAAAAAAATATAAAAGCACTTGGTGGGCCCACATGAGTTTTGAATGCGGCTAAAACTCATTACCCTTAACATACTGAGTAAATTTTGTGAGGTCCACCGTTATTTATTTATTTTATCCACTCTATTCATCCATGTTAACAGATAATTTGAAGTCTAAAGAATAGAAGAAAAGCATATCCAAAGCTCAAGTGGACCACACCACAAGATGTAGTGTGATTGAACCTCTACCTTTGAAAGTTTCTTAGAGGCCATAAAAGTTTTGGATTAAGCCAATGTTTGTGTTTTCTCTTCATTTATGTCTTTTTGATATTATTAATAGGTTGGATGGCAAATAAACATTACTGTGGGCCCCGGTAAGGTATCAACAGTGGAAATATGTTTTTATATTTTTTAAATATTATAATTATATTATTATACAATAATATAATATATATGGAAAAGGTTCTATACGCTCGAGCTCATGGGAACTCCCCATCAGGTCAAGCTGTGTGGGCCCCACCATGACGTGTGTCAAACATCAACACCGTGCATTTGATGGGTCCCCTTTAAATTATGGGATATCCCAAAAATCAGCCTTATACGGAACTCCGCTGGGCCATACCATCTAAAATCACCTGAAGACATGCCTAAAAAATATAAACGCACTTGGTGGGGCCCACTTGAATTTTTTTTTTATGTCTGAAACTTGGTATGACCCCTCATCCAAGTGGCACATACATAATGGATGGGCTGGATTTGTGAACCACATCTCGGTGGGCCCAAAAAATAATTATGAATGTTTTAATGGAGGATAACCCCTCTCAACTTTTGTATGTGGTGTGGCGTACACAAGTCACAGATTAACTTGATTTTTAATACCTGGGTCCACCATAGAATGGTGCATCTGACTGATGGGGTAGATTTTTGACACGCATCATGGTGGGGCCCACACAACTCTCCCCGCTGTGGAGATTTTAAATAAAGCATTAGGATAATTTCAACGGTACGAATCACTCTCCCCGCTGTTTTTTGTGGTGGGGTCCACTACAGATTTTTATCTCTCTCATTCTTTTCCTCATGACTTAAAATGATATCTCAAAATGGATGGACGGTGTGGATATAACACATACATCATAGTGGGGCCCACAGAGCACCGACCAGCATCAATGGCCAAACCCATCCGTTTAACGTAAATGATGTAAAACGCACATTGTGCGGATTTTTTCACAAAATTCTTCGAAGAGGGATTTCTAAAACCCTCTTTCGAATTCCATTTCCCCCTCTCGCTCTTATTTTTTCCCCCTCTCTCGCTCTCATTTTCGGATTAAAGAAACCCTAAAACCCGATTCTCGCTCTCATTTTTCCCCCTCTCTAGAGCTGGGCATAATTGGACCGATCCGGTGAATCCGACCTGATCAGACCCGATCCGACCCGTTCCGAACCGATCCGACGGCTTGGATCGGTGCTGATCGAGTAGGGTCATTCAGATCCGACTATTTTTCGGATCCAGATCGGGTAGTGGTCAATCTGAACAGATTCAATCCGAAAAACCGATCCGAATGGATCCGGACCGATCAGATCCGGCCCGATCCGGAGTAAAAACCAATACTTTTACTTTTTCCTATGGTGTGGTCCACTTGTGCTTTGGATATGCATCAATTTTGGGTTCAACGACTAAAATAACCTAAAAAAATGAATGGACGGCGTGGATATACCACATGCATTCACGGTGGGCCTCAACAGAGTTTACTCGGCTATCACTATGAGTTACCTGCGGTGCACGTCAACTAGCAGCAATACGTATCATACCACATGAAATAGTGGTAGTAATGATTTTTCACCGTTGAAACCTTTATGTGCCGCACAATAATGTTTACTTGCCATCCAACCTGTTCATATGATCTTACAGGTATGGATGAAAGGAAAACACAAATATAAGCTTGATAAAAAACTTCTGTGGCCCACGAGAATATTTTCAACGATGGACACTCAGTTCACACTGTTTCCTTCCTGTAGTGTGATCAATTCAAGCTTCGGATATAATTCATATTTTGTCCCTAGCACTAAAATTATCAGGTAAAATGGATGGACGGAGTGGATTAAATATATAAATCATGGTTAACCTTGAAGAGTTTACTCAGTACGCTTAGCCTACTGAGTTACTCAGTTCCATTTCCAATTCAAGCTCTATAGTAGTTTCGAGCAAAACAATGGGCTGAAAAGCGGTTTTAACTTTTAAATAAAAACATGGGCGCTCGAGCTCCGAGTTGTACAAATGGTTCAAAGATATCAAAGTTACATGGCCCCACAGTGGTATATATATTATATCTAAACTGTTCATATATTTTTAGAGATCAACGTAGAATATTATCTAAAAATTTATTAATATCCAAAGATCATCTGGACCACACCACAAGTAGCAACAGTGAATGATTTTCACCATTAAATATTTCATGTGGTCCACTTGATAGTTAGATTTGTCTTAATTTTCATCGTAAGCCTTATGACGAGCTCGCCAAATGGATGGACAGTTTAGATATAACACATACCTCATGATAAGATCCAAATAACTTGCTAAGGTCGTTATAGCAAGTCCCCACCTACGGTATAAAAAAAAAAAAAAAAAAAAAAAAAAAAAAAGTCTGCTTTCGTGCAGTGCACGATATATATGCTCGGTAAAAATATGAATACAGTAACGGATAATCTTTTCAGAGCCATGTGGGCCCACCTTGATGTATATGTTTTATCTAAGCCGTTCATCCATTTTGACATATTAATTTAGGCCTTGATAAAAAAAATTAACATATATTAAACGTTGAAGTGGACCACATTTCGCACAGATCCGAATCGTACCCAACTCGGTTCCTTTGACCGAGGCGGACTCGGTTCAGGTGAGATGAATCATGTATCAGATCTGTTTGGTCAGGTGACCCGGATTTGATTCCGGATCTGATCGAGTTCGGGTCCACCCCATTGCCATTTCGGATCTGATCGGGTTGAACCCAATTCGCTCCGATCCGGACCGATGCCCACCTCTACGGCCCTCTCTCGCTCTCATTTTCGGATTCAAGAAACCCCAAAACCCGATCTCCATTTCGGGCGAGATTCCGTTTTTATCGGCTGCTCGTTTCAGAGGTTTTTGTTTCTCAGATTTCGCATCGGAAGGTATGCGATTCGCAATCCCCCTCTCCTCTCTCTCGCACCCTCTCTCTCACTCTCTCTCTCTCTCTCTCTCTCTCTCTCTCTCTCTCTCTCTCTCGCACCCTCTCCCTCTCTCTGTCTCTCTCTTCCTCTCTCTCTTTCTCCCTCCATCACGTCGAGGGAGATTCTTTTTATCCTTGTTGTTGGAATCGGAGATTGGATCTGTTTTACAACCAAATACAACCAAATGCTACGATCTTGATTTTTTCTGACTAGAAATCCTCTTACCTCTGCTTTCGTAGGGTTTTACTAGATCTCTAATTTTCTTTTCTTCTGCTAATCTGTATTATATTGTAATTACATCTGCATCTTTTATCTGCATTTTTTTAAAAAAAATATTGTCATCGTTTCTACTTATTGTAATTTTAGTTCATTTGCTTTTTTTATTTTTATTTTTTTGTATTTTTTTTAATAATGTAGTTCATGATTGACATCACTAGTTATTAATTTGGATTTGGGGAAAATTCGGCGATGAGATAATTTGCATTTCTGCAAAATTTCAGAAATTAGAAAAAAAAATCCAGTAAATTAGAGGATTCTTTAGTAAAGACACGATGACCCAAGCACGCACCGACAAAATGAAGGTGGGTCCTAATGCCATTTTGAATTTGGGAATTTTGGTACCCTAATCCCAAATCGAATTTGGTGGTTTTGAAATTGGGGATTTGGGTACCCAACTCTCACTTCGAATTTGGGGATCATGGTACCCTAATCACATTTCAAATTTGGGGGTTTTGAAATTAAGGGTTTTGGTACACCCAGCCTGGTGGATATCCAATCACTATTGTTTTCCTATGGTATGGTCCACCTGAGATTTATATTCCTCTCATTTTTGGATCCCACCATGATGTATATGTTTATATTCCTTCATACTGGCACCATATGTTAAATATTTAATGATAAATTTATTTTTCAATAAAGCGATTTTTATAGTAAATTTTAATAAATTTTTCTGAAAATTCTTATATTTATATTAAAATTATAAAACTGTGTAAGTGTTTCTAGCCATCCATTGACTGTACGCGCATATGTTGCTGAAGAACATTTTGTTCTGTTTAATGGTAGACTGTTGAGAGAGAGAGAGAGAGAGAGAGAGAGAGAGAGAGAGAGAGATCTACAATCTTTCTTGGTGTGTTTGATTGCTTTGCCATTACTGGTTTTTCTTTCATTTTGAACCTTAAGAGTTTAAAAAATCAGCTCTTAATGTGTCCTCTGATTTGATCTGATGGTGCAACCAGGATTGAATAGCCACAACTGATGGGTCTTTATTTCAGATCAACCACTGCACATTTGGAGCAGAACTAATCCTAAAGATAATAGCTTGGTCATACTCAGCCCATATTCAACCAGGTAACAGAATTTTTATTTTCAAGATGTGCCCATCTTCAGCAATAGAATGTAAGCTTGTTCTACTTGAATATTTCGGCAATATTTAAATTTTAGATTTTTTTGGTCTCCGAGCTTCTAGCTAGGTCTCTTTAACGTGGGTCAAAAAAATAAAAATAAAAATCTATGGCTGGATGATCAATTGTGGACCCATTGTGCCCATAGACAGTTTTTTCCAGAGATTTTACTAGGGCAAAATTTTTACAAAGGCACCTAAGCACTTGAGGGGGCCAACGGTAGTAGAATTCTTACCTTCAAAATGAAACTGATTACTTTTTTTTTTTTTCTTTTTTTCACAAAAATTGGCAACATGTTCCAGACAAGCTGGTCATGTCCCATATTTTAAGAGGAAAGATTATGTACACTCCAGTATTTCGGGTGGGCTTCACAGAAAAACTTAAGGCCTCACCTATCTATCAGCTAAGCAGAAAAACAGGGAATGGAAAAAGAAAGACTTGCTGGAAACAGAGTAAAATCTGAATTCTGAGTAACAACGATGGCATTGAGAGGCAAAATTAGGATTCTCTAACAGTTCCAAACGAAACTGATTACTTGTCAATATTTGGCCATGTCTTGAAAGTATAAAAAATCAGTTGATCATATTTTCTCCAATGTGAGGCAGTTTTCCTACCATGGACATTTGAGCCTTTTGAGATTGATTTCGTCCACCAAGCTCTGGTTGATCAGGTCCGCATGCTTTGTTCAAAATTTTCTCTATCTTTATAGATCGCTAAGAGCATCTTATCACATCTTCGGTTTATGCATGACATGACAATCACCATCCATTGATCATCCCGCCAAGAATTTGTAATGGGCTTGGTTCTGCCAAAATGCACAGGAAGGCCCAAGCAGTCACCACTCCCTCCCCTGACCTGTTACATGGGCATATGCTAAAACATGTGATTCATTTCGAGATGCAGCAGCACCAGTCCTCTATTTTTATTTTTATTTTCTTTCTTTCAAAACCCTAAACCTACCATGATGCCCCAAAACAATGTCCAGGCAGCACTAGCATTAGGTGATTGTTTATGATAACATGTTGATGGCTGATGTAATGAAAATCAATGGATTTGAGCTGTGTAGCAATGAAAGCAGAGGTCTGGAATTGGGAGAGTTTAACTCATAAAAGTGCAATGGTACACTTTTAATGGGCAAAACTGATAGCTGTATGGTTAGTGGTCCAATTACTGAATTTTTGGCCCATAGCCTTATAGCCTCGTCAAAAGATGCCTAATAATGGTGAGATTGCAGTTTAATTAGTGATGCCAATCGTGCTTAAGATATTGAGAAATTATTTAAGTGTGCTCACTTTACGGATACACTTGTATACACCTAGTTGCATTTGGACTCGATGGTGTCCACATCGCCTATTCGAGCCGTTCATTGGGTCCAGTCTACTCTGTCCAATATTATTTAGATATCAAGGAAATCGTGGACATCCACGATTGTATCTATTTTCTACAAATGATCTTGTCTATCCATTTATGTATGCTTGGAACCAATGGATCAATGTGATTTTAACAAGGCAGCAGGTGAAGAGTCGTTGTGTGGTAACGTAGCATTGCCGGTGTACCTGTTAATAGCTTTTTAGAGAGTCTAAGAAGCGGACCCGTATCTTCTACAGCAACAGTTGGAAGCAGCGCCTTTTGATCTTAGTCCCTTCCCCTAAAATTCATCATGATCCACTATTGAGGTGGGTCACACCATAGGGAACAATGGTGGTAGGAACGCCAACCATAGGTTGTCTGTGGGGCTTACAATTGTGTATATTCCATCTAGTTCGTTCATCAAGTTGGCCCCATGAGGATGGACTGCTTGTAGCTAGAGGTTTTAGGAGTGATTTTACATTGTTCTACACTGCTTGTAGAAAAGCTTTTTACCTCTTAAACCTTCTCTTCTACAGCCAGGGATAGAAAACTTTTAGGAAATCCTAAAAAAACATACTTTCTCTAACTTTTAAGGTATTTGTAGGCCTACCAACATGAACTTTTTCATCTCTTAGCGATAGGCATCCTTGTCTTCATTTTACATTTATCATTCGCATATGAATTAAATTTCTTGTTTCAAGTAGTTGACAGTAGCATTATACATGAGGACTTTCTCATCTTCGAGTACTATAGACAAGGCCTGTGTAAGGCTTACTTCAGCAAAAGTTGTCCTGTGCCCATCAAAGTAAAATATCAATTGAAGTCTTTTATTTGACTTTAAGATATTACATTCTAAAGCTCTTCTTTCACGTAAAAGTTTGTTAGAAATGTTTATTTACTTAGCATTGTATTTCTATTCTCAGTATGAAGATAAAATGTGTATATTGTTCCATTGCCTTCCGTTGTCTAAAATTGTCATTGCAAACCTTAATGAGCTTGTATATTATATTTTTTTTTGTCTTAAATTATTATTGTGATTAGTTAGTTTATAGTTGTGACTTGTAAGTGTGATTTGTAAGTTAGATAATTTGTTATCCGTTTAAGGATTTCTATGGGGCCATACATAGATATGATGTGTTTTTGGTGGCATAGAAATCGCTTAAATTGTCTCATTTTGGACAGTTCAAAGTTAGATAGATAGTATGCTTTTATATAATCTATTTAAATGTTCATGCTTGATCTGCGGTCCATCTCCTCGTTTCTTTCTCGATATGTTTCTTTCGTTCCGTATCCAATGCCAAATATCTAAAGATATTTGGCATCGGAATGTAACGTAAGATCAACTTATCTGGAGAGGCATGGGGAGATGCTGCCGGATTTTCGGCATGGACGTTTAAATGAGAATATGAAAGTATTACAATCTATCCGACCTTGGATGAGTAACTAATTTAAGATTTTATTGTATTAGTTCAAAATTGATGGAGCAGATCCGGATGTGCGTCGGAACTATCCGGGTGTTGAGCGGGTGTCCCTAGAAAGTGGGAATCGTTGTTATGACCATGATGAAGCTGTCCATTTCTTATGGGTAACATTGGAGTGGCTTTACCATTCGGACAGACCCGTGTTTATGTGTTACCTCAGAATTGATGGAGCAAACCCGGATACAAGTCGGAGCTATCCGGATGTTGAGCGGGGGTCCCTGGAAGGTGGGAACCGCTATTATGATCATGATGAAGCTGTCCATTTCCTATGGATAACATTAGAGTGGCCTGACCATTTTGATAGGCTCGTGTTTATGTACTAGTTCGAAATTGATGGAGCAGACCCTAGTATTACCCTAAACCTAAACGTACACCTAAAAGTAAAACCTAAAACTAAACATTATGGTGGGGACAATGCCCCCAACTGTTGATTCCTTCCTGGGACCACCATGATGGGTCCTTACTCTTACTCTGGTGGTAGACTCTCAGGAGTTTCAACGCCTGGTTGAGGGTTCGAGTACCCATAGGTGGTGAAATTCCACTACGGTGTGAGTGTGTGGTGGTGTGTGTGCGTGTCAAAAAAATAATAAAAATGATGGTTATTACCTAAACCTATAACATATAACATTAACCTAAACCTATAACTTATAGCCTAAACGTATTCTCAAATCCCTAAACCTAAACCTAAACCTAAACCCTATAACCTATAACCTAACCTAAAACCTAAACGTATTCTCAAATCCCTAAACCTAACCTAAAACCTAAATGTATTTTCAAATCCAACCTACACCTATAGCTAATCCTAATCTCAACTCTCTAACCTAAACCTAAACTTGAAAACCCAAACCTAAACCTATACCTGTAACCTTAACCTAAACCTATAAACTAAACCTAAACCTAATTCACTTAAACCTACACCTAAACCCAAACATACACTTAACTTAAACCTACACCTAAACCCAAACATATAACTGAACCCGAATTTCTAAACCTAAACCTAAATCTATTCTCAAATTGCTAAACCTAAAACCTAAAACCTAACCTAAACCTAAACCTATAACCTAAACTTAATTCACTTAAACCTACATCTAAACCCAAACATATAATCCGAACCCAAATTCCTAAACCTAAACCTAAACCTAAATCTATTCTCAAATTGTTAAACCTAAAACCTATAACCTAACCTAAACCTAAATCTATAACCTAAACTTAATTCACTTAACTTAAACCTACATCTAAACCCAAACATATAACCTAAACCTAAACCTATAACCTATAACCTAAACTTAATTCACTTAACTTAAACCTACACCTAAACCCAAACATATAACCTTAACCTAAACCTATAAATTAAACCTTAAACCTAAACCTAAACCTATTCTCAAATACCTATTCTGGAATCCCTAAACCTATTCTCAAATCCCTAAACCTATAACCTATAATATTAACCTAAATCTAAACCTAAAGTTAAACCTATAACCTATAGCCTAAACTTAAACCTATAACTTATAACCTAAACCTAAAACCTAAACCTAAACCTATAACTTATAACCTATAACCTTAACCTAAACCTATAACCTAAACCTATTCTCAAATCCTAAACATATAACCTAACCTAAACCTAAACCTAAACCTATTCTCAAATCCCTAAACCTAAACCTAAACCTATACCTATACCTATAACCTAAACCTCTAACCTAAAACTATTCTTAAATCCCTAAACATATAACCTATACCTAAACCTAAACCTAAACCTATTCTCAAATCCTAAACCTTAACCTAAACCTATAACCTATAACATTAACCTAAACTTATAACCTAAACATAAACCTATTCTCAAATCCCTAAACCTAAACCTAAACCTATAACCTATAACATTAACCTAAACTTATAACCTAAACCTATAACATTAACCTAAACCTAAACCTAAACCTATTCTCAAATCCCTAAACCTATAACCTATAACCTAAACCTAAACCTAACTTAAACCTAAAACCTAAACCTAAACCCACACCTAAACCCTAGCATAATCTTAAACCTATTTCCGTAAACTGACTCTAGTCTTTTCATTATAGAGATGGATAAGAGTTGGATGTAAGCTAAGAACAAGTTTGGCTCAGAGTATAAACAATGGGTTCAAGAGTTCATGGAATTTGCATAAAATTGGGCAGATTTAGGCAATATGATTAGGTGTCCATGTTGAAAATGCAAGAACATGGTTTATAAGACTTTAGACAAAGTAGAAGACGATTTGTTCATAGTTGAGATTGACCAAGGTTACACTTGGTGAATCCATCATGGTGAAGATATTCACTAAAGAGTTGAGGCCATTGAAGTCTTTGCTAACCCAATTGTGTTGGATGACGAGGATAAAAACGTTGATGAAATGCAATATATCATAAGGGATGTGTTTAGGGGAACAATTGTCGATACTGATTTTGCAGCGACAAATAGTAGCCAAGATATTCCTTTTATGAGTGATGTCGAATCAGAAAAGTTTAGTAGGTTGTTGAGGGATGCACAATGTCTACTTTATCCGGGGTGTGAGAACTTTTTCAAGTTGAATTTTCTTATAAGGTTATTTCATTTGAAGATAATAAATCGTTGGAGTAACAAATTATTCGACATGTTGCTTAACTTGTTGAAAGAAACATTATTGGACGGTGAGACATTGCCAAAGTCTTATTACGAGGCAAAATCCTTGATGCGAGACTTTGGCCTTGGTTACATCGTCATACATGCATGTATAAATGATTGTGTATTGTATTGGAAAGAGCATGAAAATGTTGAAGAGTGTCTAGAATGTAGAGTCTAGGTGGAAGTACGATGAAGCTAAGCGTAAGAAAATCTCGCAAAAGGTGTTAAGGTACTTCCCATTGAAACCTAGATTGCAAAGATTGTTTATGTCTTGCAAGACGGTTGAAGATATGAGGTGACATAAGGACAAACGCATTCATGATGATAGTACACTGAGGCACCCTGCGGACTTTGAATCCTGATAAAATTTTGACAAACAATATGATTGGTTTGCAGAGGATTCTCACAATGTTCGACTAGGTCTTGCAAGTGATGGTTTTAATTCATTTGGTAATATGAGTAGCTCGTACAGTATGTGGTCAGTGGTACTTATGTCCTACAATTTACCTCCTTGATTGTGTATGGAGTTATTTTTCATGATGTCATTGCTTATTCCTAGACCTAGGTCATCTGGGAATGACATTGATGTGTATTTGCGACCGTTAGTAGATGAGTTAAACGAGTTGTGGAGTCAAGGTGTACAGACGTATGACACATTTGCAGGACAAACATTTCAATTGCATGTAGCGGTCTTGTGGATAATAAATGACTTCCCTGCGTATGAGAATTTGTCTGGGTGGAGTACGAAGGGAAAGTTAGCTTGTCCTACATGTAGTATTGAGACTTGTTCATTGTCATTGAAGCATGATAAAAAAACGTGTTATATGGGCCATCATCGCTTCCTTCCGAGCGATCATAGTTGGCGCAGGAAGACGATGATCTTTGATGGCAAACAAGATCATAGACCACCCTCGAAAGAGCTATCTGGAGAAGATGTGATACAACAACTGAGTAACATTGGAGAAGTTAGATTTGGTAAGGCATCACACTTGAAAAAGAGGAAACGTACAGTATTGGACTATAACTGGAGGAAGAACATTTTTTTATTATTTTAAAGTCACCCTATTGGAGTGATTTGAAATTGCGGCACAACTTGGATGTCATGCATATTGAGAAGAATATATGTGACAATGTCTTTGGAACATGGATGAACATAGAGAATAAAACAAAAGACAATTTCAAGGCTCGATTGGATCTACAAGCAATGAATTTAAGGAAAAAGTTGCACTTGTTACTACATGAAAATTCATATACTATATCAGCAGCCTGCTACACATTGACAAAACTAGAGAAAAAGTATTTATGTGAATGGTTGAGATCGATGAAGTTTCCCGATGGGTATGCATCAAATATATCTATGCGCGTAAACATTACGGACTGTAAGGTAATATGAATGAAAAGTCATGATTGTCACGTCCTTCTACAACGTCTACTACAGGTTGCGATTCTTGAGCAATGATATCAGTGCGGCGCTGATTGAATTAGGGATATTCTTTAAGGATTTGTGTTTGAAATCGTTGAATGTAGAGGTTATTAAATGACTGGAGAGGGACATTGTTGTAATCCTTTGCAAACTTGAAAAAATATTTTCGCTTGCATTTTTCGATGTCATAGTACACCTACTGATTCACTTATCACACGAGGCGAAGCTTGCAGGCCCAGTACAATATTGTTGGATGTATCCGATCGAAAGGTGGTAGAACCTATAAAAATTTTTATTCATTCCATAAACTATATATATCCATGTTTTCATCCGTATAACATAGTGGTTTTGTGTACAAATACCTTCACACACAAACGATTTGTGAGGAATAAGGCACACCCAGAGGGATCCATTGCTGAGGAGTACATTGATAATGAGTGCATGATATTTTGCTCCATGTATCTTCGTGGCATAAAGATTAGATTCAACCAAGAAGATTGGAATGCCGATGAAGGGCAGGAGCATGAACAAGGACTCATATCTGTATTCGCATATTACGTTTGTCCTTTAGGATCTTCGATGTTTCAGGATATGGACCTTGGGGATCAAGTAAAGGCGCAGGGGTATGTATTGCATAATTGTGAAAAAATAGAGTCGTACTTAGAGTAAGTCTTCTCTCGATAATTGTATCTCTACATACGACGATCTTAATGTTTCTTGCTGATGACGTGCCAATTATGTGTAGCGAACACATCGATGAGATGAAGTCCCAATACCCGACAAATTATGATCGAATGCATCAGGATCAGTTTCCAGAATGGTTCGTAAAACGTGTAAGATTTCACATTGTATTTCATCACACTTAGAATTTTGTTGTATTGCACAATATTTACACCTAAGAAAATCACTAAACAATTACATTCTATATGTGATAATAGATGAAGACGTTCCGCGCTAACAACTTTGCGGATGTGTCTGATGCATTCTACTCATTGGCATGTGGCCTTGATAGATGTGTATCTAGATATACAAGTTGTATTGTAAACGAAATTCAGTTCCACACTGAAGAACGTGAAAAGTATAGGATCACACAAAATAGTGGGGTGGTTGTGAAAGGAACACATGAGGTAGAAATTGACTTTTATGGCGTTTTGACGGATATTATTGAGTTGAGTTATTGTATGAGAAAGCGGGTGTACTTATATAAATGTAATTGGTGGGACATTGGAAATAAGAAGTTGAGAATACAGACTGACAACTACTTTACGAGCGTAAATTTATCTCACAAGTGGTTCAAGGACGACCCATTTGTCCCCGCCAGCCAAGCCGAACAAGTATTTTTTCTCGCTGACACTAAGTTAGGCGGCTCTTGGAACGTGGTGCAGAAAATAAAGCCCAAGAACGTATTTGACGTTCTCGTACTAGAAGTTGAAGATAGCGAGGACGGGGGAAATGAAACGTCTAGGGTTGAACAAACATATCAAGAAGACATGCCATCTGGGATATAGGGACTGATCCAAATGTTGATATTGATGTGGTGCAATTGGACAGAGATGATGTGCCACTTGATAATGTTGATACTTTAATAATACATGACATTGTTAGAGATGATAATGGTTTCATTGATGACGACGTTGCAAACGGTGAAGATGAAATACCGATCAACGATAGTGATGGTGAAGAAGAAATAGTCCTAAACGATAGTGATACAGATGACAAGTATTAAATATACACATGATTTACATGTCATTTTTCAATTCAAATAATTTATGTATTACATGTATACGTGAAAATTACAAGTCATGATTTATTCCTTTAATTGACTTGTTTATAATCCATATTTGCAGTTAAGTCAATTTTTGATCATGTCCTCCTCAAATCGAAGCGTAGCGGAAGCACTAACATACTTCAGCAGCTGTTGTGGATGGACTTTTCGGCTCTATCTTCTTCTAATAGGGTCAAAGAGATACCCGGTTTGGTCGATGAGTGTAGGGAGGAATATATCGATGATGACTCATATGAAAGATTATACAATCTCAAAGGAATTTTGGAGCTAATGGAGAATATAACTGCGGGAAACTTTGTTTGGAAGATGCGGTTTTGTCACTTGCACATTTGAATGGAGTCCCGAGAGACCAGATTTCTCCTATTGTAACTGGCTGTTGGCTGTAACAATGTCGAGTGCTTTACACAGCTTGACATATACTTCTACAGCATATGATAACTTACGCAGGGAGTACTTTGGATAGTTCACCTCAAAGTTGTTTCGTATTATAACGAAATACGTGTATTTAATATAGAATAACAATGTGTAATGAAATTTTCAAAGGTTATAGATTAAAGTTTACAGTTTTATCATATTTTGCTTGCATTATAGTGTAATGGTCTAATCATATTTTAATCATCTTTCTAAGCATAAGCACATATGCATTCTACTATCAACACTACTTGTATAATGTTTTAGTATATTTAACTTGTACTGACATTGTTTAAATTTATAAGTTCGTAGCTTGCACATATTCAGTGATGGCACCAGGTCAGAGATCACGTCGTTCATGCACTGGATCTACCCCTTCCACCCGTGATGCGACGGAGACAGCATCGCTATCACATATTGCATCACGGGCGTCTGATCCCTCAGTCGCTCATACACCAGGCACTGCATGTAAGTCTAGACATGTATTTCTTTTAATGACTTCTGTTTATATTTAGACTTACATATTTTTTTTTGCGACAGCATCGTCGACCAGCCGACGAGGACGTGGACCCACCCGTGGGTTAGTTTTAGAGAGACTTACACGTGAGGGTAGGGTGACGGTAGAGTTTCCACAGGACTGTCTTAGACCTATTGAGGAAAATGCCAGGTTGTTTACGTCGGAGGTCGGTGTCTTATGCCGATCTCTGATCTCCGCCACCACCCCTCATTGGGCAGACGTGACAGATGATGTGCGACAGCTCATCCGTCAGTGCCTTACGGTAATTTTTAGTAAATTAAATTTTGTTTTGTAAAAGTTCATTTACAGTTAAGTTATTTTCTTAATAAGTTTATTGTCTTAATATATTATTTATGAAATTGCAGGATAAATTTGTCTTGAATTTGAGTGTTCCGTACATTTCCTATGTCGTCGACGACATGGTTAAGGAGTAGTTTAAGGAGTACCGCAGTAACTTACACAAGCGGTACAAGCGGTGCATAAGCCACGAGGAGGCCGTACTGTCCGGACCGTCGCATGTGACCCCTGATGATTGGCGGATACTTTGCGAGAGATTTTCGTCTGAACATTTTCAGGTAATATTTACATATTTACGATATCTTAAGGTAATAATTAAATTTGTAATTAATAACAATGTATTATGAATAATGTGTTCAGAAGCAGAGCAAAATAAATTCTGCGAACAAGGGAAAGTTAGAAGTGAACCACGTAGCTGGTTCAAAGTCATTTGTACGATTTAGTCACGACATGGTAAGAAATTACTGGCGATTATTAAGTTGATATATTCTTTCTATGTATTTATATTAATTCTATTGTCTTTTCGATTGCGCAGCGAGATTCCGTCACTGGCTAGGATCCCGGGCCAATTGTTGACGGTCAAATATTGCATGTCAGACCTCGATTATTGCCAGATTTTACATACACAATAACGCTTAATGGAGTATTTTAATTGTGTTCTGTTGCAGGATGCAATCAGGAGCGTTGACTGAAAACTGATAGTAAAAGCGTGGATTTGACACTCCAATGTCACAAAAGTAAGGGACGGACTCCAGAGGACTGAGACCAACTGACTTACACGCCAGGGATCTGAGGAAATCAAGCCGTTCACGTTAAAAATGGCCTGAAACTGGTCCAGAATGCAAGATCACAGGGTTTCCGCCATCCGATCGACACGAGACTTCATACATGGGATGTGGGCCATAAATTAACCGTACACGTCGAATTTTGGCTATTGGATCCTTGTGGAAGCAGCCCAACGGACAAATCAGCCCACAAATCACTAATCTGGGGCCCACCTGATCTCTGGACATTCCTCAATTTTGGACTCAACCATTTAAGTTAGACGCGGAAGTGGATGAATGGAACGGATTCCAAAGATACATCATGATTGACCCCACATGTACATTGCATGTACAGAGGGTACACATGCACAAGATGTGCACCGGACGGAGAGTCCGGTCAACAAAAGGATTGACCGATAGTTTTTTTTTAAAAATAAAAATCGCCCAGCGTCCTTGCACACGGAGGCGTTTTTGAGTTGTGGGCCCCACCCATCATGCATTTTGAAGATCTAAACCGTCCAAGTGCCTCAGGGGGTGCTCACGACCCTCACCTAGATGATATTTTGAGACCACGCAAGATGATGCAACATCCTACCTGTTAAACGTCAGATGGACGGCGTGTTTAAAACTCAATGGGCCACACTCAAGCTAATTCAAAACCGTACATATCTGGACGGTTTTCCCAGCCAAATCTAATGGTCGGAGAGGATTTCTCAACACGATATCTGATTGGGGCCCACCAACTTCACGCGCCAACGCACACCGTCCGCAAAAGTGGACGCTGTGATGTTCAGTGGGCCCCACCTATCATTCCATTGGATGATCTGAATCGTTCAGTCAACTCAAGGGGTGGAGATGATCCCAGCCATGCTTTCTTTTTTACACCATGCACGCGATTGCAAGATCCTAGCCGTGAATCGCAGGATGGACGGTAGCGAGCAAAGTTCCGTGGGCCACACCGAAATTGAGCAACAAGCATCCATACCTGACCGGTTTTGTGAGGGTAATACAATGTACGAAATGGATTTTCCATATGATATCGATCCTGGACCCCACCATCGTCGCAGCGTAGCCAGTTTACGCATACTCTGTTTTGCGTCCGAAAATTCCGGAAACTTCGGGCGATTGTGGGCCACTCTCCGTGATCGAATTAGTAATCCAGACCGTCCATCATGTAGGCCACCCAAAAACACCTCAGGGGACGTTATTCTTTTGGACGAAAGCAAGGAGAAGGGGCATCTTTGGTGCTGTCTTCGTGAGTGCGTAAACAGAGCTTACGCAGGGGAGTTTTTTTTTTGCTGCGTAACTGGCTGCGTAAAAGCCAAGCAACATCATAGACTCTAGGAGGGCATCCTCCTACTACCCTTCACGGCTATAAAGAGAGAAGAAAAGGAGAACGGCTGGAGCATCGTGGCTTGGAGGGATCATCTGGGGCTGGAGCTTGGACGTGAAGCACAGGAGCAAGTTTGTTTTATTTTTCTGTTTTTGTTTTGTTTTGTTTTCTTCCTTTTCTTTTGAGATTTAGTTGAACCATACCTATGGTTAGCTAAACCTCTTAGCTAGGGCTAAGAGGTGAAGCTTGTAGCGTGATGAGAGGATTTATACTTTTGTCTGTGGTTTAGACTGAATGAATTTTTTTTATTTTTATTAAGGGAATGTTTTTTTTAGTCTTTAATGGTCCGTTGTGACTGAAATTACAATGGGTCTGCGATGGCTTTGAGCATGTTCCTTTCCTCTTTATGTTTATGACGTCAGGAAGCCCTGTTGTTCACCATCATCTCCTGGGCATGGTCGGATGACGGTACCCTTCCTAACCTTCATATATTGATTGGTTGGTAATTAGTTTAATTCTATTGTTTACTTTGTCTCCTGGGCATGGTTTGGTGATGGAATCCATTCTAATTCATATACCTTTCATCTTTTCAAAATTACATCAAAGGAAGTTCAGTTGATTTTCATGAATCAAGTATAGTTCTCCCTGATCTCTACAAGTGGATCCTCTGAATCCCTAGTTTCCTTCCTCTGAATTTCTCTACGTCTTAGATAATTATTTCACAATTATTCTCTAAATTTCATTCAGTTTAGATTTCATCTTAGTCTAATTCTAGTTCTATTTAGTTTCAGATTACATACAGGTTTCAGTCCCTGTGGATTCGACCTCGGTCTTACTGAGATTATTACTACATCACAACCCTATACTTGGGGAGTGAACACCAATAGACCTCTACAGAGGGACTCACTGTCGGCAGGCGACCCAATCTTGGGTACATCCTAGAGCCAGTGAGAATTGGGTAAAAATCCTTACATTGTAAAATTTAATTGCATTGAATTATAATAATATCATTCGTTATGAAAATTTATATGTTTTCATTACAGGTGGCGATGGACATCATACGCAGTCAGCCCACTCTCGATGGTACTCAGCGGAGTGAGCCAGAGATCATGAGTGAGGTGCTTGGTACCCGTCCTAGATATGTGCGTGGGCTTGGCCATGGCGCCAAGCTCATGGCACCCGCTATAGCTACCTCCAGCTGATCCATTGCTGGCGAGAGCGCCCTACGTCGAGCTGATATCGTAGAGAGAGAGATTCAACATTTACAGGTTGTCGTTGACGAGATCAGAGACCAGCTGGAGAGGCAGAGGGAGGAGTATGAGAGGAGGATTGAGGAGATGCGGGTGGAGCATGAGTGACGGATGAAGGAGATGTTTCAGGCTATTGCTGCACGTTTACCCACCGATGCCCCACCATCTCCGCTCTCATCTGATGGCCTATCACCTCCGCCTTCATCTTTGTAATTTTTTGTATTTTATTTATGGTTTATTTTATATACGAATGTTAAACTTATATATGTATTTGTGCGTGAATAAATGTAATGTGGATAAGATTGTTTGTGTATGTATGGATGTGGTTTGTGTTTGGATGGATGTAGTTTGTGTTTAGATGAATGTGAATGCGAATATGATGAAATATATTGAATTAGGGATTTTTGAAAAAAACTAGTCTTTTATCGACGAACCATTTCTACGAAGTTCAACCTTGCTACTAAGTTCAATCACGAAAACATGTGTGACCCACCTAATCAGGGTATCTGCCTCATGTTCTACCCTGTTACTAAGATGTCGTTAAGCTAGGATAAGTGTATATATATATATATATATATATATATATATATATATATATATATATATATATATATATAGTAATGGTCTCTTGTGAACCATCTCGCATGCTACTTGGTGTGGTCTAATTCCCATTGCAAAGAGGAAATTGGATTGTGTACTGAGTAAACTTCCCACTGCAAAGAGGAAATCAGATTGTGTACTGAGGAAACTCTATTGGGCCGACTGTGAATGTATGTGGTCTATCCACGCTGTCCATTCATTTTTTAAGTGCATTTTAATAGTTGAGACCAAAATTGAATCATTTCCAATGCTCAAGTGTACCATAGAATAGGAAACACTGGGAATAATAATTTCTACCGTTGAAACCTTTCTACGGTCTACAGTGATGTTTATTTGTCATCCGACCTGTTCATAAGATCACACAGATATGGATGAAAGGAAAACACAAATATCAGATTGATCCAAAACTTATGAGCCCCAAGAAAATTTTCAACGGTTGACATTCAATTCACACTGTTTCCTGTGGTGTGGCCCGCTTGAGCTCTGGATATACTTCATTTTTGGGCTTAAGCCTTAAAACTATCTTTCAAAATGGATGTAAGGAGTGGATGGAATATATAAATCATTGTGGGCCCCACAAAGTTTACTTAGTGGGCAATTCCTTCCCCAGGAGACTTGGGTGTGGATTGGCTATTGAAAAGTTGAGAAGTGACGTCACCAAATTTTATGGCCCCACCATGATATATGTTTTGTATCCCCGTCGTCCATTCATCTGGAGAGATCATTTTAGGGTAATATCCAAAGAATGAGCCACGTCCATTCATCTACTAGCATCATCACTTCCCATTTTGATTATCAAAACTTAAGCAGCAGCCATCGCAGCAGCAGCCATATCCGCAGCTGTCCATGGCTGCTGACATCTGCATGTTGGTTGTTTGAAGAAATGCTTCAACCAATAATGTGTACCACTGTTGTACATTTTTAATCTCTTTGCTTCTTTCATACTTTTTTGGCCCATCCATGAGTGGACTAGCCTGATATATGGGAGGGGAACAATCAACATAGATCCACCTCATTAGAGGTAGTGATCCCACACATATACCACTTTAGACCATGTATTAAAATGGAATTTCTCACTCCGTTTTTAGTGTATGATTGATTTTATTAGTTTTTTAGGGCAACTCAATTCTAAGGGAAGGATTTGCTATGGATAAAGAGCCATTTGGAAGGAGAAATTTCACTTTGCATTTCTTTCCTCAATTGTGAAACTCGCTGAATTGAGAGTTGCTGAAAAACTCAAACTGAGTTAATAAGAATTGAAACCTTGTACTCTATTGCAAGGAAGAACTTAAACTAACCATTGATTAGTTTGATGACATTATTTGTATTTTATATTACTCATCTAATCAATATTAAATATTTAATAATCCTAATGTAATTATTTAATATCGAGTCAGGTTGAGTCTTTGAGTCAACACGAATCTTCTTAACATGGTGTTGAGTTTTCCAACCCTTAATCCTGTGGTGAATTAGTGGCTCCCATGGCAGATGACTAGTTTCATCTTCACAACATTCATGTGAATGCATATCTGTTTGGGTTGGCTGTGGAGCATAGAACATGCCCAAGAATACCTAGCCCCACTGATTCAATTGAAAATGACATAGTTTGCCTGTTGATTCTTAATACCTATTAGAACTAAGTTCGTCCTAATTTTAATTAACAAGGCCCACTTTTAGTTGTTAATACTTGTAAGTTGGCATAAGTTGGCAACTTACAAGTATTAATTTCCTTTCCTAATTTTGTTGTATGAATTACTTTGGATTAATTGGGATTATGAAAGGTTTTTTTTTTTTTTTTTTTTTTTTTTTTTTTTTTTTAAGGTAATGTCTTTTTGAATATCCATCACTGGGTGCATGTTATGTTCCCTATAACTTCATAAGACCAGAGCATTGACACGGCAAGTTATATGGGAAGAGGAGACCCTTTAAATGGTTCTATGTACGTCTATAACTTACCTCCTGGAACTGCTGAAAGTATGCTGGCTGATTTTTTTGGCACCATAGGGTTGCTAAAGGTAGGGAGTTCCACCAGAATCATTTTGGAACTATACTTGGTCCTAGTTTTGCTTATCTTTTCATATGCATAAATCGTGAGCTTTGGTAAGCCCACATATGTACATGTCAGCTAATGCACACACCACCACATATGCCAGTGTGGCAGACAGGTGAAATATCCAAACCATCATCAAAAGGGTACCAATACATAGATTCCCTATTCCAAGAATCAGGTTGGTCCACTAGTCAGTTGGTCAGAATTAAATGAATAAACGTATAGTTATGAAAAAAGCAGCCAAGGTTTTCTAATCTGCCAACTTATGCCTAGCCCCACTGTTAGTTGTTAATACTTGTAAAACCATGTTGTTGTTGTTGGTTTTTTTTTTTTTTTTTTGCTTGTAAAATTCTACATACGAATGTTGAGCCTTTCAACGGTTAGTTGCTTTCTGTTCCGCATACAAAATTGTTTCCTATTACTTCTAATGTTGTTAGTCTCCCTATATATTGTTACACATACAATTTGTTATTGGTAGTTAATGGCACAATACAAGCTAATAATTAGCCATTTGCATTGATTAGTTGTTACACGATATTTCTAACAGCTTAACTTGAGTTATTTGCATGCCAAGTTTGCAATTCATAGGTAATTTTTAATGCCTGCATATCATCCATCACGCTCAGCCAGAGTATAAATCTTTTCTCGTTCTTATGATCGAGCAGGTGATGACTTGACTTGTAGCCGATTCTACAAGATATTAATCTTAAACCCAGATGACTAGAGCATGTGAATCAACGTGCATGGGTCTCACACTACAAGAAAATGAAGCTTTACTGGCCCATTTTTTTCTTAGACAGCCCACATTCCTTGTATAGAAGATTTTGTAATTTTGTATTTATCATCTTACCTTGTATAGTCGTTGTAAATCTCTATATATTCAACCCTTTAAGGTTGTCTAAGATATAGAAAAACATTCTCCAAATCCGTGTGTTTTCATGGTATCAAAGCAAGGTTTCTGAACCAGCGCTCCTCCTCTGATTCCGGTGGTCCCTCATCAATTTCCGGCAGTCCACGATTCCGGCAACCTCCTCCATTGATTCCAGTCGTTAGATTTGGTCCTGCTCGCCAGATCCACATCATACTTTGTCCTGCTCATCAAATCCGGTCCTGCACATGCCCCTCCTGCTGCGCTCGCGCCCCTCCTGCGCTCGCCGTTGCTGCATCCGACCCTCCTCCTGCGCACGCCCCTCCTACTGCGTATGCCCCTGCTCACCGTTGTGATTGTTATTGCCGTTGCCGTTGCGCATGCCCTGCACATGTCCAATTTGTTTGCTGCTACGCAAGCCCTTGCTGCACTCGTCCCTGCTGCGCTCCCTCTTTTTGCTGTTCTGATCTGTTGCCGTTTGCTGGTTACGATTGTTGATCTGTTGGTGGTGATATAAACCGTTTGCTGTTGTTGATTGCTGTTCTGAATTGCGGTTTTATTGCCTTCAACCAACTCTGCTGCTGCAAGGTACCTTCTTCCTTGGAGTAGTTTATATCTTTTCCTATCTATGGACAAAGACTCCTGTACAGAGGCCCCACGCTGTAGTTTCGATGGCACCAACTATAATCTATGGGCCATCCACTTTCAGAGTTTTCTTCAGGGTCGTGGTTTGTGGGGACTGATTGATGGATTTATTCTTGTTCCCGCTTCCATCGATGTTGACAAATTGGCTGATTGGGAAATGAAAAATGGACGAATTATTACCTGCATTCTTGATTCCGTCGATCGATCAATAGCTGTTGGCCTCACGCCACATCGCACTGCTAAGGCTATGTGGGAGCATCTCCAGACAATATATCAACAGAGTAATGCGGGTAGGTTATACCGCCTGGAACAAAATCTGGTTCACCTTACTCAGGGTGACAAAAGTATTCAATCTTTCTACTCTACAATGGTTACAATTTGGACAGAGATGGCTATGATGGATCCTGACTTCCCAAATGACTTTAAAATATTCCACACAATGCGCGAGAGTGCGCAAGTTAGACAGTTTCTTATAAAACTGCGTCTGAAATTTGAGCATTGCAGGGCTGCTCTCCTGAACCGTAGCCCAACTCCTTCAATGATTTTGGTTATTAATGACTTATTAGCTGAGGAACAACGACTACAGGTCCTCTCTCAGGGGACATCTCCGGGACCATCTCACCTGGCACTTACTGTATCCACCTCTGCACCAAACCGTGGTTCCACTCCTTTAACTTGTCATGGCTGTAACAAAGTGGGACATGTCGTCGCTCAGTGCAAAGATTGGTGCGTGTATTGTCGAATGACTGGTCATGGTCTTCAGGACTGTCATTCACGTGCCTACGCATCCTTATTCGGCTGTGGACGTGGTGGTCGAGGTCGTGGCCATGGTCGTGCTCTTTCTGCTACTTCTGTGCCTACTTCTTCCGAGGTTTCTGTTAGTGATACTACATTCACTGGTTCTATTGAAGGTCTTTCCTCACCTTTAACTCCTGCGATGTTCTAGCAGATTGTGCAGGCCCTTTCTGCGGCGGGTATGTCAAGTATAATCGTATCTTCACCATGGTTCTTCGATTCTGGTGCTTCAAATCATGTGACTGGTGAGGTATCCCATCTTCACAATATTCGTCCCTACACTGACAATCAGACTATTTCTACTGCAGATGGAACTAAACTACCAATTCAGTCCGTTGGTTCCTTAACTTTCTCTCCTTCTGACCATCACAAGTTTACCCTTCGTGATGTTTTTCATGTCCCTAAACTCTCCTCAAATTTAATTTCGGTTGGTCAACTTACAAGTTACATCCAATAACTGTATAGTCATATTTCTTCCAAATTGTTGTTTCGTGCAGGATCTGGCAACGGGGAAGGTACTTGGGAAGGGTAGGAGGCATAGATGTTTATACGTGCTGGATTTTCATTCATCAGTTACTCCAGCTCGTTGTTTCTTCTCTCCCTCTTCCTCGGATATTTGTTTGGCAAATAAAATGTGGAAACTCTGGCACTTTCGCTTGGGTCATCCACATTCTGATCGTTTGATTCAGCTCTTTTCTTTGGCATGTTAGGGAATATTTCTCTTAATAAAAGTAGTTTAGATTATTTTTGTTTTTCTTGTTGCCTTTTAAAAAGTAAGTGCATTCCCTTTCCTTTAAGTACTACAAAATCATCATCTATGTTTGAACTGGTGCATACGGATGTTTGGGGCCCTTCCCCAATTATGTCTCTCTCTGGACTACAATATTATGTTATATTCATTGATGATTTCACCCGTTACACCTAGATTTACTTTCTGCACTCTAAGTCACAGGTGTTTGAAAAATTCAAATACTACATTTAAAAGATTTATGCATTTTTCTAAGTTTTCATTTCAACGCACATTTCTAAATACTCTTCTTACTAGATGGGATGATAAACATAATTCTTTCCTCCTCGGAGGAAAAATGATCTTTTTTAAACCCCAAGACATTGCCATTATATTGGGATTGAGTATGAATGGAAAACATATGGATCTGAGAAGGGAATTGAGTGCGAGTGAGAAAGAACTAAAGAAAAAATATTTTGCAAATGTTCTTCTCAAGAGAGAGTTAATAGAGGAGAATATTAAGAATTTGTTGGAAGAAAGTTTGGAAGAATCTGTATCCAATTTTGTGAAATTGTTCATCATGTATTTATTCAATACAATTCTTTTTTCAATCGCCAGCGAGATAACTCCTATATTTCTGTTGCACTATGTGAATGAGTTAGAAAATTTGCATAGTTATGCATGAACCACTGCCATTTGGACATTTCTGGTTAGGAGTATTTTTGAAAGCGTGAGGAAGAAGAAAAAGTACGTGAATGGATGTCTTATGGTTTTGGAAGTATTACTTCTTATATTAATGAGGTTGTTTTCAATCAACTTTTTTTTTTTTGCTTTGCATGTCATTCTCATCAATGGTATTGTTTTCAACAGCTATGGTTACACAACCATATTATTCTTCCGCCATGGTTATCAACGAAGATAATGTATCCACGTATTTTGAGATGGCGTCGATAACAGTTATCGACAGACGGGCACACATAAAAAATTCTTAGACACTCTTATTGGCACACAGGTATATACATTTATTAAAGAATTATTTGTTTAAACATTCATTACTATTGTGTCTAAATGTACATTTATATTGATAAATTTATCTCCGTCAGATTATTGAAGATATAACTCCTATAAATGAGGAGAGTCACCTTTTACCTCTCACTGTAAGCGCTTTATATTTATATTTTTGCCTATTATGTAATTACCCCATGGTTGCACACTTGAGATATGTAAGTCTTTGTTGTGATTGGCATATAGGAGACATCAAATTCAATTAAAGAGATACGTCAGTGGTTAGAACCATGTCTCATGAAGATTGAAGAAAAAATAGTAAATATTCCTCATATAGTGATTATTTTGTTAATATCATAGATTCTTGGTAATATAAATGATCTCACACTTAATCATATAAGTAATAGTTGTAATATTCATATAGGACGCCTCAAGCTCGAATAGAGAAATACATCAGTGGTTGGAACCCACACTTTTGAAGATTGATGAGAAAATTGTAAGTAAAATTTTATATATTTTCTATACATATTTTTAGATTATATGACTAATTTCACATTGCTTTATATAAGGTGACCTCAAATATAAACAACGAAATTCGTCAGTGGTTGGAACCCATACTTGTTATAAGGATTGAAGAGAAAATCGTAAGTACTTTTCACATAATGGTTATTTCATTTATATGCATGCACATATTTCTAATTAGAAAATTATTTTGAAATACTTTATTTTTATTGCAGTTTATTTCAACTTGTATTGAATTTTTTGCTATTGAAATAGGATCAGTCTATGACTCAGAATAGGAATCACGAAGAGAGCTTACATTACAAAGAAATGTTGAAGGAGCGTAAACAATTATTAAAGGTGTTAAAATGAATGCAAGATAAGCTAGATATGCAGGCAACACTCGTCACAGAGATATTTGATAAATTGACAAAGTCAAAGAAAAAATGCAATATGCCAGTCCAATGTGTGAGACAATGGAGGATAATTAGATGGTAGTATGTAGTCCACAACTTTCTCCTCCTATAAATTTAATATCGGATACACCATTAGTTGCAAATAGTTTACATATTTTTTCTCCTATAAATGTGATGGCCACCAAACATAATTTTGTACTTGTAAGTTTGAGTTCCTTAGTGAGGCATGTGAAAGAGGGTGGTAGGATTAGAAATACTTCAAAGGTCCTACAATCACCGTACATGATAACATATCATAAACGTAATATTAAAAGCAAAGTAAAATCACCTAATAATGATTCAACAATGGAAGAGGGCGATTGGGCTTATGTTGTCTCAAGAAGAGGATGTTGCAATTAAAAGTTTCGTTAACATGACTGATTGCAAGTATGACACATAAATTAATTAATTTGTTATTATTTACTTACTTCCATTGTGGTAGTTCCTCACACTAATACCCTATACATGTATTTAGGGAGAATTTTTGTAGACCACTTTATGTCTTTCGAAGTTCATTAAACTTATTGATTGATCCTAGAGGATGGCTTGATGATGAGATATATCCACATATACTGTTTTCATTCTCTTACTACCTCATGCAACAACATATATTAATCTACTATTAATGGATACAAAGAGTATAATCATTTGACATATATATATATATATTAAATTGTGTTTTAGGTTATAAACAAGTATATTGAATTACTAAAGAGTTGGAGAAAATAGATACAGACAACATTTATTAAAATATCATTTTTTTAATACCTGGTTTCATGTAAGTTTTTCATATAAATGCACAATGTTCATACAAAGATTGATGCATTTACTAAGCATTTTAAATTGTTAGTGATTGAACTATTTCAGCAATTTATATGTTCAAGGATAAATGATAAGGCAAAAAGAAAGAAAAGTGAAGACACGGATAATAGTTTTAGTCGTCAAATTTAACGTGTCTTTGAAATGATACCTTATGATTTGGGGAGTAGAGATAAAATTTTTATTCCTATGAATAAGTGTCACACTGGTACTTACTCACTATTGACTTGAAGAAAGAAATATTTTCAGTTTACAACTCTATCAAAGGTCATCATACGTCTAGCTACATCAACACAATGGTATGTAGTTGCTTATATGTTTCAATTTAAATTATTTTTTCGATGTAAATTGTTTAAACTCGAATAATATGATTATAAGAATTTTTACTTTTTTATTGTTATTGCAGGTTACAAGCGTAAAGAAATATTTTTCAATACATGGTAAACTTGATTATGGTACTTTTCAACTCATTATGGATAATAAATGCCCTCAATAAAAAAATTCGTATGTTTATCCTTTAATCACTTCTTTGTACGGATGTGTGTTGATTTTATTTTAATAGGTACTCACTTTTATCATTTTGATATAAATAGGTATGATTGCGGCCTTTTTGTGATGAAATTTATGGATTGCTTGTCTCGAGGAGAGATTTTATTTCAATTCGGTATTTTCATTTCCTCTTTATGATTTTTCATTTATGAGATACATTTACAGTCCAATGTCATAGTCAAGGAGATATGCAATTTAAACGAAAAAAGATAGCTGCATAACTTTTGATTGGCAAGATAAGTCCATAGAAATAAGGTATTAGTTTCGATTCTAATTTCTTACTAAGTTCAGAATCACAAACAGTGTTTACTGCTTACATTTCTTTTATTTCTAGTAGGCATTATGAACTGATTGGGTTTATTGTGTCATTTTCATATATAAAACATTCTTATACTTTTTGGATATGAAGCGAGACTTCAAAAGTATGAATATGACATTCCTATACTTTTGTGGCCTGCTTAATGTGATATTGCAGGTGCACATGAGTTGGAAATGATTAGTGTGGCTAAGGATTATACAAATTACCAAAATATGATTTTCTTTTCTTTTCGAGTGGGGTCTTTGTGTGAATTCATGCAGGGAAGATATTACAAGCTGAAGAGATTGTGACTGTCTATCTCTCGTGATTCTGTTCCATAGCCCTTGTTGTTTCTTTTTGCCCTCATGCTCTAAAATTGGTTCTTGGAAGAAGTTCGTATGAAGAAGAGGTCGAGGGGCCTCAATGCCTATTCTGTATTTGTAGGCCTCGGATTTTTTTGGGTTGCTTAGTTTGACATTGTATAGTTTTTTTTTTTTTTTTTTTTTTTTTTTTTTTATCATTTGTTGTGACTCATGACCTCAAATTTTTTGTTAGGTAGCTCTTTTATTGGGAAGTATATCTACTTGATACGATAGGTTATTTCTTATATGCCTGTGTCTAGGCTATATGATAGGTGAGGAACTTTTTGTTTGTAGTGCCCACCCGAATGTTTGTACAGTTTTTTCCTTACATGTTTGGATTTTTATAGGTGATGTACTCCCACTTTACAAAAAAAGGTACGATTTAACATGTTTGTACAGTGGAATGTTGGCGATTATTTTGATACACATATGGTTGATCAATGCATCTATTGATATGTGAAAAAGGCCATGGCATATACAAGGGTGTGGCTGTTTAAAGAATGTTGGGCCCTTACTCTTGCTCCGATGGTAAACTCTTAGGAGTTTCAACACCTGGTCAAGGGTTCGAGTACTTATAGGTGGTGAAATCCCACTACGGCGTGAGTGTGTGGGGTATGTGTGCGTGTGTAAAAAAAAAAAATGCAATGCTAAGACGCTTTGTAAAGTTGTTTTAATCGTATGTGTCCTATCTCAATGCCAACTTTTACTGTATCCTATTTTAGAGTCAATTCCTCTATCATAATTTTGCGTCTCTTATCCTTTTATATTTTGAAAACATGAAATTATTGCTGGGCCTTTAACTAAGCCTTAGCCCCCCAAAGGTATGCTTGATTTATGTATGATCTGAATTCTTTTCAAATATTTGAAAGAGATAGGTAAAGAAATCATTTAGGACCTTGTCTTTGAAATGCATTGGAATTTAAATCACAAATCAAGGTGATTATGAGTCCAAGTTGTATTTGAGTTGGCCTCTTGGTGATGATGATTTGAAGGCCCCAATGAATAAATCCAATGAGAAGTCTGGTGGATGATCTAGGAAAGGAAAGAACAAAGGCCGCAACATGAAAATGTTACATCATGTGCATAAATCTTCCGGGTATGTACATCATGCACGAAAATAATTAATTTATGTATGTTTTTATACCTTTAAAGTTGCGCATAAATTTAGCTTTAGAAACGACGAGAATTTAATTATGTAATCTATTATGTCTCTCTAACAGAGGATAACTTGCTCAAATTTTCATTACTCAGGCTTTCAACATGTGATGAGGGTTTTTTTTTTTTTTTTCATTCTCTTTTTCTTTCAAAATCTTTTTTAAATCTTGCAACATTCATTCTAAATGCTTGGAAGTACATTCAAATGCTTCTTCACTTTCACAACTCATTGTAGCCAATTTCATAAAATTGCAAAGTAAACTATTGTAACGCCGGGATTGTGATTTCTTGCTTTTGTCATTGGAGTCACATCCACTACTTAATGAGGGGAGTGAAATTGAAGCAGCTTCTCGAGTCCACCTTTTCAAGATGTACCTAGCCGGAATATTTATGAGGGTATGATTCGTAGCTTTTAATGCATGGGAATACAAAATACCCATGAATTCAAACTTTCTATAGCTGCAAGTGATGGACTCGTCCATTGAGTTAACGGTAACAATGTGAAGACTCTGATTTCTTTTATTCAAAACTTGATATTTTCTGACTGTATCGGACTCATCTACTTTTTCCACTATTTGATCAAGGCTGTCACCAAATTTTGGTTGAAATAATTTGAAAACGGTTGGTGTATATACACTAGCTGCGTGCTTTATGATACTAATAGGAAAAGTCACAACTGGTGAACTTTGGGTCATTTTAAAATTGGCTTCTAATTCTGCATTTCGTCTATCATCCACCAAGCGTTCGAAATGTTCAAAAAAATTTATTATATTTTGGCCAGGATGCAAGTATTTCTTCAAATCTTTATTTAAACTTTCACAACGCTGGGTGCTCTTCTCTGCACAAAAACTGTTCTTTCCATATACTAATGCCCACTTCTCCTTTTCATTGAATAACTGTTGTAACCATATATTATCTGTGAGATTATATTTCATGATCATTCTTTCCTACGCTTGAAGAAATTTATGTTCCTTATCAAAATCATATACACATCTACTAAAATCATTACCAAACGACTTGGAAGAACAAAATATATGACTTAGATGTTTGCAAGCGTTCTAAAACATATGTCATACACAAATACGGTGAATCGTTCCAAGTAAATCTGTCTTGATACTATTTGACATAGCCTTATCCTGATATGTGAGAATGGTTTGAGGTTTTTTTTCTACACATTGCATCACAGAATATTCTAAACAACCATCTGAAAGAATCGATTGTTTCATCGTAGAGGAGTGCAGCCCCAAAGATAACTGTCTGTCTATGATGATTAACATCGATGAATGGTACAAATGGCCATCCATTCTCGTTTGTTTTATACGTCGTGTCAAAGCAAATCATATCTCCAAAATGTTCATAATCTAAATTCATTCTTTCATTTGCCCAAAAAATATTGGTGATACAATCTTCAGCATCAAAATTGAATACAATAAAAGAACATTGGATCTTCAGCCTGCTTTCTTTTAAAAAATATCAAAAGACCTTTGTCATTAAATTTCTTTATTGCTTTCACCCTTTTCGTCTGTAAATAATTCTTGTATTCTACTAAATTATATTCAACATTTTGTCCACCACCAACTTGTTTAGTCGTGAAATTATATGTCGCTTTTGGTTTTATACCTGTATTATCACAGTTATCGGCAACTACTTGAGTAAATTTCTGTTGTGATCTCAACAAATGAGCTTCTTCAGGAGATGTAAGAATATGATTATGATCAATCTTAAGATCTGTAACATGATATTTACCGTCAACTCCCAATCTAATTTTCATATGTGCCTCACAACCTGTTCTTGTTTCATCTCGATGATGCTTCACATTAACATCATGTTTATCAAATGAACGTTTACCTTTTTTAGAACAAACAAAATCACTTATTTTCAATACACCTGTCTTTTTGTCTTTATTTATACTATGCTTCCGAATACTGAAACCGACTTTTCTTCCAAAACTATTGTAGAAATCATATGTATCTTTCTCTGTTTTAAACTCCATACCAATTTCTAGATTCAGTACCTTCTCATCCATGTCTGGATCATCCATATCAACTTTCACTTTTGAGTCGATGTCTATATCATGTCATGAATGAGGCATAGAATCCACCAGGCATGGCATGCAAGAAGCCATAAGATCTCTATTTTCCATTGACCTGTAACGTTAAGAGAAATTTAACATGAGGACTATGATTAAAATAAAAAAAGCTATATATATATATATATATATATATATATATATAACCCGTCATCTAACATAAAACACTTCAAATAAATCTAAAAACTCTTTAAATAAATCTACGGGGCCACCATTAAGAGCAATCAATGAAAATTATCCCCAAATCCTATATAATCTGTGGGCCACTGGAGTTTTGAATGGCCTAATGAATGCCCTAGAATGATCAATCAAAGTGGGCCCGACAAAGCTCCTGGTATGGTTATCCATCTCTAGGTAGGTCTTGGTATGGGTAGTACCCAATCCACACCTCCTAAGGGATCCACCAATGGTTTGGATGGCAAATAACCATTTAGACCGTAGGAAGCTTTCAATGATGATTTTTTAATACCACCATTGTTATCCAATTGAGATCCATATCTATATTTTTCGACGCAAGAGGAGTAAGATTTGTAAGGAACACCGTTATGTATCTGTGTAATCCACGCTGCCGGCCATTTATTTCATAAATGGACCACACCACGTGAAACAGGAGAATTGAACATAGGCCGTTGAAACCTTCTTAGGGCCATAGAAGTTTTGGATCAAGTTGATATATGTGTTTGCCCTTCATCCATCTTTGTGTGACCTTATGAACAGGTTGGATGACAGATGCACATCCTTGTGAGCTTTGATCCAAGTTTCAGCTTTCAATTGTAGACGTCATTGTTTCACTTGTTTCTGCGGTGTGGTCCATTTGAGCTTTGGATATGCTTCATTTTTCGTCTAATGCCCTAAAATGAATTAGTAAAACGGATGGATATCATGGATCATACACATAAATTATGATGGGCCCTACATATTTAATGAAATACAATTCTTGTCCGATTAGTAGCATTACATCCGATTTTGGGCTAATTAAAATGGTAATTTTCTTCTCTATCAAACACCGGTGAAAACTAATTTTACACTACCATTTACATTTATAATGGAGAAACAAACGGGCCTTATAATCAGACCATTTTAATACTTGGATTTTGGTATACGTGCAGATAAGAAGAAGAAGAGCATTTTATTACCACAAAAGTACTTCCTTCCTAATTCTTTTGAGAGAGAGAGAGAGAGAGAGCTTTCGTTGTTTAGCCAAATGCAATGAGAGGGAGGGAGAGAGAGAGAGAAGAGAGAGAGAGAGAGAGAGAGAGAGAGAGAGAGAGAGGATTGAGGAAGAAGCAATGAGTGAGAGTGGGAGGAGAGAGAGAGATGTGAAGAAGTGTGGAGAGGAGAGACGCAGAAGCAACGAGTGAAGTCCGGATCCTTGACTTTTTTCTTCTCGTTTTTTTTTTTTTTTTCCTTTGGTTTTTTTTTTTTTAATAATAGTTTGGAGTCCGATTTTTTCTTTTAGTTTTTTTTTTTTTTTAAAGTAAGTGGTGACGTGGACTAATGAGGATTAAGCAATCAGGGAATCCCTGTTTACCGAATAATTGAGGATCCAGACTCTTTTGGGAATATACGATACAATTAGTAGCTTTTATAATGCATATGAACATATGAGTGGGGGTATTTTAGGAATAAATGGTATGAATAGTTAAAGAGCCCACAAATGGAGATGGGGATGCTAATTGCGCCCTGCCCCGCCTGGACTATCATCTGTCCAGGCAGGGCTCTGTGGGGCCCACTATAATGTATGGGTTTTATCTACACCGTCCATCCATTTTTCAGACCATTTAAGGATTTTAACCTAAAAATGAGGCAAATCAAAGGCTCAATTGGATCACATAATGGTAATTGAACTCCCACCATTAAAAGATTCTTATGAGTCGCAGAAGTTTTGGACCAATATGATATTTGTATTTTTCCTTCATCCATATGATCTTATGAATAGGTTGAATGGCAAATAAACATTATAGTGGCCCTTAGGAAGTTTTAAACATTGAGTTTCACTATCTTGCTATTCTCTATGATCTGGTCGACTTTAGCATTAGACCTATCTAATTTTTAGACTCATACCCTAAAATGATCTTAAAAAAATAGATGAACAACATAGATGAAATCCATATATCATGCTGGCCCAACAAAGCCCCTACCTAGATGCATTAAGGCATCGTACAATCCACTATGTAAGGAAGGAGCATTTTGGGAATAAATGGGACAATTACGAGGTTGTAAATTGACCCATGGTTTAGTGGTCCAGACCATGAGTAGGGTCGATGTGGACTGGGTGGTGATCGAACACCACAAAGCTACATGGTGTTAGGACTCCGTGTGACTCACCATAGTGTATGTGTTTTATCCATGTTGTTCATTAGCCCAAAATTAAGTATGTCAAAAGCTCGAGTGAATCACACCACAGAAAATAATGGGAATTGAATGATTAAAAGTTTTGAATGAAGTTGATTTTTGCGTTTTCCTTTTATTTAATTTAGGTCATTGTCATCTTATAAGTTGGATGGAAAATAAACATCATTGCGGGTCCTTAATAAGGTTTTAATAGTGGACATCATTATTTCTACTATTTTCTATAGTGTATTCCACTTGAGCTTTGGATATGCTTCAATATTGGGTTGATGCCTTAATATGAGCTGTCAAAACAAATGCACAGAGAAAGCATATAAATCATGTTGGGCCCACACAAAGTCCTGACTAGGTGTTGTGATACTTGAGCAGCGTATGAGGCTTGATACACAGACACTTTGAAATTGTAGACGTCAAATACATTAACTCAAATCACATGAATTGTGGGATCCATTGCAGCTGAGTTGCAGTCTCCAGTCATAACGTCGAGGCTCTTACTCATGAGGTGCTTGTTTGGTGAAACAGGACCGTCAGATATTTTTCATTTTTAATATCCAATAAATGTCCAAGAATCCTGTAACAACCCTAAATTTTGGTGCATTAAAAAAAAACTAAAAAAAAATATTTAAATATTTTATTTTTGAATAAAAAATAAAAATAAGTCAATAGTTGAGTTGATAGAGACATTTTTAATTGAGAGAAAGGTCTAGAGATCAATTTTTTGGAGTAGTAATAATAAATTTTTTTTAGCAAATGTCATAAAAAATTTCAAATTCAGGATAAGAGAGGATGTGTTCATCTTATTTTATCAAGAAGTTTCTTAAAGAAAAATAGAGAAGAGAGCACTTGATTAGGTAAGTTCCAACTCTTAGATCTTTTTAATTTTTTATTATGTTGTTAATTTCTTCATAATCTATATAATAGATGGTGTGGATCATTCACACGATCATTGTGTAGGTGTGTAGAAATTTTTTTAACAAAGTGATGCTTTATGATTTCAAATCTGGTTAGTAATATTTTAGGAATAAATTTAATGGATGGAATCTGATTGTGTTAAGATAGATCTGAACGGGTCATTTGATCCTAAGCACCAAAAGATAACATTGCCTTGAATTTTAGATCGATCTGACCATCAGATGGGCCATACTAGTCAGATCTATAAATATTTAATATGAAAATCTTAGATTTCTACGCAACTGATTGGTATCACTTAGTGTAGAAAATCGAGATGGGCCATCGGTGTATATGTGGTTAGATCCACATCATTCATCCAATGTGTAGAGGCAAAATATGCCCAGACCTTAAAAATTTGGATGATCCAATCATCTGGTAAGCCTCCCCAATTAATCATTTGACATTCAATTTCATGATCTTAAAAAGAAAATCTAAAATTTAATAAACATATAAATTTGATTATTTGATCATTTAGGGTTTGGTCACCTAAGATGTATATCGAAGGTGGGCCCCACCGTGTAATATAACCAGATGGATAATAATGTTATTGATATAATCGATAGGATCTTTGAATTCAAACCAACCTAATTACCTCGTAGATTCTACATTACCAGACTCAGGTGAGTAACCAAACGCGTCTCATGATTCATTGGAATTAAAATAAATTATTTATGATTATTTGATTGATTGATATACTGATTTGAGTGTTTTGTTATAATATTATACGTAACGGTAAATCACTTGTTAATTTATGTTAAATTACATGACTATCATAATTGTACATTAAATTCACATATGAATGTTCTTATGAAGACAAATATCTATGGCAGTTATGAAAATGATACGTTCATATATCATCCATCATTCATTGCACTTGCATAATGCATGGTCGATCCTAGGAGCCCTCCCTGGAAAAAATGTCGATCCTAGCAAAGTGTTACCAGATGTGGGCTATGCCCAAGCCTACTGAAAGGTGGAAGCCTATCCAATAGGTGGATGCGGGTTGACGACCTCCAGCCCAAGCAGATGGACGATCATCCCATCTGATGTATTCATACACCATTTGCATCCATATCATTGTACATACATTTTTGTATTATTTTAATTGCTATGATTATGAACCATGCTAGGTTTTTTCACTAAGCCTGGCAAGCTTATCATTTTATTGATGAAAAAACCGTACAGAGGAGCCATTAGCAGATGATGGGGCGCAAGAACCCGAAGGATCCATCGCACCTGAACACGACCCATATGAAACGTGACCATACTTATTTGAAGATAAAGTGGTGTCATTAGACCATTTCTGATTATATGATTTATTTGTTAGAATAGTTTGATTAGTGTATAATGCATATTAGTATTGATTTTGAGATTTTAAGAAATTGTTTAGATTTATCTCATTGAAACAATGTTAGTATATAATAAACACGTTTATAGTATAATGATATAATAAATGAATGATTTTTAAGATTTATATTATTTTAAAGGTCATCAAGATTTATAAATGCCTAGTTGATTGGTGCTAAGTGTTATGTACGTGTGATTGAAGTTGGAGTGGAATTTAAACTGAATGTAATGATCACCTCTGATTAATCTGATTAAGGAATTAAGTTAGTACAATTTGTGTACGAGTTAGGAACTAAAACTCGGGTCTGAGGGTGCACACTCTACACCTGAATTTTAGAGCGTGACATATCCGACTTTCAGATCATTAAATGTTCAAGTGGGCCGAGCTTGGGCCTGAAAATATGAATGTTGAATAGGCCCGGCCCGAAGGCCACGAACTAAATAGTTCAAAATCCAGGCCGAGACTTACCCAGCTCGGCCCGTTGACAACCCACACTTTTGTTTCACAAATTAAAACCGTCAACTTAGTAGTGGGACCATAAATTGCGGTCCACCTAGCAGATAATTTCCAACATTTTATGCGCATGCGACATCTAAACCGTCAAATCGATATATAATTAGTTATAAGTAACTTTTTTACTTAAAATACTTAATCATTTCAGTTAATTTTTTAGATTTTCTGCTTCTCATAAATTATTAAAGAAAGGCATTAGAGAGATAAAAGAGAGGATAAGATGATAAGTATGTTATTTACTATACATATTTATCTACTTAACAAGTCAAAACTAAGATAAGCTATTTAAGACAGATATAAGTAACTTATCTTTAGTAACTTACTACCCAAACTCCCTCAAAATGAGTTTTATTCTTTGATTTATTAGGTGTACAAAAAATATTTTAGTGCCTGTGTATCATTCATTACACTCTGCCAGAGTATCAAAGTTTTCCTCTACCTTAGCCCTCTTGCAGATAGAAATAGAGAAATAAATGCATTGTAATTCAATGGTGGTAAGCTTGCTTTCTGACTTTAGCCAACGGTAGACAGTGCATGTCGGATAGCTTTAGCAAACTGACCTATGGGCCCCACATGGTGGTCAGACTAGCTAGGATGAATTATATAAGGATATGCACGGTTCAGTCAGCTGGACCATTAAGCTGTAGGGGCCCACCATGGAAGGACCATGCCAATAATCGTAGCCTTTAACTTTGTGGCAGGCAAAACTAGGAAACAAGTCACTGTCGAGATTCGACTGAAAATGGCCTACGCTTTATGGTAGGATCTTCCCAATTTGAGGAGATTTTTAAGGCATAGTCCATCTACTCAGGGGCGGATTAGACCAACGGGATGGATGGCTGATCTAGGTGTCCCACTCCTACAAACCAAAAACCCAAATACACCGCATATGATTTCGGGAAAACCTTTTGAAAATGAAAGAGTGTAATTACACTACTAAATGGGTTGGGTACTAAAAATAGATATGGGCATTTTGGGAATAAACGTGCGTTGGATAGGGCTAAAGTCGGGCGGGTTCAACCCGACCGACCCGTGACCTACCCGACATTGGGTTGGGATCGGGCTATCAAGGTTCGGTGTGTGTATATATATAAGAGAAATTTGCGAGAATACGACCCATTTATGGCCCATTTAGGAGAATAAGCCCACCTCATTTTCGCGAGAATACGACCCGGCTGTACGGGCACCTTGCCAAAGGTCGAAAATGCCCCTGCCTTTTCCTTCAAGCGGGAAGACGAGCGCTGACGCTCCTCAAACTCCGAGTTGTACGAACGGTTCAAAAGTGATCAACGTTACATGGGCCCCACAGTTATGTATTTATTATATCCACAACGTTCATCCATATTTCGAGATCATTTCGGACCATTATCTAAAAAAAGAAAATCATATCCAAGGATCAACTGGACCACACCACAAAGAGGAGCGGGAAAAGTGATTTTCACCGTTAAAACTTTTTAAGGGCCCACCATAACATTTATTTTCCATCCAATCTATTCATAGGGTCACAAAGACCTGGATGAAGAGGAAAAAAAATTTCATAATGATCCAAAACCTCTGTGACCCCTAAAAGGGTTTCAATGGTAGACGTTCAATTCCCCACTGCCTTTCACAGTGTGGTCCACTTGATTGTTAGATCTGTCTTATTTTCCGTCTCAAACCTTAATATGAGCTCGTCAAATAGACGGACGGTTTGGATATAACATAGACCTCATGATGGGACCCAAAAAACAAAAACAAAAATAAAAAAAAAAACTAAATTTTTATATATTTTTTATTTTTTTTACATGGGGAGATTTGGCTACGGATTATAACCGTAGCCATAGCTACCAAAATCCGTAGCCATAGATGACTACCGGGGTGGGCGCGCCAAACTAGCCGTGCCCGCGCCACTTGCTGACTCATCTGGCGGGGCCACGCCGATCCGGCGTGGCCACACCCATTTGGAGGCCCCTATGGCTACGGATTATAACCGTAGCCATAGATGGCTATGCAAATTTTTTTTTTTTTATTTTTATTTTTTACATGGAGAACTTTATTTTACCTACAATTTTCTCAAATACATATTTATATAAATATGCATATATAAGCATATAAAAAAAAATTTCCTCTTTTTTTTTTCATTTATTTCTTTATTCATTTAAAAAGTATATCTTCTAAACCAAAATTAGTTACTCGATGAACCCTATATGATTTTGGGGTAGGAGAAGCTACTTTAGCAAACCAACCTAGTTATTTTCCAAGATTTCATCAGGTTAATGACCGTGAAATGCATGAAAATTACTGTAAAGTGCATGGAAATGACCGTGAAATGCATGAAAATTACTGTAAAGTGCATGGAAATGACCGTGAAATAAAACGGAATCGCCGAAAATGATCGTGAAGTGAGGGGCATGACTGTGAAGTGAAGGGGCATGACCGTGAAGTGAAGGGACATGACCGTGAAATGCGCGGAAATGACTGTGAAGTGAAGCGATTGGATTGTGAAATGCATGGAAATGACCGTGAAGTGAAGGGGAATGACAGTGAAATATGCCGAAATGACCGTGAATCAACACGGAATAGGCGTTGTGGTATGCATGGAAATGACCGCGAAGTGAGCGATTGGACCTTGAAATGCGCGGAAATGACCGTGAAATGCGCCGAAATGACCATGAATCAACACGGAATAGGCGGGAATGATCGTAGGATGCATGGAAATGACTGCGAAGTGAGGCGATTGGACCTTGAAATGCGTAGAAATGACCGTCAAGTGAAGAGGCGTGACCGTGAAATGCGCCAAATGACCGTGAATCAACACGAAATAGCGGAATGACCGTGATATGCATGGAAATGACCATGAAGTGCGCGATTGGACCATGAAATGCGTGGAAATGACCGTGAAGTAAAGGGACATGACCGTGAAATGCGCCAAAATGACTGTGAATCAACACATAGAATAGGAGGGAATAACCGTGATATAAATAGAAATGAGCATGAAGTGAGGCGATTGGACCGTGAAGTGAAGGGGCATGACCGTAAAATGCGCTGAAATGACCGTGAATCAACACGAAATACGCGGGAATGACAGTGGTATGCATGAAAATGACCGCGAAGTGAGGTAATTAGACAGTGAAATGTGCAAAAATGACCGTGAAGTGAAGGGACATGACTGTGAAATATGCCGAAATGACCGTGAATCAACACGGAATAGGCGGGAATGACCGTGAAATGCATGGAAATGGGGGTGAAGTGAAGCGAATGGATTGCGAAATGCACGAGACTGACCGTGAAGTGAAGACGTGTCACTGAGAAATGCATCGAAATGACCGTGAATCAACACGGAATAGGCGGGAATGATCGTGATATGCATGGAAATGGGGGTGAAGTGAAGCGATTGGACCGCGAAATGCACGGAAGTGACCGTAAAGTGAAGATGCGGGACCTCAAAATGCGTCGAAATGACCGTGAATCAACACGGAATATGCGAGAATGACCGTGATATACATGGAATAGGGTGAAGTGAAGCGATTGGACCACGAAATGCACGGAAGTGACCGTGAAGTGAAGACGCGGGACCGTGAAATGCGTCGAAATGACCGTGAATCAACACGGAATATGCGGGAATGACCGTGATATGAATGAAAATGATTGTGAAGTGAGGCGATTGGACCGCAAAATGCGCGGAAGTGACCGTGAAGTGAAGATGTGGGACCGTGAAGTGCGTCGAAATGACCGTGAATCAACACGGAATATGCGGGAATGACTGTGATATGCATGAAAATGAGGGTGAAGTGAAGCGATTGGACTGTAAAATGCGCGGAAGTAACCGTGAAGTGAAGATGCGGGACCGTGAAGTGCGTCGAAATGACCGTGAATCAACACGGAATATGCGGGAATGATCATGATATACATGGAAATAGGGGTGAAGTGAAGCGATTGGACCGCGAAATGCACGGAAGTGACCGTGAAATGAAGACGCGGGACCGTGAAATGCGTCGAAATGACCGTGAATCAACACGGAATATACGGGAATGACTGTGATATGCATGAAAATGGGGGTGAAGTGAACCGATTGGACCGCAACATACGCGGAAGTGACCGTGAAGTGAAGATGCGGGACCGTGAAGTGCGTCGAAATGACCGTGAATCAACACGGAATATGCGGGAATGACCGTGATATGCATGGAAATGGGGGTGAAGTGAAGCGATTGGACCGTAAAATGCACGGAAGTGACCGTGAAGTGAAGACGCGGGACCGTGAAGTGCGTCGAAATGACCATGAATCAACACGGAATATGCGGGAATGACCGTGATATGCATGGAAATGGGGGTGAAGTGAAGTGATTGGACCGCAAAATACGCGGAAGTGACCGTGAAGTGAAGACGCGGGACCGTGAAGTGCATCGAAATGACCGTGAATCAACACGGAATATGCGGGAATGACCGTGATATGCATGAAAATGGGGGTGAAGTGAAGCGATTGGACCGCAAAATACGCGGAAGTGACCGTGAAGTGAAGACGCGGGACCGTGAAGTGCCGAAATGACCGTGAATCAACACGGAATATGCGGGAATGACCGTGATATGCATGGAAATGGGGGTGAAGTGAAGCGATTGGACCGCAAAAACGCGAGAAGTGACCGCGTGAAGTGAAGACGCGATCCGTGAAGTGCGTCGAAATGACCGTGAATCAACAAAGAATATGCGGAATGACCGTGGTATGCATGGAAATGGGGGTGAAGTGAAGCAATTGGATTGCAAAATACACTGGTGATCAGAAGTGAAATGCACAGAAATGACCGTATATTGGCCGCATGCATTTCGCGGTCCAATCGCTTCACTTCACCCTCATTTCCATGCATATCACGATCATTCCCGCATATTCCGTGTTGATTCACGGTCATTTCAACGCATTTCACAAATTCCGCCCCGTCTTCACTTCACGGCCACTTCCGTGCATTTTGTGGTCCAATCGCTTCACTTCACCCCCATTTTCATGCATATCACAATTATTCTCGCATATTCCGTGTTGATTCACGGTCATTTTGACGCATTTCACGGTCCCGCGTCTTCACTTCACCGCCACTTTCGCACATTTCGCAATCCAATCGGTTCACTTCACCCCCATTTCAATGCATATCACGGTCATTTCCGCATATTTCGTGTTGATTTACGGTCATTTCGACGCATTTCACGGTCCCACGTCTTCACTTCATGGTCATTTCTGTGCATTTTGCGGTCCAATTGCTTCACTTCACCCCCATTTTCATGTATATCATGATCATTCCCGCATATTCCGTGTTGATTCACGGTGATTTCGACGCATTTCACGGTCCCGCGTCTTCACTTCACGGACACTTCCATGCATTTCGCGGTCCAATCGCTTCACTTCACCCCCATTTCCATGTATATCATGGTCATTCCCGCATATTCCGTGTTGATTCACTGGCCATTTCGACGCATTTCACTGGCCCCGTCTTCACTTCACTTCCACTTCCGTGCATTTTGCGGTCCAATCGTTTCACTTCACCCCCATTTCCATGCATATCACTTATTCCCACCTATTTCGCTTTGATTCACGGTCATTTCGATGCATTTCACTTGCCATGACCCTTCACTCACTTTCTTTCACAAGCATTTCGCGATCCAATCGCCTCACTTCACAATCATTTTCCATGCATATCACTTGCATTCCCGCCTATTCCGTGTTGATTCACAATATTTCGACGCATTTCACAATCATGCCCTCTTCACTTCACTAGGTCCATTTCCTAAACCTTAATCTACACCCTAACCTAAACCTATACTTATAACCTAAACCTATTCTCAAATCCCAAAATCTATAACTAAACCTATAACCTATAACCTAAACCGAAACCTATAACCTAAACCGAAACCTAGCTATAACCTAAACCCGAAGATAAACTCCGAACCCGAACCCGAATTCCTAAACCTAAACCTATACTTATAACCTAAACCTATTCTCGAATCCCAGACCCGATGGAATGAAATTGACCGCTAAGTGAATGAAATGAATTTTCGACCATCGACCAAATGGAATCTTGGAAAATAACCAGTTGGTTGGTTAAAGTAGCTTCTCCTACCCCAAAATCATATAGGCCTGTTTGGCCGCGTAAATTGGATGGGATTGGAAGATAGATCCTAAGATTGGCTAGGCGAGCCAAACAGACACGAGATCCTCGATCTCGAGAGATAGCAATCCCGTGGATCTTAAGACAATCCACCGACATCACCATCATTACCTTTAGGGCCTCTTTGGCCGAACCAATCCCACTCAATATTAGGAGGAATGGGATCGCGAGATCCCGGATATGCATGATGAGCCAAACAGACCTTGTGAACTTGTCCCGGATATAAGCAATCCCATGGATCTTACAACAATCCACCGACATCACCATCATTACCTTAAAATTGATCTCATCCCTTAGTTGGAAGGAGTGGAAGGTAAAATCTTAGGATATGCCCGACGTGCCAAAATGCACTCCAAAGTGAACTTGTTCCGGATATAGCAATCCCATGGATCTTAAACCAATCCACTAACACCACCATCATTACCTTAGGGCCCGTTTGGCCAGGCGGATTGGAAGGGATTTGATGGTATTGGGGATTGGAAGTTAAATCCGGATTGGCCGGTCGTGCAAACAGACCCTGATTGGAAGTTAAATCCGGATTGGAAGGGATTTGATGGTATTGGAAGGGATTGGAAGTTAAATCCGATATTGGAAGGAGTGGAAGGTAAAATCCCAGGATATGCCCGATGTGCCAAACAGCACCAAAGTGAACTTGTTCCGGATATAGCAATCTCATGGATCTTAAACCAATCCACCGACACCACCATCATTACCTTAGGGCCCATTTGGCCAGCGGATTGAAGGGATTGGATGATATTGAAAATTAAATCCGGATTGGCGGGTGTGCCAAACAGACGGGTGATCTTGATCCTGGGATATAGCAATACCATGGATCTTAAGACAATCCACTGACATCACCATCATTACCTTAAAATTGATCCCATTCACGGTTATTTCGGCGCATTTCACGGTCAATTCCCTTCACTTCACGGTTATTTTCATGCATTTCACGGTCAATTCGCTTCACTTCATGGTCATTTCCATGCATATCACGGTCATTCCCACTTATTCTGTGTTGATTCACGGTCATTTCGGCGCATTTCACGGTCATGCTCCTTCACTTCACGGTCATTTCCGCGCATTTCACGGTCCAATCGCTACACTTCACCGTGAAATGCGTCGAAATGACCGTGAATCAACATGGAATAGGTGGGAATGACCGTGAAATGCATGGAAATGACCGTGAAGTGTAGCGATTGGACTGTGAAATGCGCGGAAATGACTGTGAAGTGAAGGGGCATGACCGTGAAATGCGCCGAAATGACCGTGAATCAACACGGAATAGGCGGGAATGACTGTGATATGCATGGAAATCACGGTCATTCCCGTCTATTCCGTGTTGATTCACGGTCATTTCAGCGCATTTCACGGTCAATTCGCTTCACTTCATGGTCATTTCCATGCATATCACGGTCATTCTCACTTATTCCGTATTGATTCACAGTCATTTCATCGCATTTCACGGTCATGCCCCTTCACTTCATGGTCATTTCCGCGCATTTCACGGTCCAATCGCTACACTTCACCGTGAAATGCGTCGAAATGACCGTGAATCAACACAGAATAGGCGGGAATGACCGTGAAATGCATGGAAATGACCGTGAAGTGAAGCGAATTGACCATGAAATGCGCGAAAATGATCGTGAAGTGAAGGGGCATGACCATGAAATGCGTCGAAATGACCGTGAATCAACACGGAATAGACGGGAATGACCGTGATTTCCATGTATATCACAGTCATTCCCGCCTATTTCATGTTGATTCACGGTCATTTCGACGCATTTCACGGTCATACCCCTTCACTTCACGGTCATTTTAAGCGCATTTCACGGCCCAATCGCTACACTTCACCGTGAAATGCGTCGAAATGACCGTGAATCAACACTTTAATAAGCGGGAATGACCGTCGTGAAATGCATGGAAATGACCGTGAAGTGAAGTGAATTGACCGTGAAATGCGCGAAATGACCGTGAAGTGAAGGGGCATGACCGTGAAATCGTCAAAATGACCATGAATCAACACGAATTGGTGGGAATGACTCACCGATATGCATGGAAATCATGGTCATTCCTTGCCTATTCTGTGTTGATTCTACATCATTTTGGCACATTTCACAGTCAATTCCTTCACTTCACGGTCATTTCCATGCATTTCACGGTCAATTCACTTCACTTCATGGTCATTTTCATGCATATCACGGTCATTCCCACCTATTCCGTGTTGATTCACGGTCATTTTCGTCGCATTTCACGGTCATGCCCCTTCACTTCACGGTCATTTTCGTGCATTTCACGGCCCAATCGCTACACTTCACCGTGAAATGCGTCGAAATGACCGTGAATCAACACGGAATAGGCGAATGACCATAAATGCATGGAAATGGCCGTGAAGTGAAGCGAATTGACCGTGAAATGCGTGAAAATGATCGTGAAGTGAAGGGGCATGACCGTGAAATGCATCGAAATGACCGTGAATCAACACGGAATAGACGAATGACCATGATTTCCATGCATATCACAGTCATTCCCGCCTTTTCGTGTTGATTCACGGTCATTTCGACGCATTTCACGGTCATACCCTTTCACATCACGGTCATTTCCATGCATTTCACGGTCAATTTGCTTCACTTCACGGTCATTTCCATGCATATCATGGTCATTCCCACCTATTCCATGTTGATTGTGAAATGAAGAGAATTGACCGGGAAATGACGGTGAAATGCATGGAAATGATCGTAAAGTGAAGAGAATTGACCGGGAAATGCGTCGAAATGACCGTGAAGTGAAGGGGTATGATCGTGAAATGCGTCGAAATGACCGTGAAGTGAAGGGGTATGACCGTGAAATGTGTCGAAATGACCGTGAATCAACACGGAATATGTGAGAATGACCATGAAATGCATGGAAATGATCGTGAAATGAAGCGAATTGACCGTGAAATGCGTGAAATGCATGCAAATGACCGTGAAGTGAAGGGAATTGACCGTGAAATGCCTCGAAATGACCGTGAATCAACACGGAAGAGGCGGCAATGACCGTGATATGCATGGAAATGACCGTGAAGTGTAGTGATTGGACCGATAAATGCATGGAAATGACCGTGAAGTGAAGGGGCGTGACCGTGAAATGCGTCAAATGATCGTGAATCAACACGGAATAATAAAGGGATCGGGATCGCCAGTTTAGGTTTGGGTTTTCAAGTTTAGGTTTACGTATAGGTTAGGGAGTTGAGATTAGGATTAGGTGTAGGTTTAGGTTTAGGGATTTGAGAATATGTTCGTGTTTTAGGTTATAGGTTACGGGTATAGGTTTATGTTTGGGTTTAGGTTATAGGTTATACGCTTAGGTTATAGGTTAAAGGTTTAGGTTTTGGGATTTGAGAATAGGTTCAAGTTAAGGTAATAAGTTTAGGTTAAAGGTTTAAGTTAATGTTATAGGTTTAGGTTTAGGTTTAGGTTATAAGTTTAGATTTGAGAATAGGTTTAGGTTATAAGTATAGGTGGGAATGACCGTGAAGTTTACATGCATTTCACGGTCAATCCCTATGATTTAGGTTTAGGTTTAGGTTTAGGTTATAAGTTTAGGTTTAGGTTTAGGTTTAGGTTTAGGTTATAAGTTTACATGCATTTCACGGTCCAATCCTGGTGATTCCGTTTTGATTCACGGTCATTTCCATGCATTTCACGGTCAATTCTCTTCACTTCATGGTCATTTCCATGCATTTCACATTTCCAATGCACTTCACTTCACAAATCATTTTCATGTATTTCATGATCAATCCCGCGATTCTGTTTTGATTCACGGTTTTTTCCATGCATTTCACGGTCAATTCCTTCACTTCACGGTCATTTTCACGCATTTCACGGTCAATTCGCTTCACTTCACGGTCATTTCCATGCATTTCACGGTCATTCCCACCTATTCCGTGTTGATTCACGGTCATTTCGATGCATTTCACGGTGAAGTGTAGCGATTGGACCGTGAAATGCGCGGAAATGACCGTGAAGTGAAGGGGCATGACCGTGAAATGCGACGAAATGACCGTGAATCAACACGGAATAGGTGGGAATGACCGTGATATGCATGGAAATGACCATGAAGTGAAGCGAATTGATCGTGAAATGCATGGAAATGACCGTGAAGTGAAGGGAATTGACCGTGAAATGCTACGAAATGACTGTGAATCAACACGGAATAGACGGGAATGACCATGATTTTCATGCATATCACAATCATTCCCGCCTATTCCGTGTTGATTCACGGTCATTTCGACGCATTTCACGGTCATGCCCCTTCACTTCACGATCATTTTCACATTTTCACGGTCAATTCGCTTCACTTCATACCATTTCCATGCATATCACGGTCATTCCCACCTATTCCGTGTTGATTCACTCATTTGACGCATTTCACGGTGAAGTGTAGTGATTGGACCGTGAAATGCATGGAAATGACCGTGAAGTGAAGGGGCATGACCGTGAAATGCGCTGAATGACCGTGAATCAACACTAATAGGTGGGAATGACCGTGATATGCATGGAAATGACCGTGAAGTGAAGCAAATTAACCGTGAAATGCATGGAAATGACCGTGAAGTGAAAGGGTATGACCGTGAAATGCGTCGAAATGACCGTGAATCAACACGAAATAGGCGGAAATGACTGTGATATGCATGGAAATCACAGTCATTCCCGTCTATTCCGTGTTGATTCATGATCATTTCGACGCATTTCACGATCATGCCCCTTCACTTCACGATCATTTTCATGCATTTCACGGTCAATTCGCTTCACTTCACGGTCATTTCCATGCATTTCACGGTCATTCCTGCCTATTCCGTGTGGATTCACGGTCATTTCGACGCATTTCACGGTGAAGTGTAGCGATTGGACCGTGAAATGCCCGAAAATGACCGTGAAGTGAAGGGGCATGACCGTGAAATGCGACGAAATGATCGTGAATCAACACGGAATAGGTGGGAATGACCGTGATATGCATGGAAATGACCATGAAGTGAAGCGAATTGACCGTGAAATGCATGGAAATGACCGTGAAGTGAAGGGAATTGACCGTGAAATGCGCCAAAATGACCGTGAATCAACACGGAATAGACGGGAATGACCGTGATTTCCATGCATATCACAGTCATTCCCGCCTATTCCGTGTTGATTCACGGTCATTTCGACGCATTTCACGGTCATGCCCCTTCACTTCACGGTCATTTCCGTGAATAAGTTTCACGGTCATGACGGGAATGACCGTGATTTCACGGTCATGCCCCTTCACTTCACGGTCATTTCACGGTCATGCCCCTTCACTTCACGGTCAGTTCACGATCATGCCCCTTCACTTCACTTCACGGAATATGCAGGAATGACCGTGATATGAATGGAAATGATTGTGAAGTGAGGCGATTGGACCGCAAAATGTGCAGAACTGACCGTGAAGTGAAGACGTGGGACCGCGAAATACATCAAAATGACCGTGAATCAACACGAAATATGTGGGAATGATCATGATATGCATGGAAATAGGGGTAAAGTGAAGCGATTGGACCGCGAAATGCACGAAAGTGACCGTGAAGTGAAGACGCGGGACCATGAAATGCATCGAAATCATCGTGAATCAACACGAAATATGCGGGAATGATCGTGATATACATGGAAATGGGGATGAAGTGAAGCGATTGGACCGCGAAATGCACGGAAGTGACCGTGAAGTGAAGATGCGGGACCGTGAAATGCGTCAAAATGATCGTGAATCAACACGGAATATGCGAGAATGATCGTGATATGCATGGAAATGAGGGTGAAGTGAAACGATTGGACCGCAAAATGCACGGAAGTGACCGTGAAGTGAAGACACGGGACCGTGAAATGCGTCGAAATGACCGTGAATCAACACGGAATATGCGAGAATGATCGTGATATGCATGAAAATGGGGGTGAAGTGAAGCGATTGGACCGCAAAATGCATCGCCAAAGTGACCTTGAAGTGAAGACGCGGGACCGTGAAATGCGTCGAAATGACCGTGAATCAACACGGAATATGCGGGAATGATCGTGATATGCATGGAAATGGGGGTAAAGTGAAGCGATTAGACCGCGAAATGCATGCGGCCAATATACAGTCATTTCTGTGCATTTCACTTCACGGTCACTTCCGTGCATTTTACGGTCCAATCGCTTCACTTCACCCCCATTTCCATGCATATCATGGTCATTCCCGCATATTCTGTGTTGATTCACGGTCATTTCAACGCACTTCACGGTCCCGCGTCTTCACTTCACGGCACTTCCACGCATTTTACGGTCCAATCGCTTCACTTCACCCCCATTTTCATGCATATCACGGTTATTTCCGCATATTCCGTGTTGATTCACGGTCATTTCGACGCACTTCACGGTCCCGCGTCTTCACTTCACGGTCACTTCCACGTATTTTACGGTCCAATCTCTTCACTTCACCCCCATTTCCATGTATATTACAGTCATTCCCGCATATTCCGTGTTGATTCACGGTCATTTCGACGCACTTCACGGTCCCGCGTCTTCACTTCACGGTCACTTCCGTGCATTTCGCGGTCCAATTACTTCACTTCACCCCCATTTCCATGCAAATCACGGTCATTCCCGCATATTCCGTGTTGATTCACGGTCATTTCGACGCACTTCATGGTCCCGCGTCTTCACTTCACGGTCACTTCCGCGCATTTTGCGGTCCAATTGCTTCACTTCACCCCCATTTCCATGCAAATCACGGTCATTCCCGCATATTCCGTGTTGATTCACGGTCATTTCGACGCATTTCACGGTCCCGCGTCTTCACTTCACGATCACTTCCGCGCATTTCGCGGTCCAATCGCTTCACTTCACCCCCATTTTCATGCTTATCACGGTCATTCCCGCATATTCTGTGTTGATTCACGGTCATTTCGACGCATTTCACGGTCCCACGTCTTCACTTCACGGTCACTTCCATGTATTTCACGGTCCAATCGATTCACTTCACCCCCATTTCCATGCATATCACGATCATTCCCGCATATTCTGTCCTGATTCACGGTGATTTCGATGCATTTCACGGTCCCGCGTCTTCCCTTCACGGTCAGTTCCGCATATTTCACGGTCCAATCGCCTCACTTCACAATCATTTCCATGCATATCACGGTCATTCCCACCTATTCCGTGTTGATTCACGGTCATGCCCCTTCACTTCACGGTCATTTCCCTAAACCTTAATCTACACCCTAACCTAAACCTATACTCAAATCCCAAAATCTATAACCTAAACCTAAACCTTAACATAAACCTATAATCTATAACCTAAATCCGAACATAAACCCGAACCCGAACCCGAATTCCTAAACCTAAACCTATACTTATAACCTAAATCTATTCTCAAATCCCAAAACCTATAACTACAACCTAAACCTTAACCTAAACCTATAAACCTAAACATATCACCGAAACTCAATTCCCTAAACCTTAACTTACAACCTAACCTAAACCTATACTTATAACCTAAACCTATTCTCAAATCTAAACCTATAACCTAAACCTAAACCTATAACATTAACCTAAACCTTTAACCTAAACTTATAACCTTAACCTAAACCTATTCTCAAATCCCTAAACCTAAACCTTTAACCTATAACCTAAACGTAACCTATAACCTATAACCTAAACCTAAACCTATACCCCGTAACCTATAACCTAAACCTAAACCTTAACTTATTCTCAATTGCCTAAATCTATAACCTATAATCTATAACCTAAACCTTAGCCTAAACCTAAACCTAAACCTAAACCTTAACCTATAACCTATAACCTTAACCTATAACCTATAACCTAACCTAAAGCTATAACCTATAACCTAAAACCTGAACGTATTCTCGAATCCCTAAACCTAAACTTACACCTAATCCTAATCTCAACTCCCTAACCTATACGTAAACCTAAACTTGAAAACCCAAACCTAAACCCAATCCTGATCCCACCTATTCCATGTTGATTCACTTGTCATTTCGACGCATTTCACGGTCACGCCCCCTTCACTTCACGGTCATTTCCATGCATTTCTCGGTCCAATCACTACACTTCACGGTCATTTCCATGCATATCACGGTCATTGCTGCCTCTTCCGTGTTGATTCACGGTCATTTCGGCGCATTTCACGGTCATGCCCCTTCACTTCATGGTCATTTCCGCACATTTCGCGGTCTAATTGCTTCACTTCACGGTCATTTCCATGCATATCACGGTCATTCCCGCCTATTCCGTGTTGATTCAGCCTCATTTCGACGCATTTCACGGTCATGCCCCTTCATTTCACGGTCATTTCCGTGCATTTCGCGGTCCAATCGCTTCACTTTACGGTCATTTCCATGCATATCATGGTCATTCCCGTCGATTCCGTATTGATTCACGGTCATTTCGGCACATTTCACGGTCATGCCCCTTCATTTCACGGTCATTTCCGCGCATTTCACGGTCCATTCACCTCACTTCACGCTCATTTTCATGCACTTCACGGTCATTTCCGGCGCATTTCATAGTCATGCCCCTTCACTTCACGGTCATGAATGAAATTGACCACTAAGTGAATGAAATGGATTTTCAACCATCGACCTGATGGAATCTTGGAAAATAACCAGGTTGGTTGGCTAAAGTAGCTTCTCCTACCCCAAAATCATATAGGGTACATGATGTAACTAATTTTAGTTTAGAAGATATTCTTGTTAAATGAATAAAGAAAGAAATGAAAAAGGGAAAAAAAAAAAATTATACGCTTATATATACATATTTATATAAATATGTGTTAGAGAAAATTATTGGTAGAATAAAGTTTTCCATGTAAAAAAAAAAAAAAAAAAAAAAAAAAAAAAAAAAAAAAAAAAAAAAATTAAAAAAAAAAAAAAATTGCACTACGGTCAATGGCTACGGCTATAATCCGTAGCCATAGAGCCCGCAGCTGGGCGTGGCCCCGCCAGACGGGCGCGGCCCCGCCGGATAGGTCAGCGAGTGGCGCGGCCACGCGGGGGGGCCGCTAGCTTGGCGCGCCCACCCTGGATAGGCCTCTTTGGCTACGGATTTTGGTTGATTTAGCTACGGTTATAATCCGTAGCTAAAAATCCATATCAAATAAAATAAAATTCGGATTTTTTTTTTTCAAATGTCGAATCTTTGTTTTTTTTTTTGGGTCCCATCATGAGGTTTATGTTATATCCAAACCGTCCATCTATTTGACGAACTCATATTAATGCTTGAGATGGAAAATAAGACAGATCTAACTATCAAGTGGACCACACTTTAAATGGCAGTGGGGAATTGAACGTCTACCATTTAAACCCTTTTAGTGGTTACAGAAGTTTTGGATCATTATTTAAAAAAAATTTTCCTCTTCAACCAGGTATTTGTGACCTTATGAATAGATTGGATGGAATATAAATGTTATGGTGGGCCCTAGAAAAGTTTCAACGGTGAAAATCAATTTTGTGCTGCTCTTTCTGGTGTGGTCCAGTTGCTCTCTGGATATGAATTTTTTTTTTTTCGTATAATGCTTCGAAATGATCTCAAAATATGGATGAACGTTGTGGATATAATAAATACATAACTGTGGGGCCCATGTAACGTTGATCTCTTTTGAATCGTTCGTAGGAGTTCGAGGAGCGTCAACGCTGGTCTTCGAGCACCAGCCGATCCGCTTGGAGGAAAAAGCAGGGGCATTTTCGACCTTTGGAAAGGCGTCCGTACAGCCGGGTCGTATTCTCGCAAGGGAAAATGAGGTGGGCTTAGCCTCCTAAATGGGCCATAAATGGGTCGTATTCTCGCAAATTTCTCTATATATAAAACCTGATAAAGGTTGGGTTACGCTTCCTTAGTCTTGCTCTGGTGCTAAACTCTCAAGAGCTTCAACACCTGGTCAAGGGTTTGAGCATTCATAGATGGTGGAGGTTACGGGTTGTCCAACTCAACCTAAATCTGATGGATATATAAGTTATAATTGACTCAAGCTAACAAGATATGCCGGGTTTCACTCCCAAATATATATTTTAACCTTGTTTAGAAAAAAATAAAATTTCTACTATAAATACCTATATATATATATATATATATATATATATATATATATATATATACCTATATATATATATATATATATACCTATATATATATATATATATATATATATATATATATCATAAGTAAAAAAATACGATGTGTATTAAAATATAGTAGACTAATGTAATAATGAAAATATTAGCATATATCAACCTAATTAACCTGACCGAGCCTGCTTGAGTTGAAAATTCCCAATCCAAGGTTGGGTTGGGTTAGGTTTGAGATATAGGAACCTTGGGTTAGGCTAGGGTTGAGCACCAATCCGACCCAACCTACCATACTTTCAGCAACATACACCCCCATTCATCATATGCACGGTTTCATGATCTTAGGTGTTGAGCCCAAAATCTAGCTTGATGCACGACTTAGGTGGGCCACACCACAGGGAAACCGTTGAAAGTAGACTCTAACCGTTAAAACCTTGTCGATTGTTTGTGGGGCCCACCAAGATGAGGTCTACACCTCTGAACGATTCACTATTTATCCTATCTAGATGAGGGTTCCACCATCTTTTAGACCACTCCAAAACTTAGGTGGGCCCCACGAAGTGATTTATGATGTTTTGGGCATGATTTTGCATTTATACAGATAATAGGGCCCACTTAGGATTTGGATCCGCCTGATTTTCCCGAACATCCCATGTTTAAAATGAAGTCACGAGATGAACGGTTCAGATGCCATACCAACATAGCTCGAACTTACAGGAACATTTCCCTTATTTAACATACTATGTAAACATGATTATTAAGGCTGTCTTGTTTGGTTGCTTAGAAAATCATGATAAATCAATCTAACTTAGCTCTTCATCAAATTTCATGAAATGTGGTGCAGCCAAACACACCCTAAAGCTTGCAATGAGGGGTCCAGCCTCTGTGGTATTAGGTCCTGGGCAGGCCATGCCCACCTGATAAGTGGTTCGGCCTAGCCCTAAGAAAGACCCGACCGAATTTGCGGATGGGCCCGTTTATGACTTTAATCAGCAGATGAGGGCTGATCCAGGCCATTGAAACCACAGGAACAAATCCCATCGTCGGCAATTTGTAAGTTTGGGAATTTCTCAAAATTTTTTGAGATTTCGAGGCATTTCTAGGATGATACTGTAGGGAAATTCTCTATGGAAATAAAAGTTTAAAAGATATTTATTATAACTTAATAAATCATTTAAAACTTTTTAAATATATGTAATGATAGTTCAAATTTTTAAATAAAATTTCACGTTAATATCACAATAATACCTTGACAAAAAGTAGAAAATTAAATAATGAGATTTTGAAAAATCTTTATACATTTTGATTATGGGCGCGTTTGGTTGCACCAAATATCATGAACATTATGATATTTTATGACGAATCAGTTGAACACCTATTGTAAACAACCGGTACAACACTCGAGCTCTATTGAGCTCAAGCGTTGTGTGTGTGACATCCACTCCGTCCATCAGATGCGTCTCTGGATGTTAGTTCCTCTGGCCAAAATTCAGTCCCATTCACAACTCGGCCACAAAACGGGGAACAGTAGACAGGAGATGCTGACCTTAGTTTTTGCGTGGCCCCGACCATCTGATCCAAAAATCAGGTGGGGCACACCACAGGGACCTATAGACAGGGGATTCCAACCATAGTTTGTGTGCGGGGCCCACCATGTCCTGCCATTCAACTCGTACATCAGATGATCCTCATCGCGTGAGGTTTTGGGCGTGATCTGACATTGTTCCGTGTGGTGCAGCCCACCTGAGCTTTGGATTGCTGTGATTTCTGGGATGTACGGTGAAAACGAGTGTTAGAACATGATCAACTCTGTGGATGTCTTGTAAACAATACGGTGGGCCTCACAGACCTCCGATGTTGTACCTGCTGTGTACAACAGGTGCTGTAGAGGACTCCGGTGTGAAACTGGATCCGCAAAGCGACTCAAATCAGAAAGCCAACCCGACGTCAAGTGGGTTAGAAATGAGTGTGCCTTTCCTACGGGCCCACCATAAATCACCTAAAAATGCTTCCTGTTAGATCTGTATCGTGGAATTGAAGGATTGTCTATGCATAAATGATGAAGATTTAGTACTTTAACACTAATGTGTACCTGATTGGAATGACATTCCTTATGTCTCGATATATCTGACGGAAATCTTGATCTTGAGGAGATCTTCTAAATGAGACTAAGGTTTTTTCTCTATATGGATGAGAGAACTAAGACATTTATTTATAAAAAAGAAGGTTAGATAAGCTTACTAACCACGTATGGAGACCACAGTTCAAGCGTCCTAAACTTATTTATAATGATCACAACAACAATGAAATTTACTGAATCACTCAATCTAAATAATCTAACGATCAAATCTAAATCGATGATCATGTGTAGCCCACCAGGTAAGAGTCATACACTCCTTACAGTCACGACCACAGCCAGATCAAGATTCCAATGATCCATTCAAGAACATCCCTCTAAGTGGGCCCATCAGAAAGTCCAAAATTCACATTGATCTGACAATGACACGTCATATTTGTGCAGGTGAAAAATACACAATCAAGAAGCGGTACATGTATTTAACGGAGAAGATTTTAAAGGAAAATCCCAACGTATGTGCCTACATGGCTCCATCATTGAATACAAGACAGGACATGGTCGTGGTCGAAGTACCCAAGCTGCCCAAGTCCAACATCACCCATCTCATCTTTTGCACTACCAGCGGCATCGACATGCCCGGCGCCGATTACCAGCTCACAAAGCTCCTCCACCTCCGCCCCTCAATCAAACGTCTCGTACTCTACCAACAAGGTTGCTTTGCCGGTGGGACCGTGCTTCGACTCGCAAAAGACCTTGCTGAAAACAACAAAGGTGCACGTGTCCTAGCCATCTGCTCTGACATCACAGCCGTCACTTTCCGTGGGCCCAGCGACACCCACCTTGATAGCCTTGTCGGCCAAGCACTTTTCGGAGACGGCGCAGCTGCTGTGATTGTGGGTGCAGATCCCATCCCTGGCATTGAGAAACCTTTGTTTGAGCTTATCTCCGCAGCCCAGACAATACTCCCAGACAGCGATGGAGCCATCGACGGTCATCTCAGGGAAGTGGGTCTGACCTTCCACCTTATGAAAGACGTGCCAGGGCTTATTTCAAATAACATTGAAAAGAGCCATATTGAGGCCTTAGAGCCGTTGGGTATTTCCGACTGGAACTCTCTGTTCTGGATCATGCACCCAGGTGGGCCTGCGATCTTGGATCATGTGGAGATGAAGCTGGGACTTAAGGCTGAGAAGCTGCGTGCGACGGCACGTGCTGAGTGAGTATGGGAACATGTCGATCGCGTGCGTGCTGTTTATACTGGATGAGATGAGGAAGAAATCGGTGGAAGAAGGGTTTAAGACGACTGGTGAAGGTCTTGAGTGGGGCGTGCAATTCGGGTTCGGACCTGGGCTTACTGTCGAGACGGTCGTGCTTCACAGCGTGGCTGGCTAGAAGGTCGCTGTTACGTGAAACAAGCGCTGCATGGTTCGGTTCTTGCAGCTGTGGTTTTCAAAAGTTCAAAGAAACCTTTCTATACAAAGTGCTTACTTTCGCTAAAATTCAATCCGTTGCATTAGATCATTAAGACCGTTAACTCATCCACTCTGTTTAGTAGAACGCATACAGATCAACCCTTCAATGTGACAGCCTAAGGGTGGTCATCAAATCTACCCAATCCAAGCCGTCAATTACTTGATTGATTGAAAATGAATTTTTGGAGCGGTGGACACTTGTGGGAGATCAGAGGTTGTAATTTGTTAATAAAAACAATTAGAATCCCTAATGGGATTTACAATCCATCCATTTATAACTAAGGCGCGCATACGAAAGGGAAAACTAGGGAAAGAGTTTCCCGCCGTTGAAACCTTCCTGGCCTCTACCTTGATGTTTATATGTCATCCAAACCGTTTATAAGGTCATTCCCACTGGGATGAAGTAAAAAACACAAAATGCTTAGCTGATATGAAACTTTTATGCCATACAAAATTTTCAACGGTGGTCACTAAATCCCCATTGTTTCCTCTCGTATGGACACCTTAGTTTTGGATCCAACTGATTTTTGGTCTCTTGTCCTAAAATGATCCGAAAAAACAGATGGATGGAGTGGATTTCTCACAAACATCATGGTGGGCCCCACCTAGCATCCCAGCGCAGGAACTTCCAACTAAAGGCTTTCAGCAGGAAATCCACGTCCAATGAAAACAATCAATGTTCTAAATCCAACAAATAAATACTTACTAATTAGATATTATAAACACTAAATGAATATAAAATTCAGAAAATAACCTCTAATTAATACGAATGATTTGATTCCTACGACATGAATGATTTGATTGAGCTAATGTATATTAAGTGTACACCTTTAAAGTGCCAAGATCAACCTTGTCACTTCACCAAAGCATGGAACTAGTACCTTTTGCAAACCGCTACTCCCTTCACGTGCACTGTGGTGACAACATACCAACCAGTCTCACGCAATGTGGACGGTGGAATGCTGGTGTGCCAACCATTCATCCCTTATTGACAATTGGTTTGTTTTCAGTAACGTGTAAGTGTGTCTGAGTACGTCAGAATTGATAAAGTGGCTTGATTAAAACCGATCAACTTTCGACCCTGTGCACCAAAATAAGTAGATACATCCGATGCTAATGTATATGATCATATTTTAAGAAGATCCATCACTTATTCAACCACTTGTAAAATTTTGTAATGATCAAGTGATAATCGGGTGGTAGGGTTTTTCCTTCGAAAGTGGGCTGCATATTATCTTTCACGAGAAATGACTTTTCAGAATACTAGTGCAATTAAACAAAAGGAAAAACTCACAATCAATTTCACTAGGAGTGACGGTAAGAATGCGTCCCTTGAAAGAACCATGTGATATTGCATAAAAAATAAATCCAGCGTATGAGTGCAATTTTGGATTACAACTAAAGGCTATAGCTAAGACTTACCGCTAATGAATTATTGCTACTCCTAAGATAACTTGAGATAAAGTAGATTGATAGATTTGTTTGGCATTGGATTGGATTGTGTTATGTTCTTACTCTATGGATTTCATCTCCTATTTATTGATTTTTGTTGCACCACTTATTCTTTTAAATATTTTTATCATTAGTCTAGTGGTTACAGTAGTCGAAGGGCCTTTCTCTCAATCATTCTCTGGTTAAGTTTCCTTTTTATCACTGTTCCTCTTCTGTCGACAACATTTTGTTTCTTGGTCGTCTCCCGTATCTTAGACTGCTCGACCACATTTTTGTTGGGAGCGTTGCACAAAACCTTAGGATCTCGCATCCCAAAACACCATAATTATGAGTTATAATAAAGCAATGAAATAAATCAAAGCAAAAACCACATGACAGAAGAGATTTTACGTGGAAAACCCTCAAAGAGTGGATGAACAATAAGAGAATAATGAAAACGGAGAGATCTCACCGATTACGAGGACGTGGAAGCGCCGAGACGTCGACTGCGAAGTAGATCACCTCTACGAGCAGAACCTCCCTTCCACAAGCTTCCCCTCTCTCTCTCTCTCTCTCTCTCTCTCTCTCTCTCTTTCTTTCTCTCACCCTTTGATAGCCCTAAACCCTTTAGCAAACCCTTATAAAACTTTAGAAAACTCTCTTACATTACCCTAGAATAACCCTAGGACTCCTATTTATAGTTCAAGCAACTCCCTTTCGCACTTCTTGCGAAACCGCCTCAAATTTATGCAGTCCACACCAAATCTGGACTGAATCTGCGTAACCCTCGACTAGTCGAGCCGGGTTCTCGACCGGTCGACCCTGACCCTCGACTGGTCGAGCCCCATGGAATTCCAAAACAAATAGCTCGCTGGAGTTTGAGTTGAGCACCGCTCAACTGGTCGAGCGGCCCACTCGACCGGTCGAGCAGTGCCCTTGACTGGTCGAGCAGCGCGATAATGCCAAGGTTTGTGGCATCCAATCTGCACTACATCTCCTCTGATCTGAGGAGGAAAACCCAATCAATTTTTCTCTTCGCTTGTTGGATAATCCAACCGCGTTAGTTCATCAACCATCCAATGATGTGTACCAATAGATTTATGCCAACTACGATTCTGCAAAAATCACTCCAAGTATATTAAAGATCTTTTCATCTATCTCTTATCTCTCACGCAGTATCACATGTATTCTCATTGGCTTTTTCTAGAATGGCCAGAAATAAGGCACAACATTGCCCCTCACGTCCAAGGTAAATAAACCAATTAATTGGTTTATTACTAATAAAGAATCATCCATTACTAATATATCTTTTCCTCATAAATCGGCCAACATTTTAAAACAAATTATCAAAATTTCGTATTCAGTTTAAACTCAAGTTGGAATCAAATTCTTATTTTCTACTAGTTGGATCGATCAGGGCAATCATTGCTCCTGATCCTTTGTCGGTCCTTGAATTGTCAAATATCAATTTTCAGGATGATCGATGTTGAGGGTCAAACATTGCATATTAGACCCCAGTTACTACTTGGATTTACGAACATGACACTGCTTAACGGTTCATTTTAATCGTGTTTGTGATACAAGGTGAATTTAGGAGCGTGGACTGGAAAGGATGCTAAAAGCATGGATTTAACGCTCAGGCATCATCAAGGCATTGAAAGGGACTCTATGGGACCAAGATCGAGGATTTACACACCGGAGATCAGAGAAATCCAAGCCACTCACCTTAAACAGGCCTGAAAGACGTCCAGAATGCAAGATTACAGGGTTCCCACCATCTGATCAGCTCAAAACTTTATACAGGGCCTGAGGATTCCAAATTAACCGTACACGTCGAATTTCAGTCAGAGGATCCCTCTGGAAGTAGCTCAACGGATAGATCAGCCCATAAACCATTGATTCTGGGCCCACCTGGTATCTGGATGTGTTTCATCTTTGGTCTCAACAGCTTAAGTGAGGTGAACAAATGTATGGACGGATTGGATCTTGCATATACATCAAGGTGGGGCCCACTTTACGTAAGAGGAGTGCACAGAAGCCGTGCACCCGCCGTGCACCAAACGGTCCAAGTCGGTCAGCAGGCGCTGACTCGACTTCCTTCATCAAAACGGAAACTTCTGTTTTCTACGGCTTAAAAATGGCAACAGAGCGTTGCGGTCGACATCAGGTGGGCCACCATCATCGAATATCTTGCTGATACGAACCGATATTCACTCCATAAGGTCAAAAATACCGTACACGTGAAGATTTTCCAAACCCATGCTCGCACGCACAGGAAAATCGTGATCAAACGCAGATCGGAAGGCAGAAACGAGGATTCCCTGGGCCACTTCAAAGGACAAACAAACCATCCATTTCTACCTTAAATTCCGAGACAGAAACGATGATCAGACTGGATTTCTAATCCACCAATGAACAGGGACCCCACATCTAACGCAAACCGGGTCGGTTGCATGTGTCGCGCAGAAGGTCGCGCGTCTGCTGAAAACTGAACATTTTCGGGCAGTTCTGAAATCTAGGAGACGACCGGATCTATGATCCAGACCATCCACATTATGCAACAGGTGGCCATAACCCTAGCCAAGGTCTCAGAATCAACAGATATGTTGATTTCGCACCGCAAAATCACACCAAACGCGGCCGGTTTCATAGTTTTGCTGCGAAAGAAGTTTCCTAAAAGTCCTTGCTGCGTAAGAGTCTACGCACGCCATTTACACTTCTCCACCGCCTGCAGCGCCTATAAGAAAGGGAGAGAGAGGACGTGAGAAGGGGGGCTTGAACGTGGAACGTGAGAGAGAGAGAAAGATAGTTTTTTTTTCCTTTTTCTTTTTTCTTTTTATTTTGCTTCTTGTTTAAGAGTTAGCCGCATCATGGTGAGCTAAACCTCTTAGCTAGAGCTAAGAGGTGAAGCTTGTAGCGTCATAGGGTGATTCTACTGATTAGATTAATGGTTATGAACTAATGTTGATTTTAGTTTGATTAATAGGAATGTTCTAGTTTTTAATGGTTTGTTGTGACTGAAATTACAATAGATCTGCAATAGCTTGGAGCATGTTCTTTCATTATAGGGATTATGAATTTAGGAAGACCTGTTGTTCACCATTGTCTCCTGGGCATGGTTGGATGACGGAACTCTTCCTGACATTGATACATCTCTCTGATTGGCTGTGGATTAATTTAATTCTGTTGTTTACTTTGTCTCATGGAAATAGTTTTGTGATGGAATCCATTCTAATTTACAACCGTCTTATCTCTTGAAAACTAGATCAACAAAAGTTCATATTCAATTTTAGTGATATATCTTCCAACTGGACGAAGATGGGACTCGAAGTCCAGTTGAGTTCATGAATCGACTGTAGATCTCCCTGATCTCTACAAGTGGATCCTCTGAATCCCTAGTTCCCTACCTCTGAATTCTATATATTTTAGTTTACTATTTCACCATTATTCCTCAAATTCACATGATTTAGATTTTATCTTATTCTAGTTCTAGTTTTGGTTATTTTTAGATAATGTACAGGTTTCAGTCCCTATGGATTCGACCTCGGTCTCACCGAGTTTATTACTACATCACAACCCTATAGTTGGGGAGTGAACAATCGATAGACCATATATAAATTTAATGCTTCTAAAGAAAATTGACTTTTTATGTCAAAAGAGTGATCGGCTAGAAAATTTGTTATGTTCTACCTTTTCACAACCATTTGTGGTACATAGACTAAGTTAAACTCAGATAATACGAAATCCATTTGCCAATTCAGCCATTCAAAATCGGCCGATTTAACATATATTTTATTAAATTAGTTATTGCAATTACATTGACTATTTCAACCAATAAATAATGTCGTAATTTTATAGCCATGAAGTACAATAATAAACATAACTTTTCTATGATAGAATACCGTCTCTCGGTATCTAATAATGTCTAACTTTTTTATAGTGGAATATTGTCTCTGCATATCTAACAATGTCCGACAAAGATAATAGACCGTGCGTTCTTTTCAGTCATCGTCGTCTTGTACTAATAGCTTCAGCAATCGATCTTTTACTAGTGGCATCAACACTAGTAGCCTAGACATATAATTTTTAATGCTGTTAAAAAGCCAACTAATGCTTTGTCTTCCATCTGAACTCTCTTTTTTTTTTTTCCAGCTTCAGAAAAGGAGAAAACACAGTAGTTTTTCATGCACAATTAGAAATAAATTGTTGCTAAAGTTAACATTGCCAAAAAACCTTTGTAACTCAGTTTTGTTTCTCAGCGGCCAAGCTTTTATTATTGCTCTGCCTTATGCTGATCGATTTCAATTCCTCCTTGATGTACCATGAATTCTAAAAACAATTTCGGCCGGTACACTAAAAGCACATTTAAGGGGGTTCATTTTGAGCTTATGAATCCTCGTCTTTTTAAATGACTTGCGTAAGTGGTCAAAATGTTTGACTAAATTGATCGATTTGACTACTACGTCATTGATATGGATTTTCATAAATCGACCAATTATATCATGAAAAGTGGTATTCATAGTTCTTTGATAAGTAGCTCTTACATTTTAAAGCTCAAATGGCATTACGACTCCATAAAACATACCCAAAGAACCATCATATCTGAAGGTTGTCTTTAAGATATCTTACACTAAAATATTTATTTGATTATATCCTAAACAAACATTCATAAAGGATACCATTTGATGTCCAACAATCCGATTGATATATTAATCGGCCATAGGCATAGGATACTCATCCTTTGGTGTGGCTCGACTTAAATTTCAAAAGTCAATGTATACTCTGAGCTTACCCTTTTTCTTAATGACATGCACTATGTTTGAAATTCATTTGACATATTTGATGGGTTTGATAAAACCTACTCTTAAAAGCCATTCAATTTATTCTTTTATCTTTTGTGTCACCTTGGCCGTCATCCACTTATGTGGCTGTTTATGCAGTCGATAACCTTCTTTTATAGGTTACCTGTGTTCGACCATGTTTTAGTCTACTTTAGACAACTCATAATAATCTCAGGCAAAGCAATCGGCGAATTTCTTGAGTAAGTTAATGAGTTCAGCTTGAACATGTGGATCCAACAATCCACTGATAAAAGTAGGCTTGGGATATTGTTCTGTTTCCAAATTTACTTCAACTAAAAGATCTTTAACTTAAGCTTGAGAATCATCCAATTTCTCTGGCTCATGCTTCAAATCCTTCAACTCAATACCATCTTCGGTTACTTTATTGGCCAATACTACTATTTTGGTCATATTAACAAAACATCCATTATAATATTTTTGCTGACTCTCCTTGACCTGCTATATTCTAACCATGCAATCGGTCTTGACCAAAGGTCGATCTGTCATGGGATTTCTTCTATCATGCAACTTGTAGTTGCACGTAAGGGAATTAATTCCTTCGAAAAATCTTCATTCAGTCATATCGTTGTTGCGATATCCTGTACAATATTATCTAAGTTGAGTCTAGCATCTATCTCAGTCGGTCTACCATTCTCGTCACATCCTGTAAACCATATAGGTCCGATCTCATTTCCATAAAAATAAGCATCGGTAATGTTGGACATGGCTAAGAATGGTTTGTTATCAGCCAAAATCAATTCTACTCAATCTTGATTTCAGAAAATCATAAATTGATGCAATGATGACGAAATACATGCAAACAAATGAATCAAATCTCTTCCAAGTATTGCAGTTCGAAGAAGTGTCGACCATAAAGAAAGTTATCAACACCTTCGTTCCCACCATTGGTTCGACCGGTAAAACACTTTGCGTTTGCATTATTCCTCCAACAAAATTACTCATTGTGACTTCAATCAAAATAAAGTCATCTTGAGTCTTTCCCAATTTAGCCATAATTCTGGCCGAAACAATGTTAACAACTCCATTATCGATCAGAACTGGAGTAATCGGAAACCCTTCTAAGTATAAGAGTTAGTCTTTCAATAATTATTTTTTTAGAAAGGGATCCTGATTCGACCGTAACGGTTGACACCTTTTTGGCTTCCATCTTAGATCCAAATGAACCATGTCCTATAATTATAGGAGGACTTAACTCTTCTACATCTCCTTCCATCTTATTTGATTGAGATGGTTTAGCATGGAAACTCAATGATAGAGTTAGCACCATATTGCAATCCAACGCAATCGATGGGAACGAGCCAAACTGTATCATCGAATTCAGGCATTGCCTACAGGTGTCTCCAAATTCGGTTATTTATCAACTTCATTTCCAGCTTCATTCTCAATTTCCTCATTCTGTTTAGATGAGGCTTGTTCTGGTGATTTTGCTTTTACTAACAATTCTTTAATCAGAAAATATCCGAGAAACACTCATCACTAAAGTATTCGGTTGATCCTTTAATATCCATGCCTTCATTTTCAAGATGTTGGTTATTCTCGACTGACTCTATATGAAGTTTGACCATATTAACCGATATTTGTTACTCTTCAAATTCTGGAATTATTAGCCTTGACCACATTTGCAGAAACTTCATACGAGGTTCACCTCATATAATGGCTAATTTTCTTCGTTTCACAGTTCGTTGTCTTTGCCAACGACGTTTTTGAGTACACGTCATCCTTTTTGGCTCTGCTGGAAACTTTGGATGACTCAACATTTTCCAAACTCCTTCTCAGGTAAGTCGTGGTTTAACCATCCATTGCCCTAGGACAGGCCTAAGGTGATCACTAACATGTTTAACCCTTTGTAGGTGAAAGAAATTTCATTCTTCAAGGTTTGGATTGATCGATTGGCTTGCTTGATAGTTCAATCAGTAAAACCGTCTATTTGCTTGAATCAACCATGCACATTGCTCACATAAGTGTTGACCATTGGAAATTACTGGCTCTGAATGTGCTTCGGTTCGTTCAACCGTATGCTTAGGCCTCATATTCCTCTTGCCAACATCCTATTCCTTGGCTTGATCCATTTGAGTTCCAAGAACAATTTTTTGTCCTAGTTGAACCAACCTCTGAGGATTAATGATGGGCACATTGATTTCCATACTGGTTGGAAATTGATAAGTATCAATCAACATCACTTCTTTTTCTTTATTTTTTTTAAAAAAAAACTTCAGTAATCCTTGGTCAATGTGGTCTTAGATAACATTTCTAAAAACAACAACATTTGTTAGTGGAATGTGACTAAGTTTTGTGCCATTTACAATAATTATTATTTTTAATTCTTTAACTGTCGGTATCCTATGGTTGACAGAAACTTCAATAAATTTCCTTCTAGCATATATTAAAGATTTCGTCAGCCTGAGTAATATCAAAAGTGTACGTCCGTTGATCTTTCTGATTGGATGGTGCAACTGTCTCTATTTTAATTAAAGCCGAGTGAACAAATGGCTGTTTAGGCACAATTTCAGTCACTGCAACATCGTAATTAGGATAATAATAGTATGTCATTGTTGATGCATTCTTTTGTTACATCGACTCTTGAAACAAAGCCTCATATCGAGATACCTTTTTAATTAAATAATAGATATCTGTGAATTATGTCCCAATAAACTTCTTTCGAAACTTAAAACTCTAAACCATCTTCGGTCAATTGGATAAAATTAGCATTGGTCGTAACTATCTTGCATTGACTTTTTACACTCTTAAACTGAGCAATATAGTTTTCGACTGATTCTCCTAACAATTGTTGAAAACGTGCATGATCGGACATATAAATTTCTCTATACTTGTAAAAGAACTGTGCATGAAACTTCTCTTCCATTTTCTGTCAAGTTGTATGGATTTTGACAATAGATTATAATATCAAGTAAATGCTGTTGGGGGCCTTGCACAAAACCTTAGGATCTAGCCCTCCAGAACAAACCAGAATTATGGATAATAAAGCAATGAAAACAATCAATGCATCAATCACACAGTACACGAGATTTTTACGTGGAAAACCCTTAAAGAGGTAAAAACCACGGGACCTCGTCCAGATCAACAATCCACTATGAAGTAGAACGTTACAACCTTCTTCACTCACGTAGGAGTGGATAAACAATAAAAGAAATAGAGAAAATGGAGAAATCTAACCGATTACAAGGACATAGAAGCGCTGAGATATAGATTGCACAGTAGATAACCTCCACGAGCAGAACCTCCCTTCTATAAGCTTCCTCTCTCTCTTTCTCTCTTTCTCTCACCTTTGATAGCCCTAAACCCTTTAGCAAATCCCTTGTAAAGCTTTAAGAAACCCTCTTGTCTTCCCCAAAAAATCCTAGGCAACCCCTTTTATAGTTTTGGGAAACTCCTTTCCGCATCCCAGTTGCGAAAGGACTCAAATCCGTAGTTTCGCGCAAAATCGTGGAACAAACTGCGTAACCTTCGACTAGTCGAAGCCTGTCCACGACCAGTCGAAGCCCACCTTCGACTGGTCCTGGAATTCTAGGACTGGTCTTAACCTCCAAGAAAAAACTGCACGAACTCGCTGGACTTTGAGTCGTGCCAGGGCTCGAACCTACGATCGGTCGAGCGCCTCCCACGACCGGTCGAGCGGGGCTCAGGACTGGTCGAAGACAGGGAAAAAACCCCATCAAATGCTGACCCATTTAGAGAATGATCGAATAATTACAATTTACAGTGATAATTATTGGCCAATTCCCCACACTTTATGGTAAAACAACCTATATGTTTTTTAGTTGATTAACTGATATCACCTATAAGTAGCGTACAATCTGATCGATAACTTCTCGACGATGGATATTGTCGGTCAATCCAGTCAGGATAAGACTTATGATAAACAATAATAGTTGTTTGATTGAGAACTTGGCCTACCACTTCTTGAACTAATTGAACAATTTGATTATAATCCTAACATTGTTGTGTAGCAACTGCAGGTATTTCTGAACCAACTTGATATTTCTCTTCATTATCAGGTTGATTTATGGGCAAAGGTTATCCGCTAAGTATCCCTTAATTCATGGCTTCGGGATTAAGTTTCTGTTCTCATATTTAAAACGCATGAAATCTATCGGCGGTAGTGAATTTCACACATCCGGGACAGGGACACGTTCAGGATGTCTGAAATCTACAAGTGGTGCTGAATTTTGCATGTCTTAGACTTGACCTGAGATGAGAACATGTGGTGTATTTCATCATAAAGGAAGTGTCAGTGGCACTGACTAAATTGGTGGTATTGGTGCCAGATTCCCAACATAACTAGTATTGACGTGTTGCAGAGGTGCAACGGGTGTTCTTTTAGCAAACAAAGCCACTAACCAATCCATGCTCTTGGTATGGTTGACTATCCATATATTAAAGCCTTCAATTTGAGCTCGTGACTATTTTGCCTGAACTTGGGACAATTCTACGATGTGCTGAATTTTTCTTTACACATCAATTATCTCGGCTAACATAATCTCGAGAGTTTCAACCCGAGATGTCGATGGTCTATCTGGATTTAGTGGAACATGCATGAAGTAGGTGGTTGATTTACTTGCTCAGGCACCTGTTGAACTTGCAACACAACTCTTTCTCCTGAGCAGGTGGCTCGTCAGCTACAACAGTATTAGTGATGGCTATTGAAGAATTACAACCACTCATTCGGCTCATGATTTCAAGAAATTATTGCACCGATAAGTATATTTCATAATTTAGTCCCATCGAGCATGCTAAAAACTATTGGCACTCGATTTGTTTTCTGTCACGTGTAGTGTGCGCGGGCATGCTAGAATTGATAAAATAGCTCGATCCAAACCGATCAACTTTCGACTCTAAGCGTTGAAATAAGCAGATACATCCGATGCCAACGTATATGACCAAATTATGAGAAGATCAGTCGCTTACTAGGCCACTTACGGAATTTTGTAATGATGAGGCGATAATCAGATAGTTGGGTTCTTCCTTCGAAAGTGGGTTGCATTTTGCCTTCAATAAGAATTTTTTTTTTCAGAATACCTATGCAATCAAACAAAAGGAAAAACTCACAATCGATCAATGAGAATGACTGCAAGAATACGTCTATTGAAAGAACCGTGTAATATTGTATAAAAAATAAATCCAACGTATAAACATAAATTTGGATCACAACTAAAAACTATATATAAAACTTATTGCTAACGGATTATCGGTACTCCCAGAATAACGTAAATTGATAAATTTGTAAATTAGATAGTGTTCTGTCTTTACTTTATAAATTTCTCTTATTTATAGATTTTTGCGGCAACTTATTTTTCTAGATATAGATATTTCTATTATTACGCCAAGTTCCTTCTCTTGATATTTTCATCTGTTTCAGTATTTGAAAGAATTTTTAACATTTTCCTCTATCAATTACATTATTTGAAAGAATCTTTGAACCCTTTTCATGATACATTATTTGAAAGAATCTCTAAATCCTTCTCATGTTACATTATTTGAAAGAATCTCTAAATCTTGTTATGCTTCCCTCCTATAACTGTTCCTCTTTTATTGGCCAATCACTGACCATCCCAATGACGTGTAGCATTGGGTTTATGCCAACTACGACTCCGCAAAAACCATAAGGGCCTGTTTGGCCAGGTGCATTAGGTGGTATTAGATGGGATGGTATTCATAATCCCATCTAATACACCTGGTTGACATGTTTGGAATGGAGGATGAAAATCATTTTGAGATTGGTGCCCAAACACCATGGATATGGGTGGGATTTTTCCATCTCTCCTTGATTCTCCAAATCCCACCTCCACGAGTTGTAAGGGAAGGGTGGGGCTTCCACTCGTGGGTCCCAACTTGATGTGCATGTTTCATCCAAGCTGTCCATCCAATTTTCCATTCTGTTTTATCCTTAAAACCCAAAAATGAAGTCTATCCTCATCCTAGGTAGGCCACAAAGACCGGGAAAACTCCTACCTCACACAAGCATGCATAGAATTTTATAGTGGGTTTCTACTTATGGGACCCATAATGAGGTAGCTGTTAGATCCACACCATTCACCTCTTTAATTAGGTTATTTTGACCACTGGAACCAAAATTCAAGCTGATCCAACCATCAGTGGGCCACACTATAGGTGACGGTGGGTTGGTAAGACCCACTCACGTCACTGCTAGCCGAGGTGGGGTGGGGTGTCCCACTCGTTACCCCGCCTTGATGTATATGATATATCCACACTGTACACCGGTTTCTCTATATCATTTTAGGCCAGGGGCTAAAAAATGAGGCGGATTCGAGTTTCAAGTGGCCACACATGGGGAAATAAACTCTTGCTGTTGAAACCTTTCAAGGCTCTCTGTGGGGTCCCTGATCATCCAAACCAGTCAAAGTTAGGATCCATAAGACCCACCTGAGCTGACCTACTTGGTGAACAGGTCGGATTGTCCAAATGGAGCCCACCTCGACGGTGACACAAAAAAAATATAAAAATGATTTATACATTTGCAATCATCATCAGATGATTTATTATCCTTCGCAAACAGGATTTGGCTCCAATCCTGCTGAATAAGAGTTACTCCCATGTCTTCCAAACATGCCATTAAAAAGCATGGGATACATCCAATCTAGAGACAACACCTTACACATGCATTTAATGCTACTTTTTCAATTCCATCCAACTTAATCCCACCCAATGCAGGTGGCCAAACTGGCCCTAAGTAGCCGGAAAATCTTTTCATCCACCTCATATATCTGGTGCAACATCATGTCCACGTGTCCTCGTTGGCTTTGTTTTTTTTTGGTTGAGAATGGCTGGAAATAGGGTACATCCCATCTTGGAATGAAATCATTATTTGCCGGATGGCACTTTCTTAAAAGGCTTAAGTCGGGGTACAAGATAATGAATCAAACTCATCTTCCATTGACAAACAGCACTGTAGCCATCAGTGCCTGTCGCAAAAAAGTAAACCGTAAGGTGTAGTTTTTTATTATTATTATTTTTCCTTCTTACCCGATACTTACCTACGAAGAAGGGGTGTACACGAACCGAGCTAGCTCGGTTAGCTCGCTCGCCTCGAAAAAACAGAAGGGGTGTACACGAACTGAGCTAGCTCGGTTAGCTCGCTCGACTCGAAAAAGCTCGATTCCACATGGTTCGATTCAAAGCCGAGTTCGAGCAGGCCGAGCTCGACTCGGATCGAATCCAACTAGTTCGGTGACTCGGTTACTTTAACATTGATGTTGCTCACCAACCGTTTGATAACTCAGTTACTTTAACATTGATGTTGCTCACCAACTGTTTGATAAAATGCCTCAACAAAATGTGGCTGGTGGCAAGGAATGTATGTACATGAAACAAATACCTTTTTTTGTTTTTTTTTTTTTAATGTTACTCAGAAGGTGTTTGAGAAAATACCTGTAAAACCATTGCCCCTGTTTGTAAAACAGTGGGATTTTGAAGTTCAGGTGTTTGTGGAAATGCCTCAATGGCGAACTCGGCTGGATCTTGGCTCAAACGCAGCCTGAGCTGGCCCGAGCTGCTGACCGAACCGAGCCGAACTGGCCAATCAGGCTCGACGACTGAGCCGAGCCAAGCCGAGTTCAAGCTGAGGCCATCTCAACTCGATGTACACCCTTACATATGATGGAGTGTGTGGATCACACACGTGTTCCCATTTAGCATGCGCTAAACGAGGCTGGAAAAAAAAGAGTGATAGTGAACCTTTTGTTTTCCGGTGGAAGTCAGGTGTGACCTCTTTTTTCAGGTAGTGGCAGTGTAGCAGGAAGACATTTCATTTAAAATGGTGAACCATCTCCAAAACAAGCCTTCGGGGAAAACAGATGCCATTTATTTATTTATTCTTCCAAGTTTTTCCTATAATAAAAACACATTCGACAACACAGACAAACATATAAAATAACCGTGTTAGAAATTTAGGAACCGTCTAAACATTTAGAACATTCCTGCTAATTTCTGTTCTGGAGCCATCATAGCAAACCATAATCACCTCAATCAAGATATTCCTCATCTACCTCCTCCATCACAAATCAACATTTATTGTGTTTCGTTTCAAGTCGGACGGTCAATACAATCCATTTACAATAGTCTGTCCAAGAGATGGCTGTTCTGACCAACGGCCGAGAAAAGCCACCTAGCACATCCATCCGAGAGCGTCAGTAAAAGGCCAGTGGTGGTTAACCAACTTCGCCATCATGGCAAAAGTCAACAAACACGGATTTTCAAAATGATTTGCAAATTGTGTTTAAAGAAGAGGCAAATCTTCAAGCCCTGCAGAGCTTTGATAGAAAAGCCCCCCAGACTGCAATGCTCATGTATATAATAAATATACAAAATAATAAAAAATCTTGCAATGCTCATGTATATTATCAGAAAAATCCTGCTGAAAATACAAAATAATAAATATTTACTATAAATTGATATACCATTCTTACACATGTATATATATATGCAATGATTAAAAAAATAAAGTACAACAGAATTTCATGTTAATATCACAATATAATCAATGAGAACTAAATACTACTGCAATATTAAACGTTTGATTAATATTCTGCATGAATATGGCTGAGATTTTAAATCTCAGCAATATGTATCAGTGGATCTCACCATCTCATTTCACCCATTGGTCTCTCTTTATAGAGTCGGCTTTATGACCATCAATTGGACAGAGAGGATCGTCCAATCAGTGAACTATCTCTGCTCCATTCATCCTAAAAATACAAGGAGAGACCAATCATGCATTTATGCTCTCATACATGCCATTTTAAGTATAACCATTATATTTACAAATATTTACATGCTTTGCTACATGCTTGCATGCATCCATGCATACATACATGGGACTTTCCTTAGAAAGCTTCCCCCCAAAAGAAAAGACCTAAGAAAGAAAGAACAAAGAACCAAAAAAAAAAAATGGTTGTCAGTCATTTCCACCCCAATCACTGGCATTCACTTCTCTGCTGTATTGTCATTTTTAAACGTGTTATTAGTCTTGCAAAATTTTAAAACCTTCTTATCTTTTATACATATGATTGAGAGCACTTACAGATACAACAGCATAGAAGGCATCGAATCGCTTTCTCCTCCCCTGGTGCTCCAAAACAAGATGCACAATGCATTTCTACTGATGATCAGCTGAAAAGAAGTGTAGCATAACTTCTACTGCTACACCATACCCTCTCACCAAGCAAAAGGAAATGTCGTGCATTCTTTGGCTTGTATGGAGATAACACCTGCATGGAATGTTTTGTATATCCAAAACGTAAGTGCAGGTATAATGAGACTGAGGATGCCAAGATGGAAATAATGTGACAGATTACAAAACAATATGCACCAGTAATTCCTCCACAGCATCCATTAGCAGACCATCTATGAGCACAGTATTACCTAATGGGTATCGGTCAGCATATCATCCCTGTAACGTTCAAAAACTTTATGGGGAAAAACTCAAAATTTATGGGTAAATTTCTTTAAAAAATTGACGATCCCATCTTTTTTAATTTCAAAAATATATTTAAAGTGTCGAACGGATGCACGCACGTGCACACAATATAAAGAAGGACAAATAGAACACACGCAACATAAACAAGGACAAATTGGATTTTAAAAAATCTGATGGTTTACACTTCTTCCAATATTTCTCAAAATTATACACTCTTCTTCAATTCAACAAAGCCTACTTAAATTTGTGTTTGATCCTGAAAATAGGCCTAGATCTTGTTTTAAATGAGTTTCTAAGCTTCATGCTGGAAATGAAGAAGTGGAAATGAGAAATTTTTAAAATAAAATATTTCAAAATGGCCCCTTTACGGTGAAGGTTGTATTGACTTGTAATGACCGTATGGCCCCATAACGGCATTGAGTTAAGGCTAAGCTACAGTAGTAGCGCAAGCTACACAATATATACCGTAGCTATTTAAAATATTGATTGGCTGATATGTAACCCATTTTAAATACAGTTTCTATGCTTCAGAAATAAAACATGAGGAATCAGTGATTATCGGATCATTTACTCAATCTCACCACCGAGATCTAAACTTCCATCTAGGAGATGCAAATAATTGAATAGGATTATCTGATCTTCGATAGGAAAGGTATGAAAAAGAACCATTTTACCCTCCTTCCCTCCCTCCCCCTATCCATCTATTGCACGAGTGGTTGGCTTGTTCTTGACATATGCACATAAAACTAATGGTAGCCATCTAAGTCACAAGAAGTTAATTTAGACAGTGAGCACAGAAGCATTTTCAAAATATTCTAATGAAGAAAGATATTATATGTTGTTATTGTTGGGTCTCTGGCCGCCAGATGGCTGACCCCTTTTATCTGCTTCTAGGTTTCTGTAGGTGCCATTTGGGCCTATTTTAATAAACCATATTTGCTGTTCAAGAAATTAATTAATTAATTTAGTTAGATATGGGCGAGTACTATCGGGATCCCAAGAGGTGGCCAAACACCCAAAAGATGGGATTGCCGTCTTTCTTTTCTCTTTCCCTTTTTGTCCGCTCGATATGAATGTAGTAAATATGATAAGGATAGCTTGGTCATATAAATAACTTTCTAGTCTTTCCTTCTCCCCTTTTCTTGTCATATTTAGTCCCATTCTTCACTCTTCAAATCGTCCCTGGCATGGATTGTAATGGTCTTTTTTTTTTTATAATAAAATAAAAATAAAATAAAATAAAAAAAGATTGTAATGGTCTTTTTTCCATGGATAACTATAAGCCATTGTTCATCACCAACAGTCGATTTGAAAACCCATATTCACTTGTGGTATTGTTCTTAAGAAACCACTAACTACCACAACAAAGGTTTCAGGATTTATTTCATAAATAATTCAATCAGTATTTTCTATATAACTGAGGTTTTGGGGATCCATTTGAATCCAATTTTCCAAAAATGTGTCCTAGAAATGAATGGGAAAGGGGGCTCGGGTCCCCATATTGATCCATTTACATACACGGGCATATCCTACATGAGTGCATATACAACATATGCATGCAGAAATATTCATAACACATCCTACGTATATAGGCAGGCATCATGCAGAAATACTTTCACACTCACATCATATGCATATAGACATGCAAGCAGAAATACTTTCACACACATCCACACAGAAATATTATCACACACACAAAAACACAAACACAAACACAATTTTTCAAAAAAAAAAAAAAAGGAATAAGAAAGAAAGAAAGAGAAAAGATAGGAAAAGAAAGGAACACAAACATAAAATATATAAATGCATATATATAGATAAAGCATGAGACACTGGGGGCTGCATTTGTGTGTGATGCGTTTCTCAAGAAAAAGAGACGAAAAGAAAAGAAACATGTCAACATACAATATATTCATGTAAAGATATAGAAAATGCATGCCAAACTAGTGGGGTGCATGTGAAATTCACATACATCCCATGTACGTGATCATTGCTCACATGCATGTGTTTGATTTCTCACATGCAACTAGTTGGACCACTAAGTTATGGTCCAACTAGCGCATAATTGCCAATGTATCATGCGTGTATGATATCCAACCCATCATCATAAACATTACCTAGCCCAAAATAGGTCGTTCCAAACATCAGGTGGGTTAGATGTGTACTTTGGATGTTAGGCCCATATGATGAGTGATTAGCTTGATTTTTGCATAACGTGTTATTCAGTGGGCCAACCTTTGGGAGGGGCTGGTGTTGTATAAACAACATGATAGTTGTGTCTCTTCTGTGTGTGTGTGTGTGTGTGTGTGTGTGTGTGTGTGTGTGTGTGCACGCACTGATGAGGACATCACTTCACCTACACCTTTGCGTATGTATCAGAGGAGGAGGTGGGCTGCACCAATTTCCCTGTGGGCAGGCGAGTACCCGTGATCATGCTGAAGACTCCATGTGCATGTGTAAGCATCCGGAAGACCTCACACTGGGAAGATGCACATGGGCTGCTTTATGGAGTGATCCAGACTGTTGGATAGGAGGGACGTAACGATTGGGCTGTTTGATCATATGATCGTGCCATTGACTGTGGATCGTCTACACTAGTTTTTCTTAGATTTTATCAGCTTATATGATTTTGTTTTGTTTATGTTATGTTTAAACACCATTATGAGTGTTTTTTAGTTGATTTTGGTTAGATTAGGGCTATTTTTGTTAAAATTCACAAACCATGGTGTTTATTATAAAATTTGAACTTTCTTGGAGCATAAAAGAGTGTGGGTGTATGACCCTCTCCATCATTGGATTTTGTGATTTTATTTTATTTTTAAAAAAAAAAAGAGCAAGAGAGAAAAGCTCTTGCTTTCTTCTTCTTCTATCTTCATGAGGTTTGAAGATACTTCCATTTGATTTGGAAGGAAGATTGGTGTGAGGCTAATCTTCATCAATGGACGTGCGAGGTCTCCATCTATCCTCACATCATCATCTCTTTTCCCCTCCAGCAAAGTATTTTCTTCAAATTCTTCAATTCTCCCAACCTAAGCCTTCATCTTCTCCTAAACCCATCTTTCCCTTATCTATTTACTATTGAAACCCTAGCTGACCTAAACTCATCCATCCCACGCCACACGTGTGATCGTATGGCCACGTGTATGAATCATTCGAGTTGGTCATACGGCCACACCTTGACCCTTTTGGTTTTCCATCATCCTTATATCAAAACCACTTTCTTCCATTTCCAAAACCTCAACTTTAAACCTAAAATTGCTAACTTTCCTACTTTTCCAAATTACCCAAACCCTAATTTTTTACTCTAGATTGTATTAGGCCTTCTACTTTGAAAAAGACTATACCCTATGCTAATTGGATGTTTCTACATCCATTAGATCCTAGTTTTAATTTATTAAATGATCATGTGTGACGATGTTAGTAACTTAGGCTAGGATTATGGATGATGTTCTTTTGGTTTTCATGGAATTCATGATGATTATGGTAATGCTTGTGTTTTTTGTTTTTTTTTTTTGTTTTTTTGGTTTTTTGTTTTTTGTTTTTGTTTTTTTTTTTGTGTTAATTGTCTTAATTCTACTACTTGATCTCACATATTATTTGGTTTATGCATCGGTCCTGCATCACACACGTACACACACACGGAGACATATATTGAAGAATGTTCACAACCCAGTGGTTAAATATAATAAGTTTCTTTTTCCCCCTTCTCTTATGAACGAGTCCAACTAGTTTTCTTCAAGCACTCGCGCAAAGAAATATGCATGTATCTACATACATAAAATGCATATATGTACACATGCATGTTGTTATGCATAATGTACATAGAGTGATGCAGGACAACTAAGCACTTGTTCTAAAAGCTCAAACTAATAGAGCATGGCGAATCAATCCCTTTATCTCAAAGCCCAAGTCAAGTCCTCAGCTGAACCCCCCTCGTGGGCCACACTTCACATGAGTCTCACCTCACACGGGCCGCCCACTCCAAGTGTGTCCCCACTTCACACAGGCCACCCTACTCAAGCCCGGTGTGAAAATGCCCATGCATTAATCAACCTTGATGAGGAGTCTCAAACACGAGACCTCCCACTCTGATACCACTTTTGACACAGGACAACTAATCGCTTGCTCTAAAAGCTCGAACTAGCAGAGCGTGGTGAATCAATCCCTTTATCACATAGCCCAGGTCAAGCCCTCGGCCGAACCCCGAGTGTGCCCCCACTTCACACAGGCCACCCCACTCGAGCCCGGTGTGAAAATGCCCCTGCATTATAGAGAGTCCGTAGGAGCATAGAGCCTTGCCCATCTGCTTGCAAGCTCACTTGCTGATATGGCACATGTGTGTGAGATCCAACCTTTCCACCCTGTTTGGATCTTCTAGCTAAGAAATCAGGCCGCTTTGCCCCTCAGGTTGGCCATGCAGTAGGAAAAACACATGTGGCTAAAAAAAAGTCTAGAGATCCTTTTTTTAATGTACACCGACAGGCCTGAGACAGAAACACAAAGCCTGATTTTTAGGCCAGAAGAGGAAAACAGTGTGACCACATGAGGGGGAACTCAGCTCCTGCATGCCTTTGCCATTATCAGCACATGCACTCACATGTAGATGGTAATGACTCTAGATGCACACAGGTTTAGCAATGTTGTGTTCATCACCTCACCAAACTTCGTGTACATGCATCAATCCGAAGGCGACAAACATCTCCAATATTTTTAAAATAATGAGATACTCTTCCAGTATTTTCATAAACAATGGTCACCGACACCCAGTAATATTTCTTGCATTCTTCTGTTGAAGGTGATATTGCATCAAAATTTGAAAAGATGTTGAAAATTCCTTGACAAGAAACCAAGAATGACAAGACTTTCCCCTATGTTGAAAATTCCTAATTAGTAATCCTAGGCACGAGCTCCTCTACATGTATAAAATTTGAAAAGATGTTGAAAATTTCTTACATGCTTTTAAAAGGTTAAAAGCTAAGGATAAAAATGACAACAGGGCGAAGGATAATCCTAGGCACGAGCTCCTCTACAGAAATTTATTTTTTATTTTTTACTAGTAAAAGTTTCCGAGAACCAAAAAATACATATTTCGATTTTTATGGCAGAAAACTTATGTATATTTTTTTTTTTTTGAAAGATGGATATTATTACGGCCAAAAAGCCAAAAGAAAGCCAAAAACTATAAAAAGAGATGAAAATCGAAGAAGGAAAAAGGAGAAGCAAAAAAAAAAAAAAAAAACCCCATCACCCAAACTGGACAGACCCAGCCAAAGAAGGAAGCAGAAACTATACCCTTCCCAACAGAAAAACGAAAAACAAAACTGCTCAAGATCCCCAAAAAAACTTTCCCCGCAACCTAGACTACAATGAACCAAGAATATATTTCTAATGGTAAATTAGAAAGGGGCAGATGTGGAAAAAAAAAAAAAATATTTTCCTTTTTAATAATTAAAAAAAAAAAAAAAAAGTTGATCAGAGCCACAAAATACAGATATCATTTTTGTCAAGGCAAAAAATTTTATATTTCTAATGGGAATGATCCAAAAAATAAAAAATAAAGAAAATAATAGGAAAAGACAAACATCCATCGATTCTACTACTACAATTTGATATTTGACATATAACCAAAAAAACAAAAGAAATGTTCATCATTTGATGTTTATCAGGAATGCATGATGTTATCCACAGTAATTGATGCCGCCAAGTGGACCAACCAACCATAAAAAGCACCAGAGGAAAAGAATAGAAAAATAAATGTACGTGACAAACCATCATGATCCATTTGATTCTATTATTAAATTTCATATTTGACTCTAAAAAAGACTAAGAAAGAGAGATTATATTTATGTTCATCAAGATTTCATGACATTATCTGCAATATCTTATGCAGCCCAAGTCGATTGTCACAAAGGGCCAAAGGACCTAGGAGGAATGTCAATTCTATAAAGAAGGGAGCATCAGTCACTTGAGATGATGATACCACCACTACATGGCCCCGTGAATGTGGGTACATCGAAAGCCCAATCAGTCTAGGCAGTGGTTCGCATGGGTCTTCCAAGTTCAGTGTGAGTTTCAAACTTTCAGATCTCAAAGTTTCTATAATCTAGAAATTTCTAAGTTCAGCTTGATTTGGTTTTTAAATTAGAAGTTCAGTTAAAGTTGGTTCCCAGTCATCCTCATGAACAGGTAATTAGAGTCTTCATTTAGTTGAGTTATTGGTCAAAGTTCAGAGTTGATTTCTAATTAGTATTAGTTTAAGGCTGCTTCAAGAGGAACTATAGTTCGATCAAGAAAATTCGTTGTTTCGTTATGGTGCAATTCAATTTTGGGGGGAACTATAAGGTACTCCTCATCAGTAGACATTTTTCTAAAGTGCAGATTCCATACATGTGGGATGGATGATTGGTGATCCAAGCTGTTGATGCGATGGATCCGACATGAACGGGGGATTCCTAAAGAATTCTCAAAATTAATATAACCCCTTAAATCAATGGCCTACCAAAAAAAGAAAGAGTATCAATAAGATTTACAAAAATGGTCTGCATTCAAAGGATAGTCCCAAGTCCAGCTATCGAAATGTTAATCCAACTTGGTATATCTTTAGGGCTCCCTCCATGCGCAGTGGGGCCTATTAGATCAATGGTTTAGTCTGAGCCAGGGTCCCACATGTATGTAATCGTGGCACTACAAATCTCATGATTGCCGATGACCCAACAATTGATCTCTAGGAAAATGGTTCTGACTTTGAAATTTCAGCTTGCGGAGTTTGGACGTCTATGGGGCTTGGACCTTTATATAAGAGACTTTTATGAAATGTATATCACACTTAACTCAAAGAGTTTGGACGCCCATGGGGCTTGAAACCCTTATACAAGAGACTTTTATGAATTGCATATCACAAATACAATTTTTTTGAGGATTGTCCAAAGAAAACCATATGAGCGCATTAGAATATTTCTCCCTGTTCAAGAGAGTATTTTCTAAACTAAATGTTTTTTTTTTTCATTAATAACATTCATCAACTATTTTCATATATATGGCCTTTAGAGGTCTTATACAATTACAGATTACAGACCACTCTACAAAAGGATAGAGATTTTTATTTATTTATTTATTTATTTATTTTTATTTTTACATTTTTTGAAAGATTACAGAAGGATAGAGATCCAAAGAGATCTTACAAATCAAATCAGGACTCTATAATTTTAGATCTAAATCATATCCTAGTTAACAGAGATCGACATCTACATTTCAAATCCAGAAAGGGAAATAACTACTAAAAAGAATCTACATCTTAAAAGATAATCCACAAAATAACCAAAATATCCTGCATATCGGTGTATGCATGGCCAAGTGGACTTGTGGGGCCCATGGTCCATATGCATGAAGGAGGTACCCAAGGGTATTAAGGTCATGTAATCTGGGCCTGATCACACAATTGACCACAGTTAGATCTGAATTGGACGGCCAGATGGCCTACAAGCATGATCTCTCTCTACTTCCCTCCTACGCACTTTCTTCTATACTGGGCAGAAATTAACATCAAAGTGATCATAAATTGATAAAATATGGATGCGTAACTCATCAAAAGAAGAATTACATTATCCTCAACCCAAGCATGCTTAATATCCTTAGGTCTGCAATTGGCAAAGGTAGGAAACATGGTAAATCAGGGAGTTATTCTGATGGGCGCCATCTGTGGTTGGACCATGCCCCAAAGATCTACACTAGTAGCAATCCTATCTTTTCAATCCATACCTGCAAATAGACAATTAAGAAAGAAATGTAGTAATGGCATAGACACACGATAAAGGCCAATGAGGGGATGACCAGGAATCTCTTGGAGTATGCTCCCCATTCATGGTGGGGCCCATCGGAGCAATGGATCGCCGTTCTGTGGCCCTAATTTGTAGCAAAAAGATCCACCGTTCATCAACCATGACTCAGTAGTTCCGTTCAGCAATGGATCTTTTCTTTTTGGGGTCTAGTTAATCTCTGCTCTCTCAGCAGTTTTTCTCGCTTGTAGTTCCGTTTCTTCCTTTTAATATCAGTTATCTTTCAAAAAAAAAAAACCATGACTCAGTCACCACTTCTTTTTCCTTTGTTCGAAAGTCACATGCCTTATTCATACTCCATAATGATAATTCTGACATTGGTATAAATACTATAATGACTAAGACACTTCAATAGTCAACACTTGAACCTTTTGTTCCTTTGAAAGCATGTTCCTTGTCGTCATCAGTGTAGTTAAAGAAAATAGGGTTCTGAAAAAAAAAAAAAAAAACCTAATACACCACTTCTTTTTCCTTTGTTCGAAAGTCACATGCCTTATTCATACTCCATAATGATAATTCTGACATTGGTATAAATACTATAATGACTAAAGACACTTGAACCGTTTGTTCCTTTGAAAGCATGTTCCTTGTCGTCATCAGTGTAGTTAAAGAAAATAGGGTTCTGAAAAAAAAAAAAAAAAACCTAATACAAGCCGATACATATCCTAGTGAGTCTTGAGTTCAGGATTTAAGCTTTCAAATGGCCACTTGCCAAGATGGAATTTCCTGTAAAAATAGGGGAGATGTGATAGTGATACAGTACCCTTCATTTTAGAATAAAAAGAAGTTGTCCCATCATGAAACAAATTGAAACTTACACCATACATGACACATGAAACTTAAAGTCAAGAAGCGTAAACTTCACTTGGCTTCATACGAGCCTCGAGTGTACATAGTGAGTTTTGCCTCAAGGAGAAAAGGCTGGAAATTAACTAGTCATCGAACCTTCCCTTGAGAGCCGAAAACTGAGAACCTATTCACAATGAAGAAACCTAAGGGTCAATTTGGGGTAGTGGATCCCCCAGAATCCCCGGCATTACGTATAATACCGATTTTGGTGGACAACATGCCCTCCATGGAGGATTCTCCTCACTAAAGAGGCACATTCCTCTTCATAAATGCAATTTCTGGTTTTTTGTTAAAACTTCTTTAATGGCATTTATGCGGTGGAAAGCACCGCTTTAGTGCAGTTCCTACATGGAAGATATGGGGCTGCAAAAATCAGGATTAGACTTAATCCTGATTTTGCGGGATTCCATACACAAATGGACCCTAAAGAACTTCCACCACTTAGACTCAGCTGGTTTTCCAACTACACAATGACTTGAGAAAATTATACATCTAAAGTTATTTTCAACACTGAAGCCAAAATCCACAATGTTCCAAGAAATTCTCATGCTGCTGGATAGATTTTCAAATATTCTCATTGTAAAATTCTTAGGGGACTCCATTGTCAACTTTATGCTATTGCACCTAAGTTCTCTCTGGCCCATGCATCTGGTAAATGCCATGCCTCGAGATAAGCATTGTAACTTGGGGAAGAAGCAGCTCAGTGAAGTAACGATGAAGTAACCACTTGCATAAATAATTAATATAAAGTAGGTATGGCTAACACAGCGTAGACAAAATATATCATGCAAGAAAGAAAAATGAACAGTCATAAATATTAGGGAAGAATTACAGAAATCCAGTGGTCTAAACTGCAGAAGAGAGTTCAAAGTGTTACCATTGATAGGAAATCTGCCCCACTGAAAGAACATTCCCAAGCAGCATGTCCCCAAAAGACTGTTTGCCACCACATTGATAGTGTACAATCTCTTACGAAGTATTTATCTACGGAGAGAACTTTTCTGTCCATCCATCTCCCACACCATAATCAATGCTCAGCTCTCTCAAGGGCGGGATGTTCTCCAAGGCGAAGAGCATGAGATGAGGATATGACAAGTTGTAATGATCATATAATACAAACTGCACAAGTACATTAGGACTACAGCTGTGGCTGAAATAGCAAGCAACGTTTCTCATTGTCGAAACATCCATGGCAAAACTCAACTGAGGCAAAGAAGGATACGCAGGCCGCAAATATTCAGGGAAAACACGAGATATGTCCCCCCATTCGGCCCATCGTCCAGGAAATCGGTCAGGATAGATCAAACTGTCACCGTTCATGGCGACCACCGTTGCCTGTTGCTTGGTGAGGACTATTCCAGTGTACTCACAAATAAAGGCGCCAGCCCGAATCAAATCCAACGACCTAACACCCCACCCTGTTTCCCTAGATCTGAACACCTCCAGCCGATGCTTCACCCCTTTCTGGGTCACACGGTTCCTGCAACTTTGCGGGCAGCGACAAAAGCTACCACATTCATATACCAATGGCTTCCCTCTCAAAAGAATCCCACTGCTATCATAAGCCATGTCGCCTCCATTCTTGTCGACACAATAACAACCATCCAAACACCCGGAAGTGCAATCGCACCCACGACGGTCACTGCCTCCATTACCCGCTTCATGAAATGCAAAAGGTGGGTATACTGGACTGACCAGGTAATCAAAAAACATCGGATCGCGATCACAGTCGACGTCATTGAATAGATAAACGGGCAATTTCTCCTTCCCCCTTGAAATATCAAGGCTCAAGTATCCAGAAGGTCTAGCAGACAAGGGATCTCTTCTCAAATCATCTGCAAACTTCATAATCACACTGCCCATATCGGGTTGCCCCTCGATTCTCAAAAGCTTATACTTGTAAACACCAAACCCTGACCTGCCAATGTCCAACCAATACTCAAGAATCCGATAAAGACCGTCATAAACATAAACCTTGCCTGTCGGGCTGCCCTCACACTTCTTTCCTCGAATCACCCGGACCTCAATCCCATAATGCCGGCTCCGCTCCAAAGCGAGATTCCCACCTTCAAGCTTCTGGTGAAGGCTATGCCTTAAATTATCACGTTCCTTCCCACCATGGCCAGTATAAATTATCACATCCCCCTTGTCTTCGTCATCTTCATACCCACCAGACACGATGATGCTTGTTGCGATCGGCTCGCCATTTGTGTTGCGAGTAGCAGCAACATAATCGATCCCTGCTTGCACCTGCCCATGCAGTCCGATCACGCACATTTCCATCCGGAAGAAGAACTGGTCACCTACATGGACCCCAGGGATCGAGCCAATGATCCGCTTGTCCCGGTTCAACCACAAGCCACGGTCCATCATCGCGGCGGCAGCTTTCAGGTCCGCTCTAATCCGCTTAGCAGACCCAGAGGAATTCGTCGCCCGCTCCTCCTCCTGGATCAAGAACAGCCGGAGGGACTCGTAAGTGATCCGAGCCGTCCGCACCGAACCCCTGAAGTGCTGGTGATCATGGACGCCGATAGGCGATACCCGGACCATCTCAGTAGACCGGTGCCGCTTTGCCCTCGTGGCAGTGACGATAGCCGACGAGAGGTACGGCTCGTGATTGGCGGGGATGATCGAAAGAGAATCAGGGTGCAGGACCGCAACGTCGCGGTATCGGCGACGGAGCTTCTCAGCGAAGGCGGAGCGGAAGAGGTGGGAGATCCGGAGGAATTCAGAGTATACATCGTCGGCAGCAGCGGGAGGTGTTTCTGGAACGGTGGAGATTTGGTGGTCAGGATTAGGGTTAGGGTTAGGGTTAGGGTTTGCAGGAGGTAGAATTTGGAGGGGTTCTTCTTCATGGGGTTCAGATTTCGGTTCGATTTTTGGGGAAATGAGAGGAGTGTCAGGAAGTAGATTTAGGTCTAGAAATGGAATTGGAGAAGCCATGGAAGAGAAAAAGATCAGATGAAGTAGAGCTTGTCTTCTTCTTTTTCTTCTTTTTTACATGAGAAGATGAGAAAATAGGATTTTTTTTTAATTTTTTTTTTTTTTTCTTCTGGTTTGGGATGTTGTTTAGGAGGGTTTGTGGGAGGAGGAGGAGAAAATAGCTCAGGTATTAGTGACGGATGGTGACGCATTTTAGATGGTTCTCGGACAAATGGCGTGAGCATGTCATGACCAGCTAAAGGACGTAAATGCCCCTCAACAAATCTCTTATTACTCACCGGTGTTTGCCTGATTTGGGTAGGCATGTGGAAAGCCTGATATCTGATCGCTGCAAGTGGGACAGATATACATCAGATCCACACCGTCCATCAGGACTTCCGCCACATTTTCACCATAGATCCTAAAATCCAGACAAGTTCAAGACATATAAGGGCTACACTATACGAAACGGTGTAAAGTCCAAAAGCTAGTGGGTTGCCATTTTAGGAAATAGTGTAAAATCATGTCCAATAACTCTAAATTCATATACTGTGGCCCACCATATTGGAATGTCATTATTTTTAGTCATTTATTTATCTACATGTGGTGGCAGATGAGTAGATTGAATGACATATGCATGTGAAGGTGGACCCACAATTCTTACCACTTTAACTATTTTCTATAGGGAGCCCACCTTAGTTTTGAATGGGCCTGTATGCTTTATTAATCTAAATAAATGGTTGCGTACTTGAACGAACAGTGGATTTTATCTCATGTGAAGTTATTCTAATTACATCAGTGGTGAAAGTTTCAACTCAACATCCACACAAAAGTGATGTGATTGTTTTACCCTCCTAGTCATGTTGGTTAGATGATGTATAAAGAAAATAAAAAGAACAAAACATTAAAATAATTAATAAATAAGAGACGGGTCCTTAAAGTGCATTAATACAAGAGGCAATCCTCAACTTGGAGAGAATATTTTCAATACTTCAAAATCATATCATTTTATATAACAACATTATCTTCAACTCATTTCTTGATTGCACCTTCCAATATATCTTCTAACCACCACCTGATGTCTACTTTCTTAAGAATTCTTTATGTCATTTTACCACCCATTTATTCATGTTACAACTTCTTTATATAAGATTGAATCTTAATTTAATATGCAACCATATCACTAAATGCTTTGTTGCTTTCTTCATAACTTAGATTGGCAAATACATCAAAAGGGTTGGGATAGGAAGAGATGAAAATGATTTTTTAAGTCACCACCAGCCAAAATCTTAGAATTTATAGCATTCTAGATGTTGTAAAATCACTATTACTCAAGAGTGAATAGATAGTTTGGATTTGAATAATTCAACTTGGTCTATGTTCATAAATTCTAAGTAAGGGTGTTATGTGGAAGAAAGATGTGAGGCATCATTCCTCATTCATGTAAATATAAGATCTTTATTTTGTGGAATTTGAGATTATTATGATTTAACTTTATATTATTGATTGAAAATTAATAAATGAATAGAATGAGAAATAAAGCAAAATTATAGTATGAGGTGTAAGAGAAGAAAAATATAGTTAACCTAATAAGCAAAAAATAATGTAAACAAAAGCAATAAAGAAGTTTCTCGAACTATTCGAAAGTCTAGAGATGCGAGTAGAGAGAAAATAATCTGACACTCCAATGGAAAAAAAAGAAGATCAAAGCTCTTAGGTTTTGGACTCTACTCTATAAAACTTTCAATTGTAAGATGATAGGTCATTATCAAAGATGTGAGTAGAAGAGGAAAAATACTAGCATTTTTTAAAATTAAAGAAAATAATTAAAGCTTTTTTTAATTTATTTATCTACACCCTAGTCTCACGGCCTTATCATATGGAACCTGAAGGAGGATAAGATTTTAGAGAGGAAAACATTTCACTTCTCCTTTTTTTTTTTTTTCCCCTCAAAGACTTCCTGATCTAATCCACAGGGCTTGTTGATGATGTGTTAGAAATGGGATAGGAAATGTATTTATAGATAAGGGTGATGGTATTTTGAAAAGCTTTTGGACACGAAACATCTTCTCACTTAATGGTTGGGGTGTAAGACTTATAATTTGGTTGATGTTTGTGAGTGGAGATATAAAGTAATTTTCTTTTATTTATTTATTATTTTTTTATTTTTTTTATTTTTTTATAACAGCCTTTAAAATTAGTTCATGATAAGAATAAAAATGATAGAAATTTCAAAAAATTGAAAAAATGGTGTCATAATTTAATTGTCATTAAAAACAGACAACGCTTGACAACCTCTGGAAGAGAAAAGGTAGGTGTGGATTTTGGATTTCAACTTCTCCCAAGTGGCCCATATTACCTTGTTTTTGGAGTTTAGATGGCTCGGATTAGATCTTGGGTTGATTTGGATGGGATTGGAGTAGATTTGGATGAATTTATAATGACCTATACCAATTTAGATAAGAGTGTGTAGTTTAGGGTTTACCTATGAGAAGTGATCCTTTTGATCAAGTCCAATGGCTTGCTCCACTATCTAGTAGGGTTTGTACAACTCTAACTAATATATTCACATAGAAAGATAACTTCCAACAAACACAAACATATTTCAAGTGCATTGAAATAATTATTTGTAAATTTAAATTAAAAAAGCTTAGCTTTTGGACTTTCTTGTTGGCACCAATTTGAGACTATTAATTTTATCACAACAACACTTCCATATCAAGTGCTTGTTATCACGCGTGTTGCATCATACTCTTAGAATTGGAAAGAAACTCGTCCTTGACATTTAAACTATTGTTGGCCTTTGATTATGATATGCCTTTATATTGTATCTTCTTCATTTTCCGTGAAAGTTGATGATGTAATCGTCGGAGTCAAATCGACTTTGCTTGCATTAATGTTAATTAATGTACATTAACATGTCATTGAATCTTCCAAATTCTCTCAATGTCATTCCTCAAGTAGGTAATATGCTTGAATTGCTTAGGAGGGTAATAAGTAAAGATCAACTCTAAGAAAATTGATGCACTCAAATGAATTTTTATTGTGATCATACTCATGCTCTATTATCTATTTAATTCTCTCCATATGGTATACTCATTTTGTGAGAGGTTTTTGTTTGATTCCACCAATCTAACTGTTTAAAATTTTCATCACATTCACAATTGCCACAACCAAGAGATCAAACGGTAAATTCATTTAGGATTATAATTTCCTCAAACACTTATTGTGGTTTTGCGTCGAAGATTGGGCCTTAGCTGAGATTTAAATTCCAATCATGCTTATCAAGTACATCTTCTTCCTCGACATCCAACTCCAAGGGTATAAAATCTTCTTTGAACAATAGCTGCTTGGGTTCAGATGGCTGAGACTTAGACCTACTTTCTTTTAACAGTGCTTTTTTTATTTATTATACCCACACCCACTCATACTGCATGGCCATTTGATCCCATGATCTCAATATTGAAACAAAGTCTGTCTATTACTTAGCCATGGAGCTGGACCCATTTTTTTAACAATACAATACAATAGAACTACCTTCAAGTCCAACCTTAATTTCCTATGGCTCTTCTTTTTTTTTGAAAAAAAAAAAATAGTAATTAAGATGATATCGTGTCCTTATCTAAGCCTTCTTTCATCCATGGAAAAAGAGTTCATTCCATTAAAAAAGCACTACCCAAGAGCTATCTCAATCTCTAAATACTAAATGATAGAAAAGAAAAGGATAAGAGGATGAGAAAAAGAAACAAGAAGGAAGATTACTTCACTCAAGAGAAATGCTCAACCAAAAGGAGATTTTACTTCCAACAAAAGAGAATCTTTCAATGACTCAAAATCATATCTTCACCCCTTTTTAATTAGTAACCCTAGCATAAGCTCGTCTATTGATTACATCAACCATTTACTCCTTTTACAAATTCCAAATACAATAGTTTACTTTTAATAAAACTTCCAAATGCAATATTTTACTCTTAATCCACCATTATATATCTATTTTCGTAGCAAATTTAAATTAAAACCTTTCAAGAAGACAACTTCCTACTAACATAAGCATATTCCAAGCTCAGGGAAATAACTGCTCGTAAATTCAAATTCAAAAGACCTAATGACTTTTGGATTTCTTTCTTGGCACTGATTTGAGCCCACCAAAACATGCATAAATCGAACTACCATCGCAAGTGCATGCCATCACATTAGGCACTGATACATATACCTACTAATTAATGCACTTGCCATCACATTAGGAACTGATACCATACCTACTAATGAGTATCACCCAATAGCCTTATTGATACCAATGAAGGCTTGAAATGGACACCATACCCATATTAATTAGGGTGTCTAGTGTTCATTTGTGGTTTGAAATTTGAAAAAAGTGTTTGGTATCACTACCTATAGTCGCCATCAATATAAATTAGTGTTCCGATGTCAACCATCAGGCCTTTACACTTTGAGAAAGTACTGAATTTTTTTCCACTTTTTAAATTACTCTTTTGAGGCACTTTGCTTGTGGGAGCATTGCTTGTGGGAGCATAGTGGGGTGTGTCGGTAAACTATGCTACCCACCCATTATGTGAGCCCCACCATGATGATGGATGCCCCAAAAAATCATGACTATCTAATTATCAGGTAGGCCACACGATAGGAAACAATGGACAATCACCCAAAAACCTCTAAATTTACTTAGCGGCCCGTGATGGTTAGATTGGCTGGGGCATCCCATTTTGACGATGGGTGACCCTATTGGACAGATTGGATGACATACACACTACAGGCGTAACGGTAGGGCCTATGTACAGGTATGGTACAATAAGCTTATTCTGAATGTTGTAGAGAAACCACTCTTTTAAATAGTTTCATGAACTGAAAAATGTGTTATATAGTTACAAAATATAATAAAAAAGAAGTCTCAAATCTAATTGGACCACAATTTATAGTCCACCTAGATGATGACTTCCAACCTATTAAGTGAATGTGACATCTAACCCTCTCAATAAGTTGGCCCCACCATAAGAATCGCCTAGTGAAAAGGTCAGCCTATCTTACATATATCAAGTAGTTCACACCATAGAAAACAAATTTCATCCATTGGTAAATAGAAAAACAAAAGTGTGGTCCACTCAATCAATGACTGGTGATAGATTTTCCAAAAGCAATCCTCATGATGGGCCGATGGGTTGGATTTTTCATACACATAAAAGGTTGAAGCTTCTACTAGTTAGGCCTTAAATTATATTCCAACTGGTTGGATTACCATATATAAATATCTTATGTATAACATTGTCAGGTTAGGTCAAATTTGGGCAGTATATATATACACCCATATACTGCTGGCGCCCAAATTAATATCCAAATCTACACACCCATATAGCTATACCCATACCTAGCTAATTGTCCCTCCTACAGGGAAGAGGATGGTCCTGTAGTCTGTGGATTACCGATTATAGGACCATCCTATAGTTGGATGGTCCATCCTATAGTTGGATGGATGATCAAAATCATCTAAAAGGTAAGTTTTTACAGTAAGTACAGGTCCATTTGCATCTCCCATATTCACAACAAGAAGAATGATGGTGTGAAAGGGAAAAGCATCTTCGTCGGTCTACATGATCTGACTCGGCAAAAGGGCAAGTCAGACTAGTTATGGGTGGATCCATGAGCTGTACGTGGATGATTTGTACAGCACCCAAATACAAATAGTCCATGTGTACTTCAACAAGATCCATCAATTTCTTTGAGCAGTCCAGGTGACATCCATGTTAGAGATAACAAAGGATAACTTAATGCTAAAAATAAATAAAATCAAAAGCTTTGCTAAGCCCACACATACGTATGCAATGAAGCTCATGTATATGTCGCATGTGTACTAGCATGGCATGACGATGTTGAGCTAGTCACGGACACTTTCACGGCAAAGATGGATGGGAGAAGGCCTGATGGAAAGGCCCTCTCTGAAAATTAGGATGAGTTTTTCAACGTATTATATAATTTTGGGTAGGAGAAGCTACTTTAACTAACCAACCCTGCTATGTTAGGTTGCCCATGACAGATTTGCGAGATTCCATTAGATTGATGCTCAAAAGTCTTTTTTATTTTTATTTTTTTTACTATAAATAATAAGTTTTAGATAAATTAGAACTTCTGATGCTGTGAGTTGTAGTAGTCATGCCCAGCATGAAAAGGGCTTAAGAAAATTAAGAGAATACATTGGACACTTACTACTTTTGGTCGAAAACCATCAAGGCTAGTGGGAATGGTGACAAGCTATAAATAGTAAGTTGACTATTTACTGTAAGTCACGTTTTTAGGGTGTTTTAGTTGGAGTTTGAGTCTAAAACTCCATCCTAAGTTTAGGATCATTATTTAAATGATTGTAATTTTATTTTTATAATTAATTAATTTATTTTCAAATTTATTAGAAATTATTTCTACTTTATCTCTCATGAATTTGAGGAGACTAGCATGATTGGAGTAGTTATTCTTGGAGGAAGACGGTGATTGGCCTTATCATGTCCCTCCACATGTCACATGATAAGTTCAAGATCCAATCCATCCATCGGAATACCACCACTTCATTAATGCCCTAGTCCAAGAATCAGGTTGATCCATTGGTCAGGTGGGCCATGGATTACATAATAAATGTTTGGCTCTGAAAACTTGGTTGAATTTTTCTAACCCATACACCTAAATGCTGCTTGTCCAAGATTTTAAGACAAGTGTTAACCTGATGCATGGATTAGATCTTGCATATATGTTCCATTGCTGGCACGTGTGGTGCTACAAGAGCTTTATTGCACGCACGTATGTCCCATTGCTTACGTGGGAGGTTTTCTTAAGCCTCATGATAATTTATTTGCCTAGTCCCAATATAAACTACTTAATCCATGTTTATCAAAAACACAAAAATAACTATTTATAAACGTTTTCTTAGCCATTACATGAAATTTGGACCCTTAGATTTCTCAATTGTGACCCACATGGCAATCAAAGGTGGAGATTATTGTGGTAGCCATGGAAAAAAAGAGCCTATTATCACAAACCATTCTATCAATTTAAACTATGGACAGATAATCATGAAATCACCAACAACTTGCATACAAGTCCACTCACAAAACAGGTACGCTGTTATAAATAAAAAGAGGACCATCGATAGCAATCAATGACTGGACCTACATCCTGCAGCATCTTATACACTAATGACATGACATAGCTTTGGTATATAAGTAAATTGTGTCCAACAGGGCGTGGGCCACACTCCATTCAACACCAATAAAAAATCATATATAAACACAAGACCCACATTAAAAAGGGTAAAATTGTCATTTCATGCAGAGTTTAAAGTTTTTAGTTTTTAGTTTTCTTTTTCTTTTTTTTTTATTGTGGGTCCCACACATGATGTGCACATATGGCGTTATTACAACAGAGGGATACAACCACCGCCTGACATGAGAAATAAGACCAATAACTTGGAATTTTGCTTGTTTGGGTTGTTGCTTTCATCAGACAAGTGGATGAGGCACATGCAATGAATATGGACAGAGGAAGTGGTTTACAAGACTGCGAGTTATAGGATAAGAAGCTACTGTGAAACGGTCTTGTGGATGGGGTGTTAGCTACAATACGTCTCATGATATTATACTTTTTCTGTTGGGAATATAATTTTTAAATATGATATCATGCCTCGGTGGCCAAATTATTTATAAGATGACCCAACCAGGTCTGGGCTAATGGTATTCACCGTAGGTTTGCTCTCTATGAGTGAGAGTTTACTTGGCTTTACCTGATACACTTGATTGTGGGTGATTACGTGTATCTGCAGAGGTGGGGACACCCTGTCTTCAAAAATAAAAATAAAAGTTTGTTTATATGATGCAATAGCTGTGAATTTCTTTGATTCGCTATTTATATTGCTGTTCAATGTTAAAGATTATTTCAGTTATTAACCATCCGTTGTTCATGTCATTGTAGGAACGATGAACGGTTTGGATCATTGCAAAATGGCTTATATCCAAGGGCCACAATCAAAAGTAAAAGCAGAATTATTGCATTTATTAGAGGACAAAAATACAAATTCCCTTATACTGTTTCATTCAAAGTCATCCACATGCCCCTACAGGTGGGCCTCATATCAAGCATAAAATCCAAACGTTATCAGTTGAGGAATTACCTTTCATCTCAAGTGACAACTGTCATGAGATATTCAAAATATGAAATGTACGGATTGTGTGGCGAGGAAATCACCACCCATGATGATATGACACGGTGAGATTTGAATGGTCAGGAAATACATGATCAGATGAGCTGAGCCGAGCCGGAAACCTATCTATACTATCCAGCAATCAAATCTAGCCGTATCATTTTACAGATGAGGTGGGTGGCACCTAATGCCCGGCCCCCAAAAAGCAATGGCGTGCAATTTATCCCATGACTACTTGCCTGAAATAAAAGAAACGGATTGGCTACTCCCCTGCCACCAGCCAATGACTAGTGTAGGTGCTTCGTAGACCTAACATGAGGTATGTGTCTCATGCGTGCCGTTCACCTACTTTTCTAAATAATTTTATATTATGAACTCAAAATTGAAATGGATCAAAATCTCCAGTAGGCCATACATTGTTGATTGAATTCTCATCATTAAAAATTTCTTGGGGCTACGAGAAAGTTTTAGATGAAGCTGATATTTGAGTTTTTAACTTCATCTAAGTCTTCATGGCCTAATATACAGGTTGGATTTCAAATAAACATTATAATAGCATCGCGAGATTTTTAATGGTAGACATTCAATCACTATTGTTTTCCATGGTGTGATCCACATGAGATTTTGATATGTATGAATTATTAAAATGATACGTAAAAATGAATGAATTATATGGATAAGACATATAGATTACGGTGGGCCCACAAAGCACCGATCACTAGCCACTTGGCTAGTGTCGGCGCCACCGGCCAAACTGCGTCCAAATAAAATAAAGATGGACAAGGCGATGGTGTAGTTTCAATCTCTTATGACACGTGGCAGATATGCTGTTTATAAGGGAATCTATTATTATTATTATTTTTTAATTTTATGGTTCATATATAGAGGAGGACAATACTGAGTGATCAGAACCATCAATTTAGTACTGACAAAACAGACGGTTAAAATTGAAATAATAAGACATCCATCCAAATTCAATTTAATGGTCCGGATCATTCGGCCAGTGTGAATTTCGGTTATGCTGTATGGTTTGGCTAGTGACCGAACACTAGTCATACAGCTAATGTCAAAGCTCTGTGGAACCCACTACGATGTACGAGTTTTATCACGCACGCCGTTCATTCATTTCTCCCGTTCATTTCCCGGCATGAGCCTAAAAATAAGGCCGATTCAAATATTACGTGGACCACAGCACCGAAACAGTAGGGATTGAATGCTTATCATTGAAAATATTTGGTGGGCACTATACATTTTTGATCAACTGATATTTGTATTTTCCCTTCATCCGGGTCTTGTGACCTAATCAATACGGGGGAAGTTTTTAACGGTGGACGTTCAGTCAATACTGTCTTCCTGTGGTGTGGTCCACCTGTGATTTGGATCTGCCTCATTTTTGGGCTCATGTCCTAAAATAAGATCGTAAAATGAATGGACGGGCTGGATTAAATTCATACATCATGATATGGCCCACAGAGTTTGGGAGTCACAGTCACTGCCCAAATCGCGTCCATCGATGGTTAGCGGAATCTGATCGTACACCGTCGAAATTTCCGTGAATATACGTTCGCCCCGTTCTAATACCGTAGCAATTGCGTTTTATTCGAAGATAAAAGCTGGACGCGGATTTCCTGCAAAAGCCTTTCGCAGGAAGTTCCTGCGCAAGGATGCTGGGTAGGGCCCACTTCGATATTTTTGAGAAATAAACTCCGTTCATCCGTTTTAGGAGATCATTTTAGGACACTTGACCAAAAATGAGGTGGATCCAAGCTCAAGTGAGCCACAAGAGAGGAAACAATGGGGATTCGGTGAGCACCGTTGAAACATTCTTATGGCCATGAAAGTTTTGTATCAGTATATTTTTTCGGTTCTTTCACTTTATCCTCTTGATAGTGACCTTATAAACGGTTTGGATGGCCCATAAACGTCAGAATGGAGCCCAGGAAGGTTTCAATGGTACGAATTTATTTCCCCAATTTTCCCTCTTGTGTGACTCAATTGAGTTTTGGATCCATCTCATTTTTGATCGGGCATTCTACAATGATCTATAAAAACGTATGGACGGGGTGGATTGATAAAAAACATCGCGGTGGGCCCTACCCAGCATCCTTGCGCAGGAACTTCCTGCAAAGGCGTTCGCAGGAAATCCGCGTCCATAAAAGCTTTGATACTCCCGCAGAGTGTGATGATGATACGGAGGCACTTAGATGTGTCATGGACGGAAAAGCTTATCTGACTGGAATTTAATGTACTTAGATGTATCATGCAATGAGATGCCTGCTGGCATATCAAGAGTCATAAACTGCTGGAGTAGCAAGCAACCACCCTTCGAATACTCGAATTGTTTTTTTGCATTTCAGTACGTGGTCCACTTAGATAAATGTCAAGTTCACTTACCTCACACGTGGAAATGAGGCACAATTCTGCTAGATCTGATCCGATCATCACGCTATTCTCACAGTTCAAATGCCACATATTCAAAATTAGTGGCTGATCATCATCTGAGTGAATACCATTGGTCAAGTTCTATTAACGGTTCATTTATTTTGTATGTGTGTGAACTACCTAGTATTTTTATCATTCTCATTTCTTATATATAGCATCTACCCATTAGGGATTTCCTGATGAAAGGCTCCGATCTCACACACATGTTTCTTGTTCCCACATGTTGGCAAGTGCACTTCTCTTGTAATAAATGACTCTGGAACGCGTAGAAACAACGAAATTGCCAACACGAGAGATTTTCAGTGGATTTAGAGTACGGTGTATCCTACTATTGTACGTACAAGGTACATCGCTGCACTAAAATCTGAGTAATGTGACGGAGATTCGTCCTCCTTCGTATACACGTGTCTTCTCTAGTCGCATTTTATCGGACAGATGTACCCGCGCAAAGATGGAAAGAGAAAAAAAAAATGGGAGCGGATTCGGTGCGGCTCCTTCCGCACCCAACACGTCGCGTCCCTGATAGTGGGGCCCACCTCGATGTATGTATTGTGTATCGACGCCGTGCATCCGTTTTGTCAGCTCATTTCGGATCATTATCTCAAAAATCAAGTGATTGAACGCCCGCCACTAAAAAATTCCTGGGACCCACAGATCATCTTGATCCAAAACTTATGTGGCTCACAAAAAGTTTTAACGGCCAATTTATAATGTTTCTTGTGGTGTGGTCCACATGAAATTTTGATCTGGATAATTTTTGGGATCTAGTTATGTACTGAGATGAGATAACGGATGGACAGTGTGGATATACAATACATACATCAAGGTGGTTACTACGGTTAGGGCCGCACCTAATCCGATCCAGAAAAAAAATATATAAAAAAAAAGAGAAAATGACCACCGTAGACAAACCCTTTTTCCCAGCGGTTTCTATGAAAGAATACAAACCTTAGTTACCAATCTAAACTATCACGTGCGGACAGCGACGTTGAGGATGAAACTACCCCTCCTTTTCGCTGCGAAGACGTGCGCTGACGCTCCTCGAACTGAGAGTTGTACGAACGGCTTAAAAGGATTGGGGTCGGTGGTATGCGGGCCCCACCATGATGTATGCTATTCATCCATGCCGTCCATATATTTTTCCATATCATTTTATGGTATACGACCAAAAATGAGGTATATGCAAATCTCAAGTGTACCACGTTACAGGAAACAGTGTTGAATGAGCGTCGACCATTAAAAACTTTTTGGGGGCCCACTGTGATGTTCGTGAGAAATCCTCCCCGTCTAAGTTCATTCATAGGTCACAAAGACCTGGATGAAGAAGAAAAACAAATTTCATAATGATCCAAAACTTTTATAACCCCTAAAAAGGTTTCAATGGTAGACGTTCAAATCCCCATTGCCTTTTACAATGTGGTCTACTTGATAGTTAGATCTATCTTATTTTTAGTCTCAAGCCTGAATACGAGCTCGCCAAATAGATGGACGGTTTGGATATAACACATACCTCATAATAAGACCCATAAAAAGCGATGGAATTACAATAGCAAAAAAAAAAAAAAACGGTCGAGTCGATATATCGAAAATGGTCCAGAACTGTCCAGTGAGGTTTTTTCAAAAATCTTACAATTTTCGATATATCGACTATCTGTCGATATATCGAAAAAGGTGCTTTACCTTTAGCTACGGATTATAACCGTAGCCATAGCTGTAGTCTGTGTCCATCTTTGAAATTTTTTAATTTTTTTATTTATTTTTTATTTTTTACATAAAAAAAATTTATTCTACCTACAATTTTCTTTAATACATATTTATATAAATAAGTATATATAAGCATATAAAATTTTTTTCCCTCTTTTTTTTCATTTATTTCTTTAATCATTTAACAAGAATATCTTCTAAACCAAAATTAGTTACTTGACGTCTGCATATGATTTTGGGGTAAGAGAAGCTACTTTAGCCAACCAACCTAGTTATTTTCCAAGATTCCATCAGTCGATGGTTGAGCGAGGCAACGTAGAAATTGAGCGAGCAACGTAGAAAACGAGCGAGGAACCTACGATTTGAGCTAGGCAACCTAGGAATTGAGCGAGGAAGCTAGAAATCGAGCGAAGCAACGTAGAAATTGAGCGAGGAAGCTAGAAATTGAGCGAGGCAACGTAGGAATTGAGCGAGGAAGCTAGAAATTGAGCGAGGAAGCCGAAATGAGCGAGGAAGATAGAAATTGAGCGAGGCAACCTAGAAATTGAGCGAGGAAGGTAGAAATGAGCGAGGCAAGCTCGAAATTGAGCGAGGAAGGTAGAAATTGAGCGAGGCAACCTAGAAATTGAGCGAGGAAGGTAGAAATTGAGCGAGGCAACGTCGGAAGTGAGCGAGGAAGGTAGAAATTGAGCGAGGAAATTGAGTAGGCGAGCGAGGAAGGTAGAAATTGAGCGAGGCAACTAGGAGTTGAGCGAGGAAGGTAGGATTGAGCGAGGAAGCTAGAAATTGAGCGAGGAAGGTAGAAATTGAGCGAGGAAGGTAGAAATTGAGCGAGGAAGGTAGAAATTGAGCGAGGAAGGTAGAAATTGAGCGAGGAAGGTAGAAATTGAGCGAGGAAAGGTAGGAATTGAGCGAGGAAGGTAGAAATTGAGCGAGGAGGTAGAAATTGAGCGAGGAAGGTAGAAATTGAGCGAGGAAGGTAGAAATTGAGCGAGGAAGCTAGAAATTGAAATGCGAGGAAGGGGAAGAAATTGAGCGAGGAAAGCTCAGAAATTGAGCGAGGAAGCTAGAAATTGAGCGAAGGCAGGCAGCCCAGAAATTGAGCGAGGAAGGTAGAAATTGAGCGAAAGGAAGCGAGCGAGCGAGAAAGCGTAGAAATTGAGCGAGGAAGCTAGAAATTGAGGAAGCCGTAGAAAGAAATTGAGCGAGGGCAACGTAGGAATTGAGCGAGGAAGGTTAGAAATTGAGCGAGGAAGCTAGAAATTGAGCGAGGAGGAAGCCGTAGAATTGAGCGAGGAACCTAGAAATTGAGCGAGAAGGTAGAAATTGAGCGAGGCAACGTAGGAATTGAGCGAGGAAGGTAGAAATTGAGCGAGGAAGCTCGAGCGAAATTGAGCGAGGAAGGTAGAAATTGAGCGAGGAAGCTAGAAATTGAGCGAGGAAGCTTGAAATGAGCGAGGAAGGTAGAAATTGAGCGAGGCGAACATAGAAATTGAAGCGAGGAAGGTAGAAATTGAGCGAGGCAAGCTCAAAATTGAGCGAGGGAAGCTAGAAATTGAGCGAGGGAAGCTAGAAATTGAGCGAGGAAGGTAGAAATTGAGGCGAGGCAACGTAGAATTGAAGCGAGGAAGGTAGAAATTGAGCGAGGAATGTAGAAATTGAGCGAGGAAGGTAGAAATTGAGCGAGGAAGTAGAATTGAGCGAGGAAGGTAGAAATTGAGCGAGGAAGGTAGAAATTGAGCGAGGAAGGTAGAAATTGAGCGAGGAAACTAGAAATTGAGAGAAGCTAGAAATTGAGCGAGGAAGGTAGAAATTGAGCGAGGAAGCTAGAAATTGAGCGAGGAAGGTAGAAATTGAGCGAGGCAACCTAGAAATTGAGCGAGGAAGGTAGAAATGAGCGAGGAAGGCTAGAAATTGAGCGAGGCAACGTAGAATTGAGCGAGGAAGGTAGAAATTGAGCGAGGAAGCGAGAAATGAGCGAGGAAGCGTAGGAATTGAGCGAGGAAGCTAGAAATTGAGCGAGGTGGAAGCCGAAAATTGAGCGAGGAAGCCAAAATTGAGCGAGGCGAGGAAGGTAGAAATTGAGCGAGGAAAGGTAGAAATTGAGCGAGGAAGCGTAGGAATTGAGCGAAGGAAGGTAGAAATTGAGCGAGGCAACCTATAAATTGAGCGAGGAAGGTAGAAATTGAGCGAGGCAACGCGTAGAAATTGAGCGAGGAAGGTAGAAATTGAGCGAGGAAGAAAAATTGAGCGAGGAAGCTCGAAATTGAGCGAGGAAGGTAGAAATTGAGCGAGGCAACCTAGAAATTGAGCGAGGAAGCCCCAGAAAATTGAGCGAGGAAGCTGAAATTGAGCGAGGAAGGTAGAAATTGAGCGAGGCAACCTAGAAATTGAGCGACGGAAGGTAGAAATTGAGCGAGGAAGCTAGAAATTGAGGTGAGCGAGGAAGGTAGAAATTGAGCGAGGCAGCCTAGAAATTGAGCGAGGGAAGGTAGAAATTGAGCGAGGCAACGTAGGAATTGAAGGAAGGTAGAAATTGAGCGAGGGAATGTAGAAATTGAGCGAGGCAACCCAGAAATTGAGCGAGGAAGGTAGAAATTGAGCGAGGCAACTAGAAATTGAGCGAGGAAAGTAGAATTGAGCGGGAAGGTAGAAATTGAGCGAGGAAATTAGAAATTGAGCGGCAGAGAAATTGAGCGAGGGAAGGTAGAAATTGAGCGAGGAAGCTCGAAATTGAGCGAGGAGAGGCTAGAAATTGAGCGAGGAACCTAGAAATTGAGCGAGGCAACCTAGAAATTGAGCGAGGAAGCTGAAATGAGCGAGGAAGGTAGAAATTGAGCGAGGCAACCTAGAAATTGAGCGAGGAAGGTAGAAATTGAGCGAGGAAGCTAGAAATTGAGCGAGGGAAGCTAGAAATTGAGCGAGGAAGCTAGAAATTTGCGAGGAACGTAGAATTGAGCGAGGAAGCTAGAAATTGAGCGAGGCAAGCGTAGGAAATTGAGCGAGGAACTAGAAATTGAGCGAGGAAGGTAGAAATTGAAGCGAGGAAGCTAGCTGTTGAGCGAGGCAACGTAGAAATTGAGCGAGGGAAGTTAGAAATTGAATTGCGAGGAAGTTAGAAATTGAGCGAGGCAAGCGTAGAGAATTGAGCGGGAAGGTAGAAATTGAGCGAAAGGAAATTGAGAAGTGAAGCGAGAAGGTAGAAATTGAGCGAGGGAACGTAGGAATTGAGCGGAGGTAGAAATTGAGTGAGGCAACTGGCAGAAATTGAGCGAGGAAGGTAGAAATTCGAGGCAACCTAGAAATTGAGCGAGGAAAGTAGAAATTGAGCGAGGAAGGTCGAAATTGAGCGAGGAAGAGAAATTGAGAGGCAATCTAGAAATTGAGCGAGGCTCGAGCTCAAATTAGCGAGGAACCTAGAGTTGAGCGAGGAAGGTAGAAATTGTGCGAGGAAGGTAGAAATTAAGCGAGGAACTAGAAATTGAGCGAAATCGAGAAATTGAGCGAGCCGAGCTTGAAATTGAGCGAGGAAGGTAGAAATTAAAGCGAGGAATGTAGAAATTGAGCGAAGCTAGAAATTGAGCGAGGCAACCTAGAAATTGAGGAAGCTAGAAATTGAGCGAACTTAGAGAGAAGCTTTCGAAATTGAGCGGAAGGTAGAAATTGAGCGAGGAACCTAGAAATTGAGCGAGGAAATAGAAATTGAGGCAAGTAGAAATTGAGCGAGGCAAGCTAAGCCGATTGGCGAGGCAACGTAGAAAATTGAGCGAAATTCTAATGAGCGAGCTGAAATTGAGAAATTGAGGAGGAAGCAAATAGAAATTGAGCGCAGGCAATTTCGTAGGAATTGAGCGAGGAAGCTAGAAATTGAGCGAGCGAAGCTGCAAATGAGCGAGGCAACGTAAGAATTGAGCGAGGAAGCTAGAAATTGAGCGAGGCTAAATTAGAATGCGTTAGCGTAGAAATTGAGCGAGAAGCCAAACCGTGAAAAGGTAAAAATTGAGGAAACCTAGAATTTGCGAGCCTAACCTGGTAATTGAATCAGGTTAGTAAGTTAGAAATTTAGCGAGAAGGTTAGCACTGACAAGGAACTTAGAAATTCAGTGGTAGGCAACATAGGATTAGAGCGAGGAAGCCTTCAATGTGCGAGGAAAGCTAAGTGAGCGAGGTAACCTAGGATTTGAGCGAGGAACGTGGAATTGTGCGAGGAACCTATGTTGCCTCGCTCAATTTCTAGCTTCCCTCGCTCGATTTCTAACTTCCTCGCTCATTCTCGTTGCCTACTCGTTCCTCAGCCACTCAATTCATTCTACCTTCCTCGGCTCAATTTCGATTCTTTTGCTCACTAAACTCGATTTACGTTCCTCGCTCGATTCTACAACTCGCTTCACCAGTTCGTTCTTTCAATTTCTCGTTCACCTCGCTCGATTTCCTGGCTTCAATTCCGTCTCGATTCTACGTTTGCCTGCGCTCATTTCTACCTTCCTCGCTCGATTTCTACGTTCCTCGCTCATTCTCGTTGCCTCGCTCGATTTCTATTTAGCTTCCTCGCTCAACCGATTCTACGATGCCTCGCTTTCATTTCTACCTTCCTTCGCTCGATTTCTGGCTTCCTCTCGCTCATTCCTACGTTCCCTAAACCGATTTCTGCTTCAATTTCCTCGCTCGATTCTACGTTATCGCTCGATTTCAGGTTTCGCTACAACTGCTCATTCTTGCTTCCTGCGCTCGATTTCTACATTCCTCGCTCATTTCGATTTCTACCTTCCCTCAAACACTCAATTCCTACGTTGCCTCGCTCAATTTCTACCTTCCTCGCTCAATTTTTGGTTGCCTTGCTCAATTTCTGCCTTCCCTCTCTCGATTTCGAGCTTCCTCGCTCAATTTCTAGCTTCCTAAGCTCGATTTTTGGTTGCCTCGCTCAGTTTCTTCGATTTCTATTCCTACCTCGCTCAATTTCTAGGTTCCTCGCTCATTTCTGGTTCCTCCCTCGCTCGATTTCTCCTTGCCTTCCCCTCGCTCGAATTCTACCTTCCTCGCTCAAACTCGATCTTTCTCAATTTCTACTTCCTCGCTCAATTTCGAGTTCCTCTCAATTTCTACCTTCCTCGCTCATTTCTGATTTCCTCGCTCGATTTCTACCTTCTGCTCGGTTCTACTTTCCTCGATCGATTTCTGGGTTGCCTCGCTCGATTTCTTCTACCTTCCCTCGCTCGATTTCTGGGTTGCCTCGCTTCTCAATTTCTACATTCCTCGCTCAATTTCTACCTTCCTCGCTCAACTCGATTCTACGTTCCCTCGCTCGATTTCTAGAGCTTGCCTAATTCTCGATTTCTGGTTGCCTCGCTCGATTTCTACCTTCCTCGCTCGATTTCAGGGTTGCCTACGGCTTTCCTTCCTCGCTCAATTTCTGGGTTGCCTAAACAATTTCTACTTCCATTTCAATTTCGAGCTTCCTCGCTCATTTCTGCAGTTGCCTAAAACTCGATTTCTACCTTCCTCGCTCATTTCTAGGTTCGATTTCTAGGTTTCCTACCTTCCTCGCCATTTCTGCTTCCCTCGCTCAATTTCTGGCTTCCTGCGCTCGATTTCTACGTTCCTCGCCTCGCCTGCGTTTTCTACCGCCTCAAACTCGATTTCTGCTTCCTCGCTCATTTCTAGGTTGCCTCGCTCATTTCTTTCCTTTCCCTCGCTTAATTTCTGGGTTCTCTACGGCTCATTTCTACCTTCCTCGCTCAACTCTTCTGGGGTTGCCTCACTCATTTCTGGCTTCCTAAATTTTCAGGACTTCCTCCTCAATTTCTGGATTGCCTCGCTCGATTTCTACCTTCCTCGCTCAATTTCTACCTTCCTCGCTCAATTTCTGGGTTGCCTCGCTCAATTTCTACCTTCCTCGCTTTCGATTTCTAGGTTCCTCAATTCCCTCGCTTTCGACCTTCCTGCTCAATTTCTTACAGGGTTCCTCGCTCGATTTCTACCTTCCTCGCTCATTTCCTAGGTTCCCTCGCTCATTTCTACCTTCCTCGCTCAATTTCGGCTTCCCTAAACTCAATTTCTAGGTTCCTCGCTCAATTTCTACCTTCCTCGCTCATTTCGAGCTTCCTCGCTCATTTCTAGCTTCCTCGCTCGATTTCTAGGTTGCCTCGCTCGATTTCTACCTTCCCTCGCTCGATTTCTAAGTTGCCTCGCTCGATTTCTAGGTTGCCTCACTCGATTTATACCTTCCTCGCTCAATTTCTAGGTTGCCTCGCTCGATTTCTACCTTCCTCGCTCAATTTCTAGGTTGCCTACTCATTTCTACCTTCCTTCGCATCAATTTCTACCTTCCTCGCTCAATTTCTACCTTCCTCGCTCAATTTCTGGTTGCCTCGCTCGATTTCTACCTTCCTCGCTCGATTTCGAGCTTCCTCGCTCGATTTCTGGCTTCCTCTCTCAATTTCTGGTTGCCTTCGCTCAATTTCTACCTTCCTCGCTCAATTTCTGGGTTGCCTCGCTCAATTTCTACCTTCCTCGCCTAATTTCTGGTTCCTCGCTTAATTTCTACCTTCCTCGCTCAATTCCTACGTTGCCTCGCTCGATTTCTTTCTACCTCCTCGCTCAATTTCTGGGTTGCCTCGCTCAATTTCTATCTTCCTCGCTCAATTTCTACCTTCCTCGCTCAATTTCTAGGTTGCCTCGCTCAATTTCTACCTTCCTCACTCAATTTCGAGCTTCCTCGCTCATTTCTGGTTTGCCTAAACTCGATTTCTACCTTCCTAAGCTCATTCTACGTTGCCTTGCTCATTTCTGCTTCCTCGCTCATTCTTCGTTGCCTCGCTCGATTTCTAGCTTCCTCGCTCATTTCTAGCTTCCTCGCTCAATTCTATGTTGCCTCGCTCGATTTCTAGCTTCCTCGCTCGATTTTTGGCTTCCTCGCTCGATTCATACGTTGCCTCTCTCGATTTCTAGCTTCCCTCGCTCAATTCCTACGTTGCCTCGCTCGATTTCTAGCTTCCTCGCTCAATTTCTAGCTTCCTCGCTCTATTCCTACGTTGCCTCGCTCAATTCCTGAGCTTCCTCGCTCAATTTCTATTTCTGCTTCGTTCAATTCTGGGTTGCCTGGCTCAAATCGTAGGTTCCTCGCTCATTTTCTACGTTGTCTCGCTCAATTTCTAAAACTTACCTCGCTCAATTTCTAGATTCTCTCGTTGAACTCTACCTTGCCTCTCTCAATTTTTGGTTCCTCGCTCGATTCTACCTTGCCTCACTCAATTTCAATTTGCTACTCAATTCATATTTGTCACTCATTTCTAGTTTGGTAGTGGTGAAGTGGTAAATTGACGTGAATGAATGAAATGTATTTTCAACCATCGACTGATGGAATCTTGGAAAATAACTAGGTTGGTTGGATAAAGTAGCTTTCTTACCCCAAAATCATATGTGAGTGCGTCAAGTAACTAATTTTGGTTTAGAAGATATTCTTGTTAAATGATTAAAGAAATAAATGAAAAAAAAGAGGAAAATTTTTTTTATATGCTTATATATACCTATTTATATAAATATGTATTAAAGAAAATTGTAGGTAGAATAAATTTCTCCATGTAAAAAATAAAAAAAATAAAAAATAAATAAAAAATTTCATAGACTGACACAGACTACAGTTATGGCTACGGTTATAATCCGTAGCTAAAGGTAAAACACCTTTTTCGATATATCGACAGACAGTCGATATATCGAAAATTGTAGGATTTTTGAGGAAAACTCACTGGACAGTTCTGGACCATTTTCGATATATCGACTAATAGTCTATATATCGACAGTGTTTTTTTTTTTTTTTTTTTTTTTTAATTTTTTGCTGTTGTAATCCCACCACTTTTTGTGGGTCCTATTATGAGGTATGTGTTATATCCAAACCGTCCATATTTTTGGTGAACTCGTATTAGGGTTTGAGACGAAAAATAAGACAGATCTAGCTATCAAGTGGACCACACTGTTAAAGGCTGTGGATGATTGAACGTCTACCATTGAAACCCTTTTAGGGGTCACAGAAGTTTTGGATCATTATGAAACTTGTTTTTCCTCTTCATCCTGGCCTTTGTGACCTTATGGATAGATTGGATGGAAAATAAATGTTATGGTGGACCCTACAAAATTTTTAACGGTGAAAATCAATTTCCCCGCTGCTCTTTGTGGTGTGGTCCAGATGATCTTTGGATATGATATTTTTTTTCGGATAATGCTCCGAAATGATCTTGAGATATGGATGAACGTTGTGGATATAATAAATATATAGCTGTGGGGCCATGTAACTTTGATCTCTTTTAAGCCGTTCGTACAACTCTCAGTTCGAGGAGCGTCAGCGCACGTCTTCGCTGCGAAAAGGAGGGGTAGTTTCGTCCTCAACGTCGCTGTCCGCACGTGATAATCTAGATTGGTAACTAAGGTTTGTATTCTTTCATAGAAACCGCTGGGTAAAAGGGTTTGTCTACAGTGGTCATTTTCTCAAAAAAAAAAAAACTGCCGGGATTACCGGATGTGCATCCCAAATCGGATCCATCGGATCCATATGTCGGATCCCACAGCTCATATAGGGACGTAATCCAAAATGAAGCCGTCCGAAAATTAGGTGGGCCACACCAGAGGGAAAACCGGTAGTGGCATGCATACCGTTGAAACCTTCGCCCACCGAAGTTTTGGATTGGGCTCATATTGAATTTTCCCTTCTATCTTGTATTTGATCACTTTATGAATGGCTTGGATGTCATGCAAACACTCCAATGGGCCCGATGAAGGTTTCAACGGTGGCGTCTCCATTCCAGTGTGGGCCACATGATTTTTATCTCACCCTCGTTTTTTGATTCATGTCCAAATTATATAATCTGGCGCAGGAATTGGATTTCAAACATCATATTACTGCCTTGGTTATTTGATAATCTGGCTGGCTAGGACTCTTGGTACGGATATAAAATCTCAAGTTAAACCACGTAAACGGTGGATCCGAGATTAGTTACATTTTGAAAATCAGATTAGTTTAGTGCTAAACTTAGAAGGGTAAGGGTGAGATGCGAAAGTATATACGATAATTAAATGCTAGATTTCTATTAAAAGTAATTCTCCGTAAAATAAATTCTAGCAAAACAAATCTTCATCAATCAATAAATGTTAAATTTTCATTAATGCAACTTTTGTAGATGCACAAGCTCAGTTACTTTGCTGAACCCTCTTTCTAACTGGAATAGCAAGAGGCATTCATAATCTTTTATATAAGATAAGGTATGCTTATGTAGAGAATCGAAAACATTTGTACAGTCAATTATATAAATCGAAGATATTTGTGTGGCTAATTATAAAAATCTCCCACGATACATAAACTTGTACGCGAGATCATCTCTTAAAAGTCTATAAAAACAGCACTCTGGTAACATATAATCAATATCTTTACCATGAAATGTTGATTATCCGTAGGTTAGCTTCTTAGCTTAAATGCTCCATTTTTATCTGACCAATGTCATCGTTGTAGTACGTACTATAAGTAGGTTAGCAACCACCATCGTCGCATTCCTAATCACTAAATCCTTACTTGGCATATCACCAATCATATCATGCTAATTTCACGCTACGAGTGTCTCACAACATCTAGTCATTTTCAAGAGTCATTTTGCCACCATACGCAGTTGTAAGCATTTATTTTCTTTTCTACTTATTTTTCTTGCCGATTATAACGTTTTTATCCTTAAATTAATAAAATTGACGATCAACCTTCATAGGTCTAATATTAATCAAATTAGTTTGGCGCTTGGAATTACAAGTGTTCAATTGATTCGAGTCAAGTATGACTCTGGCATGCTTATCACCTATTCCTAATCATATATATTTGACCGAATTCGAGTCAGTCATTACATATGCGACGACGCATTTGAATTGAACAACAGCACATAGGGCACTTATTTTTTAAATAAGACTATCGAAAAATTTCCTTTTTTAACCAGATAAAAGTACTTTTTACTTTACTTATTTTTATTTTTTACGGATGATGCGTTTGTCCTATCCATCGCATGCTATCAGAATTTCTAAGCACTCCTCTTTGAGCAGAAATCTTGTACATTACGATGAGGACTATGAGTGGGATCAATATGTTGTTGTCCAAACCGTGGATGGCCATGAAGTAAAAATTACCCAGATTTCAAAAACTCCAATACTTCCCGTACCTGGGTAACAAATGAACGGTTGAAAAAACAAATACACGAACAAACCAAATATTCTATATGAACAAATGATCTAATGTACTCAGCTCACTAACATAAGCTGTGCGGTGGTCCCAAGACCATTTAGCTTAGTGCTTTTAGGATGGTAAATTGAGCCGCATGCTGCAATGGGAGAATCATAACTAGAGCTGGGCATCGGTCCGGGTCGGACCGGATTGGGCCTAACCCGGTCAGATCCGAAATTCCAATAGGCTGACCCGAACTCGATCCGATCCGAGACCGAGTCCAAGTCACCTGACTCGGATTGATCCAATGCTTGATTGACTTGACCCGAACCGAGTCCGACTCGGTCACGGAAACCCATCGAGTCGGAACATGTTGGGCACTATTCGGATCGTTTAATATGGTGTGGTCCACTTCAGTCTTCAATGTATCGTAATTTTTTATTCAACGCCTAAAATGATATGTCGAAATGGATGAATGGCTTAGATAACACATATATATCAAGGTGGGCCCCACATGACTATAAAAAATGTGTATGACGCGTTCTATTGGATGTATTAATGTATCGTGTTGACGTGCACTGCACTTTCACGTGGAGACTTTCTTTTCACGCAAAGTATGTTACTTGTTATATTGAGTTTAGCAAGTTCTATGGTCTGATGGTGGGGTATGTGCTATATCCAAACCGTCCATTCATTTGGTGAGCTCGTCTTAAGGCTTGAGCCTAAAATTAAGACAGATCTAACTATCAGTGGACCACACAAATTGTTTAACAGTGAAAATCATTCTCTGCTGCTATTTGTGGTGTGGTCCACATGATCATTGGATATTATTCATTTTTTGACAAAGCTCTATAATGGTCTCTAAAAATATATGAACGGTGTAGATATAATAAATACATCACTGTGGGGCCCATGTAACTTTGATATCCTTTGAACCGTTCGTACAACTCGGAGCTCGAGGAGCGTCAGTGCTTGTCTTGGCACCACACGTACCTATAGCTAGCGCCTACAGGCTACAACTACCTACATAGCTGTGTGCGGTACACCGACAAATTCACTTGCTATTGGACACAGCCAACTCTGTTGGGGCCCACCTTGAATGCGTGTGATTTATCCACACCGTCCATTCATTTTTGCAGATTATTTTAGTGGTTGAACTCAAAATTGATGCATATCCAAAGCTCAAGTGGACTATACCATAGGAAAAAGTAGAAGGATTAATAAGAACTACTTCAGATCGGATAGGATCGGATCGGGTTTTTGGGTCGGGTCGGATCAGGGCCAATCCGAACTCAACCCAAAAAGTTTCAGATCTAGATGGGGCTACCCGATCCGCATTGATCCAGACTGTCGGTTCGATTCTGATCGGGTCGGATCGGGTTGGATCCACCGGATCGGGTCTGTTTTACCCAGCTCTAATCATAACCAGGTATATTAACAATGAATATTGTATGGTGACCCTAAATAGTATTGGAACGCTACACTCCAAAGCTGCCCAATCAAATTCTGATAAGTAACAACACCGCTGAGCAACTTAATGTTGGGGTGACTGCCTATTCTACAGTTTGAGTGTTAGAAAATGATACACAACGGAGGATAGAAGAAAACGATAACGAAACGATCAGATTTATCAGGTTCAAGGCTTGACTTCTATAATCAATTTCTCAAGACAGATTTGCTGCCCTTTTTCTGGAATTTCCAGCAAGTGCAAACGAAGGAAGTCTGCAAATTGTCTTCAGGATACAATGAACACTCAATCCGATTTTCAACACGAAAATTTGCACATTTAAGTGTTGAACAGATCTCTAGTTTTGACACCGATATGCCTTAAGACGTTCAGAAAAAACAGTAAGAGATTAGATCGAGAGTAATTGCACAGAAGATGATATAATCTTAATGATTTTTTAGTATATTTTTTTGGATTATAGAATCCAGGATTTATATCAATTGAAAGGTTATGGATTTCATCCTGAAGAGGTGCAAAAGTGCCTCTTCAAGAAATTCATACCCATTCACAGCAAATAATTGCCTTCCATGAAAGGACATGACTCTTTGTCCTATGGCAGTTATTTCTGTACCCATTCAGACAGAAACAGTTATCCAACAGGAAAAACTGTATCCACATAAGCGACACGTGGCATAAGTGCCACATGTACAATCATGTCACAATTACTCTCAATTAATAAGAAAGGTAATAAATCATCAGGGTACCATGGCCCAAAAAATTTGAACCGAGTGCCAAAAAGACTAAGGCTCTTATTGCTCCTTGCGACGATGCGCACGTGCGAAGTGCTAAGTGCGCCTAATAAAGCGCCAAAAAGCGCCCGCGCCGCGCGCGCGCGGACGGTGCTTCGCACCGTCCTCGAGGAGATTTGAACCCTGGTTGCATAAGCAAAAACCCCTTCTCTTACCGACTGGCTATACACACTATTTATGGAAAGTTTAAATAATTAATATATTTATTTACTTTCTAAAAATAACTTTTATTTTTGAAATTTATTTTTTTATTTTAAAAAAACACAACAATCCCTCTCAATTTTAAAATAAAATCAGATTCTGGAACGAATGACATATCAGTATAAATAGGTGCATAAGTGAAAGTATCTTTTGGATTTGAACCTTTACTTTAGTGTATATGTATCAAAGTTATGCCAGGTACTTAGTGACCCATTAGTCTTGAACTAAGGACCTTAAATGACTCACCGGACACATAACACACATCTATTCATATATAACTGGAGATCTTTAAGTTCGCACATTTCTGGCCTTGTGCGTATCCTTATTTCATGAGTATTCTAGAGATGATCCCAATCTCTTCAAAAGCGGCCTCACTTCTCTACTCATATAGGTAGATCTATCAAAGATAATTCTGCTTCATCTCAGTAAAGTCTGCTTATAGATCTATTAAGAGTTAGTACTCAGCCTCTTATGAAATGCAGAAACCAAACACTAGACTTTTAGGAATGAGACTCAAATTTTCTTTTTCTAGTGTATATTTCAGTCACATACTTGACTTGTTTGTCCCTTTGAACCTAGCCTATATTTCAAAACATAGGTAGGGTTGCCATCAAGAGTGAAAGTTACATCTTTATGGATCTTAGTCCCATTCCTTTAGTGGTTCTTCTTATCGATCTCTTGATAAACCTTTTGTCGAGGATCTGCTAAGTTCAGGATGGATTTAACATATTCCACTGTGATTACTCCATCTCTGAGCAATCCTTTAACAAAGTTATGCCTTAGACCTACATTTCTAGACTTACCATTATAAGTCTTACTCATAGCACGACAAAGAGTAGCCTCACTATCACAAAAGATAGATATGGCAGGAGTAGGTTTCGGCCAATACGGGATTTCCAACAGTAGGTATCTTAGCCATTCACCTTCTTTACAAGCAGCACCAAGTGCAATAAACTCACTTTCCATTGTAGAGTGAGATATGCACGTTTGTTTCTTAGATGCCCATGATATTGCTCCTCCTCCAAGAGTGAATATCCAGCCACTTGTAGATTTTGATTCTATGCTATCTGCATTCCAGCTTGCATCGCTGAACCCTTCAAGTACAGCGGGATATGATTTATAATGCAGTCCATAGTCTATGGTTCCTCTTAGATACTTTAAAACTCTCGAAATCGCATTCCAGTGTACTTGTCCACGTTTTATATAATCCAAAAAAATATACTAAAAAATCCTGGATCTAATTTAAGCTCAGATCAATCATATGAACGGTCCACGTTTCTCCATGAAACTAAGAGCATTACAACTTACACGGCCACAACAGGGACCATTACTCTTTGTATGGTTCAAAATTTTTTGTACTTTGGTCGACGTTCGAAACCTTGTGGGACCGAAACTGTTCATGAAATTACATACTGCCCGTGTGTTTTAGTTTCCGTGTCTGATGATATAAATGAGCTGCATGAAGGACCTCACAATTAGGCTGTTTTAATATACTAGTAGGGGGGAGAGATGTGTTTAGAAATGTTTCTAAACTTGTTTTAAATAATTTTATTAGACTTTGGGACTTTTATTAACAAAAGAAAGGTGCTCTGGCGAATGCGTATCAGGTATCCTACATGAATGATCCAATACCTAATATGCTAATTTAACCTTTTAAGTTCAACCATGACCTGCATGTTGGATCATGACTGCATGCGAACATGAGTTAGAATCATTATATCTTTGAGATATTTCATGCTCCTTAATTTATTAGACTAGTGAGATAGGCTCACGTCAATCATATTTTTATTTTCTAAGCTTAAGCATCATGATATAATAAATTCATAAAAGATTATGGTGAGAAATCACACATGCGTTCATTCCAAACTTCCCACTTTTTCGAAGTGGGACTATTCTTTTACATAAAGAGAAAATCACAAAACGTATCACGGAACAAAATACACACAAGATAAAAAGAAGATTCATTTCTATATTTCTTTTTTTCATTTATTCTTTTATTTAAAGTATTTCAACATTAGATTTATCGATTCAACGGTTGTGATCAAAGTACAAAGCATGGTGGGGCTTAAACCCAGAACAAACTCTGCTTATGCCACACACACTGCTAAATTTTCCATGGGAAGTTAGTTGCCAACTCCCATCATATGCCTATTTATATCATCATAACAACTATCAACTATTTTTTGAAAATCTTGTGATACCAACCAATCAATAAAGTAAATGTCGCAAAATTTTCAAAACCTCCGCATATCTTAATTTATTATGATTTAATCAAGAAATTTTAGTTAAGCTTTCATTTCATTCTATACATATATTTCAATATTAAATTTATTAATTTGTAATAAATGTTTTTGCTTTTCTTATTTTTACAAAATTTTCCAAATGCATCAAGATCTGGTCTGATTTTCAAAACATCTTGAAATACCATTAGATGTACATGTTATATAATCTCAAGAGTCATCCTAACCATCTGATCAATGACCAATAATCGGACCATTTAAATGGATTACAATGCAAAATCTTCTATTCATCTTTCGGTAAGTCTCAGGATTCTCTAAGAGAAATTCTTTCTGCATGGTTCTAATAATCTAATCAATAACTAGAAAATGAATCGTATAATCGAAAATATCTATTCATTAATTTGGACCATGTATCTTTTATGCCCACCTTTGATTATCGTGCCTTTCGCTTCGACTGTACATTAGAAAATGTTTGATCATGGATCTAAACCAGCCATCAGGTGGCCCCACCTTTGTTTGCCCACGACCCTCTATAATCACTTTGATTGGATGATTCAACCCATTAGATTCATGGTTGAAAAAATTGGACGGTCTTAATTGAACATATCAGAAATCAACTCGATCGCTTGTCACGTGGGTTCCACACTTCATTGGCACCTCTCTCAAAAGTGAATCCCTACCATCCAATAAATGGGTAGAGAAATGGATGGTCTTGTGTAATTATTAAGTAGAAGACATATGATCGACCCAGACCCGTTTGACTACCCATACCTCTTAAAAATCAGTACTCATGCTGGATGATGCTAACCATTTGATTAATGGGTGGCAGAAAATTGATGGTCCAGATTAAGTATGCTATAAAGGTCTTTTCATCAATATGATGGTCCATCATGTGGGTCCCACATGAAGTTTCTCATGACTTTCAACAATTGCTTTGATTGGACGTCCATTTTATTAATGACCATGAAAATGAACGATCCACATTGATCATTTTGAAAAGTGTTTGATCATTATTTTGTATAGTCTCTCGTGTCCGTCCACATCGCCCATGCATTTCAAAATCACTTGCATTACTATTTCCGAGTCAAATCATCTCATAAATGGCCAAGAAAAGTAGACTGCCTATTTGATTGTTGGTGAAATTTTGATTATGTATCTGGACCAACGGTTGTGCAGCCTTTGATTGCTAACTTTCCATAATCACTTTGATTGGATGATCCTAACCTTGATCACATGCTAGGAAAATGGATAATTTAAATTGTTTATACTTTTAGGTTAGATAATGGATTTTATCATCCATCACATAGCCCTACTTTAATTGTCCATTACTCTCAATAACTACTTTCTTATAATTCTATCCATCCGATCAATGGCTAAAAATAAAAATATTATCTAAACCAGAAAGGTCATATTAGTCATTTGGATTGTCCAACATGGCACCACCTTTGATTTTTATGCTTCTCAAGAATCACTTCAATATCGAATCTATCCCATCAATGGTGAAGGAAATTATCAGATCATGATCAAACTAGCATTTTTTAGGATGTGCAATGGGTACTGCTCTTCCCTGTGCTGAAGTCGGTGTACCACAACGTGGTGGGATTTGATTGGATGACAGATTACTATTAGAGAAAGAATGATTGAAAGTTGTTTGGTCAAGTATATATATTAGATTGGACTTAATTCTGACACCAGTCTTCCATCCAATCAAATTCTATAACTTCATATACATTGCTAGCCTCTATCACATGATAAATTACTGTAAGAGAAATAATGATTGAAAGTTGCTTGGTCAGATTGGACCCCACTCTGACATCAGCCTACAGTCCAATCAAATCATATAACTTTATATTATGCGTTGCTAGCCTCTATCACATGGGCTCCACTTACGCCTGCACATACCATTTAAGATTTGCTTCCATATCACTTGATCCTAATTGGTTGACAAAGTAAGGTCATGTTTGTTAACGCTGAATTTTTGTACTTAACGCGGAATGGGGAAATTTTTTTATGTTTAGTGATGTTTGTTAATGCGTTGTTAACGTAGAAGACGGAAAATGCCAAGTGGTTTTTCACTGAATTTTTTCCGTGATAGGAGTCTGGCTTAATGGTGAACGCGGAATGCGCTCCGTGATTTTTCATTAAACAAAAATTTTTTACTTTCAAAAGTACCCATTTTCAAGTTACTATAGAAATTTTTTCTTTTCAATTGTTTGCGCAGTACAAAATCAACCTGTAACCGGCAAAACTTCTTTATGCTCCACCATGATTTATGTGTTTGATCCACACCGTCTATCAACTTTTTTCAGATAATTTAAGGTGTGATCCAATAAAAGAAGCAGGTTCAATGATTAATTGGACCATAAGGTGGGGATTGAATGTTCACCATTAAAAACTTCTCGAGAGCTGGAGAAGTTTCAGATGAAGTTGATATTTGTGTTTTCACTTCATCCACGTCCACATGACCTAATGAATAGGTTGGATGGTAAAAAAAACATCACAGTGGCCCATGTAACTTTGATCTCTTTGAACCGTTCGTTCAACGGACGTGGATTGCAAACTACCCCCGCCCATCCCTAACTCCGAATGGGAAGTTCTATGGGCGGGCCCACCGTGATGTACCTGTACATCCAAATCCTCTATCCCTTTTCTCATATTATTTTAAGGCATTAGAATAAAAATGAGTCAGATCCAACGATCAAATGGACCACATCACAGATGACTCTTGCATTTAATGCAACTGGTGCATTTTAATGCAACCAAGTGGTCCACTTGAGCGTTGGATCTGCCTCATTTTTTGCGGTCATGCCTTAAAATAATCTGAGAAAAGGGATTGACGGTTTGGATGTACATATACCTCACGGTGGGCCCACCCACAGAATTGCCTGTTCGGAGCCAGGGACGGGCGGCGGTAGTACGCAATTCGCGTCCGCGTTAAACACGACGGGAACAGACTGGCTACTCCCACTGCCACCGGCCAGTGGCTGATGGTCGGTGCTCTGTGGGCCCTACCATGATTTATTTGTTTCATCCATGCCATCCATCTATTTTTTCAGATCATTTCATGGTATGGGACAAAAAATTAGGTATATAAAAATCTCAATTGGGCCACATTACAAGAAACAGTGTTGAATAGCGTCGACCATTAAAAACCTTTTGGGACCATAAAAGTTTTGGATCAAGCTGATTTTTGTTTTTTCCCTTCATCTGGGCTTGTATGACCTAATAAAAAGATTGGATGTCAAATAAACAGTACAGTGTGCCTTAGGAGGATTTTAATGATGTATATCCAATCCTTATTGTTTTCCTATGGTGTGGTCCACCTGAGATTTATATCCCTCTAATTTTTTGGGTGAAGCACTATAATGATTTGTAAAAATGGATGTATATCCAATCATTATTGTTTTCCTATGGTGTGGTCCACCTAAGATTTATATCCCTCTAATTTTTTGGGTGAAGCACTATAATGATTTGTAAAAATGGATGAACGGAAAGGATGAAACACATATATCATGGAGGGGCTAACAGAGCACCGACCACGGTGGCTGGTGGAGTAGCCGATCCGTTTCCATCTTGGACTGGACGCAGATTTCCTGCGAAAGCCTTTCGCAGCAAGGAAATAGGATTGCGTACTGAGTAAACTCAGTTGGGCCTACTATGAATGTATGTGGATTATCCACGCCGTCCATTCGTTTTTACATATCATTTTAGTGGTTGATTTTAAAATACAAGCATGCTCAAAGGTCAACTGGACCACACCAAAGGAAACAGTGGGAATAATGACTTCCACCGTTGAAACCTCGCTAGGGCCGACGGTGATGTTTATTTGTCATCTAACCTGTTCATAAGATCACACAGACATGGATGAAGGGAAAACTCAAATATCAACTTGATCCAAAAATTCTATAGGCCTGAGAAATTTTCAATGGTAGAATTTTAATTCGCACTGTTTCCGTGGTGAGGTCCACTTGAGATTTGGATATATTTCATTTTTGGGCTCAAGCCATGAAATTATTTTTTAAAATGGATGGACGGAGTAGATAAAATATGTAGATCACGGTGGACCCCACAGAGTTTACTCGGTACGCTTATCGTACTGAGTTACTCGCAATCCGCTTCCCACGGCAAGTTCCTACACTGGGAACACAGGTGGGGTCCACTAGGATGTTTGTGAGAAATCCCAACCGTCCATTCGTTTTGTGAGTTCATTTTAGGACATGAGGCCAAAGATGAACTGTATCTAATGCTCAAGTAAGCCAAAAACATAATAATTAAACGTCCACAGTTGAAATATTCGTGGGGCCACAGAAGTTTTTAATCATGATAATATTTGTATTTTCAGTTCATCCCAGTAGGAGTGACGTTATTAACGGAATGGATGGCATGTAAACATCACTGTCGAACCAGAGAGGTTTCAACGGTAGGAATTTCCCTAAATACCTTTTCCTTTAGTACGACCCACTTGACTCATGATAATTAAACGTCCATAGTTGAAATATTCATGGGGCCGCGGAGGTTTTTAATAATATGCATGCAAAGTTACAAAATGTAATCAAAAGGTCTTTTGGCGTGTTGAAGGCGCGTTTTGCAATTTTGAAGACCATATGCCTTCCCGACACAAAGAGACATAGTTATTGCATGCATGACACTACACAACTATATCAGAAAAGAATCTATCTCAGATCCACTCTTCCAACAATACAATGATAAAAATATTCTTTTGGAAATGAATGTCGAATCAGATAATGATATGCCTGAAGTGGGATGAGTATTTGGAAACTTTAAACAAACTATTATGTCCAACATGTGAGAAGTAATTTCCGCCACACTTATACATGCAAATCATTGATTTTTTATCTGTTTTTATGAACAATGATATATTAATTTTCTATTAAGTAATTTATAGTTTATTTGAATTAAATAGAATAATTTTATTTTCATTTAATAATGTAAAACATTTCCAAAAAGGAAATAGGGGCAAATATGTCAAATTAACATATTTCAGACATTTCAGATGTTTGTTAACAAACAAATTGTTTCAAATTCAGTACTTAATTTTCAGACTTCAGCCATAATTACCAAACATGTTTTTTTACTTTAGATTTCAGATTCAGGCTTCAGTTTTCAGATTCAGCTTCAGATTTCAAATTCAGGCTTTAGACTTCAGATTTAACAAACGGGGCCAAGTCTTAGGGCACTCTCGAAATTACATTTCTAGTTTCTATTTGGAATACAAGCCAATAAATGATCTTTTAATGGCCCTCTCTATATGATATTTCAAATCCAAATAATGTATTTTTTTTTAATATAATGCAATTTGATGAAATATTGGTATTCGGCGAAATTGCATATAAATTGCAATTCGGAGGTCTAAATATTACCTAAGAAAAATGGTCCGGAGATTTTTACTAGGCTAGCGATCTGTGGCGAGTTAGGCACATCAAATCAACTATTTGGATCATTAAAGCCATGGCCCCACTTCTGAAAAACCAGATTAATGTACCTCTTTAATAAATCTAGCCTTTCTTTTTATCTTTTTTATTTGATGGAATCCAGCCTTTATACCTTTAGTTGGTATATGGCATCACAGCTTTTTAATATTTAATAACCAAAGGTACGTAGAAAGTGTGGACGTATTTATCTTTTTGTATGGCCAGAAAGACATAAGGGTATGGAAGGTAGGGACTCGATTCGGTAATGACATCACCACTACCATCCTTTTATTGGTCGGTGCCTAAAAGGTTCTATGGGTCCATCATGATGTATATGTTTTATCCATGCGCTACATCTATTATTCCAGTTCATTTTAAGTCAAGAGTCAAAAAATGACGCAGATCCAATCTCAAGTATACCCCATTATAGGATATGGTAGTGATTGAACGCCCACAGGTAAAAACTTAATTTCTAGGCTCCGGTGAAATGTTATTTATTTAAATTACACAAGCACTCTACTATAGTAAGATTTTACTATAATGGGCACTTGAACCCATGTCCTCATGTTGAAACTCTTGAGGGTGGTAAGCATGAGTAAGAACCCCTCCCACTAGAATGCTTTATTTGTTGTCCAACCTGTTGGATGTGAAAAAACAAAAGGTCAGCCAGACCTAGATGAAGGGAAAACACTTAATGGTAGGTGCTCAATCACCACTGTTTCCTATAATGTGGTCCACCGAAGATTTAGATCCATCTCTTTTTTAGGCTCATTCCCTAATACAAGCTATCAAAATGGATGGATGGAGTGTATAAAACATATGTATCATGGTAGGGCCCACACAGCTTTTCCTGCAGTACTGACTTGAACAGATGTGGATGTATCATCCTTTTATTTGCTCTCTATTTTTTTTATGCTCTCTTATATCACAAATATTGCAAGATTGCAAGAACTCACTTGGGATGAATGTAAAATTAATTTTTAAAAAATTATTTAATTGATTATTCAAAAAATATATAATAATACTAGCACATAAATATAAGCAATAAAGAACCATCCTCAATTACTTTGCTCCAAGACACATACATGGTAAGAACCACCTGTTAATAATCTAGATTTTGCATGAACATCCTTCCTACGTTAGGATGTGCACTTGTACATTGCACGGTTCCCTATTTGTAACTGCTGACGTAGAAATATTTCAGACGAGACTACATGGTGAGTTCCATCATGGATGGAGCATATATTTAAAACTATACTATTCAAGCAATCCTGACAATTTATTTAATCAATTCTATCAAATGGATTGCTAAATGTAAAATAATGGTAGTCTAAAAATAAAAATAAGATGGTTACTATCATTTTCTCATAAAATTTTTCTGTTGGAGTAGGTACTGATTTGGACAGCCTAGATTGTTATATAACCACTCTGTTAGAGTCTGAAGGTCCACCTTGATGTGTGTGTGACACCTAATGTTAGGATCTGACTTTAAAAGGGGGCTGATCCAAAACTCTAGTGGGCCACACCACGTGGAATTAGAGCTGGGCAAATTGGGTCCGATCCGGCGGATCCAACCCGATCCGGCCCCATTCGAACCGATCCAACGCGTTGGATTGGTGCGGATCGGGTAATCCCATCCAAATCCGAATCCTTTTCGGATCGGGTGCGGGTTGAACCTGACCCGATCCGATCCGATTGGATCCGATCCGATCCGGGTATATTTATTAATATTTATTTTTTAAAATATTTTTTGCTATTTTAAAAAACTTTTTAAATATTTTTTATTTTTTTACCGATCCGAATTGGGTCCAATCCGATCCGACTTGGATCGGATCAGTCCAGTGAATTGTCGGATCGGTCCAAGTCAGGCGACCCGGACTCGGTACCGGATCGAATCCGATTTGGGTCAGGCCAATACCATTTCGGATCGGTCCGGGTTAGACCCAATCCAGTCCAACTCGGACCGATGCCCAGCCCTACATGGAATAGTATGGATGGGGATGCCCACCACATATATCTTCCTAAATCCACTGTTTTTTTATATATAACATCCAACGCATTCTTAAGTTTAGATCTATCAGCAGCACCAGGTGAATTTATTTTAGGCATGATTTTACATAGTTCTAGTAATGTGGCCCACCTGAGTTTTGGACATTTTTTAAGACAGCCCACATGAGGTAGCTCAACTAAAGGACAGAGGGGATGTCAGCAGTCCATCCTTGCCATCTAAGAATGACGTACCTCATGTCCATCCATGGTGGGCCAACGTATTTCCTTTTTTTTTTTCCACCAAAATTTGAAATATTATTTAAATAGAGAACTCGAGTCATACTAACAAAGTCTTCAATTAGGTTTTAAACTATAGTTTTAAGTTTACTTTCATAATCATAGCAATGATCCAATATGAATTCTTGCATACCTTATTCATCTGCGAATTCCTATGTGGGGCCCAGTGGACCCATTATGGAGATATCCTATCTAATTAATTGCATATTACTTGAAAATAACTACGATTGTGTAATTCAATCCATACGCATAAAGTATGCAGGATGGATGGTGAGATTAAAACTGGTATTGGCATCCTTTTCTGTTGGCCCGTACTTGAATGGCTGTAATCATCTGATCATTGTGATATTGGGGCCATGTAGTGGACCCCCTCGTTTTTAGTGCTCCACCGTGATTGTAGGTGGCCCGCACAGTGTAACAAGGTACAAAGAACTCGTATTGGATTATGATTATTCTTTATAATCATACCAAATTCGTTTTTGTAGTTTTAATTCGTAAGTGTATGATGCTTTTAATGCAGAGGCTTTAAATATTCATCACTGTCTTTCAATTAATTTAGGAATATATACTCTCTTTCATGATTTTCAGTGATGTTGAATGAGAATATAAGTCACTTCAATTACAAGTACAGGTGTTTTTCGGAGACGGATTGGCTACTCTCCATGACACCATTCCCGTGGCTGGTGGTCGTTGCTCCATGGCCCCACCATGATGTATGCATTTCATCTATTTTTACCAATTATTTTAAAACTTGTTATAAAAAATGATAGGGATATAAATCTTAGGTGAACTATACCACTGGAAAAAAATAATAATTGGATGAAAGTTTTGGATTAACATAAAATTTGGTTTACATCTTCATCCAGGCCCTTGTGACCTTATGGACAGATGGATGGAAAAATATTGGGTCTGTGAGTTTTTCAACGGAGAAAATTATTATCCCTGTGACTATTTATGGTGTCGCCCAGTTGATCTTTAGATATGTTTATTTTTTAACATAATGTTCTAAAATGATCTAAAAAAATGAATGAACGATTGAACGGCATGTATATAAAAAATACATGGGGAGCCGATTGGATACGTAACGCCTCAGTAGCCAAAACGCTACCGAAGTGATGCGGCAAAACGGCATGCTCCCTAGGGGGTGGGGATTAGCTACTCAACACTTCAGTAGCCATGTTGCTACTGAAATGGTGTGGTCACTTTTCATTGGCGTAAAACTTGGGGCTCGGTTGAAAGCATTTAATGCCCCTCCGTCACAGAAAAGAAAGGCCGTTTACTGGCGGCGTCTGTACTTAACCACGGAAAACCTCTATTTTATATGTTGCGGAGGGGAAAATAAAGAAATTCAATTGGTTGTACTGAGTGAACTTTGTTGGCCCCATCCTGAGTGTATGTGGTTTATCCACGCCGTCCATCCGTTTTTACAATTGATTGGAACGGTTAAACCCAAAATTGAAGTATATCCAGGTCTCAAGTGGACCATACCACAGGAAACAGTGGGAATAATGATATCTACCGTTGAAAACTTTTTAGGGCCCACAGTTATGTTTATTTGCCATCCAACCTATTCAAAAGATCGCACGGCCATGGATTAAAAGAAATCATAAATATCAGCTTAATCCAAAACTTCCGTGGCTCCTAAAAAATTTTCAACAGTAGACATTCAATTTACACTGTATCCTTATGATGTGGTCCACTTGAGATTTATACATGATTTTTTTTTTACTCTCATTCTCTTAAAATGTCTGATAATATGGATGAACGGAGTGGATACAATACATATATTACCATTGGGCCAAGCAGTTTACTGTGGCGCACTGAGTTTCTCAGTATCCAATCTGCTTTCTGCAAAACAAAGCAAAATGAGGATGTTTCCGTGGTCGAGTATAAACGCGGCCCGTTTCATTTTTTCTGAGGGCCATTAAATGCTTTCAACGAAGCCCAACTTTAGCGCCAATGAAACGTGACCACATCACTTCAGTAGCAATATCGCTGCTGAAGTATTCAGTAGCGAATCCGCGCCCGTTCCCTACATCCGTTTCCGCCGTTCGCCCACTCGGCCACGAAATCGGATTGTCATAATGAGAATATTTAGTTGGGCCCACTATGAATTTATATGATTTATCCACACTTTTCATCTGTTTTTTCTTCTAATTTTAGGCGTTGAGCCCAAAATTAAAGCTTATAAAAATCTCAAGTGGACCACACCACAGGAAACGGTGGAAATAATGATTTCCACCGTTGAAACCGTTCTAGGCCCCATAGTGATGTTTATTTTTCATCCAAACTATTCAAAGGATCAAAAAACATGGATGAAGGTAAAAGAAAATAATAATCTTGATCCAAAACTTTTGTGGCCCCCAAGAATTTTTCAACAGTATAAATTCAATTCACACTGTTTCCTTTGGTGTGGTTGATTTTAGCCTTTTATATGTTTAGATTTTGAGCTAAGGCCCTAAAATTATCTTATAAAATGGATGGACAGACTGGATAAAATACATAAATCACGGTGGACGCCACAAAGTTTACTCAGTACGCAATCGGCTTCCCTTGGCCACGTGCCGGTAAACTCCACAGGTGAAAGTTACCGGGAACCCAGGTGGGGTCCACTGTGATGTTTGTGAGAAATCCTTCCCTTCCATCCATTTTTTGAGTTCATTTCAGTACATGATGCTAAAAATGAACTGTATCCAAAGCTCAGGTGGGCCATACTAAAGGAAAAAGTGGTTAGGAAAATTCCTACCGTTAAAATTTACCTCGGTTTGACAGTGATGTTTACAAGCCATCCTTACTGTTAATAACCTCATTACTACTGGGAAGAATGTAATAAAAAAATATAAGCATGGTACAAAACTTCTGTGGCCCACGAATATTTCAACTGTGGACATTCAATTATCACATTTTTGACCCACTTGAACTCTGAAAACGGTTCATTTTTGGCTTCATGTCTTGAATTGAACTCAAAAAACAGATGGACAGGTAGGATTTCTCACAAACATCACAGTGGGCCCACCTGGGTTCCCCTGGAAACGTCCTGCCAAGTCTTTTTTTTCTTTACAATAAACATTAACCTATTCGTGGCCGAGTGCGTTCACGGCCTATACGGAAAAGCATCCGCTAGCGAATCTCCGTTGGAAGAGCATTTAGGGTCAGTTTGGGCGGTGGGACTAGAAGGGATTAGGTGGGATGGGATTTGATTTTTAATATTATTCATTTAAATACGTGAGCCCTACTATGATATATATATATATATATATATATATATATATATATATATAGAGTTATCCATACCATCCATCCTTTAAAAAAATATATTTTAAGGCATGAACCCAAAAACGAAAAAAATCAAAAGCTCAAGTAGACTACACCTTAGGAAACAATGATCATTAAAATATCAACAGTGGAAAGTTGTTTTTTCCTTAGGGCCCACAGTTATGTTTATTTGTCATCCAACCTGTTAATAAGGTCACAAATTCATGAATAAAGTGGAAACAAAAATATCAGCTTGATCCAAAACTTATGAGGTCCTTGAGAAGCTTTCAATGATAGGAGTTCAATTCCCATTGTTTCCAATGATGTGGTCCACTTGATCTTTTGATCCGCCTCTTTTTTTCGTCTCATGCACTTAAAATGCGTTGGCTAAAAGGATAGAGGGTATGATAATACACAAACAGTAAGGTGGGCTCTATAATTTAACTTTTTCTTCTCGGTGATGTGCGGAATACTATAAATGAAAGGGGCCGTCATATTTATATTGAAATTCAGCTGGAAAATAATTATTACGCATTTACCTTGAATTACCTCCGTATGGGAAGGAAACGGCCGATTGGAACCACCAAAGGCTCCGCTCCCATATAATTGGGCCATGGACTTTATATCCTATAAACGAGTCCGGATCCTCTGTTACAGGTCAACAGAGAATTCCTAATACCCTAAGGGCTGGCTTGTTTGATTTTCTATTTACACTGGTAAATATACGGAATTACCTTTTTATTACTTACTTGCACCTGTTTGAAAGTCGCTGTAATTACGTTTTGAAAATCAGGCCTTACGAACATTGTTATTACTGATTTAAATATGTGGGCCCCACCATGATATATATGAGTTATTCAAACCATCTATCCTTTTAAAAAATACATTTAAGGCATGGGCCCAAAAATGAGTAAAATCAAAATCTCAAGTGAACCACACCTTAGGAAACAATGATCAATAAAATGGCAATGGTTGAAAGTTGTTTTCTCCCTATGCCCTACAGTGATGTTTATTTGTCATCCAACCCGTTAATAAGGTCACACAGTCATCGATAAAGTGGAAACAAAAATATCAGTTTGATCCAAAACTTCTGGGGTCTTCAAGATGCTTTCAGTGGTAGGAGTTCAATTCCCATTGTTTATGGTTGTGTGGTCCACTTGATCTTTGGATCTGTCTCTTTTTTTGGCTCATGCCATAAAATGAGTTGGCTAAAGGGATGGACGGTGTGGATAATACACAAAACATCAAGGTGGGCCCCATAATTTAACTTTTTTCTCATCGGTTAGTGAAGTGGGCTATAAATGAAAGGCGGCGGTCAAATCACCTTGGCGGTCAAATCACCTTGGAAATCCAACCGGTAAAACAGGAGGTAAATAATTATTACCCATTTACTGGAAATTACCTCTGTAAATGAAAAATCAAACAGGCCCTAAAAGTCATTGGTCGACGTCAACACTCATTGAAAAAAAAAAAAAACAAAAGCTTCGGACGCCCAACCACCAGGGTAACAGGAAAATCCTGTTGACCCGATGATAGAGGATCCCGACTCCCTTTAAACCGTTTCGTACAACTCTTACCTCGAGGAGTATCAGCGCTGGGCTTTGCAATGCACGGCATGTACTTACACTATAGCTGGCCTGTGGTACACCAGCCATTCCGTTTACTGAGACAACTACTGTTTGTACCATAACCTATACGAATTAGAAGGAAGCGGATTGGCGTACCACACACCAGTGGTACATGTGGTGTGGGCAGGTGTCGTGGGAATCATGGAGCTCCAAGCTGTATGCATGGTTGAAAGGAGATCAAAGTTAAATGGCCTCAAAATATGTATTTATTATATCCACACCGCTCATCTACTCGACGAGATCATCTTAGATCATGAGCTAAAAAATGAATCATATCCAAATTAAGCTCAACTGGACCACACCACAAATAGCAGCGGGATACTATTTTTCACCATTAAAACATTTGAAGGGATTACCCTAACCTTTATTTTCCGTTCAATCAGTTCATGAGATCACAAAGACATGGATGAAGAGGAAAAAAAATATTTTATTGATCCAAAACTCCTGTGACTCCTAAAAAGATTTTAATGGTAGACGTTTAATCCCCCATTGCCAAGAGTGTGGTTCACTTGATATTTAGATCTGTATTGTTTTTCGGTTCAAGTCTTACGGCAAGCTTACCAAATGGATGGACGGTTTGGATATAACACATACCTCATGATGAGACCCAAAAAATTTGCTGACGTCAACCCACCAGGTAGATCGCTGGTGTGTGGTACACCAGCTAATCTACTTACGAATTAGATGATGGTGTGGATGTTGCATGTGGCAAAGAAGATATTTGAGAAGGGAGATACAGTAACGCCAGTGACCGATTTATGTCAGGGCAATTTTTAGTATTGTAGCTTTTTTTGATAAAAGATAGATGGTTGTCCCTGCCAGGGGCGGCTCTAAGGGGTAGGCAGGTGAGGCAATCGCCTAAGGCCCCTAATTATGAAGGCCCAGGACTATAGGAATAGGCTTTTAATACTCTGATAGCGTTTGGTAATCTATACACATGCATTGAGAAATTGCAACCTTTGAACATTTTAAAATTAAATTAAACAGATATAAAAGTGGGTCCCAATTTAGATGGTTCATGAAAAACAAAAACAAAAACACACAATGGTTGGATCTCCTAACTAGTTGATTCTTGTATACTAAACAAATTATTTGAATTCAACGTACAAATTCCCACTAATTGGAAGATAGAATAGTTAAATCAATGAATTTTTTGTAATTTAGCCTATCTAGAATGGATCACCTATTTTAGACGGTTGGATGGAGTCAAAATATACTATATTAATCTAGGAGTGACTATTTATTAACTATAACACTGCTAGAGTACTATACAATTCTAAATTCATTATTCTCACAATAGACGCGGATCGCGGGCAGGCCACTTTAGGGATTCCTGTAGCCCTGAGCTCTATGGGGTCCACATTATTATATGTGTTATATTTATTCCGTTGATCCATTTCTTCATCCCATTTTAGAATATTAGAAAAAACATGAAGCAGAACCAAAGCTCAAGTGGACCACAACGCAGAAGAAAAGAGGATATTGAATGCTCACCGTTAAAAACTTTTCTGTAGGCGGCAGAAATTTTGGATAAGCTGATATTTATGTTTTCCTTTCATCCATCTAGGATTCACCTTATGAACCGTTTAGCAATTTTATCCATCGAAATTGATTTATTGGGTAAACTTGAATACGAAAGTTTAATTAGTAATTTTGGATCTAAAAAGTCAAGAAGCAAATTTATGGTTTAATTTTAAATTTTTTATTATTATTATTTTTAAAAAAAAAAAAACTAAAAAGCCTCATCTTTGTGACTTGCCTAAGGCCCCCAAGAATGTTAAGCCGCCCCTGGTCCCTGCCATTAGCTTCTTAAGTACATGTTCGCGTGTAAGATCATGGTTGATAAAGTGTAACTACTCTTTCTCTAACTGGTTGCATAGGATGAAGTCACATTGATGAATGGTTATTCTCTGATCATCCTACTCCCTAAAGGCTGTAAATATAAAAAGTAAATTTGAGAAAGATTACCCAACAATAAACACAACTATTAAGCCAACACGATGTTGTATATCTAGGCTTAGTCATTTAAGATCAGTTCATTCTTACATATTTGTCAGACCAACTTGGGTTGTAGCCAATGGCTGTACTTCTCTTCCATCTGCGCCTGTGTGCTAGATCTGAGCGAAGACATTAACTTAGGAACCCGTCCGCCTACGCTCCTATGCTAGGCTGACCATAGTTGTAACACCCGGTGATGCCTGGGCTTCTCTCATCAGCACGTCGCTCTCAAAAGCACCATGGTGCTCTAAGTTGAGTAGGTGATTCCCCATAGTAATAATTCATTTACATTTTACTTAACCGCATCAGTATCTCCTCTTTGTTCATTTTGACCATTCTCTTCTTTTAATTCGTTTCGAATATACAACTGTTACACTTTCACAAGTTCCCAGATTTTCAAGACAAAAAATAGCTCATTTGAAGAAAGAGCCTCAATCTTAGTTAATTGCTTGAGTAATGAGCTCATGACAGTTGGTCGAATAGACGAATGATTAAGCCATGGTCAAACCATGCTCTATCTTTACGCTAGGAGTTGGTGGTCTCGTTTTAAATCAGACCCAATCGATTCTGGCACACCCTCAACCCTCGTCCGTGTTACGCGTGGTTGAATTTGAGAACCAACACCTACGACCTAATGTTCTATGTGATTGAAACTCATTGCTCTCCAACCAAGTTCGGACAATATTGATGGAAAGCCTTACTTCTTTGACCATTCAAGTAGTGGCCCGCCATCCATTTTCGTGTGCCATAGTGGGTGCATGTAGTAAAGAGGAGATCATTATTTTCTTGTTAACTGATGTAGAGTGGGTCGCGGACAGTTTCATGGCCAAGATGGATCAGAAAGGGCCCGGTCGACGACAGAAGTAATCCGGACCGTCGGACCTTAGATCGGATGTATCTCACAATCCGGAATGAGTTAGCCGACGTAAAATATATGATTTTGGGGTAGAACGAGCTACTTTAGCCAACCAACCCGACAATGCCGGGTTGCGACGCTCGGAATTGCGAAAAACCCCTGGATCGACAGTCGTTTCCCTGCTTTAATTTCGTTTTTACTATAAATAGTAAGTTTTAATTTGATTATAACTCTTCATCCGTCGGGCTTTAGGAGTTGCGCCCAACATGAAAAGAGCTTAGAATAATTAGGAGAACGGTTTGGTGAAGCCAAATAGGACACTTACTATTTTTGGCCGAAAACCTTGCGCACTAGTAGATATCACGATCGTCTATAAATAGTAAGTTTACTATTTATAGTAAGTCGCGGTTTCTAGGAGTTCTAGTTGTAGTTTGATTCTGATTTCTTTCCCATTGCTTGGTACCCCTATTTAAAGGGTTGTGAACTCGTTTTTAATCATCAATTAATCAATTTCGAATTTATTAGAATTTATTTCTATTTTCTACTTTCTTTCCTCGTGGATTCGAGAAGTCTTGTGAGGAGTCCAGAGAAGCTCCGTGGATTCGGAGTATTTATCCTCATCACGTTCATCCCTACATCAATTGGTACCAAAGCGAGGTTTCCCCTCGGGCCGATGACAAATAATGAAGGTATGAATCAAAATCATGTGGACGGTGATCCAGGGATTCGTTATCTTTCGGAAAGAATGGAAGCTTTCCACCGGGAGAGTCAGTTGACCATGCAAGGGCTGCAGGTAACCCTCGACCGTCTTGCGGATGCGCTACTTCCGCCCCGAGCCCTAGGCGGTGCTCCACCACCTATGGTTGCTCCACCACCCAGGGTGGCTCCACCCCCCGTAGTTGCTGTATGACACAATCCTGATTTTCGTAGAGCACTAGTAGTAGCAAACCGTAGGGCTACACCAGATGATTCAAGTTCTAGCGACGAGGACCTTAATGAGGATTTTGTCTGACGACCGATCCATGGAGGCGATCACCTATATCGTGCTGAAAGAGACTATCGATGTAAGGCTGAACTTCCTAGTTTTAATGGTTTATTACGTATAGAAGATTTTCTCGATTGGCTAGTCGAAGTAGAGAGATATTTTGATTATATGGACGTGCCAGATCATAAAAGGGTAAAATTGATAGCGTTTAAATTAAAATCTGGTGCTCTGCATGGTGGGAACAATTACAACTCTCACGAGCCCGCCAGAACAAGGCGCCCATCTCATCATGGCTACGGATGAGACGTCTTCTTCGATCACGATTTCTCCCCAGTGATTATGAGCAGATATTATTCCAGCAATACCAAAATTGCAAACAAGGAAATCGAACCGTCACAGATTACACTGAAGAATTCCAGCGGTTGGGTACACAAAACGATCTGTCAGAATCTGAGTCACAGAAGGTGGCACGATTTATAGGTGGTTGTGACCGCCAATTCAGGACCGAGTTCAGATGTACCCAGTCGAGACCGTGGATGAAGCAGTTCAATTGGCGGGTAGGGCAGAAACACAACTTGCAAGAGTTCCTGCTTATCCCTATCCTTCAACTCGACCCCCCATGGCGGGTCCCACGCAGGATCCAATGCTGGCACGAGGAAAAGATCCAGTAGGAGAACGTCCTCAACCTCCTACAACCGCAAACAGTGATACGGGGAGCGGCTCATCCAGACCTCAACGCGTAGCACCCACAACAGCGGGCCCGAGTAGGATTCCAAATCCTTATGCTCGGCCAAGGTCGAACAATTGTTACCGTTGTGGCCAGCCAAGCCACTTATCAAACACCTGTCCTCAACGTCCCGCAGCATACTTGACTATAAACGAAGGGGGCACTGAAGATGAGGACGCAGAAGAAGGCCATGGCTATGATGAACATGAACAAACCACTGAAGAAATAACAGGTGTCGATGAACTGACGGGCGAGGATCGTGGCGAATTTCTAGTTGTAAGGCGATTACTGTATACCCCACGAAAGGAATTACATCCACAGCGACACAATATATTTCGTACTCGGTGCACAGTCAATGGAAAGGTCTGTGATGTGATCATAGACAGTGGTAGTAGCGAGAACATCGTCTCAAGAGTGATGGGGGATAAGTTGCGGCTACCAACGACGAAACATCCTTCCCGGTACTCAATTGACTGGATAAAAAAGGTGAATGAGACCAAGATAACTGAACAATGTACTATCTCATTTTCAATTGGTAAAAATTATAAGGATCAGATACTTTGTGACGTGGTCGACATGGAAGCTTGCCACATGTTACTTGGTCGACTTTGGCAGTCGGACCGCGACGCGACCCATCGGGGGTGAGACAATGTTTACGTATTCGTCAAGGATAGTCAAAAAATAATCATTGCCCCTATGGCACCAGACAACCACCCCGAAGCTTCTAAAGTGGAGGGGAGTTCCCTCTTGACCATTCGGAATTTCATGGAGGAATCCAAGGAAACCGGCGAGGTATACGCCGTAGTAATGAAGGGCGAGGAAGAGGAACCCTCAAATATCCCTCCAAGTTTAAGACTGTTGCTAAACGAATTCAAAGAAGTCTGGCCTGAGGATTTATCTGATGGATTGCCCCCCATGAGGGACATCCAACATCACATAGACCTCGTCCCTGGGGCTAGCCTGCCCAACAGCCCTCATTATCGAATGAGTCCAAAGGAGTGTGAGATACTTCAGGGGCAAGTGGAGGAATTGATCCATAAGGGTCTCTTGAGAGAGAGCATGAGCCCATGTGCCGTACCAACATTATTAACGTCAAAAAAATATGGAAGCTGGCGCATGTATGTCGACAGCCGGGTAATCAACAAAATTACCATTAAATATCGGTTCCCAATACCACAGTTAGACGACATGCTCGATATGCTAGAAGGAGCCAAGGTGTTCTCTAAATTGGATATAAGGAGCGGGTACCATCAGATTCGTATTCGACCTGGTGATGAGTGGAAAACGGCATTCAAGACAAAGGAAAGGTTGTATGAGTGGCTAGTCATGCCCTTCGGCCTATCGAACGCACCAAGTACTTTTATGCGTTTGATGAATCAAGTTCTAAAACCGTTCACTGGCAGATTTATGGTAGTATATTTCGATGACATATTGATATATAGCCAGGATGAGGCGGAGCACAGGAAACATTTTAGGCAGGTGCTGCAGGTCTTACAAATTAACAAGTTGTACCTCAACTTGAAGAAGTGTAGTTTTCTAACTGACAACCTATTGTTTCTAGGATTTGTTGTAACATCCACAGGCATTCGTGTGGACGATGAAAAGGTGCGAGCTATTAGGGAATGGCCGATCCTGATAAACATTCATAAGGTGAGGAGTTTTCACGGGTTGGCGACTTTCTATCGTCGATTTGTGCGAAATTTTAGTACCATAGTCGCGCATATAACAGATTGCATGAAAAAAGGACCGTTCCAGTGGATCGATAAAGCTGACAAGAGCTTTTATGAGTTCAAGCATCGTTTGTCTATAACACCGGTCTTGGTGCTTCCTAATTTCGATAAATTGTTTGAGGTTGAGTGTGACGCCTCATACATTAGAATTGAGGGAGTATTATCACAGGAAGGCAGGCCGGTAGCCTTCTACAGCGAGAAGCTCAGCGAAACCCGAAAGAAATGGTCTACTTATGAGCTTGAGTTGTACGCAGTTGTTCAGGTGCTGCGACATTGGTGGCATTATCTGATTCAAAGAGAGTTTGTTCTGTACACTAACCATTAAGTATTAAAGTTTATTAATAGTCAGACTAATGTAAATCGTGTGCATGCTAGATGGGTTACGTTTTTACAGGAATTCACGTTCGTTCTGAAGCACAAGTTAGGGCAGCAGAATAAGGTGGCTGATGCACTTAGTCGTCGTGCATCACTACTTGTTACGATGAGCAACGAGGTGGTCGGCTTCGACTGTCTCAAGGAGCTATATGCCGAGGATGAGGACTTTAAAGATTCTTGGATGAAGTGCCAAGAAGGTCACCCCAGTGACCTTCATATACAGGACGATTTTCTCTTCAAAGGGAATCAATTGTGCATCCCTCAAAGTTCTCTGAGGGAGCAGATTATTCAGGAGCTACATGGAGGTGGCCTCGGTGGACACCTTGGGCGAGACAAGACGCGAGCTCTTGTGGAAGAGCGGTATTACTGGCCGCAATTAGTACGTGATGTGGGAAAGGCCGTACAACGCTGTCATGTTTGTCAGACCTCTAAGGGGCAATCTCAGAATACGGGCCTCTACACCCCGTTACCTGTGCCTGACGATCCTTGGGAGGATTTATCAATGGATTTCGTACTTGGTCTCCCACGAACACAACGCGGTATGGATTCGGTGTTCGTGATGATAGATTGTTTCTCTAAGATGACATACTTTATCCCATGCAAAAAGACCCTCGATGCAACACACGTGGCGAATCTATTCTTCAGGGAGGTCGTACGGCTACACGGGGTCCCCAAGACCATTACTTCTGATCGTGACACGAAGTTTATTAGCCACTTTTGGCAGACTTTGTAGACTCGATTCGATACATGACTTCAATTTAGCAGTGCTTACCACCCACAGACTGATGGGCAGCCCGAAGTTGTGAATCGCACGTTGGGAAACCTCCTTCGCTGTATTTCAGGAGAAAAACCGAAGCAGTGAGATTTAGCCTTGTCTCAAGCAGAGTTTGCATTCAACAACATGGTGAACTGCTCGACAGGGAAATCACCGTTCCAGATTATCTATGGACGAGTGTCTCGCCACACGCTTGACTTGGTCTCTCTGCCTAAGCACCCAGGCACGAGTATTGCAGCAGAACATACGGTAGACAAGATCATGGGCATCTATGCGGAAGTGCAGACCAAGCTACATGCCTCGAACGAGAAGTACAAGGAACAAGCGGACAAGCACCGGCGACAAAAAGTGTTCGAGGTGGGCGATCACGTTATGGTCCATCTGCGCAAAGAGAGATTTCCAACCGGGACGTACAACAAGTTGAAAAATAAGAAGATTGGACCTGTCCCAATCATTCGAAAGATCAATGACAACGCTTATGTTGTTGATCTTCCAGATGACATGGCAATTTCACGGACTTTCAACGTCGCGGACCTGACCGAGTATCATGAACCAGCGCAAGATGAGAACTCGAGGGCGAGTTCTTTTGAAGTGGAGGGGACTGATGTAGAGCGGGTCGCGGACAGTTTCATGGCCAAGATGGATCAGAAAATGCCCGGTTGACGACAGAAGTAATCCGGATCGTCGGACCTTAGATCGGGTGTATCTCGCAATCCGGAATGAGTTAGCCGACGTAAAATATATGATTTTGGGGTAGAACGAGCTACTTTAGCCAACCAACCCGGCTATGCCGAGTTGCGATGCTTGGAATTGCGAAAAACCCCTGGATCGACGGTCGTTTCCCTGCTTTAATTTCGTTTTTACTATAAATAGTAAGTTTTAGTTTGATTATAACTCTTCATCCGTCGGGCTTTAGGAGTTGCGCCCAACATGAAAAGAGCTTAGAATAATTAGGAGAACGGTTTGGCGAAGCCAAATGGGACACTTACTATTTTTAGTCGAAAACCTTGCGCACTAGTAGACATCACGACCGTCTATAAATAGTAAGTTTACTATTTATAGTAAGTTGCGGATTCTAGGAGTTCTAGTTGTAGTTTGATTCTGATTTCTTTCCCATTGCTTGGTACACCTATTTAAAGGGTGGTGAACTCGTTTTTAATCATCAATTAATCAGTTTCGAATTTATTAGAATTTATTTCTATTTTCTACTTTCTTTCCTCGTGGATTCGAGAAGTCTCTGTGAGGAGTCCAGAGAAGCTTCGTGAATTCGGAGTATTTATCCTCATCACGTTCATCCCTGCGTCATTAACAGTCCTTGAACCCACTACAAGAAAATATTCTTGAAAACAAGAAACGAAATTGATATAATTGATGAAAATTGTTGTTTACAATGTAACAGAGGGCATTATATAAGCAAAGAGGCCGAAGCTCATCCAACATATATTAGACACATCCTCAAATAGTAAAGTTTTCTAAGATAGTATAAATCATTACAAAAAATAGTAAAAAATGTCTAATATTACCCAAACTCGTCAATGACTCTTATATGACCAAAACAAAAACTTTGAAGTACAACTTTAATTTTAAAACCAAAAAATAGAAACAAAAATGTTAATTACTAAAATTAATAAATTTAATTTTGTACTTGTATCTAGAAGGTTTAAATTGTCCAAAGCTATTTGAAAAATTAACAAACCTTAATTCATTGGCCAGGGCATAGAGTTTGTCAATAACTTTCCAACAACATGTTATACGCTTGAATTCCCCTTCCAACTTGAAATCGTGTAGTCCTATCACTCTATTAAGTTATTCATGACCTGTCCTACATCATGCAGTATTTATCGTACACTGATAAGATTCATTCACGCCTAACTAAAGTGATGATTTTTTTCATTTTTTTTTCACATGGGATTTTTTCCATTTTTGCTTGAAACACAATCTAGTGTAACCACTTATACCAAAATTTCCCAAACAAACAACCTACTATAGTGTTGGGACCACACCATGTGGGGTTTTTGGTGGTTCCTTGCTATGTAAAGGTCTCTATCTCAAAAGGATGACCTTAATGTTTCCTCTTTTATATGCATCCATTGTTTTTTTAAAAGCCATTTTCACCCATCTTTGAAGCATGACCATTCCTGGAACAGTTGTCGCCCACCTGAGACTATTTGTCGCCCACCTGAGAGTATTTGTCGCCCACCTAAGACCATTAGCTGCCCATACCGCTTTTCAATCAATCGCATGTAACATAGCTATTGCATGAACAAAAAAGAGAGATCACCCTCTTCTCCTTCTTCTTTTTTTATTTTTTAAGTAGCTCTTAAATCGATAAGAAGAGGAAGATGTTTAAGAGATAAAATTGATATTATTGATGAGTAGTTTGAGTAAAGTTTCTTATATAAGCCTCTAAATTCAAATTTAATAACTTTTCTGAAATAAGAAATTTATTAAAAATAGTAAATGATTTTTAAATTGACTAAAACAAGGGCTTTAAGTTATTACATTACTATTGAAACCATCAAACACCTTTAAAATAGAAAAATAAAACTTATCAAAAATAGTAAAATTTAACTTAAAACTCAAAACTAATCTCTAAAATGATATATCATATAAAATAAATAATTAATTAATTGCAAAGTTACGGCCATCAAAAGCCATATTGCATGCAAACACCTTTAAAATAGAAAATTAAAACTTATCAAAAATAGTAAAATTTAAATTAAAATTCAAAACTAATCTCTAAAATAATATATTATATAAAATAAATAATTAATTAATTACAAAGTTATGGCCATCAAAAGCCATATTACATGCTAAAACCTTGGAACAAACTCTCTAGCCAATTTTCCTTCAATCCTACCTGACTTTGTGATGTTCCTTGACCTTGTCCTACATCAAATACACCTGCGTCTTGCCAATCTAGCATCCAAGAAACCAACTAGCTAGATCCAATATTTAACTTCGTCCGCAATCGCGTGGGTCCTCATCATCACTACCTTCACCTCCGCATGCGAGTTCTACCTCAGGCGAGTGAGCTTACAACACGCAGCTCTTATTATTTTCATTCACTCAATTTCCTTTTTCTAATTCGGTAGAGTTAGCCAATATTAATATTTATTATTATTATTTTTTTTTGTGTGTTGAACAAGGTTTGAAATGGGTGTGTTACGTAATATGTCGTTCACCACTAATACCAGTACGTATCGCCATGGATCAGGCTATTATGGGCCGATGCACCCATATCATTCATGGGTGATACAGGTACTTATTTATCAGGCGGTACATATCAGTTTTGGACAATACTTTAAACCTTGTTGTTAAGGCTGGCATTGTACATAGAGGCCATGGAGAGTATTTGAGAGCGATTATAGTTCTTTTGCAATAGGTCCTCAATATCCTGGTGCAGCCAGTTCGCACAGGTGGGGTCTATGTTTCGTTGATCACATGTGAGCATGTGACCTAGTGAAGATGAGTGATGACCAAAACTACCCCAGATGAGAAGATCTGGCCATCAAAATCTTTGGACATTTTTTTTTCCTGGATCACTGTTGTATTAGTCTCTTAACCATCTTTTTGTAGATCAAATGGCTCTGAACCCTACTCACGGTATGGGACATTTTTATGGGATATAAGGCCATATGATCAATGGTTTGGATGACATTTATGGAACCATGGACCCAATCAGAATACTTGCCATGATATAGAGGGATTTCTTAATTCATCATTCTTTGATGGTTCAATAAAGGAATTTCTTAACTTACATATGCTATAAATGATTTTTATCAGTATCACATAAGTTTAAAATGGCATAAACTTTTAGAGCCATTTGATTTGATGAGATTTGAAATGTGTAAGGAGTACAAATTATTTTATTTATCTACTGATATTAGTTACATTTGATTACCAACTCTTCATTTGGTTGATCCATTACATATCCATATGATATGTTGGGATGGTAGCCAGTACATGGTTAGCTTCGTTGGGGATTGGAGATAACCAAACCAAACTAAAAATAAATAAAATAAAATACGGAAAGAAAAAAATAACTAGCTATTTACTATATTATCCATATTTAGAGGAAATGTAAATGATTAAAGGGTTGAAATATCTAATGTGAATATAAATGGTTTGGATCATTAGAAATAACCCCATGTACAAATGCTGGAGTCTAGACATATACTGTTAAAATACGCCAAGTATTCTTCCAAACATCTATGTGTAACAAAGCATAAAGGGATATTTGCTTATTTTAAAAGGCAAAAACAAGGCATAGATCATTTTCGAAAATGGTGTAGTCCACCTGAGCTTGTGGGGCTATCATTTTGTTCATATTCCATCCGAACCATTCAACAAGCATGCCTCCATAGGATGAAGGGCACACCAAAAGTATACCCAATCTAAGGTTTAAGGCCTGATTTAGCACTTCACAGTGTAAGATATTCCTGTGAGCTAATTTTTGGATTAGACTATTTTCCTCTTACTTTTATTTACTTATTATTATTATTTAATGATAATATCATACAACATTATAGCCCTCAACAATAAAGATCTGTCCTACTTTTATTTATTTATTATTATTTAATGGTAATATCATGCAACATTATAGCACTGCAGCAATAAAGATCTGCCCCCAACCGCACAGACACATTATATGGTTGGATTTGATTCCACTGCACGTCACTTCAAAGATGGACCCATGCAATGCATATTTGAAATTTATTGGTATAAGATGGGCCCATCTCCCACGGTGGTCTGTCGTTAATTAGATTCTACTGCACGTCACGTTCCATTAGATCCCACCATGTGGTGCTGTACTGTAGGCACAGACAGTGGCAGTAGCTAACCCTCAGCCTGTAATGCCTAAGCAAGGGCCTACTTGATTTTTTCAATTCGCATGTAAATGTTGCAGGAATTAGTAATTATTACTCTTCCACCTGTTAGAAAGGACATGGATTAATTAGCCACTGGCAGATTGCGTAGCCACACTTGCTATTGAAGTGACGTCACCAAGTTAGTCGGCCCTACCATGATGTATGTGCATCCATTCATAGCTAATATCTTAGGGCAAAGAATGAGGCAGATAAAAATCTGTAGAGATCTCTACCACAAAAAAACAATGAAGAAAGTGATGCCCACTGTTGAAACCTTCTTAAGGTCCACCGTGATACATATTTGTGATCTAACCAGTTAATAAGGAGACATTAAAGAAAAAAAAAAAATATTATTTTGATCTAAATCTTTTGTGGCTATTAAAAGTTTTTAATGTTAGGTGTCACTCTCTCCACTGTTTTCTGTGGTTGGGTCCACTCGAGGTTTAAATCTTACTCATTCTTTGGCTTATGCCCTAAAATTATTTTTCCAAATGGATGGATGGTGCGGCTACCACACATACATCTTGGTGGAACCCACAAAACTTGGCCACGTCACTCCAGTGGCTACTTAATACTCATCCTGTAGAGATTTCATTTCGAAAGAAAAAAAAATGGTTTAAATTTTTAACCCTACTTTAGAAATGTAAGTTCATTTTCCAAATATATATATATATATATATATATATATATATATATATATATATATATATATATATATATATATGGGAAAAGGTACTATGCGCTCGAGCGTAAAGCGGTCGTCCGTGAGGTCGAGATGTGTGGGCCCCACCGTGATGCCGTTCGAAGATTCATACCGTCCACCAGATGTACGAGCCCAGGGTGGGTCCACACGGCCCAAAATCACCCGTCCACGTAACTCAGGTGGGCATACCATCGGAAAATATAAGTATACACGCAAAAACATGTAAAAGCACTTGGTGGGCCCCACCTCTGGATACCACCTGAAACTTGGTCTAAAATTATAGCCAAGTGGGACACACATGATGGACTTTGATCATCAAAAAACGTCTCGAAAGGTCCCCAAAATTATTTTTTCCAAACTGGATGGATGGTGTCACGGATTGACCACACATACATCTCTGACTGGTGGAACCGACATCAAAACATCAGCCACCGTATGTCACTCCAGCTGAACGCTAATACCTTTTCCAACAACTCTCTACTCATCCTGTAGTTAATCTCCATCCTGTCTTGAAAATGAGCTTGCATTTCTATTTCGAAAACGAGTAAAAAATGCAAAAAGTTTCTTTCCTTGATGTTTCTCTTTGGTAGGGTTAAAAATAAAAGAAATGCAAGTTTATTTTTCACATGAACCATATATATATATATATATATATATATATATATATATATATATATATATATGCGCCATCCAAGGAAAGTTATTTAATACTCCAGCTTAATAGGTTGCTTGATACCCAGGCACTTCAAAATGGCTCATGTGGCATGTACTAACGTCAAATAAACCTGCTAAATTATGAAATTTACAATGTTCACGTTACAGTCCAAACATGAGATTAATTGGACAATCCTAACCACCGATTCTTGAGTAATTTTTTGCTAGAATAAGAGTATTGGACACTTTTTTAAAAAAAATAAAAAATTAACTGTCCAACATATGTCTGCAAATCTAATAGCAAGGTGAACAAGTGATTTTAATTATTATTATTATTATTATTATTATTATTATTATTATTATTTTATTTTTGCTTAGGATACATATGAAGTTTTGTAGATAAATTGGATGATTTAATTTTGGTATCTCATGTATGCAATTTTTAAGTAATTTATGAACGTATGCTTATCATCTACCACACTTTACCAGAATATTAAAGATTATCTTGTTGCTTAAAGTCAAATACATGCACCGAGCCCATAGACAGCAACGGGTACTGAGAGTAGATTAGGTGGTACGAACCCTTACCCATGGAGCCCACCTTAATAATGTGTTGTATATCCACTCGGTCCATCGGTTTTTTTTTTTTGGTAGCCTAGTGTAGGACGTGTTCCAAAAAATTTAGCCGATCCAAATCTCAGGTGGACCACACCAAAGGAAACGGTGGTAATTTAATGTCCACCATTAAAAACTTCCTAAGGCCCATATTAATGCCCACCACGTTTCTTTTCCATCCAACCCTTTGATAAGGTAAAGAAGACCTGGATGAAGGGAAATGATAAATATCAGTTTGATCCAAAACTTTTGTGGCCCACAAAAATCTTTTTGATGGTCATTCACCACTAGTATTTCCAGTTGTGGGGTGCACCTAAAATTTGGATCTGCTCATGTTTTGGGATTACATACATAGGTATATAAAAAAATTCATCAAGGTGATATGAGAAAATTAGTAAATAGTCCATTTCTTGTATACCTCTATAACCTGTTATATTCCATGTACAAAGCCATGCAGGTGTACAAACACAAATGCACATACGTTTAAATATTGTATTACCTCAATTGGAACAAGGAATGCACAGGCAGAATTTTCTGAAGTCCAAAAATATTTCCTTTTATAGATATTTTTTGTGTGGGGCCTATCATGCGGTGCATAGTCCATCCAAACCGTTCAACAGGTATGCCTCCATAGGATGAAAGGGCACTCAAGAAACATGCCTAATCCAAAACCCAGGTAACTCATACCGCTGGAGCCTTAGGGTTTAAGGTATGAATGCATGACCAGAGGTGTACACGAGTCGAACCGAGTCGAGCTTGGCACAACTCGACTCGGCTTGGCCACTTGCGGATCCCGACTCAAACTCGGCTCGACTCGGTCCTTGAGCCTGACTGGCCAGCTTGGCTCGGCTCGGTTCGGTCAGTAGCTCGGCCAGCTCGAGTGAGTTCGAACTAAGATTGAGCTGAGTTCACGATGTAGAGCAGGTCGCGGACAGTTATATGGCCAAGATGGATCAGAAAAGGCTCGGTCGACAACAAAAGTGATCCAGACCATCGGACCTTAAATTGGGCGTATCTTGTAATCCGAAATGAATTATAAAATATATGATTTTGGGGTAAAATGAGCTACTTTAGCCAACTAACCCTGCTACGCCAGGTTGCGCAAGCCGGATTTGCAAAATACCCATGGATCGACAGTCATTTTCCTGTTTTAATTTCGTTTTTACTATAATCATACAGCCATGGTGTGATAGGATTCAATTGGACTGCAAGTCACTTTAAATATGGGACCACACAAAGCATATTTGAAAGTTGGTTGATACTGTATAACTCCCACGGTGGTTTGTGGCTCAATCAAATCACACCATGTGGCTCCTGTACCATGGATACAGACAATGGCAATGCCTAATCCTTGTCCCTTAAATGGTTACATAAGTTCCTTGATGTGAAGGCACTTCAAAATAAGTCATGTGGCATGCATTAACACAAATAAATCAGCTAAATTGTGGAATTTACCATTCCAACTTACTGTCCAAACATGAGATTAGTAGAACAATATTAACCTTTGATTCTCGGGTACTTGTTTATTAGAATAAGAGCATTGGATACTTTTCATTTTTAACTATCCGATAAATATATACAAATTAATAGTAAGATAACTAAGTTAGCTAGCTTAATCTTTTGGTTTATGATACATCTAAAGTTTTTATAAATTGAATGGTTTAATTTGAGTATCCAATGTATGAAATTTCTAAGAAATTTATAAATACCTGCGTATCATCTACCACACTCTACTAGAGTATTAAAGTTTGCCTCGCTGCATAAAGTCAATTACATGTACTGATATGGTTGGACGGTCACAGGTGCTACGAACAGCTGGCTCTACTGTATTCGGTTCCTTCTGTCTCGTCGTCTCTCATACTCTACTCAACAACTCTCTCCTTCCTCTTTTGATTAGTTTGGGTAAAAGGTGGACATAAAGTACTTGATGCACTTGTGAGATACTCTTGCTGATCGCCTGTTCCCTATACTCTCTTACTACACTGATTCTTCACGAGGCGGATGTGGAGGAGTCGGGCTGTATAGTGTATGACACAGCACCTAAGTTAATATTATGTTGATGTAGCAAAGTTCTATTGGCCTGTCATTATGTATGTGTCATATCGTGAACTTAAAATGAGTCAGATCTAAGGCTCAAGTGGACCGCAATATAGAAAGCAGTGGAGATAATAAGGCCCACTCACCATTGAAATATTCTTAGGTCACACCGTGATGTTTATTTGTCATTGAACCTGCTCGTAAGGTCATATAGATTGAATGAAGAGAAAACATAAATATTAGCTTATCCAAAACTTATGTGGTCCTTAAGAAGTTTTCAATATTAGACATTCAGTTGATATTGTTTCCTATGCTGTGGTCATTAATTTGAGCTTTAGATATGCTTTAATTTTGGGCTTGTGCCTTAAAATGAGCTGGTAAGACATATGGCTGACTATGTGGAAAAGATACATGTACCACCGCAATCCACTTCCCTTCTTAGGGGTCACATAAATTTTGAATCAAGCTGATATTTGTGTTTTCCTTTCATTCGTGTCTATATGACCTTATGAGCAGGTTGGATAACATATAAGCATCGTTTTGAGCCTTGGGAAGGTTTTCATAGTGGACGCCATTATCCCCAATGTTTCTGGTGGTGTCTGGTCCACTTGAGCTTTGATTATGCTTCAATTTTGGGCTCATAGCCTAACATAATATGTAAAAATGGATGGACTGCATGGATAAAACATATACATCAACTATGGCCCCACAAGAACATATTGAATTACTCAGTAGGCTAAGAAGTTTTCAATGGTAAGCATTCAATCCCACTCTTTCTTGTGCTATGGTACACTTAAGCTTTGATTTCCCTCAGTGTTAGGCTCATACCTTAAAATGGTCTAAAAAAAGGATGGACAGTTTGGATATAACACATACTGTTGGGAAGCGCGGAAGGTGAGCCCTTAAGATTTGACGGTCTACACGATTTTGGAACTCTCACAAAGCAGAAGATTTACGCTCCAACAGTCCATCTATCTACTACTGGAGCAGATGGAACGTAGACCAGTGGGGCCCACTTGTGAGCAATCGCTAGTGGGTGGGTCCCATATGGTTAGACTTCTTCCGGCTTTTTCTTTTCTGTTGGGATATCAAATTTAATTTTGAATTTGATTTTGGATAGGAGATAGAGAGAAGATCGGATAATCCCAACGGATTAGAACGGATTATCCGATCTTCTCTCTATCTCCTATCTAAAATCAAATTCAAAATTGAATTTGATATCCCAACGAAAAAGAAAAAGCCGGAAGAAGTCTAACCATATGGGACCCACCCACTAGTGATTGCTTACAAGTGGGCCCCATTGGTCTACGTCCAACACATACATCATGATGGGGCCCACATAGAGTTGACAGGTCAAAACACTGGCACCTTCATGTTGTGTTATGCACTTTGCAATCCTAGTCGAACGTGGAATTAATTAATGCCTGTGACAGCACTCAAAAACTAGGTGGGGCCAACCATGATGGTGGTTAGAAATCTACTGGCTTTTTTATTTTTTTTAATCACGTCACTACGTGAGTCCAAAACTGAGATAGATCCAAAACGCGAGTGGTCCACAAAATAGGAAATGTGGGCAGGGAAGTGCCTACCTAGATCTAGGGTGATGATTGTATTCCATCCATAATAGTCATAAGGTCATTCCTATTGGGATGAACTGAAAACACAAATATTAGTCCAATCCAAAACTTATGGCCCATGCATATATCAACAGTAGACATTTAATCCTCATTGTTTCCAGTTGTGCAGCTCATTTAAGTTTGTCTCATTTTTTAGCTCATGTCTTAATATGACCAGACAAAATTAACAGATTAACCATAGGAATTTCTCACAAACATCACAGTGGACCCCACCTAGCTTTAGAGCGCAAGAAGTCCTATGGCAGGAATTCCATGTCCAAACGAGGCCACCTAACCGAAGGACCCACCTCTGATGGATGTCTTGGATGCTTCAACCATTCTGCATTGGTAAGTAAAGTCACCCTAAGGTAACTAGCGTAGGTACCTTCCTGGTTGCTTTGGCAAATGGAAAGCCAGGTGGGTGTAACTTTCATGAGATAGCCTTTCCATCAGGTAGGCTGTTTCATTTTAACCCTTGAATCTCAGAAAATAAAAATAAAAATAAATCATGATCACCTAAATCTCAGGTAGGCCACACGGCAGAAAAAGGTTGGAATGTAACACCCACCATTAGTTTTGTACATGACCCTTCATGATGTTTTATTCCATCCAATCCATCCATCTGATTTTCTTTCTTGGCTATCATGTGTTGAAATGAGTGTATTAGATGATGTATCGTTCACCACATTACTGGCACATATCGTCAATACCAGCTTGTTTTGGGCCAATACATACCGGTTCTTATTGCAGTACAATACATACCAGTTTTGTATGATACTTGGGACTGTATTTAGAAGATCTGGCCGTCAGAATCTGTGGACATTTTCTGGATATCTGTCGTATTAATCTCTTAACCATCTTTTTCGTAGGCATGCAACTGATCAAATGGCTCTGAACTCTACCCTCAATCTCGGACATTTTTATAGAAGGGCCATATGATCAATGGGGTGGATGACATTTACCGAACCATGGGCCCAATAAGAATACTTGTTCTGTTGTACTAGGATATCATAATTCCTCTTTCTTTGATGGTTCCATGTGGGAATTTCTTAACTTACGTAGGCTATTTTAATTATCCTTGTACATATGGCACAAAGTTTGAAATGCCATAAACTGCTAGAGAAAAGACAATATTACATCTCCATGTATTGCAATACATATATAATATGTTGGGACCGTAAAAATATAAAGAAAAAGAATATCTTTGATTATTGTAAAATATGTTGGAAATATTGAAAAATAAAAATAATTAAAGATAATTATTCTATTTTTATAATCAGGCTTAATCATGTAAAAATATATTGTACTTAAAGCATAATACGCCCTCTTATTAATTGTTGATGAGTTACAGGAGGATAACACGAGCCTACATAGATTCTGCGTGCAGCAATCACAATTGGTCTACTTAGGAACTTTTTAACACCGTTAATCTTCTGATAGACTCAATTAACGGATGTATTTCTTAAAAAGAGATGAATTTTAGTGAGATCTGATAATTAATAAGAGATTGTTGAAGTTGATTGAATTTTAGATCGAAATGGTCCAATTTATATAGGCACCAGGGTAGTGGACTATTGTTAGGTGACCATAAATGATTTGGAATGTTTGAAAAATGTTTTTGCCCGTTGATAATGAATTCGAGCCATTTCAAATCGTTGAATCGAAAGATCTAACCATTGGATCATTAAAATCCATCCGTTTTCGAACCGTTGTGGCTTTTAAGGCTGCTAACCGTTCTAAGAACGGATGATCATTTCCGATCAATAATTTAACTATTAACTTGTATATATATATATATATATATATATATATATATATATATATATATATATATATATATATATATATATATCACTTATTATGTTTACTGTATGTGTGCACATGTTGTCTTATATGAGATGCATCACACGGATTCAATAATTTATTAGCAAGGAATGCTGAGGTAGAAGTTTCTTAAGGGTTTGTTTGGTTGGATGTAAATTGTCAAAATTGCAAATGTATTTTATACTTTTAAGCATTAAATATATGCTACCGAAATTTCTGATGGAATGGAGGCTGTTTGACATGGACAGCAACAATTTTTAAGTATAAAAATGAGGTGGACTATGTGAGTCACACCATGATATGTATATTTTATCCATGTTTTCCATTCATTTGGCCAGATAATTCTAGGGTATGCCTCAAAAAAGGAGACTCATCTAAAGCTCAAGTGGACCACACCATGGGAAAAGCATTTAAATAGTTAAGTGTTCAATCGTCAATATTGTATGTAGTGTGATCCACTTGATCTTTGAATTATGCCCGATTCAAAACTCAGGCGCCGGAACTTAAGGTTCAAGGCATGAATTAGCACTTTTCGGTGCAGGATGTACCTTGTGGGCAAGTATTTGGATTGGATTTCTTTACCCTTCAATTTTTGTGTGGATTAGCAAATGACCGGTCAAGTGAGGAGAGACCATCCATTCATTTGGAGATATCATTTTAGGGCATGAGCTAAAGAATGAGTCGGATCCAAAGTTCAAATGGACCCATCACAATAAATAGTGGATAGAATGACACCCACCATTAAAAATTTCTAAGGGCCACAAAGGTTTTCGATCAAGCTGAAATTTATGTTTTTCGTTATTTCATGTCTTTCTTAACTTATGGACACGTTGGATCTCAGATAAACATTATAGTAGACCTTAGGAAGGTTTCAACGGTGAGCATCACTCTTTCCATTGTTTTCTATGGTGGGGTCCACTCCAAATTTGGATCTAACTCATTCTTCATTGCATGGCCTAAAATGATATTTCTAAATGAATGACCGGTGTGGATGCAACACATCCATCATGGCGGGTCTCACAGAACTTGGTGAGGTCACTTTAACTACTCAACCGGTCAGTGTCTAATCCGTGTCGTAATGTCAAACACAATTATTGGGAAGCGGATTGGCTGGTGTACCACGCTCCACTGAAGTGGCTGGCGTGGGTACGTGTTGTGCGAAGACGAGCGCCGCGGTCCTTAAGTTATCAACTGTACTAAGGGTCCAAAAGAGATCAAAGTTATATGAGTCCCTATAACAATATATTTATTATATCTATGCTGTTAATGCATATGGGAGGATCATTTTAGAGCATGAGCCCAAAAAATGACTAATACCCCAAGCTCAAGTGGATCACACCACAAATAATAGTGGGACAATGATTATCACCATTAAAATAAGCATGTAGGGCTTATAATAACATTTATTTTCCATCGAATGTGTTCATAAGATTGCGTAACCATGGATGAAGAGGAAAAATAAATATTATATTGATTCAAAACTTTTGTTAACATCAAAAGGGTTTCAATGGTAGACATTCAATCCCCCGCTACTTCTTTCAGTGTGGGCCACTTAATCTTTAAATCTGTCTTATTATTTATACTTTTTAGCTTAAGCCTTACAATTAGCTTGCCAAATAAATAGCCGGTTTGAATATAACACATACCTCATGATGGGAACCATAGAACTTAGTGATGTGGACAAACCATGCAACCAGATTGGTGGTGTGGTACACCTGTTAATTTTTATAATTGGCTGGTGTACTTGGGAAGCGTATTGGCTGGTGTACCAGCCACCACCAACTGGCTGGTTTGGATACGTGTGGTTGGAAGGCGAGCTCTACGATCGCAGGGGTTGCCTGTAGCCGTACATGCATGACCTGATAGAAATCAATTGGACAGCAAAGCACTTTAGAGATGGGATCCACACAAAGGGAAGCGGATTGGCTGGAGTAGATACGTTTGGTGCGAAGACGAGGGCAGCCGCTCCTCGAGCTCCGAGTCATACGAGCTGTTCAAATGAGATCAAAGTTGCATGCCCCTGCAATGATGTATTTATTATGTCCATACGGTTTATCCATTTTGTTAGATCATCCTGTAGCATTATAAAAAAATTATTCATATCCGAAGCTCAAATGGACCACACCAGGATAATGATTTTCACAGTTAAAAAATTCGTAGGGCCCACCACAATATTTATTTTCCATCCAATCTACTAATAAGGTTAAAAATATATGAATGAAGAGGAAAAACAAATTTCATATTGATCCAAAACTTTTGTGACCCCAAAAAGGGTTTCAATGGTAGACATTCAATACCCCACCGTTTTTCGTGGTGTGGTCCACTTGATCTTTACAACTGTCTTATTTTTCAGCTCAAGCCTTAAGACGAGCTCACCAAATGGATGGACGGTTTGGATATAACACATATCTCATGTTTTGACCAACATAATTTGCTAACGTCAATACACCGGCTATATAGTTGGTGTGTGGTACACACCAATCCCTTCCCACACAAAGTATATTTGAAAGGGAAGGGGATTGGCTGGCGTACCACACAGCAGCTATATAGCTGCTATAGGTAGGTGTCGTGCGAAGTCGAGCATTGACGCTCCTCAAGCTCCGAGTTGTATGGACAGTTTAAAGGAGATCAAAGTTACATGGGCCCCACAGTTAGAGCTGTACACGTGTCGAGTCGAGTCGAGTATCGCCCTACTCGTACTCGGCTCTTAACGCCCGAGTGCTGCTCGTACTCGACTCTACTCGGCCAACGAGCAAGGCCCCCCTGCTCGTACTCTACTCGCCCGAGTACGAGTAGTAAATGAGTAGAGTCGAGTCCGAGTACGAGCACACGAGTTGAGTACCGAGTGCAAGTTTTCGAGGCAAGTTCGAGTCCGAGTTTGAATTTGAGCCCAATTCGAGTAGGGTTTTCAAGTAATGAGTTCGAGCTTTGAGCCAAGTTCGAGTTATAAATTGAGATTAATTTGAATTTCAATTCGATTGTCAATTGAAATTCGAAGTTAAACGAAACAATAGAATATATAAAATGCACATAATTACATTACATTGTTACATAATTACATAACGTATTTACATAATTACATTACATTGTTCAAAATGACAATTTATAACTAATAACCTCCATAAGATGAGTGCCTTCATGTTCCTATATTGTCATCTGATCCATCGGAACTGCTATCTATTTTTTCATATACAAATTGATTCACTTCCTCTGAGTCAGAAGGCGAAGAAATTTTTCTTTCGTGCTCTTCTACACTTTCAACTAGATTTTTCAAACTTGTTTTATGTAAAGAATTGTATGTAGTACCCAATGCCCTATAAAATTCACCGAGACGAGTCAGGAATTTCAATTTGTCACTCTTTTTCTTCTTCTTGTTTGTCGTACTCAACGAGTAACTCGACCCTGCTTCAACATTGTGTTGTCTTTGACTCGAATATCGCTGAAGTCTAGAAACATCTTCCATACTGCGTTTTAAGGCGAGTTGGAATTGTTCTTCCTCCAAAGCTTTTAATCTGGCTTCCTCCTCTGCATCTTTTGTGGATGTCATTTGTCTACCAGATCCAGAAGCAGAAGGTTTGGATGAAGTAGAAGGCTTTCTATTCGAATCTAATAGGGCTTGAAAAAGAATTTGGACATCCTTAGGGGCATTGGAGCGTGGTTTTGCATCACCACCTCGATATGACAAGTGTAGGCGAAAGCGATTAGTCTTGTGCACAAACTTTGCGCCACACAAACCACACTTAATCTTTATTTTTCTAGATCGTGGCGGTGATTCAACTAGGGAAGCATAGTCCCAAATATTTGTCGATAGCTCAGATGACGACATATCTACATTCAATTTTTAATTAAAAAAATCAGAATATTGATAAATAAATTGAACTTGATATAACAACAAAAGAAAACAATATAAATATATCAAAATTCAAAAATAAAAGTAAATGAACAGGCATATGTAAATAAATATCAAAGATTTAAAGTCTTCCAAACCACATTCCAAAAGGACCAACACTTTCGTGTTTGCAGTTGCAGTGAAATAATATTACAAATCATTCAACATTCATCAAAAAAAAAATTGAAAAACCGAAAATAATTACTGATCTGTAGGTAGAGACTCGTCATGAATCTCAATCTCTTCTTTTCATCATCATCATTCATATCTCTTCCCCATATCGGGCGCAACCAATCTTGCGTACAAATCAACGCTTCAACTGTGTTTGGCGAAAATGAGCTTCGATACTTGCTCACAACCCTGCTCCTTGTGTTGAATGCGAATTCTAATGCCACTGTTGAAATTGGTATTGATAATGTGTCTCGTGCCATCACAGATAATGTAGGGTATTTTGATTCACTAACCCTCATCTTCCACCATTCCAACACATCAAATTCAACTCGCACTACGATTGGCTCCTTGAGGTACATTTCTAACTCTGATTCCTTAGTATCAAATCTCATTCGTGCTTGTGCCAAATATGATATGTATTCATTTAACACATCCGGATTACCAGGTACAGAAATATCCGCATCTCTACTTTCTTCAACACCCGCTGCAGGTAAAGTATTAACATACAATTTATACAGATCTTCAAGGGCTTCACGAACCTTAGATGTCTCTGCTGCCGCTCTTTCACTAGGATAAAGCTTCATAAAAATAAAGCTAACCAATCCCATATTACAACGGGGATCAAGAACAACTGCCAAGGACATTAACAGATGACAATCGTCCCAGTATTTATCGAACTTCGTCTTCATACCAACTGTCATCTGGCGTATGAAATCTGGACCCGCACTGGCATTTTTCTGCAGAGCATCCTTAATCTTCCAAAGAGACAGAAGAAATAATTCGCGGTTGGATACTGATTCCTAGAAAAAATCTTCGTGCAATCGTACAAAACTTGAAAAAATGTGTGAACTTGTTGTGTTTTGGCCCAATCATTTGTGCTCGACAACCAAGAATATGTTCTGTCACGCGCCGCGTATTCAGGAAATGCAAGCTGTAATTCCATTACCGCATCTAACATTTCATAGGTCGAGTTCCAACGTGTACAGACATCTAACTTCAACGTTTTTTTAGATGGCACATTCAAACGTTGGATGATGTCATTCCATACACTCAGTCTCGATGGCGACCCCCTTATATATTTCACACTTTCTCTTATATTCTCTATAGTGTCGTCGATTGCTTTCAGCCCTTCTTGTACAATCAAATTTACAATATGGGCACAACATCTAACCTGGAATATTTTTCCTTCAAAAATAAATTTCTGTAGCCCTGAATGTTACGTAAGCATGAAATGACACTTTGTTTCTTTGAAACATTGTCTAAAGTTATTGCTGAAATTTTCTTCTCAATGCCCTAGCCTTCTAGACAACTGTAGATGCAATCTGAAATAAGTAAACCAGTATGTGGAGGAGGAAGGTGTTTGAAGTTCAAAATTCTCTTGCATAGTTTCCAATCCTTATCGACATAGTAAGTGGTTAATGAAATGTATCATTTTCTTTGATTGGACGCCGTCCATAAATCAGAAGTCAAAGCTATTCTGGTCACTGAATCCAAAACTTCTTTCAGTTTCATCTTCTCCTTTGCATACATCTTCATACTTTCTCTTTACACTGTAACACGGGAGACATTCTCGCCCCGAGGGTTAAGGAATTGACAGAAAGCCCTAAATCCTTTACTTTCAATCATTTTGAAAGGTTTTTCTTCCAAAATCACTAATCTAGCAAACCACTCATTCAACTTCTCCTTGTCAAACTTATGAGTGGACACTACGCCTTGGGAGTCGTCCTCTTCTGACCTCGTAAATGACAGCGTCTATTGGCCAGGATGAGGAAGTCTTGCTTTCTTAGGACACGTCTTCAAATGTCTAATTAGATGTGTCGTAGATCCTCCTGGAATCTTGCTGAATAACCCTTTGCAGTGATTACACTTTATCTTCTGTACACCGTTAACTGTCACATCTTCGAAATTATCCCACACTGCTGATCTCTTCTTCTTCCCTTTGCATGCGGTTGAAGTGTCTGTGTCTCCCTCTACTATTAGAGGAAATGTGGCCGATGCACTCATTCCAGGGGTATTTGGACTTTCGTCTTGACTAGCCATCTATAAAATTAAGTTCTCGATATGTTACTATTACCTAGGGTCTAGACGGACATAATTACTTAACTGTCTAAATCAGTCACCCATTCAAAGTTAGATAGATTATAATGCTTCATTTTTCAATTTAAATGCTTCTGTAAATTGCAAAAGATCTCCCATTATCTCTCCAGAATATATTAATCTTGTATTTGATTCCCATGTCAATCATCAACACAAAGTGTTGACATTTGACGATGGAAATAAATACATGAAATATATCCAGAGAGAAAAAGGAGAGACGTAACCAGAACAGGCATATGCATTTAAATTGGAATAAATGAAGACATTACAATCTATCTAACCCTGAATGTCCAAAAAGGGACAATTTGGGCAATTTCTATGCATCCAAGAACACACTGAATTTATGTCTGGCAACATAGAAATCCTCAAATGGGCAACTGATTATCCTATACTACAAGTCTACAACTAGAACAATAAAAATAATTCATATCTATACCAAATATTTAGGGAAAACATAAATATCAGGTTAATCCCAAAATTATATTAAACAAATTCTATATTAACACAAATATATTAACAACTGATTAACAAATTCTATATTAATAAAAATATCAGGTTAATACAAATATATTAACAACTGATATCAGGTTAACACAAATATATTAATAACTGATATCAGGTTAACACAAATATATTAACACAAATATCAGGTTAACACAAATATATTAACAAATATCAGGTTAACACAAATATATTAACAACTATATTAACAAATATCAGGTTAACACAAATATATTAACAAATATATTAACACAAATATATTAGCAAATATCAGGTTAACACAAATACATTAACAATTGATTAACAAATTTTATATTAACACAAATATGAAATATATTAACAACTGATTAACAAAATTATATTAAACAAATTCTATATTAACAACTGATTATCCACCGAATATTTAGGGAAAACACAAATATCAGGTTAATCCCAAAATTATGTTAAACAAATTCTATATTAACATATATTAAACAATTTTTAAAAATAAAAAATAAAAAATCCACACATTACCGTTTATTTTCGGTAACGTGCGAAGCGAGGCGATGATGAGTGGCGGCCACAAGCGGACGATTTTAAACGCCGGACGGCGCGGGGATGAGCTCCATCAACGGACGAAAGATGGACGAGCGGTGGTCTAAGCATTGCTTTACGAGGGACGAGGGGCGAGTGTGAGAGAGAGAGGGAAGAAGAGGGACAAATGAGTCCTGGACGGCTACTGAAGAGGAGGAGAGAGAGAGATGGGATTTTTTTTTTTTTCAAACGGGCGGGAAGAAGGGTTTGGGCGCTCGCTGGTTGAAAATGACGAGTGGGTGGGTTAGCAGGGACGAGCTTGCTGGTTGAAAACCGAACGACTGGTAGGGACGAGCTCCGTCAACGGACGGACACCAGTTGGACGAGCCGAGGGTCTGATCGCCGGACAGGGGACGAGGGCGAGTGTGAAGAGAGAGAGGGAAGAGAGACGGCACGAGTCCTGACGAGCGGCTGGAAGAGGGAGGGAGAGAGAGATGGGGTTTTTTTTTTCAAACGGGCGGGAAGAAGGGTTTGGGCGCTCGGCCGGTTGAAAATAACGGTGGGTGGGTTAGGGTTTTTGGGACATGGGCGAGTAAGAGAGAGAGAGGGGAAGAAGAGGGACGTGGGAGTCCCACGAGCGCCGAGAAGAGGAGGGGGAGAGAGAGATGGTTTTTCAAACGGGTGGGAAGAAGGGTTTGGGCGCTTCTTTGGTTGAAAATGACGGTGGGTGGGGTAGGGTTTTTGGGCGCTATAGCTACGGTTGAAAATGAAAAACGGGTGGGTGGGTAGGGTTTTTTTTTTGGGCGGGCTTATATATAGATGAACACGTCGAGTACGAGTCGAATACCGAGTCGAGTACATCTAGACTCGTACTCTACTCGTTATGTAAACGAGTTGTGAAACTCGCTGTATGGTTTAGGAGAGTCGAGTATTAAGTTACGGTACTGAGCCTTACCCGTGTACTTGACAGTGATGTATTTATTATATCTACACCGATTCATCTATTTTTAGAGATCACTTTAGAGCATTATCCAAAAAATGAATCATAGCCAAAGATTATCTGGACCACACTACAAATAGTAGCGGAGATAATGATTTTCACCGTTAAACAATTTGTAGGGCCCACCATAATGTTTATTTTCCATCCAATCTGTTCATAAGGTCACAAAGACCTAAATGCAAATGAAAAAACAAATTTCATAACTATCCAAAACTTCTAAGACCCCAAAATGGGTTTCAATGGCAGACGTTCAATCTCCCACTATTTTTTTTAGTGTGGTCTACTTAATAGCTAGATCTGTCTTATTTTTCGTCTCAAGCCTTAAGACGATCTCGCCAAATGGATGGACGGTTTGGATATAACATATACCTCATGATCGGACCCATAGAACTTAATGACATCAATAAAATAGTTATATTGCTGGTGTGAGGTACACTAGCCAATCCGCTTCCATTTGAAAGGTGTTTAGTGGAAGCGGATTGGCTTGTGTACCACACACCACTAACTTGGCTGGTGTATTGATGTTTATGTGGGTCCCATCATGAGGTCAATCTTGAGCCGAAAAGATAAGAGAGATCCAAAAATCAAGTGGACCACCCTGTATAAAGCACTGGGGGATTGAACGCCTACCATTAAAGCTCTTTTGGGTGTCACAAAAATTTCAGATCAATATGATATTTGTTTTTCCTCATTATCATGGTCTTTGTGACCTCATAAGCAGATTGGACTAAAAATAAAAGTTATGGTGGGCCCTATGAATGTTGTAACGGTGAGAATCATTGTTCCCCGTGCTATTTGTGGTGTGGTCCAATTGAGCCATTGAAATGATAAATCTAAAATAATTTCTCCAAATGGACGACTAGTGTGATATGATAAATACATAATTGTGGGGCCATGTAACTTTGATATCCTTCCAACCGTTCCTACAACTCAGAGCTCGAGGAGCATCAGCGGTCGTCTGAGCAGGACACCTACCCACACCAACTAGGTTGGTGGTGTGGTACACCAGACAATCTGCTTCCCTGTTTTATTACTGGATTAGGCTCATATTTCACAGTGGTTTTTTTTTCAATCAAATCCCACCGTGTGTTGCTTGAACCGTTGGTACAGACAGGGCAGTACCTAATCCTCATCTTGTAATGCCTGCAGCCGGTGTTGCTCAAGTAGAGTTATTTGATACTCCGGTTGATGTGTTGCTCGATACAAAGGCCTTTCAAAATGGTTCATGTGGCATCTGTTAACTCAAGTAAGCCGGCTAAATTGGAATTTACCATGAGATTAATTAAATAATCCTAACCTCTGATTCCTGGGCACTTGTGTGTTGGAATAAGAGCATATGATACCTTTCATTTTTAGCAGTCCAACAAATGTCAGCAAATCTAATAATAAAACAATCAAGTAACTTTATTATTATTATTATTATTATTTTTAATATTTTTTAATTTCTCTTTTTGATACATCTGAATTTTTGTAGATAAATTGAATGCTTTAATTTAAGTATCCAATGTATGCAACATCTAAGTAATTTATAAATGCCTGCCTATCGCCAACCGGAAGCGGATTGGCTAGTGTACCCCAAACTATTGATGTCAACAAGTGTTGTGGGTATGATCATGAGGTATGTGTTATATCCAAACGGTTCATTCATTTGGTGAGCTCATCTTAAAGTTTGACACGAAAAATAAGACATACATAACTATCGAGTGAACCACACTACAAAAATCAGTGGGGGATTGAACGTCTATGGTCTACCATTGAAACCCTTTTTGGGTCACATAAGTTTTAGATCCATGTGAAATTTGCTTTTCCTCTTCATTCACGTCTTTGTGACCTCACGAACAGATTGGATGGAAAATAAACATTATGGTGGGCCCCATAAATTGTTTAACAATGAAAATCATTATCTCCTCTCCTATTTGGGTATGGTCCAAATGATCTCTGGATATGATTATTTTTTGAACAATGAAATGATTTCTAAAATAGATGAAAGGTATAGGTATGATAAATACATGACTCCAGGGCATGTTACTTTGATATACTTTGAACCGTTCCAACAACTCGGAGATCGAGCAGCGTCAGTGCTCGTCCTTGCACGACAAGTACATACAGCAGTATATAGCTGGCGTGTGGTACACCAGCCAATCCGCTTCCTCACCTACCATTCTGTCAGAGTATTAAAGATTATCTCAATCTCTACGGATCTGATAGACCGCCTTGGTAACTACAGACAGCTGGCTTTACTGTATTTGGGTTCTTCTTGTCCTGACCTATGGTATTCTAGCAAACCTCTGTGTGTATCGGACCGATAGGGATTTTTCTTATTTTAAGGGCAAAACAAGGCTTAGGTCATTTTAGTAAATAGTCAGCCCAACGGATTGCTCGGTTGAGCTGTTAAATAATAAAGAAAAAGAAATACAATGAGTCGACCATGATGTTTATATGCCATCTGACCCATTCATATGAGCCTGCTTCAAAACTTTTGCGGGCTCCAAATATTTAATCTCCACTGTTTCTTGTGACGTAGTCAATTTGAATTTGGAAATTTCCTAGTATTTTGGATCACATCCTTACATGAACTAAAGAAACTTATGGACGGAGTGAATATTACAGGGATGTTGTTACCTGGGCTCTTGAAAGCCCCTTCTAGTTATGCCTATCCCTGTTTAGGCCAAAAATCTGTCTAGCAGCGAAAAATTGGGAAGGGATGCCACTCATGAATAGCTACTGGTTTGATATCAATAAGGGCAGTTGTTTCCTTATGCCAGATATATATATATATATATATATATATATATATATATATATATATATATATATATATATATATATATGGCAAAGAAAATGGTACCAATGATGGTCCTACAGATTTTGCTACTCCCATGAGATTTTTGCAGAGCTCTATGGAAAAGCACAGGTTCCATCCCTATGCCATGATGTGCCCATGATGGACATCCATACTGTACATTTGGTAGGTCCCATTTAGGTTATAGGATGTGCCAAAAATAAAGTATATTGGGAGCACATGTGGGCTACAGTATTAAAAATAATTGGAAATCGTGCCTAAAACATCTAAAACCACTTGGTGGGGCCCATTTGAGTTTTGGAACTGCCTAAAATTTAGTGTGACCCTTAATCTAAGTGGGACACACACAATGGATGAATTAGATATCTAAACAACATCTCACTGGGCCTATATACAATTAGGAAACTTTCCATGGGCGGGCATCCACTCTCAACTGTTGCGCGCCTATGGTGTGGCCCACCTTAGTCATGGATTCCATGAGATGGACCCTTCCCTCTCTTCACATATTCGAACTGTACAGGTCCCATTAAACCATAAGCAATGGAGACCCATGGCTGGCCGGGGGACCCTCCAATGCCTAAGTCGAGACATATAGGAAGGGAGAGAGTGTACACTGTTCTCATGGGATGGTGTGATATTTATACCTCTTCATCGCTTGATTCGCATCCGATAATCTCGACACGATCGTGGGATTACAGATCATGGAGATATTGCTCGAGTTCGGAGATCATGTGTTGTGGAGGGCGTATCTACGGGCGAGATAATAGGACACGTCCGTATATGGCGCCTCACTTAGTGCGCGAAACTTTTATCCTTGGAGATGCCTCGCTCGGCCGGATCGAGGAACACTGTGCATCACCCCGAGTATGATTATCACGGCCGAGCCGAACCTTGATCCGCTCATTAGTAATGCGACTAGCCATTCTCGGTATTATGATGGATGTTCGGTCGGGGTTGATCTAAAGAATGTTTTCTCTTTCGGCATTTGGAAGGATGGTGGTCAAGAATGGGAGCTTCGCTCATCTTAACTTACTTTCCTAATGTCATACCGAGGCTCGGACTCTCCGCCCGGAGTAGCGGACTGTCGATCCCTCCGATTGTAGTCGGCTCGGATCTTCCCATAACAGATTCCATCCCACTACACATCACTATGGGGCCCACGCGCGCGCGCGCGCACACACACACACACACACATATATATATATAGAGAGAGAGAGAGAGAGGAGTAAGTTACTGGTCCATTTGTTATATATCTCTATCACCTGTTAAATCCCGTATACAAAGCCATACACAAATGTGCACACATGTTATCTTCTTTGAGATTCCGATGCATAATAGTACTTCAATAATGTATTACGTCCATTGAAGTAGAGATGTACACGAGTCGACCTTGGCATAGTTCAGCTTGAGTCGGCCGATAGCTAACCTTAGCTCGTGTTAGTCATCGAGCTTGACGGGTCAACTCAGCTCGGTTCGGTCAACATCTTAGGCTAATTCGAGGCTCTATGACGTTTTCTTAAATATATATAATGCATCTTCAATTCCTCACAAAATGCAAAACAATAACAACACTTTAGAGGTATTTTATCAAACACTCAGGCGAGCAACATGAAAATCAATATATGAGAGTAGTCATATAATGTAAAAATAAAATAAAATAAAATTGTAGTGATTTGTTTCATATCTATTCCTTCCTTACTACCAGTCGATCCTGCAGAGAATGTATGCACCTAAAATAACACTTTGTTGAGTCATTTCATCAAACACTCGCCAACAACATCAATATCAACATAACTAAGTCACCGAGCTGAGTCAATTTGAGTTGAGGTTTGATCCAAGTCAAGGCGAGTTCGGGCAAGCTTTCAAGCTCTAAAAATCAGCTCGACATGGTCCAAATTCAATTTCAAACTGAGGCAAGTCGAGTTTTTCCGAGTGGAGTCGAGCGAGCTGACCAAGCTAACTCAACTAGTGTACAACTCTAGGAGAAAAGAATGCAAAGGCAGAATTTTCTGAAGTCCAAATTATTTCTTTTGTATATATTTTTTTTGAAGGCCTATGTTCGGTGCATGTTCTATAGGATGAAGGGACAATCAAGAAACATGCCTAATCCAAAACTCATGGGTGAGGCGTGCATTATAACTGTTCGCTACGGGGCGTTCCTCATGGATGAGTTTTTGAATTGGGTTTGTTTTTCCTTTGGTTTTAATGGTAATATCACACAACACTATTGCTTTACAGCAATAAGAATTATCCATGCTCTTACCAGCACGATGTGAAAGATGACGGCAGGCCACTTCAGATATGGGACCACACAAAGTATATTTGAAAGTTAACCTGGATTGCGTCCTACCTGCTTGGATTGATTACCGTCCAAGCAGATATGTAGAGGGGCCCGCCTTGATGTATCTGTTTATCCACACCGTCCATCCCTTTTGTCAGATCATTTTAGGGTACACATAGAAGAATGAAGAAGATCCAACGCTCAAGTGGACCACACCACAACTTGCATTTAATGCAACCCAAGTGCCCAATTTGGTGTGATCCACGTAATGCTTGGATCTGCTTCATTCCTTTGTACATAACTTAAAATGATAGTAGAAAAGGGAAGAACGGTGTGGATAAACAGATACATCACGGTAGGCCCCTCCACAGATGTACCTGGAGGATGAGGCAGAGGCAGGACGCAATCCGTGTTCTTGAAAGTTGTTTGGTACTAGGCTGGCCCTATCTCCCACGGTGGATTGTTGTTCAATCAAATCCCACCGTGTGGTTCCTGTCCCATCGTTACAGGCAAAGGATAGTACCTAATCCTCCTCATGTAATACCTGCATAAAGTGTTGCTTCAGGAGAGTTATTTGATACACTGGCTGGCATGTCGCTTGATGCAAAGGCACTTCAAAATAATTCACGTGGCCTGCCTTAGATTGTTGAATTCACCGTTTTCAACTTACAGCCCAAACATGAGATTAGATGAACAACCCTAACTTCTGATTCTTGGCACTTGTTTGTTAGAATAAGAGTATTGGATACTTTTCATTTTTAAATATCCAATAAATGTTCACAAATCTAATAGTAGGATAACTAAGATAACTTGGTCTTTTAGTTTATGATATATCTAAAGTTTTTTAGATAAATAGAATGGTTTAATTTGAGTATCACATTTATGCAATTTTTAAATAGTTTATAAATGCCTACCTATTATCTACCACACTCTGTTAGAATATTAAAGTTTACCTGGTTGCTTAAAACCAATTCCATAGGCAGGTTCAACTCGACCAATCCAACATTAGGTTGGGCATGGGCATGATGTATCGGGTTTGGTCTCGAGCTTGGGCTATATAAACACCAACTCGATAAAACTTAAGTCGAGCTCAGGTTGCCCGACCTAACCTAAATCAGATCGACATATAAGTTACTTATAATTATAATTGAGTGCAGATTGTCTGTCACGCCCTAAACTTGGAAACCGAGCTCACAAAATTCCAGATTGCTGAATCCGGCGCCGATAGCCTCCGTAGTACCCCATTCTCGACTCCTGGCACCCATACACCAAGTTCCGATATTGGGCTTCTACAATGATGATTTCTAACATGATTTTGATTCGTAATGAGCATAACCATAAGCACAACCCATTAACAATAAACAAGACACCATCACAAAATCCACTATGATCAAAAACTTTTAAGATACAATAAGAACAGTGCGCAAAAAGGAAATACAATATTGATAATCAAAATGCTCCAGAAGTCAGCTGCAAACTCCAAATTCAGTGATGCTGCTGCGTCCTAGCGTCACCTGCACGCAATGGTCATACATAAGCTTATAAAAAGTTTAGAGAGTAATGAAAGTGTGTGCATATGGTAGAAATGCAAGTTTACAGTATCAGAGTAATGCGGAAATGCCGGTAAGTCCATGAATGTCATCAGCCGTACTAATGTTATGCGATGCAAGACATAAGTGCTATCGGCCATATCAAGACCATGCGATACAAGGAGTGAATGATGTCGGTCATACCAAGGCCATGAGATGTAAGATGTAACTCAAGCACACCATTCCTCATCCAAATCCATATGTCAATGCAGCTCATTGCCAGAACATCAAATATTAGATAGTTTTCACTTTAGATAATCACCGAGGTCTAGTACACTCTACGCCAGCTTGTCGCCCCTATCTGAGCACACGACTGGGTAAGTAGAAGAGACCTCACTATCCACCTACCAATATCGGGCCCAGCTCGTCGATAACGAACTTATTCCTCAAGCTGGTCAAACTCAACCTAGAAATTGCCCCATCGCTCAGGCGGGTAAGGTCACACCCCTTTCCAACCGACCACGACACGTGGGAGACACGGCCTACTGATATACGACCCTCGTGCGCTCATGTATCCACTCGGTCTCGACGTTGGAGTCATCCTTTGGTACCATCAGGCTTAGAAATTTTCATCCAAGGACATCTATGGCGCCCCGATGCTAGAAACAATATTTTTGGTATCCAATCTGGCCATCCATGATGTGCCTGTGGAGGTTATGGCCCTGATGTCGCTAAGGCATGCGGTAATCACAATCACACAAATGCAAGGTGCATGTATCACACAATCCAATCATGCATCAATCCTGCGCATACCGTGCGCTCATGTGGGATAACTCCGCCTATCAGAGAGTCCCATAAACCACCTGCACTATGACATATGAAATGGCCAATCACATCTCATAACAAACATACGGACGATGCATATGGGCATGTATCATGATGTTATGTCGCAAACTCATAATTGATAACGATAGCCGGTATCGGCAATTGGCACCGATAATCGGCATCGATAATCGACCTTGATGCAAGGCGGGGTCCATGGATGGACGGCCGATGATGGATTAAATAAAATCAATGGGGCCCAAGCATTTGGGTTAACCCACTAGAGAATGATGAGAATGAGCCTAACAAGGCCTAAGGGAAGGTAACAATGTGGATGTCCAAGCATCATTACCCATCAATGTGGACGTTTAACCAACATTGCTCCCAAGGAATGGCGCTCATAGGGCCAATCGTATAATGGGTCCACGGTCTCATACAAGTGTCTAATACATATCATCATGGGCCTCGCTTATGAGACATATACGTATCACATTGAGCCTCACTTATGGGTCAATAAAACATCATGCCGTATCAAATGGATCGAATCAAATAGGCCGAATTAAATGGGCCGATTCAAATGGGTCGAATCAAATAGGCCGATTCAAATGGGTCGATTCAGATGAGCTAAGTCGAATGGGCCCAAACCAACCACACTATTCATTTATAGCTAGAGATCATTTTAGAACATTATCACAAAATGAATCATATCCAAAGGATCATCTGGACCAAATGGCAGTGGTGATAATGATTTCCACTGTTGAATTTTAGTGGGCCCTACCATGGCATTTATTTTCCATCCAATCTGTTCATAAGGGTCATAAAGAGCTGAACAGGGGGGGAAAACAAATATTATATTGATTCAAAACTTCTGTAACCCAAAGGGGTTTTAATGGTAGACGTTCAAACCCACTGCTACTATGGTGTGGCCCACCTAATAACTGAATTTGCCTTATTTTTAGTCTCAAACCTGAGACGAGCTAGCCAAATGGATGGACAGCTGGATATAACATGTGCATCATGGTGCGGATCCACCGTCCCAACCAGGGACGATGTAGATGAAACCATACATCACGTTGGCCCCTAGATACGGACGGTGTGGATGAACTCCACACACACGTGTGGCCACGCCTGCTGCTGCACTTGCAGCAGCAGCGCATCAGGAGTCCACCGTCCTGAGATGGGGACGGTGTGGATCAAGCCAGGCTGGCCACATCTGAAGATCAATACAGCAGCTCCACACCTGCTATAAACACGCTGGTTAGCTAGCTACTAACAGCCATAGATAAGGTGGGTCCCAGGCACATGAGCCACCCCACATCCCACTCTCTCATTATATATAATATAATATAATATAATATAATAAGATTTATTATAAAATAATATAAATATAAATAAATGCCCACCGTCCAGACTCTCTGGACGTTCTGGACGGTGGGGATCTAACGCATAAAACATGGTGGGTCCACACGTGTGGCCACCACAATATATATATATATATATATATATATATATATATATATATATATATATATATATATAGCCGGTACACCCCATTGACAATTCACACTTCGCTGGCCACGTCCAGCGTCCTTGGACACTGGACGGTGTGGATACAACATAGGCATCATGGTGGGTCTCACATGGACGTGGCCCACCTATTTTGGATCGATCAGATATTTGTGTTTTCCTTCCGCCCAGGCCCGGTAACGGGCTGGATGGTGTAGATCAAACACATCCATCAGGTGGGTCCCACGAAGGTGGATGACATGGATAAGTTACATACTTCATGGTGGGGTCTATCCGGGTGGGCCACATGGCCACATCATCACCAAAAACAAGGAAAGAGAGGGAGAGAGAGAGAGAGAGAGATGAAAGAGAGAAACAATGAGATAGAGAGACCTCGCCACTATGGGCCCCTTTCTATAATGCATACATCAATGTGGGTCCTACAACAAGTGGGCCCTAAAATTTGAAATCAATGGTGGATCACCCACCTATCGACCTTCTTCCTTAGTTCCTTGAACTTGTATGCTCCGTGCCTTCGATTTTGATAGAGGTTGATGAAGAATGAATGGTTAAGATGAGAGATGAGAGGGTAGGAAAAGTGGGCCACACTTGGATTTGGGAGAGAGATTGGACGTTTGAAATTTTTGTTGCTTGGGAGTAAATAGAGAAATGAGAGGGAGAGAGAAGTGATAGGTGAAAAGGGATGGGATGATGGGTGATGGGTGGAGTGATGGAGTTGTAAGAAAGGGATGGGTGAAGAGAGAGAGAGAGAGAGAGAGAGTTGACTTTGGGAATGAGAGAGAGATGGGTTGCTTGTACTTATGATATGGTGTGTACTTGATTGATTAATTGATGGGATAGGTCGTAGAGATTCTCTTAGAATTCGTACGCACGACATTTCTTTGGTTTGAATGGGGACCCACATCTCCTGGCCTGGGTATCGGATCGGTGTGCGAGTCATGGCGTTGGAACTGCGGCGATGGCGCGGTCGCAAGGGTACAAGTTTCGGGTCGAGCCGACTTCGGTATGCAGGACTCGGCTTAGGATCACACGCAAACGTCAAATACAAGTCGAGGGTTACCAGAATTCGACCGGGAGGACCGCAGAAGCATACAGAACAGTACAGACTAGGATACAGGTCTTATATTGTCTGTGTTGAAGGCACAGGAAATTCCAATGCCGCTAGGTCTCATAGGTCCATGCCATTTTCGATGAATCAAGCTAACAAGATATGCCGGATTTCTCTCTCCCAAATAGATTGTGTGCTGCACAACATGGCTTTTAAAGGAGTTGTTATCCTACATTTTAACTGGTTTGTTTTTAAAAAAATAAAGTTCTTTACGATAAATAACTACATGTATAATTAATAAAATTATAATAAGTATAAAAAATAAGACGCATATTAAAATATAATAAACCAATGTAATAATGAAAATATTAGCATGAATCAACCTAACTAACCAAATCGAGCCTGCTTGGGTTGGGCATTGGTTGACAATTCCCAACTCGAGGTTGGGTTGGGTTAGGGTTGAGGTATAGGAACCTTGGGTTAGGCTAGGGTTGAGCACCAACCTGACCCAACCTGCCCGACTTTCAGCCCTACCATTAACCCTCTTACTATGATTCTTCACAAGGAGGACAAGCACCACCGGGACTATGTAGTGTGGAACACATCGCCCAAGCTGGTACTATGTTGATGTGTCAAAGTTCTACAAACCCCACCATAATGTATGTGTTATATAATGAGCCTAAAATGAGGCAGATCCAAGGCTTGAGTGGACCACACCATAGAAAGCAGTGGGGATAATAACGGCCTCCGTTGAAACATTTTTAGGGTCCACCATGATGTTTATTAGCCATCCAACCTGTTCATAAGGTCAAACGGACGTATATCATGGTGGGCCTATGCAATCTGCTTCCCTTCTCGAGGACTATAGAAGTTTTGGATCAAGCTAATATGTGTCTTCCCTTCATCAATATCTATGTGATCTTATGAACATGTTGGATGACAAATAAACATCACAGTGGGCGTTATGAAGGTTTCAACTGTGGATGTCTTTAACCCCACTGTTCCCTGTGGTCTAGTCTATTTGATCTTTGGATATGCTTTAATTTTGGACTCATGCCCTAAAATGATATGTAAAAACAGATAGACAACATAGATAAAACATATACATCAACAATGATCCCACTAATTCAGTACATAGTCTACTTCCCCCATAAGTTTTCAATGGTAGGCATCGAATCCTAGACTCGGTTTGGTTAGTGATCCCAACACCAACCAGCTGGCTAGTGTCAAAGCTATGTGGCCCACCATGATGTATTTATTTTATCCACGTCATCCATCCATTTTGCCCGCTCATTTTAGGTCATAATCCAAAAAATGAGGCACATCAAAATCTAAGGTGGACTACACCATATAAAACAATGTTGATTGAACATCCACCATTGAAAACTTCTTAGCGTCCACTGTAATATTTATATTCCATCCAACCTGCTGATAAGGTCATACAGGTTTGGATGAAGGAAAAATAGAAATATAAGCTTGATCCAAACTTTGTGGGCCCCAAAAAAAATTCAATGGTAAATGTTCAATCCCCATTGTTTCTATGGTGTGGTCCACCTAAGATTTTGACATGTCTAATTTTTGGGCTCATGCCTTAAAATGAGAAAGAAAAATGGATGGACGCTGTGGATAAAACTCATAAATTATGGTGAGGCCTACAAAGCTTTGACACCAACTATTTTGCTGGTGTTGGGGTCACTAATCAAACCGCATCTTCAATCCTCACCTTTCCTGTGCTATGCTTTTTTTCTTTTTAAAATTTTTTTTTTTTTTAATTTTTTTAATTTTTTAAACACACGCACACACACCCCCACACACTCACGCCGTAGTGGAATTTCACCACCTATGGATACTCGTACCCTTGACTGGGTGTTGAAACTCCTGAGAGCCTACCACGAGGAGCAAGTGTAAGGATCGGACTTGTGCTATGGTTCACTTAAGCTTTGGATCTCCCTAAATATTAAGCTCATGCCTTGAAATGATATGAAAAATTGGATGGATAATGTTGATATAATACATAAATGATCATGGTGGAGCTCAATTAGCTTTGACATGCTGACCTCCGCGCTGTGTTCTGCACTCTCTTCATTCATTTTTCTTGAATCATGTTACACATGAGCCCAAAAATAAAAAAGATACAAAACTTAAGTGGGCTGCACCACACACAAAAAAGTAGGCAGGGAAACGCCTATTGTTGAAACATACTTGGGTCCATCCTGATGTTTATATTCCATCCATGCTGTTCATAATGTCATGCCTACTTAAATGATTTGAAAGCACAAAAATATTAGTCTAAGCTAAAACTTCTACAGCCTCATGACGGTGGACGTTCAATTCTCACTATTTCCCCTTAGCTTGGTCTAAAACTCCTCTGGCCCATGAATGTTTCCACGGTAGACATCCAATCCTCACTGTTTACTATTGTGTTGCCCACTTGAGTCTTAGATCTGCCTCATTTTTGGGCTCATGCCTTAATATTATCCTGACAAAACGGATAGACGAGGTGGATTTCTCACAAACATCATAGTGGACCCCTCCTAGCTTCTAAGTACAGTAACTCGTATCCTAGGAAATACATGTCAGTGAGGGACCCACATTGATGGATGTCTTGGATGCTTCACCCATGCTGCATGGGTACATCAACTGGCGTTGGTACCTACCGAGGCTACTTTGGCAAACGGAAAGCCAGGTGGGCGTAACTTTCATGAGATAGCCTCTCCGTCAGGTAAGCTGTCTCATTTTAACCCTTTGAATCCTGCAAAAAAAAAAAAAAAAAAAAAAAGGAAGGTTGGGAGGGAACACCTACCGTTGGTTTTGCATAGGACCCACCGATACCGACACATATCAGTATATCACCCAGTATCAGGCTATTTTGGTCCGATACGCTCATATCATTCATGGGTGATACCGGTACTTAATGGGTGGTACATACCGGTTTTGGTTTGGATAGATAGAAATAAACCCAAATCCAAAGGTGATTCCCATATGGCTTATCCAAGGGAAAACGCCATATCAGCATGATCCAAAACTTTTGTGGGCCCAAGCATTTAATCAACTATTTCTTGTGGTGTTGCCCACCTGAGTTATGAATCTGCCTCATGTTTAAGAACACATCCTAACATGAGCTGAACAAACCGACATATGGACGGAGTAGATGTTATAGGGATATTGTGGTGAGCCTAGGGCTGAAAGTTGGGCAGGTTCAACCCGATCGACCTGTGACCGACCCGACATTGGGTTGGGCTCGAGCAAGATATATCAGGTCCGATCTCAAGCTTGAGCTATACAAAAACCAACCCGATAAAACTTGGGTTGGGCTCAGGTTGAGATCTCGGGTTGCCCGACCCAACTCGAACCCGACCAATATATAAGTTACTTATAAATTATAATTGAGTGTGGATCGTTTGTGTCGAAGGCACACTAGTGATGTCGGGTCTCATTTGTCCACGTCATTTCTAATGACTCAGGCTAACAAGATATGCCAGATTTCTCTCTCCCAAATAGATTGTTTGCTATGCTACATGACTTTTAAAGGAGTAGTTGTCCTGTATTTTAGCTTGTTTTTTTTTTAAGAAAAAAAATGAAGTTCTTTATGATGAATAATCACATATATAATTAATAAAATTATAGATACAAAAAATAAATCTTGAAATATAATAAACTAATGTAATAACGAAAATATTAACACGTATACTCGACCAACCCGATCAACTTGACCGAGCCCGCTTGGGTTGAGAATTTCCAACCCAAGGTGAGGTTGGGTTGGGTTGGGTTGGGTTGGGTTGGGTTAGGGTTGAGGTATAAGAACCTTGGGTTGGGTTAAGGTTGAGCACCAACCCAACCCAACCCAACCCGACTTTCAACCCTAGGTGAGCCCAACTAAGCTTTGGGTTACATGGGCTATGTGAAGGTCCCTTCCAATCCTTGTTCAGCCCAAGTCAAAAATCAGTCTAAACACCAAATAAATAGGAGGGGATGCTACTCATGACTCTCTACTGGTTTATATATGGTTGAGCTCATGGGAACTCCCCATGAGGTTGAGCTGTGTGGGCCCCACCATGATGTATGTCAAACATCAACACCATCAGTCAGATGAACCATTCCATAGTGGGCCTAGGGCTTAAAAATCAAGTCAATCCGTGACTAGTGTGGGCCACACCACATACAAAAGTTGAGAGGGGTTATCCTCCATTAAAACATTCATAATCATTTTTTGGGCCCACCGAGATGTGGTTCACAAATCCAGCCCATCGATTATGTGTGTCCCACTTGGATGAGGGGTCATACCATGCTTCAAATGCATCCAAATTTCAAGTGGGCCCCATCAAGTGCTTTTATATATTTTAGGCATGTCTTCACATGATTTTAGATGGTATGATCTACCGGAGTTCCGTATATGGCTGATTTTTGGGATATCCCATAATTTAAAGGGGACCCATTAAATGTACAGTGTTGATGTTTGACATACATCATGGTGGGACCCACACAGCTATGTATATATCTATGTGTGGGAAAAGGTTCTATAGGTCGACCTCATGGGAACTTCCCATGACGTCGAGCTGTGTGGGCCCCACCGTGTTGCATGTTGAACATCTATCCCATCAGTCAGATGCACCATTCCATGGTGGGCCTCCTCAAGCTTAAATTTCAAGTCAATTCGTGACTTTTGTGGGCCACACCACGTACAAAAGTTAAGAGGGGTTACCCTCCGTTAAAACATTCATAATCATTTATTGGGCCTACCGAGATGTGGTTCACAAATCCATCCCATCCATTATGTGTGTCTACTTGGATGAGGGGTCAGACCAAGTTTCAGACGCATCCAAATTTCAGGTGAGCCCCACCAAGTGCTTGTATATGTTTTAGGCATGTCTTCACATGATTTTAGATGGTATAACCCACCTGAGTTCTGTATACAGCTGATTTTTGGAATATCCCATAATTTAAAGGGGACTCATCAAATTCACGGTGTTGATGTTCGACATACATCATGGTGGGGCCCACACAACTCGAGCTCATGGGAAGTTCCCATGAGCTCGACCACATAGAACCTCTCTCTCTCTCTCTCTCTCTCTCTCTCTATATATATATATATATATATATATATATATATATATATATATATATATATATATATTATGGAAAAGGTACGATAAGGCCGACCTCATGGAAAGTTTATGTGTGTGTCTAACGATTTAAAATTACTTAATGATCCATTTCTTGTATGTCTTTGTCACATGTTATATATGGCGTACAAAGCCATACAGATGTGTAGATACATAAACAGGTACACATGTTGTCTTGTATAAGATTCTGCTGCATGCATTCAATAGGGTATCAGTTTAATTGGAAGCGGATTAGCTGGTGTACCACACATCAGCTGTATAGCTGTTGTAGGTACGAGCACTGGCACTCCTCAAGCTCCGAGTTGTACCAACGGTTCAAAGGAGATCAAAGTTACATAGCCCCACAGTGATGTATTTATTATATCTATATTTTCAGAGATCATTTTAGAGCATTATCCAAAAAATGAATCATATCCAAAGATCATCTAGACCACACCACAAATAGCATCAGAGATAATGATTTTCACCGTTAAACAATTCATAGGGCCAACCATAATGTTTATTTTCCATCCAATCTGTTCATAAGGTAAAAAAAGACCTAAATTAAGAGGAAAAACAAATTTCATATTGATCCAAAAAGGGTTTCAATGGTAGATGTTCAATCCCCCACTGCTTTTGCAGTGTGGTCCACTTGATAGTTAGATTTCTCTTATTTTTCGTCTCAGACCTTAACACGAGCTCGCGAAATGGATTTATGGTTTGGATATAACACGTACCTCATGATTAGACACACGGAACTTGCTGACGTTAATTCAACAACTATATAGCTAGTGTGATGTACACTAGCCAATCCGCTTCCAATTTAATTGGAGTAAGGAAGGCGCCCACCCAATTTTGTGGGGTCAAAATTATTTCCTTTTGTAGATAATTTTTTTGTGGGGCCTATCTTGTCGTACACATTTCATCCAAACTATCACACAATGCAAAGTCATGGAACTGTTCCTTATTAATAAAGGTCAATCTAGTTCAAGTGGCGGACTGTGTGAAAGATACCTCGCTTCAACACTGAGGTCTTGGTATCAATCCCTAGTAGGGGTGGCTAACGGTGAAGTGTGAACTGACAGTGGGGTGTACTAACAAGCTAATAGGAAAAAAAAAAAAAGGTATTTGATTGATCGACAACATTTTTGATCCATCGATAAAATTCCAAATAAATTAATTTAGTCATCAAGTTAATATGTAAAAAAACCAAGTTAGGTCTTAGATACTTTTGCACGTGTTCGATCGGATCGAATGTACAATTAATGGATGGCACGAGCAACTTCTATGTAAGTGTACATTTTTGTTTCAAATTCTGAAATTTGATTATGTAAACCTTATTATATGTGGGATTAGAGTATCATAACGTTGTACTAGAGACAACTATTGTTCTGAGAAAGAAAATTCATCTTCGGAGACGAAGATTTTGAATATGTAAGTTGTACATCTCTTCTAATTTTCTATTCATAGTGGATTATTTATCACTTGGTGCCATAATTTTTTTTTTTTTCTTTTCACATAAATCGATGGATTTCTATGTAATTGCTCAATTTTTATTTCAGTACCTACATGTTTGATTTATTCTAAACTTACTTCCACATCGTGGCAGCTGCGCACAACACCCCCTAACCATATAGGCATGACATGATATGATTTGATTAGACTAAAGGTCACTTTAGAGATGGGACCCACACAACATATTTAAAAGCTTTTGGTACTAAACTGGCCCCATCTCCCACGGTGGTGTCGTTCAATCAAATTCTAGCATGTGGTGCCTGTACCGTATGTACAGACGGGCGGTACCTAATCATCATCCCGTAATACCTACATCGGGTGTTGCTTAAGGAGAGTTATTTGATACTCGGGCTGGTATGTCGCTTGATGCAAAGGTACTTCAAAAAAGTTCATCCAGCATGCATTAACTCAAATGAACTGACTAAATTGTAGAATTCACCTTCTCCAAATTACAGTTCAAACATGAGATTAATTGACCAATCCTAATCTCTGGTTCTTGGGCACTTGTTAGTTGGAATAAGAGCACCGGATACTTTTCATTTTTAACTGTCCAATAAATGTCCACAAATCTAAAAAGTAAGATACCAAGTAAGCTTAAAATTTTGGTTTATAATATATCTGAAGTTTTGTAAATGAATTGAATTGTTTAATTTGCGTATCCCATGGATGCAATTTCTAAATAATCTATAAATACATGCGTATCATCTACCACACTCTGCTAGAGTATTAAATTAAAAACATGTACTGATCCGTTGACAGCCACAGGTACTACAAACAGCTGGCTCTACTGTACGTATTCGGATTCTTCTGTCTCATCGTCTCTTCGTACTCTACTCAAACAACTCTCTCCGGCTCTTCTTTGATTGGGCTGGGAAAAAGGCAGACATAAGTACTTGGAAGTACTTGGGAGATTCTCTTGCTGATCGTTTGTTCCATAAACTCTCTCACCGCTTTGATTCTTCACGAGGCCACCTCAGCGAGGGACCCACCTCTGATGGACGTCTTGGATGATTCTTCACCCGTGCACTGCATGAGTACCGGGGTTACTTCAGCAAACGGAAATACAGGTGGGTGTAACTTTCATGAGATAGCCTGTCCATCAGGTGAGCGGATTAGGTGATACCCCGGCCTCACCCAAAGACCCGTGGGTCCACCTTGATGCATGTATTTATATCCACGCCATCCATCTGTTTTGCCGGATTATTTTAAGTTTTAGGGCATGAGCCCAAAAATAAAGCAGATTGAAATATCAGGTGAACCATATTATGGGAAACAGTGGTGATTGAACCTCGACCATTAAAATCTTCTAGGATTCATCATAAGATCACATAAACATAAATGAAGGGGAAAAAAATATATATTAGCTTGATACAAAACTTTTGTGGCTCATTATAAGTTGTTAAACCATTATTTCTTATGGAATGGTCCTCGTGAGATTTGGATCTACTTCATTTTTGGGCTCATAAACCTGGCAAGGGAAAAACAAATATCAGCTCAATCCAAAACTTTTGTGGCCATCAATGGTTAATCAACACTATTTTTTATGGTACTCAGATCTGCTTCATTTTTTGGGCTCATGCCCTAAAATGATCTGTCAAAACAAACGGAGTGTGTGTATATATAAAAAACGCGTCAAGGTGGGTCCCACAGTAAGGGCCGCACCACCTTGGGTGAGGTAGGGCCGCACCTAATCTGCTCTATTCCATCAGGTATGCTATCTCATTTTAACCATTGAATAAATAATAATAATAATAATAATCCCACCATGAGTTTTGTATAAGACCCACCATGATGTTTTCTGCCATCCATTCCAATCATCCCATGTGCCACATAAGGATGAAAGAATTACCCAAAAATCAAAATATTCTAAAAATTCATGTGGCTATACCATGTGAATTCAGAGGTTTTAGGTATAATTTTTTTGGGGGTGGCCCACCTAAGTGTTTAATTATCCTGAGTTTTTGGATCAAGGCTCAACAAGAGTTGGTGTACATTGATGGACTGCACTAAAGTAACTCACGTGGGCACATGGATGGGAGCATGTGGGCTTACCAAGGAACCATTTCTTTCAAGGTTGGAACCATGGCCCCAACCATCCCATGGTCTAAGTAATGTTTAGAAGACTCAGTGACTTGGACCGACTCATTCAGTCCTGAGTTGAATCAACTACTCTCCCAAGCCGAGGCAGAATGAGCTGAGCATCTTCTTTCCTCTGCAGGGGCCTTGTGCAGTAAACCCCCTACCAGCGGTCATCCGTCGTCGTAAAGTAGTCCCCATGAAGCTTTTGGGAAGAGGGGTAATCTTGTGCATAAGCATAGCATTTCTGGTCGAACCTGCCCAACCCAACTGACGAAGAACTGAGCCTAATCAGCCTGACTCAACTGAGTCAGGGTTGACTCGGGAGGATAACTTGTGGTATCAAACAGGATCAGGTGCTACTGAGTCCAGAGTCCTAAAACCACAGCCAACCCAAACCTCATTGAAAGACTTATTTGGCATAGCTTCCAAACAAAGGCTTTTTATCCTTCAACAGATCTCTCTCTAGCAATGGGGCAGCCTCCAGCCTGGCCAGCTTTCACCCAAGGTTGGGACTTATTAATGGTGGGCCAGGCCAGCCTGACCAGTTTTCAGACCAGGCTAGCTGGGCCCTACTTCACTATATGGTCCATCCCAGTGTGACAAATATAACTGGGATTTTGATAGAAAATACCAAACAATATTTTCAAAATATCACCTAAAAAATTAAGAAATTTGTTTATATAAAATATACTTACATTTTAAATTTATTTATTTATTAAAATAAATATTTTTAATTTTGGCAAGATTTTCTTGATAATATCCTGAGAAAAACCTCAAAATTTGAAAACCTTCTAAGAAATTATTGGGCTGAGAAATTTGATAACCGCGTGTAGACTGCTGGTTTCGTTTTGCTAAATATCTTCTTCTTTGTGCATGTGCGGCCCACTTGATCAATAGATAGATAACGAACATTCCCACGAGAAATAGGGATTTGATTGATTTCTGGGCCCAGCCGGGCTGGCCCACTGCCACCCCTATGTAATTCATCCACATACAACGCGCAGAAGACAGCGATTTAAAGCACAGTGCCATTTAGAGAGTGCCAGAAGCCTGGAGAACAGCTTAGCAGTGGAAAAGAATGAAATAGTCGCAAGAGAAGGAGATGATGAAGAAGAACGATGAGATTGTAGAAAGGAAACCGAAAAAAAAAAACAATTTGCACCAACTGCAAATCACCTCAGGAAACAATGCAAGGTGATGGAAATTCTACCAAAATCTCTGGAAAAAAAAATAATAAAATCACTGAAAAGAAAGGAGCATGAATAAAATTGGGCAGGGAGACTATTTCTCCTCAGATTCAACTTTAAAATCAACAGAAATTTCTACAAACCTTAGCGGAGAAATTGGAATTTCATAACCAATTGGAAATAATCTTCCAAAATAAGCCAAAATCAGGTTGCAAAAGGGAACTCTCACCGAAAATTAAAAGAAATGAACGAAAATGTACTGGGAACTACTGAAGATATTCAAAAAATAAAAACTCTGGCAAGAATCATAACATTGGATTTTGTGACGTGAATAAAACTTGAATTTCTGTACCAATTTCCTATTTCTGCCAGTAGATTGATACTCATGCATGCTTTCAATGCATCTCAGATTAACCCCATCCATAAACCTAGGAATACCATTGATTTATGCGATTTCTGTCAATCAGCGTAGTCGGAGATGCATGTACTATTCTGTCAATCAGCTTAGTCAGAGATGCATGTACTACTACTACTACTATCATTTTTAAGTTCTAGCACTTGGAATCAAGTCATTACGGGTAAGTCTGTTGAAACCAACTGCAGTGATTTCGCAGATACTTGGATGGCTGGAATGGCTTCTGACTGCATAAAACGAGCCACCCTCATGTGGGTTTCAAGTTGCAATCAAAGGCAGGAAGAAAAGCTTTTTTGGGATGATCATTGATATTTGCATTAAGATTTTTATTTAACTTTCAAAAAAAAAAAAGCAAGATAGAGGAAGGTCTCATTCCAAATTTGGTCCAGTACAGTAAGTACCACAGTCTACTCCGTGTAGTTGGGGTGCAGCAGCATTGGATTAGATATCTAGAAAAAGCTAGCATCTGATGTTTCAAATATCAGAATCCACCCTTTTCAGATAAATAATAGTATAGGCCACCATTTCGATGCTGCTTAATTTCACACTGAAAAACTTAAAAATATGGTTTCATCACTACTACTACTACTACTACTACTACTATCATTTTTTAGTTTTAGCACTTGGAATCAAGTCATCACGGGTAAGTCTGTTGAAACCAACTGCAGTGATTTCGCTGGGAGGAGACGAGATACTTGGATGGCTGGAATGGCTTCTGACTGCATAAAACGAGCCACCCTCATGTGGGTTTCAAGTTGCAATCAAAGGCAGGAATAAAAGCTTTTTTGGGATGATCATTGATATTTGCATTAAGATTTTTATTTAACTTTCAAAAAAAAAAAGCAAGATAGAGGACGGTCTCATTCCAAATTTGGTCCAGTACAGTAAGTACCAGTCTACTCCTTGTAGTTGGGGTGCAGCAGCATTGGATTAGATATCTAGAAAAAGCTAGCATCTGATGTTTCAAATATCAGAATCCACCCTTTTCAGATAAATAATAGTATAGGCCACCATTTCGATGCTGCTTAATTTCACACTGAAAAACTTAAAAATATGGTTTCATCACTACTACTACTACTACTACTACTACTATCATTTTTTAGTTCTAGCACTTGGAATCAAGTCATCACGGGTAAGTCTGTTGAAACCAACCGCAGTGATTTCGCTGGGAGGAGACGAGATACTTGGATGGCTGGAATGGCTTCTGACTGCATAAAACGAGCCACCCTCATGTGGGTTTCAAGTTGCAATCAAAGGCAGGAAGAAAAACATTTTTGGGATGATCATTGATATTTGCATTAAGATTTTTATTTAACTTTCAAAAAAAAAAAAAGCAAGATAGAGGACGGTCTCATTCCAAATTTGGTCCAGTACAGTAAGTACCACAGTCTACTCCGTGTAGTTGGGGTGCAGCAGCATTGGATTAGATATCTAGAAAAAGCTAGCATCTGATGTTTCAAATATCAGAATCCACCCTTTTCAGATAAATAATAGTATAGGCCACCATTTCGATGCTGCTTAATTTCACACTGAAAAACTTAAAAATATGGTTTCATCACTACTACTACTACTACTACTATCATTTTTTAGTTCTAGCACTTGGAATCAAGTCATCACGGGTAAGTCAGTTGAAACCAACTGCAGTGATTTCGCTGGGAGGAGACGAGATACTTGGATGGCTGGAATGGCTTCTGACTGCATAAAACGAGCCACCCTCATGTGGGTTTCAAGTTGCAATCAAAGGCAGGAAGAAAAGCTTTTTTGGGATGATCATTGATATTTGCATTAAGATTTTTATTTAACTTTCAAAAAAAAAAAAAAGCAAGATAAGAGGATGGTCTCATTCCAAATTTGGTCCAGTACAGTAAGTACCACAGTCTACTCCTTGTAGTTGGGGTGCAGCAGCATTGGATTAGATATCTAGAAAAAGCTAGCAGCTGATGTTTCGAATATCAGAATCCACCCTTTTCAGATACATAATAGTATAGGCCACCATTTCGATGCTGCTTAATTTCACACTGAAAAACTTAAAAATATGGTTCCATCACTACTACTACTACTACTACTACTACTACTACTACTATCATTTTTAAGTTCTAGCACTTGGAATCAAGTCATTACGAGTAAGTCTGTTGAAACCAACCGCAGTGATTTCGCTGGGAGGAGACGAGATACTTGGATGGCTGGAATGGCTTCTGACTGCATAAAACAAGCCACCCTCATGTGGGTTTCAAGTTGCAATCAAAGGCAGGAAGAAAAGCTTTTTTGGGATGATCATTGATATTTGCATTAAGATTTTTATTTAACTTCCAAAAAAAAAAGCAAGATAGAGGACGGTCTCATTCCAAATTTGGTCCAGTACAGTAAGTACCACAGTCTACTCCTTGTAGTTGGGGTGCAGCAGCATTGGATTAGATATCTAGAAAAAGCTAGCAGCTGATGTTTCGAATATCAGAATCCACCCTTTTCAGATAAATAATAGTATAGGCCACCATTTCGATGCTGCTTAATTACACACTGAAAAACTTAAAAATATGGTTCCATCACATACCCGCAATTGCATTGTTCCTCGTTTTAATTGGTTTCTTTATTTCAGGATACAGGTCTTTATACTATACAGGACGCCCATAAGCTGATAGAGAGAATCAAAGTACAATATCATGTACAAATGTATACAATAGCTTGATCAAATTACTATGGAAACTATTACAAGAAATAATCAGCACCAAAACAATCAAATTTTGTTAACAAGAATATGTGTACCTTTAAGAGGTATCCTCCTTTGAAGGGAGAAGTGAATTTGAAGACGAAGAACACTCTCCTTCTCTCTCTTTAGTCTCAATCAGCATCAACACGACTTGCCGCATTGCCGGTCGGTCAAACGGCGACATATTCGTACATAGTAAAGCGATTTTCAGGACCATGAACATGTGATTGATGGCATTCTCCTCTTCCAAATTCAGCCGAGCATCAAGTATTCCCGAATCTATCGAATGGTTTTGAATATAAATCCTCACCCATGTAACAAGATCACCCCCTTGGTCCAGTGGTTGTATGGGTGTTCTACCGGTGAGCAACTCCAATAGGACGACTCCATAGCTATAGACGTCGCACTTTTCTGTGACTTTCATGGTGTATGCATATTCTGTCAAAAAGGGAAGGGGACGTCATTTATCAATTGTGAATCGTTGATTGCCATAATTCGACAATAAGACAATCAAATTAGCATAACATTGACAGAAATCCAGAATTCGTAATGAAAACTTGTTTAAATGAAGTATGAACTCTGAATAGCAGGATCGGCATAGCAAGCGAAATAAAAGAACAGCAACCATTCATCCAAAATGGGCTACACTTGTTAGTTTTGACCAAGTTCTTCAACATAAGTAGAGAAGAAATAGGGTATTGTTTCTCAACTGCTTTCTTCTCTTTGTTATGGCATTTTCTGAATTCCAACTCCTCTACCCATCAACTGTTGGGTTATGAAAAGTGATTATTCTCACCTCTGCTAACAAGAGCATCCTCAAAGATTACAAATAAAGTGAACTTAAATGAGGTGTAAGATGGGAAACTACATGCTAACTGAATATGTACATACATACAATGCATACAATACACACAATCATACCATGGACACGTGCATTGGCTTCCAAGATGTTAGCCAGGTTGATGAGGATGATGAAAGCCACTTGGGTAATGAGAATCATCATTGATAACAATTGTAATCTCAAATTGATTTTTTTTTTTAATTTTTTTCTTGATCTACGAATCGATGCGACGCGGGGCTGAATATTAGTGGATTGTGGCAGCGAGGCCACTCTGCCACTTACAATACCCTATCTCAAATCGAATTTGTTTTAAAAACAGAAAAACATAAAAACCTTGAAAAACTTAAAAGTAGATACAACAGGCAATTGAACAATATGTGAAAGAAACTCGAGAGGCATCAAGTGCCAATGACCGCGCTTACCAGGAGCAATGTACCCATACGATCCAGCCACTGCAGACATCGATTTCGATTGTGGCATGTCAATCACCTTCGCCAATCCAAAGTCCCCAACATGAGCTTCAAAGTTATCATCAATTAGAATGTTATTCGACTTTATATCTCGGTGAATGATCCGTGGTTTACAATCATGATGCAAGTATGAGAGCCCCTGAGCAGCCCCAAGAGCAATCTGATAACGGGTTTCCCAATCAAGGCTACATGAGACTCCATGAAGTAATTCACCCAAACTGCCCCTCGACATGTACTCATATAGTAGAAGATTAGAGCCCTGGTGATAGCAAAAACCATAGAGCTTCACAATATTTCGGTGTCGAACCTTCCCCAGAGTTAAAATTTCAGCACGAAAGCTGTTGTCCACATTGTTCCCCTCTCTTTGCGATGCTAGCTTCTTAACCGCAATCATCAGTCCAGTTTGCATAACTGCTCTATACACCGTTCCACAAGCTCCCCTTCCAATCACAAAAGACTCATCGAAATTGTTCGTGGATTCAAGCAGATCTTGGAATGCAAATCCACCCTTTGGGGAGAAATACATGTCTGAGACCGAAGTAGGTAACTCGTTATCTTGTAATGGAGCAACCATTTCAGGTGGACGTCTCATGGATCGCAGGATAGCAATGATGAGAAGAAGAGAAACACCGCCCACAGCTGCAGCAATTATTGCCACGATCTTGCCCAAAGGAGCATTTGCCGCTTCTGATGGTGGAAGGGAGGGCGATGAAGGAGATCCACCACATGCACCAAGAGGCCCACCACAAAGAGCATTGTTTCCCATAAAGCTGCTGATGGCCATGTCTTGAAAGAGAGGGATAGATGGCAGAGGTCCTGTGAGATCATTGAATGATACGTTGCACCCAAGCAAACTTGACAGGTTCGCAAACGTGGAAGGGATTTCACCAGTTAAATGGTTATTGTTGAGCAGGAGTAATTCCAGTAAAATGAGATTCCCAAGCTCAGGCGGTATATTTCCGGACAGATTATTATAACTGAGATTCATCGCTATCTGCAGACTTGAAAGCCCACCAAATTCCCGTGGTATTTGGCCTGAAAAACGGTTACCTCCCATCTGCAACTCAGTCAAACGGAAGAGATTCCCCAAGTGGGCAGGTATCGTTCCCGACAGCCCATTCTCAGAAAGCTTAAGTAGCTCCAACTGGGAAAGGTTTCCAAGCTCGTCTGGTAAAGAACCCACAAAGTCATTTCGGCTGAGATCGAGTCGTTGGAGCATCCTGCAATTAACAATCTCTGGCGGGATTCTTCCAGTGACCTTATTAGACGAGATGTTAAAGCTTGCCAATTGGGATAAATTACCTATCTCTCTTGGCAACTCGGATGCAAAGTGGTTATCTGGGAGATGAAGCCTTTGCAATGCCTTGCAGTTCCCTATCTCTGGAGGAATAGGGCCGCTGAACTTGTTTTGGTTCAATTCAACTGCAGACAAATTCGCCAATTTGCATAGATCCGCAGGAAGGCTCCCTGTAAGACTGTTTCCACCCAAACGAAGCTGCACCAGGGACTTACATCTTGTGAGCCCATTTGGGATATTTCCCATCAGCTTGTTTGACCACAGGTTCAGCAAAATCAGATTAGAATGTCTGCAAAGATGACTTGGTATTCGCCCGGTGAGATTGTTCTCTGAAAAATCAACCACCCAAAGTGGGCTATACACACCGAGCCCCTGAGGAATGCTACCACTCAGCGAGTTATGAAAGAGCTGTAACATGAGCAATTCCGTCAAATACTGCAATTCCATGGGAATGGGTCCCGTTAGGTAATTGATCGAAAGGTCAAGCTTACTCAGATTCTTTAAGCCGCACAATTCGACTGGGATAACACCGGTAAGCTGATTTTGGAAAAGATAGAGTAAGCGCAAACCCTTCAAATTACCAAACTCTTTTGGTATCTCTCCCAGCAATGAATTCTCTGAGAAATCGATTTCTGTTGCCATAGTGAGATTCCCAATCTCTTTTGGAATCGTTCCGTTCAATCCATTCCTGTAGAGATACAATTTCTCCAAGAACATGAGGTTCCCCATCTCCATGGGAATTCCGCCGACCAGATTGTTCTCATACAAAGCAAGAGTTTGAAGGCTTGAACAATTCCCAAGTTCCTTCGGCATAGAACCCGACAAACCATTATCCCAAAGAACCAGATCCTTCAATTTTCCAAGCATCCCAAGTTCTTTTGGGATTTCTCCCTCTAACTTGTTCTGTGCAAGACCCAGTACTCTCAACCTCTCACACTGGCCTATCTCAATGGGTATACTTCCTGAGATCAGATTCTGCCCTGCTCGGAAAACCGTCAAATTCTTGAGATTCCCAAGCGATCGAGGCAGCGGGCCCGTTAAATTGTTAGTGTAAGCCATTAACTCCACAAGGGACAACAGGTTCCCAAGCTCCTCTGGAAATGACCCTGAAATCCCATTGTTGCAGAAGTCGATTCTTCTCAAGCATGACAGATTACCCAATTCGGCAGGGATCTCACCATCCAAATTGTTGTCATTCAGATTAAGAACCTCCAACTTCGAACAGTTCCCAATCTCCTTCGGAATCCTCCCTTTCAACTTGTTGTGAGAGAGATCAAGAACAGTCAAATGGACTAAAGAGCCGATACTCGGTGGGAAAGTCCCAGACAAGTTCATGGAACTCAGATTGAGAGAGTGAACAACTGGGCCATATTCCAGCATCGTGCAATTCACGCCCGTCCATCTGCACGGCGACGGGTGACTGGAATCCCAAGAACCCAGATGGTTAAACTCATCACTGAGGCTGTTCTTGAGTTCTAGAAGGTATTTCCCTTCCATATTGAGCTCTTCAGATCTACAAACCAGCAAAGAGGCTAATACTACAATCACTACAAATTCGACAACCGCCGAAGCTGAAATTCTCTCAGATTCGAAAACCGCCAACATGGTAACTCTCAGATAGAGATGAAAATCAGGATCAAAGCTCGAATCAACGCGGGGTCCGTAAATGGAAGACGACCCAGAAATTCAATTCGAACAAAAACCCAAAATCTCAAAAATACAGGAGTCCACAGCATTCGCGTACCTCTCAGAACTCCTCCATTGCTGAGTCTCAGGGCCTGAAATCAAAGCCTAGAGATTCTTGAGATGGATGAAGAAAACCCAATTCGCATTTTCGGGATAGAGATCGAAATGGGTGAGATTTTCGGATTTCTGGCGATTCTGCATTGAATCGACCTTTGGTCGGGATAAGCTCATGCACTGAATCTGTTTTCTTTCCCCCCCTTTTCGAAGAAGTCTCGTGCAATCAATCAAAAGACCCTTTTTGTTGGAAGATTTGATTATGAAAATCAAAGGCATGCAAGCATCTCTCTTTCTTCTTTTTGAAATAAAAAATTAAGATCTTCTATTGAGAGAGAGAGAGAGAGAGAGAGAGAGAGAGAGAGTTCGAAATTGAAGCCAGAAAGCAAACTTTCAACCGGCAGTGCAAGGGAGACGGATTGGCTACTCCCCCTGACACCAGCCCCGTGGATGGTGGTCGGTGCTCTGTGGGCCCCACTATGATGTATTTGTTTCATCCATTCCGTTCATACATTTTTATAGATCATTTTATTGGATCTATGGAAAACATGATAGAGATATAAATCTCAAGTGAACGACACCACAGGAAAATAATAATGATTGGATATCCACCATTAAAATCCTCCTAAGGCCCACTGTACTGTTTATTTAACATCCAATATGTTGATTGGGTCATAAAGACCAAGATGAAGGGAAAAAATAAATATCAGCTTGATCCAAAACTTTTATGGCCCCCAAAACGTTTTTAATGGTCACCGTTCATTCAACACTGTTTCCTATAATGTGGTCCGCTTGAGATTTCGATATACCTCATTTTTTCTCTCATAACATAAAATGACCTATAAAAATAGATGGACCGCATGGATGAAACACATACATTATGGTGAGGCCCAAAAAGCACCGACCACCAGCCATTGGCTGGTGCCAGGGGGAGTAGCCAATACGTCTCCGCAGAGTATGATTATCCGTGCGCATGCACATTGGACCCTGTACACGTGGCGTATATCTAAGAATCTTCAGCTGTGGGACCCATGTTAGTTTAAACGGTCCTAAAACTTCGAACCGTGGACTTTAACGGTTGAACTTGTACGGATGAGTTGTATATTATTAAGAAATTATCATATTCACGGACGGCAATTGCGCGCTAACCCCGATCGGTCGGGAAGCTAGGTGGGGCCTACTGTGATGTTTGTTTGGCAGAAATCCACTCAGCATCCTTTTTGCCAGCTCATGTTGGAACGGGAGCAGCTTCGGTGGATCCCTGACTGTGGGACCCACCTTGATATATGTACCTTAAATCCACGCCATCCATCCGTTTTGAAAGCTCATTTTACATAACGAACCCAAAAATTAAAGTAGATCAAAATTTCAGGTGGACCACACCACAGGAAACAGTGGTGATGAATACCCATCATTAAAATTTTTTGGGGCTATTGGAATGTTTATTTTCCATCCAACCTGATGATAAGATCGAAAAAACCTAGATGAAGGAACCATACAAATTTCAGCTTGATCCAAAACTTTTGTGGCCTACAAAAAATTGTTAATCATCAATCACTACTGTTTCATTTGGTGTGGTCCACTTAAGGTTTGGATCTGCTTTATTCTTTGTAACATTAACTAAAATGAGCTGTAAAAACGGATGCAAGGCATGGATTTAAAGCATATACATCAAAGTGGGACCCACAATCAGGGTTGCACCAACCTTGGAAGCCGTGTCTTGTTTGGACATAGACCAGAAATAGGCGTATCCTAAACTAAACTAAGTGGGCCACACGACAGGAATTAGTCCGCGTCCCACGTTCACATCACATCCGCACTCTTCTTTCTTAAAACGTGTCACGTGGACGAAATCCAATCCGTTCAAAAAGTAGCCTACTCGATGAACATCGTCTGGCATGAAAGCCAGCTGGATCTCCTCATTGGGTGGGACACAAGTGTGCATTGAATCGTAAGATCAGCTGTCCGTTCATTTCCATCTGATGAGTGGATCGACCAGATTTTGGTGGCAGATCTTCTTCCTGTAGATAGTCATACTACTCCGGAGCATCGATGTTTTCCTGCTCCTGATATCAGGCCATGTCAAGCTGGTACAATTACCAAGATCATGCGGATCACAGTGGCCCCTCGTCTAGTGGGCCACACATAAGCACTAAAAATGGCTAGTTGAAATAAGCTAACCAACGGTCCATATATTACACACGTGTGGGCTACTTGATGTCCGTGGGACCACCGTGTTGTATGTGTTGCGCCGCACCACAGGGAGCAATGGGTAGAGAAGCCAACCATAGTGCTGTGGTGGGCCCACCATCGTTCATATTCCATCAACCCCTTCATCAGGTGGGCCTCCCCACGATCAATAGACACTGCAAAAATCAGCCTCATTAAAAACTCAAGCGACCCACATTTTTCAGCAGTGATTTTACATTGTTCGCTGCAGTGTGGCCCATCTTATAACAGCTGAGTTTTGGGATATACCGTTAACGTGAGAAGGAAAACATGATCAACGGACTGGATGTCACACGGAAAACTCAGTGAGCCCCACAGAGCTTGCGTGTTTTACGGTCTGCTCACTGCATGTCCCACTCCGTTCACCGCGAAGAACAGGAAGATGATACAGTAGAGCCGGAATAATGATTTTATCGTGGAGGACTGGAGCAATCTCTAAGTAGTCCAGTTGTCAGGATAATGCACTGATGTAGTCCATCCATCTACTGGGATCTGGCTTGGATGGCTTACGTTTTACTGGATTTCTTGACCGTTAAATATTTCTCATTTCCTACCGTTGCCTTGATGTCCACAGATCGTATGGAAATGATTTTGGGAACAAACAATGTATGCTAGACCCGATCAGACAGATGGCTCTACCATACACCGTTCTTCCTTATCTACCGTACCATCTCCAAACGCCAGCGGCAGACGTCTGTCACGTGCGTAGTGTGCACATCTCACGTGGCCACCTATGATCACAGCGGACCACTGAATATGAGGATTCCACCATGGATTGCGCTGGACCACTCATTTTTAATGTCCACCTTAATCATAGGTGGACCACTTGGCCCACGTGATTCGTGTCAGAACGAGATACGAAGAATTCGTACTGATTGGAAGTTAGGAACTTTCCCTTGCATTTCTCGAATGCCTTAAAAATAACTTTCTCCCTTTTATCGAGATTTGCCAGCAATTCTCGCTGGTAACAATGGAGATTGTTGCTGACCATAGGACGCGAATTAGCTGCGACTCCGGATCCAACCTGGTGGGTACGCCCCTGACCGAGGGCTCACCTCGATGTATGGATTGTATATATTCACGCTGTTCATCGATTTTTTTAGTTTATTTGAGGGCATTATCCCAAAAACGAAGCGCATACAAATCTAAGGTGGACCACACATGAAAGAATGATCATTGAACACCCACGGTTAAAAACCTTCAAATGTCTACGGCAATGTTTATTTGTCTTCCAACCTAATTATTGATTGTACTTGTTTTAAGCATACCTATGTAGACCAATGGGATGACGTCGGGGTAATTTTTTTACTCTCCACCTGGTCTTTTATCTTTTTTTTTTTTTTTTTAACATGAATAAAACCTATTTTACCAATTTAGATTTCTATTCGTACTGACAAACGAATAAAGATAAAAATATTTTTACTTTTTCAACTGTTTTTACTTGAAAATCAAAAATATTTTTGTCTAAAACCTTGGTGACAAGTTTTCAGCCGTTTAGGAAAAAAAAAAACAAAAAAAAAAAATAAAAACGCATAAAACATAAGCATCTACCATTCTAATTCTTTTTATTTCATTAGAAGATGTATCACCAGTCAAAAGTAAAATTGTGCGAAACCATAGATTTGCTCGCTGATAAGACAAAGTGACGAATGATACATTCTAAAATTTTGTATCAGCCGTGACAAAGTCAGTATATGTGACGAGGCTATAAAAGACCTACGAACAGAAGAATCTTATCACGAATTTAAATATGCTTGGCAATGTTGTCTCACACAAAACCGTGTACTTCATATCCGGATAGGCGCATCCTTTAAAATCTACGATTAGAGTGCTCTAGATCAAATCATCGTGAACATCAGACAAAAATGTGCACAGTTTGCTCGCATTTTTTCACCCTTTTTAAGACTACCGCTATGTCGGTGTTGCACGGCTAGTGTGGCTCGATAGCTCTCATGTTGTGGACCACGGCTTGTACGTGTTGTTTAACACGGTTTAAGATCAGATCAACGGTTTCGATCATGGTCATATGGTTGCAACTGTACGGTGTATATGAACCGAGGGTCTGAACTTATGCAGTATATGGACTGGTTTTCTTTTTCCTAAACACTCATCTATCTCCTCATGCACATATGGCCTACCTAAACACTCATCTATCTCCTCATGCACATATGGCCCACCTGATGAATAGACCTGATTTCAAGATGGGCCGGATCTTCCACACATGTGCAACTACTCCTCGCTAATTACGTTTTCAACACACCTTATCCCAAGATTAGGTTCTTGGGTAGGTATCGATCGGTTGAAATTGAGTCCACCATCCTCATCGTCCATTGCCTCTTGAGGTTGACATAATCCAGGCGTCACTCACCCATTGTGACACGTTATTCCCGAATAAACTACAACATTATTCAAACATTCCTGGCCCCAAGTCATGTTTATACGCTATCCAACCAGTGTGAATGGAAAAACCAAACCCTAATCCAAAATTTCAATGGACCAACAAACTGTAGGCTTTTCCGATGTTGGGTGCTGTGGAGCCATGTTTTTTATATCCATTCCATCTATTCATTTTTTTCAGCTCATTTTAAGGCATGAATCCAAAGATGAAGTAATCCAAAGATTAAGTGGACTACACCAAAGGAAACAGTAGGGTTAATGACCACATGGTTGAAACTTTTCTAGGGCCCACCTTACCGTTTATTCATCAACCAACCTGTCGATAAGGTCACAACCTGTTAAATGAAGGAAATGCACAAATATTAGCTTCAAAATATTTGTGGCCCTTAGGAAGTTTTTACTGAAACGCGTTCAATCACCATTGTTTTATGAGGTGTGGCCTACTGGAGCTTCAAAGCCACTCCACTTCATTTTTTTGTTCGTGCCCTAGAGTGAAGGGGCAAAATCGATGAATGGTGTAGGTATAAAAGAAATATATTATAGTGGACGTTCAATCCTTATTGTTTTTGTTGCACAACTCACTTGAGTTTTGAGTCTGCTATATTTTTAAGCTCATATCCTAACATAATCTATAAAAAAAAATTGATGACATAGAATATATGTTTTATACACATTAGGTAGGCCCACTTAGCTTATGAGCATAGTGAGGATGTAATCCACATATGTCAACATAGCTTAGATGCCTACAACAAGAAGTTGTGTGCAGCCACCATGATATTTGTGAGAAATCTACCTTATTTATCTATTTTGCCAGGCCATGCAGGGACATGGCCCAAAAATCAAGATTCAAAAGCTGCACAATTATACAAAAAATGGATAGAAAAATGTCTAGCGTTGAAACTTTCTTGGATCCTAGGTGATATTTATAAGTCATTCATACCATTTATAAGGTCATTGGTATTAAGATGAACTGAAATCATAGAAATATTAGCTAGATCCAAAACTTTTGTGGCACAAATATTTTAATAATGGATGTTTAATTCTCATTGTTTCTTGTTTTATGGCTTGCTTAAGTTTTGAATCTGCTTGGATTTTTATGCTCATGTCTTAATAGGATTTGGCAAAATTCATCCATGGAGTGGATATTTCACAAACATCAAGGTGGGCACCACCCAACTTCATTGTAGGAAGTTCTCGCTACTGGCAGGTAATCTGCCTCCCTTTAAAAGGGACACTGGATGTGTTGAGTGATGTGGGGCCTAACATGATGTAGATCATTTTATGGCATGAATCAAAAACTAAAGTAGAAATGAAGCTCAAGTGGACCACATGACAGGATATTAATGATAAGAATAATAAAAGGCATTATAATATTTATTTGTCCTGGGACTTATATTGATAAGCTAACTTAGACCTGAGCAATGAAAAACATAAATACCAGCCTCACTCTCATCCAAAATTTATAATTTTTATGTTCTTAAGAAAATTTTACCAGTAGGGATCAATACTAAGACCTCAGTGTTGAAACGAGATATCTATCACTCAGTCTACCGCATGCGCTATGGATCAGGTTGTGTGGTGTGATATACTTTAATTTCAGATTTGCTTTATTTTTTGGTTGATACCCTAAAATAAAGGAGATAAAAGGGACAACGTGGATATAAAACACATATATCACGTTGACACCATAGCACCTAACACACCGCCGGTGGCAATGGTGTCGGCAACTCACCTGATCTGTGTCCTTTTGTCGCACGTAGGGGTGTTAATGGGCCGGGTTCGGGCCTATAAATTAAGAATTTTGAATAGGCCCGGCCTCGCCCAACATCGTAGCCTGAAACAGTTCAAAATCCGGGCCGATACCTACACCAAGTCTAGCCCGTCGATAGCCCTGGTCGCACGGGCTTGCAATCACGTGGTAGGAAATTTGAATCCCTTCCCAACTCACCACCTGGCGGGAGGACGTGGATTCACTGGAAAGCCTTTGGCAGGAAGTTGCAGCGCTAAAAACTTAGGTGGGCCCACTGTGATGTTTTTGAGAAATCCACTCCTTCCATCCGTCTTGTGAGCTCATTTTATATTACTAAGCTTAAAATGAGCCGAATCCAATATTCAAGTGGGCTGCATAAAAGAAAAGGTAGTTAGAGAAATTTCTACCATTGAAACCTTGACAGTGATGTTTACATGCCATACATACGGCCAGGCGAATATTTCGACCGTGGACGTTTAATCCTCACGTTTTCAGTTCGCAAAAGAGTGCATTTCTCAGAAAAAAAGATGGAAGTTTCCAGCGCAGGAACTCCCTTCAAAAGGCTTTAGCAGGAAATCCGCGTCCGAAGTGGAAGAAGTGGGCCTGCGCTCCACGTGTTATTTATCAAGATCACACCTACCTACATGAAAGCTAGAAGACACGTGTCATAATCTTCACGATGTGCCACATCCGTCCGTACAAATCGCATTCCCATCAGAAGGTCACTCATCAAGACAATCAGATTGTTGGACTCAGAGCGGCCATACTTGTGTCTTTGAGATGGACAGTTTTGGTTGCAATGATTCCAACGGTGTGGCCCACCTAATCAACGAAAATGCCCAATTTTTGTGTTAGAGATGATCTTAATGATGGTTTTAGGGTTTCCATGGTGCGGATGTTATACACAACTGATCCTGTGCTCTTAGAGGAATTTAAGTTGCAGTGCTCCCAGTTGCATTGGTCACTTGAATAGTATAATCAAACGATCAGGATTATCCATCAGTTCCAGCAAATGTTGCATACGCTCCTACCCAAAATTCACACTGATTGAATGGTCCAGAACACCTATGAATTGGCTTCTTTTTTTTGGTCATCCATGCCGTTCACCCATTCTTCGAGATCATTTTATCATATGAGCCCAAAAATGAGGTTGATCCAAACCTCAAGTAGACCGCATAGTGTTGATTGAACACCTACCATTAAAAACTACTTGAGGGCCACAAAAGTTTTGTATCAAGCTGATATATTTTATTTCCCTTCATCCAAGTCTGTATGATGTAATCAACAGGTTAGATGTCAAATAACCATTACAGTGGGCTCTAGGAGGTTTTTAATAGTGGACATTCAATCACTACTGTTTTTCCATGGTGTGATCCACCTTAGATTTAGATCTACCTCATTTTTAGGGTCGAGTCCTAAAATTATCTTTCAAAATGGATGGACGGCGTGGATAAAACACATACATCATCGTGGGGTCCACATTGCACCGACCACTAGGCACCTGGCTGGTTTGGCAGCGTCACTGGCCAAACAGCGTCCCTCCCTCCTGCCCTTCCTGGACGTTGATCCGTACAGGCAGGGGACTCGTGGGATCTACTGTGATGTATGGGTTTTATCTTCTCCGTCTATCCATTAATTTCAAATACTTTAGGGTATGATATGAATGCAAAAATGAGTCAGATTCAAAGCTTAAGTGGACCACACAAGCAGCAGTGATGATAACGACACCCACTGTTGAAACCTTCCATAGGGCCACCGTGATGATTATTTCCATCTAACCTGTTCATAAGGTCGCAGAGAGAAATGATGAAGGAAAACACAACTATTAGCTTTGATCCAAAACTTTCCGTGGCTCCAAAGAAGTTTTTACAGGTGGACTTTCAATCCATAATATGTGGTCCACTTGTGTCTTCTATCTGCTTCTTTTCTAGACTTATACCGTAAAATTATCTGAAAAAAATGGATAAACGGTTAGGATAAAACATATACATCATGGTGAGCTCCATAGAAGCCTGCCTGAACGGACTGGGCGGGGGAAGAGGACCCAATCGGCTTCCGATTTGTTAGGAGTGACCGAAGTTTTGGGAGAAATCCACTCAGCATCCTTTTTGCCAGCTCATGTTAGGACGGAGCGGCTTCGGTGAATCCCTGACTGTGGGGCCCACCGTGATGTATGCTTCTTGCATCCACACCATCCATCCGTTTTGACAGCTCATTTTAGCAAAATGGTCCCAAAAATTAAGTATATCAAAACCTCAGGCGAACCACACCACAGGAAACAGTGGTGATTAAATAACCATTATTAACAAATTTTTGGAGCTGTTGGAATGTTTATTTTCCATCCAACCTGATTATAAGATAAAAAAAAACTTAGACGAAGGAACCATACAAATTTCAGTTTGATCCAAAACTTTCGTGGCCTACAAAAAATTATTAATGATCAGTCATCACAGTTTCTTGTGGTGTGGTCCACCTGAGATTTGGATCTGTTTCATTACTTGTATCATTTACTAAAATGAGCTGTCAAAATGAATGCAAGGCATGGATTTAAAGCATATACATCACAGTGGGACCCACAATCAGGGATGCACCAACCTTGGAAGCCGTGTCTTGTCTGGACATAGACGAAAAAATAGGCGTACCGTAAGCTAAACTAAGTGGGCCACACGACAGGAAACGGTCCGCGTCCCACGTTCACATCACATCCGCACTTTTCTTTCAACACCTGTCACGTGGAGGAAATCCAATCCGTTTAAAAATTAGCCTACTCGATGAACATATTCTGGCATGAAAGCTAGCTGGATCTCCTCATAAGGTGGGACACAAGTGTGCATTGAATCCTAAGATCATCTGTCCGTTCATTTCCATCTGATGAGTGGATCGACCAGATTTTGGTGGCAGATCTTCTTCGTGTAGATAGTCATACTACTCCGGAGCATCGATGTTTTTCTGCTCCTTATATCAGGCCACGTCAGGCTGGCACAATTACCAAGATCACGCGGTTCACAGTGGCCCCTCGTCTAGTGGGCCACACATACGCAATAAAAATGGCTAGTTGAAATAAGCTAACCAACGGCCCATATATTACACACGTGTGGGCTACTTGATATCTGTGGGACCAGCATGTTGTATGTGGTGCGCCGCACCACAGGGAGCAATGGGTAGAGAAGCCAACCATAGTGCTGTGGTGGGCCCACCATGGTTCATATTCCATCAACCCCTTCATCAGGTGGGCCTCCCCACGATCAATAGACACCGCAAAAATCAGCCTCATTAAAAACTCTAGCGACCCACATTTTTCAGCATTGATTTTACATTGCTCGCTGCAGTGTGGCCCATCTTATAAGCACTGAAGTTTGAGATATACGGTTAACGTGAGAAGGAAAACATGATTAACGGACTGGATGTCACACGCAAAATTCAGTGAGCCCCACAGAGCTTGCGTCTTTTACGGTCCGCTCACTGCATGTCCCACTCCGTCCACCGCGAAGAACGGGAAGATGATACCGTAGAGCCGGAATAATGCTTATATCTTGGAGGACCGGAGCAATCTCTAAGCAATCCAGTTGTCGGGATAATGCACTAATCTCGTCCATCCATCTAACTGGATTTCTTGACCGTTAAATATTTCTCATTTCCTACCGTTGCCTTGATGTCCACAGATCATATGGAAAAGATTTTGGGAACAAACAATGTATGCTAGTTCCCAGTATATGGATGGACCCGATCAGACAGATGGCTCTACCATACGCTGTTCTTCCATATCCACCGTACAATCTCCCAACGCCAGCGGCAGATGTCTGTCACGTGCGTAGTGTGCACATCTCACGTGGCCACCTATGATCACAGCGGACCGGACCACTGAATATGAGGATTCCACCATGGATTGCGCTGCACCACTCATTTTTAATGTCTGCCTTAATCATAGGTGAGCCACTTGGCCCCACGTGACTCATGTCAGATTGAGATATGGAGAATTCGTACTGATAGGAACTTTCCTTTGCATTTCTCGAATGCCTTAAAAACGTAACTCTCTCACTTTTACCGAGATTTGCCAGCAATTCTCGCTGGCGACGATGGAGATCGGTGCCGCCCCATCTACGGGACGCCGATTAGCTGCGACCCCGGTTCCAACAGAGTAGGTACGACCCTGACCGTGGGGCCTGCATCGATGTATGGGTTGTATATATTCAGGCCGTTCATCCATTTTGACAGTTTATTTTAGGGCGTTATACCAAAAACCAAGTAGATACGAATCTAATAAAGGTGGACCACATATGAATTAAAAACTTTCAAAGGTCTACTGCAATGTCTATTTGTCGTCCAACCAACTTATTGATTGCACACTTTTTAGGCACACCTATGTGTACCAATGCGACGCCACCACATTTCGACACCACGTGCTTAATAAATGATAAAATTTTACTTGGGTTAAGTATATTTTTAATCCTATTTCACTCGAAGATGCATAACCGGTCAAAAGTAATTTGTTTCAAACTATAAACATGTTTGGAAATAAGACAGCGACGAATGACACATATTCCAAAATTTGATACCATGCGTGGCAAAGTAGTGAATGACACGTGTCATGTATCACAAATCTGGATATGTTCGGCAAGGTTGTCTCTGACAATCCTTTTTCAAAATAGGAGATCTTATTAGAGACAACAAAGCTTTCGTAGTGATAATGGAGATCCGCGAATCAAATCATTATCAAAGCAGATGAGAACTAATGGATTCGAGAATCATCTAGGTCTAGTGGAATTAATCCTGTAAAATCTATAAATCTCCACAGTCACGCTGGCAAGAGATTTGAAAATAGTTTCTAACCTCCCAAAGTCTCTTAAACCAAAGAGAAGATAAGAGAACAATTGTATGCCCGTGTTTGTTAAGAATCCCAAGCCAACAAGGAAATCCGATGAGGTTTTGCTGTCTCCCCAACTATAAAAGGAGAATATGATAAAGAGTTCCAAGCCTACATCCAATACAATCTATCTATACATTGTAACACTATCCTTTTTATCTTAGTTTTTAATTCCCAACTTCTATTCAGTCATACTCCAAAACGTCTAAGGTTTAGATTAACATACATCATTACTGTTCAGCACCATCGCTACAGTACCTTCCGTCACTAGATCCATATCAACCAAGTTCTTACTTGGGGATCTTATCTTAATCACATCAAACTGATTAATCTGTCTCGATTATTTGTCCACACAAGTGATTGCAAGTATTTATCTTTCGTTTATTTTTATACTTTATTTTATTTATTTGTCGATTATACCGAACTTTCATATACATCAATAAAAACAACAATTTTAGCTATTTTTAGTTTTAAATATATTCATCTTTGTTTCACTAAGAAATTCAAAATTTATTATCATTAGTAAAAAAAATAAAAAAAAAAGTCATTAAACATATGACAAAAAAAAAAAAAAAAAAATCATTCTAAAGAATTAACTCTACTCTTTTAAAATTACATGATCGTTATAATCATCTATGGTTAATAACATGCCCGATCCCAAAAGTTATATCTTAATCAATGTATTTCAATCGCGAGGAGTACCAACATTCAATCAAACTTGAGTCAAGTATGACTCTTGAACACCCATTCTATCCTAATCACACACGTTAACTGAATATGTGTCCTTTAATTTGGTTGAATTGCACGAACACTTAAAGTTACAAAAACCAAAAGGCAGGGTAAACACGAAGCTTTTTAATAGTGGGAATTCAATCCTATTATGTGGTCCACTTGAGATTTGTATTTACTTCATTTTTTGGACCATGCCATGATAAGATGGTAAAACAGATGGACGGAGCGGATATACAAAGCATACATCTATGTGGGCCCATGATCAAGGCCGCACCCACCTGGCTGGATTCGGGTCATAACTAATCCACATTCCTATTAATGGCAATTATTGAAATCTATGATTTTTTGAAAAAAAATCAAATTTGAAAATTTCGATATTTTCATTTCGCCACCAAAACGCTTTTTGAAAATTTCAAATGAAAAGATGCGGTGTGTGCTTTTGTCCCACATCGAAAATGAAAGGAGAAGAATTGGGATTTATATGTGGAAGTGTAGATCGTATTCTTATTTGGAGCTTTGGAGATTGAGATGCTCGGGTTGCATGTTTCAGTCATTGGAATGCGCGCACTCGGGCACAAGCGTGGGTAGTATGGCTGTAGTGGCACTAGTTGACGCACTATGCATTTTGCGCACATCTAGTATGAGCTTAGGTGCGATGGGTCTTAAATGAGCCAGGATTTTATAAGCAACCGAGGGTTTTATAAGCGACCGAGAACGGTCGGATTATTAATCTAAAACGGTAAAAAACAGTTAGCAATCTTGAAAGCCACAACAATCCAAAAACAGACTGTTCATGATCATCCAATGGTCACATCTTCCGATCCGACGACCAGAAACGGTTCAAATTAATGATCAATGGTTAAAAAAGTTTTTCAAACGCTCTAAACCATTGATAGCCACCTAGCAATGGTCCACTCCCTCGTGCCCATATAAACTAGACCATTCCGGTCCAAATTCCATCAACTCAATAATACTTCTCCCCTCATCCATCAGATCCTCTAGCATCTCCATCTTAGAATACTGTTAACAATACATCCATTGTTTGATCTAGACAGGTTTTCCTTATCCTACAAGCAATTCACTTGTAACCCATCAACAATTGATGATGAGCGAATTACGCTGTTCTTATTTTTACGTGATTCAACCTAGTGAAACGAAAATAAATAATTTTATTTTCCATATTTCCAACACATTTTTTCCAACAATCCCGCAATGTACATGTGGCAATCTTCAGGGTGGTTACCTCGTTTCAACACTAAGGTCTTGGTATTGATTCCCTAGTAGGGGTGGCTAACAGTGAAGTATGAACTGATAGTAGGTGTTTACAATGGTTTAAGATCGGATCAACGGTTTCAATAATGGTCAACGGTTTTTTGTTTCATGTCCTAAAATGAGCTCGAAAAATGGATGGACGGGTAGGATTTCTCGAAACTGATGAACAGACAGGATTTCAAGATGGGCCGGATCTTCCACACGTGTGCGACTATTCCCCTCTAATCACGTTTTCCAAGCACCTTATCCCCAGATTAGGTTTTTGGGTAGGTATCGGTTGAAATTGAGTCCACCATGCATCTCCATCATCCATTGCCTTCTGAGGTTGACGTAATCCAGGCGTCACTCACCCATTGTGACACGTTATTCCCGAATATACTACAACATTTTTCAAACATTCCTGGCGCCAAGTCATGTTTATACGCTATCCAACCAGTGTGAATGGAAAAACCAAACCCTAATCCAAAATTTCAATGGACCAACAAACTGTAGGCTTTCCCGCTGCTGGGTGTTGTGGGCCCATGTTTTTTTATATCCATTCCATCTATTCATTTTTTCAGCTCATTTTAGTGCATGAATCCAAAGACTAAGTAGATCCAAAGATTAAGTGGACCACACCAAAGGAAACAGTAGGGTTAATGACCCCATGGTTAAAACTTTTCTAGGGCCACCTTACTGTTGATTCGTCTCCCAAACTGTTAATAAGGTCACAATGACATTCAATCACCATTGTTTTATGAGGTGTGGCCTACTGAAGCTTCGAATCCACTTCATTTTTTGTTCATGCCCTAAAGTGAAAGGGCAAAAAGGACGAACCGTGTAGATATAAAACAAATATATCATAGTGGACGAACAGTGTAAATATAAAACAAATATATCACAGTGGACGTTCAATCCTTATTGTTTTTGTGGCTTTTATTTATTTATTTAGTTTTTAAAGCTTAATAATTTTTTTTATTTACACACGCACACACACCCCCACACACTCACGCCATAGTGGGATTTCATCACCTATAGATACTCGAACCCTTGACCGGGGTGTTGAAACTCTCAAGAGTCTACCACCCGTGCAAGAGCAAGGATCCAAAACTTCTATAAAATTTTATTTATTGTTTTTGTGGCTTGAGTTCTAAGTCTGCTTCAGTTTTTAAGCTCTCATCCTAACATAATATATATATATATATATATATATATATATATATATATATATATATATAAATGATTGGATAGGGTAGATTTTTTATACACATCAGGTGGGCCCCACTTAGCTTGTGAGGATAGTGAGGATGTAATCGGCATATAGCTTAGATGCCTACACCATGATATTTGCTAGAAATCTACCTTATATCTATCTATTTTGCCATATCATGCAAAGGCATGGCCCAAAAATCAAGAAAGATGCATGATAGGAAAAAATGAGTAGGAAAATGTCTAGAACGGTTATGTTTATAAGCCATTCATACCATTCACAAGATCATTGGTATTAAGATGATATGAAAGCACAAAATTATTAGCCCTATCCAAAACTTTTGTGGGACAAATATTTTAATAATGGATGTTCAATCCTCATTGTTTCTTGTTGTGTGGCCTACTTAAGTTTTGAATCCGTTCGTTTTTTAAGCGCATGTCTTAATAGGATTTGACAAAATTGATAGAGGGGGTGGATATTTCACAAACATCAAGGTGGGCACCACCTTACTTCCTTGCAGGAAGTTCTCACTACAGGGGCAGGCAATCTGCCTCCCTTTTTTCAGGGACACGGATTTGGCAGTGTTTCAATGTGTTGAGTGATGTGGGGCCTAACATGATGTAGATCATTTCAGGGCATTAATCAAAAACTAAAACATATCAAATTAAGCTCAAGCGTACCACACCACATGCAGGAAATTAATGGTAAGAACAATAATACCCATTATAATATTTATTTGTATTTGGGCTTACATTGATAAGGTAACTTTGACCTGAGGGAATGGAAAACATAAATACCAACCTCATCCAAAATTTATAATTTTTATGCTCTTAAGAAAATTTTAATGGTGGGCATCCAATCACCACCGTTTGTTCATTGTGTGGTGTGGTATAAGTGAGCTTCAGATTTACTTCATTTTTTAGTTGATGCCCTAAAATTGTTGGCAACAACCCACCTGTTCTGGGACATGGATTTGTTACTTACATTGTCCGCATAACGATTTTTGCTACTGATGTGATGTCACCCAGTTCTATAGGCTTACCATGACATATGTGTGGCATCTACATTGCCCATCTATTTGAAGAGCTCGTTTCAAGGAATGAGCCAAATAATGAGGTAGATACAAAGCTCAAAGGTAGACTCCACTGGAAGAAGAAGAAATTTAAGTAAATAAATAAAAGGTGGAGATTGAATGCCTATCATTGAAATATTCTTAGGAGCTGCATAAGTTTTTAATCAATCTGAAATTTGTGTTTTATATGCATCCATGTCTAAATTTGTATTTTACATTCATCAGTTTGTAGGTTAACTTATAAACCCGTTAGATCTCAAATAAACATCGTGATGGGTCCTAGGAAGTCTTCAACAATGAGCGTCACTGCTCCCACTATTTTTTGTGGTGGGTCTACTTGAACTTTGGATCTGACTCACTCTTTAGCTCATGCCTTAAAATGACCTCTCCAAATGGATGAACGGTGTCGATACAACATTACATTATGGTGGTGCCCACACAACTGGGTGACATCACTTCATTAGCCAAACTAGCTATTCAACCCGTCAGTAGCTAGTCCACGTCCCCATTTTTCGTACTCCTAGGGGACCCACAGGGCTGTCAATGGTTTGACACGTCATCTATTAAGCTCCTAGGCATTCTGGTGTACCACACAGCAGCTCACACAGCAGCTATATAACTGCTGTAGGTACGTGTCGTGCCAAGACGAGCATTGAGCTCCGAGTTGTACTAACGGTTCAAAGGAGATCAAAGTTATGTGGGCCCACAGTGATGTATTTATTATATCTATACCGTTCATCTATTTTTAGAGATCATTTTAGAGCATTATCCAAGAAATGAATCATATCATATGGATCACACTACAAATAGCAGCGGAGATAATGATTTTCATCGTTAAACAATTCTTAGGGCTCACCATAACGTTTATTTTCCATCAAATCTGTTCGTAAGGTCAAAAATACTTGAATTAAGAGGAAAAACAAATTTCATATTGATCTAAAACTTCTGTGACCCAAAAAGGGTTTCAATGGTAGAAGTTCAATCCCCCACTGCTTTTTGTAGTGTGGTCCATTTGATAGTTAGATCTGTCTTATTTTTTGTCTCAAGCCTTAAGACGATCTAGCCAAATGAATGAACAGTTTGGATATAAAACATACCTCGTGATCAGACCCACGGAACTTCCTTAAGGCAATATAACTGGCGTGAGGTACTACAGCCAATCCGCTTCCTTTAAAGTGAATTTGGGCACGCCTTTCAAGGTAGAACAATTTAGACCAGACATGGATTACCCCTGCAGGCCGTGCCCCATATCCCCGATAATATGAGGTCGACTTGGCTGCGACGATGTGACCCTGATTGTATGGTTCACTCCCACGTATGCGTTATATATGCACAGCTTTCATCTGTTTTACTAATTTATTTTAGGTCAGAAATATAAATTTTAGGTGGTCCACACTCTAGGAAATAATGGTTATCGGCTATTAAAATCTTTTTCCGTGGCGACAAAAGTAGATATTTGCTTTTTTTCCTTTCATCTGAGTTTGATTGACCTTATCAAGAAGTTGAATGGTCAACAAACAAGATGGTGTACATTAGGAAGTTTTTAATAGTGGGCATTCAACTACCATTGTTTCCTGTGGTGTGGTCCCCCTGAAATTTGTATCTTCTTCATTTTAGGACCACACCCTGAAATAAGCTGCAAATTAAAGAGATGGACAGCATGGATTATATCTTTATCTTTATATATATATATATATATATATATATATATATATATATATATATATATATATATATATATATATATGCTTAAGAGAGTCCAAGCCTACTTTATATTATAAACAAAACATTGTTGGGAAAAATGGTGGGATCATACGGAGATGGATCTAGGATAGTAATCAGAAATCACCAAGTAAACACAAATTAGAGAACGCAACGATTTAATGTAGAAAATTCTTTTAGGAAAAAACCACGGCACAAAGCGACAGATATTCACTATGAAAGTAGAAATTACAAAGAGAGAAGGCTTACCCGATTTGAACAACCTCGAATCCCCTTTGAAACCCTAGAAGTACTATTTAAAAACCCTTGGAATGCCTCCCAATCCCGTTTACACCCATATACATAGCCTTGGAAAGAATCTCATACGAAATCAGAAACAAATCCCGTAAATCCATAGTTTTGCATAAAAACTTAGCGGAATCATATCGATGTCATCGAAGGCCTTTCGATGGCATCAAACTAATCCCGTCGATGCCATCGAAGGCTTGTCGATGGCATAAAAAAATGCTCGGTTAGTCCAGCAACTAGCTGAAGAAATCCAGAAAATATCGATTGGATCGAGAACTGTTCGATGCCATTGAAGGTGATATCAAACATACGGTCAATGGCATCGACAGACCCTGTATCTGACTTGATTTAAGACATCAAATACAACAATCTCCACCATGTCTTTAATCATAAAACGTGTAGCTTTTTATCCTATTTTCTTATCTCTGTCTTGCATTATAGCTCCATCAACGCTTCTCGTGTACAATCTGTTTTTCTTTTATGCCATCGTCAAACCCAGAGAAGTTGCACAGAACTTGAATTTCTCCATAGAAACGACCTTGGTAAGCATGTCAGCCGGATTCACGCTGGTGTAAATCTTCTCCAGAGTTACGTTTCCTTCTTCAAGCACCTGTCGGATAAAGTGGTGACGAACATCAATGTGTTTAGTATAAGAGTAATAAACAAAATTTTTACCCATATTTATAGTGCTTTTGCTGTCATAATTAACTGGCACGACTTCCTACTGAAGCCCCGATTGATTTGTCATGCCTCTTAACCAAACACTTTCCTTAATTGCTTCTGTCACTGTCATATACTCTGCTTCGGTCGTGGAAAGAGCCACTACGGACTGAATCTTCGACATCAAACTAATTGCTCCACTCATTAGAACAAACGGGTATCTTGAAGTCGACTTTTTGGAATACACACTGCCTGCGTAGTCTAAATACACATACCTTACCGACTTTGCCCATGTTTTTTCAAAAGTTAAGACATAGTCTTTTGTACCTCGAATATATCGAAGTAATCATTTCATTGCTTCTCAATGTTGCTTGCCAAGATTTGACATGTATCTTCTCACAACACCGACTACCTGTAAAATATTTAGTTTTGTATAGACCATGTCCTCATTTGATTTAGGACATTATTATGAGGAAAGTTTGAAGTGAGCCATGTGGGGAACGCTCACCGGCTTTGTCTAGTCCATCCCATACTTGATCAGCACTTTTTCAAGGTACTCTTCCTGTGATAACCAAAGTCTGCTCCTCTTCCTATCTCTATGAATATCTATGCCGAGAACCCTCTTTGCAGCTCCTAGATTTTTCTTCTCGAATGTCCCTGATAATCGAGTCTTCAGCATGTTGATTTCAAACATATCATAACTGACGATCAACATATCATCAACATACAATACTAGGATGATGATTTTGTCATCACTCAGTGTCTCGTAAAAGACACAGTAATCGTATTTACTCTGAATAAATTTCTGACTCAACATGAATGATTCAAATTTTTTATACTATTACTTACGCGACTGTTTCAGGCCGTACAATGACCTCATTAACCCATAAATCTTTTTCTTCGCCCATTTAACTTGGTAGCCCTCTGGTTGCTTTATGTAGATCTGTTCTTCTAACTCCTCGTGCAGGAAACAGTCTTGACATCCATCTGTTCCAGCTCGAGATCGTGTTGGGCAACCAGCGCAAACACGAATCTGATAGATAAGTTGCTTATACAAAATAACTTACAATCCAGATGTCCCCTGAATCAGTTTTTTCAATAATAGTTAAATAATATTTTAAAAATTTTGAAAATTTGCATGTTTGTAAGGTACACATTCAATTTTAGTTGTGGCACCAGGTGACTTAGTTTTATCCACTCATGTTCCCTTTTTGTGTGCCCGTGCTTGTGTAGACAACACAATGAACCATCTAACAAAAGTTATGTGGGACCCACCATAATGACTGTGTAACATTTATTCGTATATTTATTCTATGCATCATATTAGTATATTAGTTAAAACAAGAGGTGGATCTAAAACTCTAGTAAACCAAAAAATTATGAGAATGTGTGAATGGGTTGTCCACCTTTAACAACCTTAACTAACTTTTTGTTCATATAGCCCATCAATTCCTTCAATTTTTCTCATTACTTTTACTCTCCCTTTAAGAGCATCATTTCTTTCACAAAATTTCTCCTTCTTTTGTATTAAACGGGCCTTAAATGTAAAGTTTTACAGTTCAATGAAAATGATAATGTGAGATAGAGGCCTAAAGTCTGTTGGAAGTGCTCACCCCAGCCTCTTGAAATGAGATTTTTGTCTTTTGCATCATGTGTATAATGTATATGAATGATATAAGATGCATGATTTAGCTATATATATACTTTGAATTAAAATTGCAAATTTTTTTTTTTTTTCATTTAGCTTAAATTTAAAAAAACTTAAGATTTTCAATTTATTTTCATATTTGGAACGTGTAAGAACCCAGCTAGTCATGGGCACATGAACTGTCAAATGGGGTTATACAGGCTTTTGGGCTGAAATGGGCAAATTGCATGAAGCCCAACCCTAGCCAGCCATGATGGGCAACAACAATCAGAGGGATCAAACGGTCCATCAGATCTAGTTTACATAAACAATGCTGACGGTCCATCTAGGGGCCATGATTGACTGGTTAGAATCTTACATGAAATGCTGACCTAATGGATACTCTCTCTCATCTGGACTGTCCAAGTGTCATGATGCAAGGAGCACCATAACTAACAGTGCTCTTACATCTATGAGTCAGTTCTCCTTTGCTTTGAAATTTGATTAATTCCCCACCAAAAAGAAGGGAAGATGATTGAATGGTCAGGATCAGCTGATCCACAATTATCCATTTGAGTGGTTGTGTTGTCTAAAGGGCTGGATCTTAGAGTACTTGGAACACATACACCAATCTATAACCCATCAAAATCATGGCCCGGTTTTGGATGGAACATAGCCCAAAACACATACTTATCCAACCATCCTAACCATCCAATTGGTACCCAACAGATGATATAACAATTAATAGAAATGGCCAACGGTCAAAATTCAAGGGGCAATATCATATTACTAAAATCATACAATAGGATATTTTTCAGTGGTCTAGATTGGTATATATATCACCAAAACGCCAATTAAGAATGAGAAAGTCATACCTAAAAAAACTGTACTTTTGTCTTACTAAAAGTTGAAAAACGAGGATGTTTCTATCAATTGAAAGTTGAAAAATGTAGGCTACCCAACCACAGACGATTGGGACAATGCATTGAAATGGTACATAGGCCAGCAAGTGGGTGTTTGTGGCATACTTTTAGGTTCCTATTATAGATATGTGGGGCCCACATTGTTTGGTATTGTGGACCACCGGTTTATTAGTCCCACCATGGACGAGCTGTGGCCAAAAATGTCCACGGTAGTTGATAGGACAATGGTAGACTTTTTGTATTGTGGCTTAAAAATCTATTTTTAAGAAGAGAAATACCTCAACGGTGCAGATTCAACAGAAGAACAGTCTGCATAATTCCTCTTACGTCCAACAGTGTATAATGGACACAACGTGGGAGCCATCCAATCCAGCAACTTGCTCGACCCTGAAACTGTACCTGTGGAGCAGCTTCTGGTGATCTGAACCGTTTGTACAGTGGGCCACATCATGGATGAGACACCAAAATCTCCCCTTCAGATGATCCGAAATATCAAAAAGTCTCTGCACTGGATGTGGGTAGTTAGATGAAATTATTTCATTTATAAGCCACCAACGCATGAATAGTAAATCTGATGGAAAGGTAGTGGGCCGTGGGCCATCTCATAAGATGATAGCCAGCAAATGAATGGCTTAGATCATCAAAATCTCGTCCCCACCTGTACACTGCCGTCTGCCGTTGCAAACATTAACAAAATCGACCAAGGCAGTATCCGACTATCTTTTTCGCCAACGTCACACTTAAATCAGGACATCAGTACCATGAAAACGGTAGGCCCCATAATGAAGATATCCCTTCTCAAAAATCTAAATGATTCACTCACTAGGTGGACCATACTAGTATATTGAGTCAGATCTTCAGTTGTCCATTGATTCCAATGGTGTGGCCTACCTGATGATCGGAATGATCTGATATTTCTTTCAGGTAAACTTCATGGTGGGCCATACCTTTTTCATGGCACTGATGCCCTGATCAAGTGAACTGTTGGCAGGAAGAACGGTGCCGTACCACAAGCTGCGTTGTAGCTTGGCTGTAGGTGATCAATACACAAAAAAAAAACCCCTCATGCTTTCAATCGATCGACCATCATAATTCATAAGCATACAAAAAAGATAGTGTCTGTGGTTCGTTGGTCAGCGGTGGTGTGGCCCACCTGAAAGTGGTAGTCACATCGAGAGTGCACCAACACCATCAACTCCTCATCAGAGCCTTTGTCCATGCTCATTCATAATTTCCACAGCATGCCCACTCTCCTTGGTGGGCTCGTATGGACCAGACCTGTAAACATGTCCTTTTTATCATGGGTATTTGTGGACGGTGGGCCACCTAGGAATGATCCATGAACTCCATCGAGTACACCTTTTTTGGTGGTGTTGGCCTCTCACGCCTGGCAAACTGTCACAGCAGTGGGGCCCACTGCCGAGATGGCTTGTCTAATAGATCAGGTGGGTCTGATCATCAGGTCGGTCCCACGTGTACAAAACAATTGAGGGTTAGAGCAATTGACCAACGATGCAAATTCAACATGCATATATGGCCTATCCGATAGCCAGATCAGCTTGAACTGTAAAGATATAGCATCTAGACCCTGGGCCTGCCTGATGAACGGCTTGGATCTCAAACACGGATTCCATGTTGACATATGTGAGAGGCTGGTGCAATAAAGATGTATTCGCGTGAATTCACTGATCACCAGGGAGTTTTGAGGGTTAAGATCGGAGGATAGATAGGGACGTTAATTAGGTAATATCCAGTAGTCTGCACGGGCGGGCGGAATTCGTTCTCCTGCCTAACCCACCCGCAAAAGCTTTTTACATCTGGCCTTCGAAGATTTGAATCAGGAAGGGGTGTAGTGGTCCAATAACGTACGCACGACAGGTAGCGTGTTGGACGAAATAAATCTAGTGGTTAGGATAATATGATCGGTGTGACTTTCTGTCGAACGTCATCTACGGACCCGATCTGTTAATTAGACGGTCCGGATCCACATCATACAAGGTGATGGACGCGAGTTTATAATCCAACGCAACGGACCAGAGTCGGCTCTTATGCTACGGCTTTTTAAGTTTTAACATATAATTTCGCCGTAATCACACTAACGTGAGAAACTTCGGACGCGGATTGGGTACCACCCCGCCGGTTCCAAGCTAGGAACGGACAGGGACTCTGAAGGACCACCGTGATGTATGTGTTTTATCCGCACTGTCCATCCATTTTACCATATTATTTTATGGTACAATATTAAAAATGAGACAGATCCAACGCTCAAGTGGACCACACTAGAGGAAGCAACGGTGGTAATGACATTTACCGTTGAAAACTTCCTCGGGCCCACCGTGAGGATTAATTGCCATCCAACATGTTAACAATGTCACATAGACCTGGATGAAGGGAAAACACAAATATCATCATGATCCAAAGCTTCTATGGTCGCAAAATTAACAATAGATGTTTAATCCTCACTGTAGATGTTTAATCCTCACTTTTACCTTGGAACTTCTTTTTTTTTCACACACGCACACACACCCCCACACACTCATGCTGCTGGAATTTGACCATATTTTATACTTTGTGAATAATTTAAAATATATATATATATATATATATATATATATATATATATAATTTAATTATCCTTTAAATTAACATCCAGTTTTCGAAAAAAAAAAACCTTGACCGGGAGTTGAAACTCCTGAAAATTTACCACCCGAGCTGATTCCTTTACATTCTTGTACCCTAAAATAAAATGGTAAACCCGAGCTGATTCCTTTACATTCTTGTACCCTAAAATAAAATGGTAAACCGGAGCTGATTCCTTTACATTCTTATCCCTAAAATAAAATGGTAAAATGGATGGATGGTGTAGATAAAACCTATAAATCATGGTGGCCCCTCATAACACCTGTCCGTTCCTAGCTAGGGACCGGCGAGGATGGTACCCAATCTGCGTCCATAAACTCTGCTGATTACGATCGTGTAACATAACAGGGGCAATCACGTACGTCCATATGCGTACGAACTTCCGTGGGCCCACCATCATGTGCGTGTGGAATCCGAACCGTGCATCACATGCTTCGCATTATTTTCACTGTAAATGCCAAAATAAGGCTCATAAAGAACTCAGGTGGGCCACAACAGACATCAATGTAAATCAGGTCTAAGACCTCCGAATTCACGTGGTGTTGCCCACCTTAGTTATGGTATTACCTTATCTTTGGCAATTACTGGCAGTTTCTTTATCCTGGAGGGGCGCGTGTGATGTGTGGATTGGATGATATATACACAGCACGTTGGGTCCTACATACAATCTGGAAGTTTCTATGGCGGGCATCCCCTCCTGTTCCTCCCCGTTGTCCTGGTGGTGTGGCCCACCTGAGTTTTGGAATAAAAGATTTTTTGAATCTCTAATCCTGACACGGGGAGATACATCAGATGGACGCTTTGGATTGAGCAGAACACGTCAAGGTCGGCCCCACACAGTAAATCTTAACATTTCGAAATTGACCAAATATCACTAAATCTGGGTATAGGCCAATCGATGAGCCAACCCATGGATGGTTAGATGCAAAAAGAACTGTAATAAAATTAGGGCCCACATGCTGAGTGGATCAGATTTATCTATGGGAAAAAACGTAGAAGGTCGAACTAAGCTGATGGACGGATTGGATCTCACACGAGCTTTCCTGCATAGGTGGTGAAATCCCACCACGGCGTGAGTGTGTGTAACCAAAAAAAAAAAAAAAAGGAAAAAAAGAAAAATAAAAAGAAGAAGCTCTAATTCTTACTAGGAAAAAAATCGTTTCAAACCATGCATGTTATTCTTAATTAGGAAAAGGACGTGTTGGGCCACACCTGCTCAGGAGATGGCTGATCCACTCATCACAACCATTGAATTACGGTCAGGACATCTATGATTATTGTACACCCAGAATCTGTGCTGGATGTTAGACCTTTTGATTAGATTATATCATTTTAATACAATATATATCAAGTACATTATACTTACGGTCGATTGGGACCTAATACCCAACAATCCCATTTATTTTAAATAGATATAATATAATTAAATGGTTGTTAGAATCTCTTAATTTTAAAATCCTCCTTTGATTATAACTTACTATAATCACAAAGAGAACTCAATTTCATTTTGGGAACTCATATGATAGTGCAACACCTCACCTGCCTCTGTGGTGTGTTGACCTCACTAAGTTCTGTGGACCCTATCATTATTTATTTGTTATATCCACACCGTGAATCCATTTTGTGAGATTATTTTAGGGCATAAACCTAAAAATGAGGTAGATCCAAATGTTAAGTGGACCACCCCATAAAAACCAGTGGAGACAATGACTTCCATCATTCTCCTAGGGCCCACCATGATGTTTATTTGCCATCCAAGACTGGACAAAGGGAAATTATAAATATGAGCTTCATCCAAAACTTCTGTGGGCCCCAGGAAGTTTTCAAGGGTAAGCATTTTTTCCTCACTGTTTTCTATGGTGTGGTCCACTTGAGGATTGGATCTGCCTGATTTTTGTTCTGCCTCCCTAAAATGATCTTGCAAAATGGATTGATGGTGTGGATATAACATATATATCATAGCATGGGCTACATAACTTGGTGACATCAATAAACCTTGGAGGTCCACCCAATCCGCTTCCTTTACTAACATGGCCAAAATTCTAGACCAAACTCGACCCATGATACATTAATTAACCTAACTCATTTAAAATTTTATTAAGCTTAAGCCTAATCTAACCCAACCCAACCCAACCCCACCCCACCCGCTTGAAATCGTGAATGCTTACACATACATAAATCATCCATGATTCTTTTTTTTTTTTCTTTTTTTTTCTTTATTTCTTATTTTTATTATTTATTATTTATTTTCATCTTAGTCAGGCTGGATTGGGACATCTCACCCAACCCATAGATAACCTGTATGGTGGGACGGTCGGGTTCGATAGCTTTCGAAGGACGCGAAATAACCTGTATGGTGGGACGGTCGGGTTCGATAGCTTTCGAAGGACGCGAATTTTGCTAAAGCCTTCTACAGGAATTTCAATGTTGGGTGAACCTATCGAGATTTGTTATTATTATTATTATTATTATTATTATTCTTGTGAAATCCACCCCGTCCATCTGTTTTTAGAGATCATTTTAGGACGTGCTACATAAAAATAGGTGTATCCAACACTCAAGTGGGCTACACAAGAAGAAATAGTGGGCATTCAGTAAGCAACGTTGAAGCATTCTTATGGCCACGAGAGTTCTGTATTAGGCTATATTTTGGGTGTTATCACTTCATCCCATTTGGAATGACCTTATAAACGGTTTGGATAGCATATAAACATCAAGGTGGAGCCCATGAAGGTTTCAACGGTGGGAATTTCTTTCCCCAATTTTATCTGGAGAGAGCAAAACGGATGGACAAAATGAATTTCTCACATACATTGCAGTGGGCCCCACCCATCATCCTTGCGCGAAAACTTCCTCATAAAGGTTTCAGCAGAAAATCCCCGACGGCTTTCAAACCAAACCCATCCAATTGGGTGGCAGTTCTAGTCTCGAACAGGACCCACTGACCACTGTCCATTTAGATTGGCCCGAACACACCTCAAAATTGGTTGGCCAGTTGACTTGTGGACCCCCCATCATCTCAACCATCGAACTTTAAGTGCCACCTTTTCACCGTTCATGTGGCAAGGTAAGATCTTGACCGTAAACCCTGTTAAAACTCCCTAGCGTGGATTTTCCACAGCTAAAATGTCAGCCAAAATGGATGTTTCTAAAGATTAGGTGATGGCCTTTAAATGGATTCCAAATATTTAAAATTTAAAAAGAAAAAAAGAAAAAAAGAAGTTACGAGATGCAATTCATGTGGTTGGATTACAAATTGCTAGTTTTTTAATCCAACCATGGCCCATCTAAGTCCCGATCCTTGATAATTATACGAGAGGACACTCTTATTTTACATTGAAGAATTCTCTACACGACAGTGGTGAAGAATTCTCTACACGACAGTGGATTTTTGTTGAATTTCTCTTTTTAGCTGTCTACCACTAAGCTAGGCCATAAATAGAATGGTTGAGAATGTCCCACCTAAGGAAGTTTTCACTTACAGTCCATCCATGACGGATTGCGTCCTACCCCTGCCCGGACGGTTCCGGGCAGGGCTCTGTGGGACCCAAAGTGATGTAAGTGTTTTATCCACGCCGTTCATCATTTTTCTCAGATCATTTCAATATATGATACAAAACATGAGAAAGGTCCTGTGCTTAAGTAAACCACAGAGTGGGGATTTAACTTCCACCATTAAAAACTTCTTAGGAGCCAGAGAAGTTTCGGATCAAGCTGATATTTGTGTTTTCACTTAATCCACGTATGCATGACCTTATTAATAGGTTGGATGGTAAAACAACATCATAGTGGCCCTTTAAAATGTTTCAACGGTGAGAGTCATTATCACTGCAGAGTCCTTTGATGTGGTCCACTGGAGCTTTGGATCTGCTTTAGTTTTTTTCTCATACCTTAAAATGATCTGAGAAAAGCGATGAACGGTGTGGATAAAACACTTACATCACTTTGTGCCCCACAGAACCCCGCCCGGACGGATACCGTCCGGGCGGGGGTAGGACGCAATCCGTGTCCGTCTAAAATACATAACAATGTTCCCCACTTGTCAGAATTGGAGATGGAGAGAGCTATGATCATATTATTAGTGTTTTTGAGGTGGACCCCATTGATCACATTTTCCTAGGTCAATTAGGACTGATTAGGTTCCTTCTAGATAAGGGCTACTTTTTTCTTTTCATTTTATAAGGATGCGACACAAATGACAAAAATCAAAGCTAGATAAACGTCAGTATCTTAACTTAGGAGGCCTTTTTTTCAAGTTGTCGGCACTTATTTTTATGTACTCGCAGGAGATGCAAACCACTGGTTGAACAAGGCCTACAGGTAGGACAGGTAGGAGTGCACATGGCACCGGTGTAACTAGTAAATCGGATTGGAACCAACTAGACGGCACAATTTGGTCTAGTTATGAAGTGCACCAGTTCTGATTCTGGTTCCGAAAATTAAAGAACTGGTTAGTTCGGTTTGATTTTCAGGTTGGGATTTTGTAGAACCAAACTGGATTATGAACTGGACCTTTAGAACCAAACCTTGGATCCGAAACTGGAACCAAACCCCTTAATCAATAAATATTTTAATTTTAATTTTTTTAAACATAAATAAAAAAACACTTGATCTTTCTTTACTCTCCCCCTTTTGTGGCCTCTTTCTGTCTCTCAGGAACCGTGCAATTGGACAGGATTATAAAAAAAAAACTATGCAATTGGGCTAGATTATAAAAACAAACCATGTAATTGGACTGGATTATAAAAAACAAAGAACTGTAGAATTGAACTGGAACTGATCCAATTTTTTACAGTCCGATTCCGATTCGATTATAGGGTGCAAATGGTGCGGCTCCGGTTCTGATTTTTTTAGAACTATTGGGAACGGTTTGGTTTCAGTTTCACCTTAGAATTGGACTTGACCAAACTATCTGCACTCCTTACCTGTATGTATGGGCCATGCACTAACAAGCTGTTTGGATGAAAATAAATGAAAGTAAATGAGAGGAAATTTAGAGTAAATGGAGGTAAATATCATTTGAAATGTATTTGGAGTGAAGTAGATACATGAAAATGAAATAAAATGGGAGTAAATGAACCAGTAAATGAAATTATGTGTCTATCTTAAAGAGAATTTGAAAGTAAATGGGGGTGAAAGACTTTTTTGAACTCCGTTGCAAAGTCGCATGAGTAAACAAAAGTGCCGCTACGACAGATGTTTATCATACATGTGGCACGCTAATGATATTCCAAAACAATTCAATTATTAATTACATCATTAAAATTATATCAATAAACTGATTTAAACTGTCCAAAATTTGACTATCTATATTGATGATTAGAAAATATTGGTAAGTTATTTGTGTTTCATACATTTGTGGCCCACTCAAGTCTTGAAATTTCTTCATTTTGATAAAAGTATATATTTTCATGAATTTATTATAATCATTCTGCCAAATATCACATATGTACACTAATTTGATATATTAAAGCTAATTTAGAATATTAAATATATTTTGCGATTATATTAAAAGATTCAAATGCATTTTTTTTTCTTAGGTACAAGCACTTTCACCATAGGCACCTATGGGTACTCAAAGCCCATATCTTGTGTTGAAAATCCAATGGTCTACCACCTAGGCAAGGATAAGTACCCTAATTCATCTCATTTAGTCACCGTTCAAGTAAAAACTTTGGATTTCAAGTGCATTTCATTTACTCCCAATTCATTTAACTCTAATTCCTTCTCCCATTTACCCCATTAACAAGCTCCCAAACAAACACCCAGATCCATAGCTCAAGTGGTAGACTGAGTGAAAGATACCCCGTTTCAACACTGAGGTCTTGGTGTCTATTCCCTAGTGGGGTGGCTAATAGTGAAGTGTGAACTGATGGTTGGTGTACTAACAAGCTAACCAGGAAAATAAAATAAAATAAAATTCAATATGCATGTTTGGCTAACTTGATGGGTGTACCACCCTTATATTTTGTATATGTACTGTTCACAATGCGCCCCACCAAGTGAATGGTCTGGATCTCAGACCTCTGACACGTGTGCTTTATATGCAGATCTTTCACCCGTATTTCGACCCTTGCATGAGGGGCCACTGACTGAATCAAGACCCTTTCAAAAAAAAAAAAAAAAAAAAAAAAAAAAATACTGGTTTTTAAGAGGGATGTTTGGTAATTGCACAGAGAATCAAGCTGAAGCCCGGACCATCCTCCACATGCAGTCACACGTTTGTTAGATACAAGCCTTCCATTCTTAAATCGTGCACGTGTGGCCCACTCGATCAACAGATGAATTAGAAACATTCACGTAGGAATTAGGGATTTATCAAAATTTGGGCTGGGTTATATGGGCCTGAGCCCAACCAACCTGGGCTAACGTGCTAGGCCCACAGTAAATCGACCGTTAGGAAACATTTGAATGTGACTCTAACACCTCACAACCAGCCCACACATGAGATTTCAAACTTCCCCTCCATTGCCATGAAAACCTACAAACACTAATCTCATCTAGTAGGTGAAATGGACGGTGATCCTCAACAACGTTTCGGCACCGTCGGTAACGTGCTGGCCGGACGGGAAGAGAGACCGGACTTCTGCGAATCCACACGCATTCTTAAACTTACCCGTACCTCCGGTCACCGATAAATGCGACATGGCACTCCCTATCTTGTAAACTCCAAAGAAGTTGAGTGTGTCCCCATATTCTCCACCCTCCATCATGGCTGTGAAGGCCATCATTTGTGTGGCCCCATCAGCCGAGCTCGCCACATAGATGCCTTGGGCTTTCCCGGCCACCTGAAAGCCCAAGTCAGGGCCCAATGTCAGCACGTCATCTATGACGGTGATCGTGCCGAATCGTAGCCCCAGACCATCAGGTCCCAACTGGGCCTGACCATTAATGGTGGGCCCGTTTGGGGTCTGCATGAATGATGTACCAGACAGGCCAGTGCCTAAGGGGATGCCATTGTTACCGTTGACGGTGGGGATCGCACCGTTGTCATTAGGGAGGGGGACCCCACCTCTGGGAGGGATAAATCCAACTGGCCCGGCAAATGGGACTTGGCCATTGTAGATGTTCCCCAGCAGGCCAGTTATGGGCCTAGCTGTAGGACTACTACCCCCAAGTATGTCATGCATATACAACTCCAGATCAAGGCCTACGTGGTTGCCAGGTGGGGTGACGGAGCCCGCGGCCGTGTCAACGATGGCAAGGATTCTTGCCACGTGGACGGTCAGGATGAATGATAGGAAGGAAAGAGATGGAAATGCTTGATTGAAGAACATCTTGGAATGTGTCTGGACTGAACTTTGTGTGGTAATAACATAGAAGGTGGTAAGTTTAAATAGAGAGAGATTGATATGAAGTTGTTAGGAGAAATGAAAGTGAAGCAGTTGGAGAGGAGTTAGTCATTTGAGAAATGATATGAACTTCATTTGGTGACTAACAAGAGTAAGAAATGAAAGTGAAGCAGTTGGAGAGGAGTTAGTCCTCTGCAATGTTTGTAGAATGAGCTCATTCTACAAAGCGGTGTGTGGGGGCCATGTCCAATCCAACCACATGATGCATCCTTCAAGTTCGTCCTGGGTCCCAATAATCAATCCCATCAAAAAACAATGGTGGGTCACACCATAAGGAACAGTTAGGAAGGGAACACCCACCGTTACAAAATTCCGGATCGTGGGGTCCACACGTTTTGTATATACCATCTGATCCATTCGGAAGATGCATCACATAAGGATGAGTGGATCCACCGAAAATGAGTCCATTCCGAAACTCAGACGGGCCACATCACATGATTTTTGAGGTTTCAGGAGTTGTTTTACATGGTGTGGCTAGTTTTCGATCGGCCTGATTTTTGGGTTCCAAGGAGAACATGCGGGGGCAGATGGGATGGAGGGATTGGATTTCATGCACAAATCACGGTGGACCCCATACACCCCATTGTATAATAAACTTGTTCTACAAAAGTTGGAGAAAAACCGGACTCAACCAAACCACGAATGTATAACAATTATGAGGGAGTATGTGATCCAAGTACTAGGGATATATCTCATACCTTGAGCCCAAGTTCACATGTTCTTCACTCCAACATTGGATGGACCATGCCCAGAAAATTTTCCAGACTGGGAGATTGCAGGGCTCCAATAGGGACCCTTCTTGTTGGATGTGGGTCATTGCTGTATTTCCCTTTATATATATATATATATATATATATATATATATATATATATATATATATATATATATATATATATATATATATATATATATATATTTTATTTTTATTCTGCAAATAATCTCTATGCAGGCCCTATTGAGTAATTTATGGGGCATGGTCCATGCCGATTATGGCCCATTGGATAAGCAGTCTGGGTAACCAATACATTGGGCCCCACCAGTAGAAATTCTTGAGACAGAGAATATTGTTATCTATCGTTGGGCCAAGGATCAAATAATTCCATAGTAATAAGCATTAGGTCCTGTCTGATTGACGCTTAAAAGCGGTAATTGTAATTGTGTATCAGAAATCATATAATTATGATTAACTAAAATGCAATGAACTCTTTTTTAGGTGTCTACCAAACGGGCCCTTAGGAAATGACATGTACTATGGATGGAGCTAGTGGGCTGAAAGTCGGGTGGGTTGGGTTGGGTTGGGTTGGGTCAGTTGGTGCTCAACCCTAGCTCAACCCAAGGTTCCTATACCTCAACCATAACCTACCCAACCTTGGGTTGGGAATTCTCAATCCAAGCCCAACCCAAGCAAGCTCGGTCAGGTGGATACATGCTAATATTTTCATTATTACATTAGTCTATTATATTTCAATACATGTCTTATTTTTTGTACCTATGATTTTATTAATTATATATGTAATTATTTATCATAAAGAACTTCATTTTTTTTTTTTTTTTTGTAAATAAACAAGCTAAAATATAGGACAACTACTCTTTTAAAAGTCGTGTTGTGTAGCACGCAATCTATTTGGGAGAGAGAAATCTGGCATATCTTGTTAGCTTGAGTCATTAGAAATGACGTGGACTAATGAGACCCAACAACACTAGAATTTCCCATGTCTTCAACACAAACGATCCGCACTCAATTATAATTTATAAGTAACTTATATATTGATTGGCTTCGGGTTGGATCGGGCAACTCGAGACCTCAACCCAAGCCTGACCCAAGTTTTATCGGGTTGGTGTTTGTATAGCCCAAGCCCGAGACCGAACCCGATACATCTTGCCCGAGTCCAACCTAATGTCGGGTCGGTCGGGTTGAACCCGGCCGATTTTCAGCCCTAGCTAGGGGTGTTGAATCTGCAAGGCCCAGCTAGGTCAAGAACAGATAGAAGGTACTTTGTGACACTATTCCAAGCCAAACTGAGATATAAGTGAAAACAACTAATACTTTCCCAACACTCAATGAAGGGTGTAAGTTGAAGAGCTTATCCTTGCCAAAGCTGTGACAAAAGGAGGAATGATCAAATGCATTCGAACCATGGTATCAAAAAATGGTTACGTTATGGCCCTAACCATGGTGCACCATAACCGCCGTTACAAAAAAAGAAAAAGATCCATTACTGCCCCTGGAATGGCCACCCATTACAAGCCAATAAAAGTTTTCTTTTAAAAATAATAAAAAAGAAGAAGATGGGGGGTGGTTATGGCCCGTATCGTAACGACAGAAAAAAAGAGTCCTGTAATAGCCAATACGAAATTGTAACAAATTGATATGGGCATGTCATGGGCCAATAAGGGCGACATGAGGTTGATACTGTAACACCCTGAAAATTAGGGGTCGAGCAGAAGTTCAACTCCTGAGTTCCAACGCATCACCTATGCAACATGGATAATAATGATTAAATGTTGTCTGTGTTAGTGCAGTAAACATGAGTGAGATTATACCAAATCAGCATATCATACCTAGAAACAGTTAAATTACGCAAGCGGAAGACTAAGATAGATATGTATAAAACATATAAGTGGTAGTGCGTATCCAGAGTATAATCATGTTCCAGGTTAAACAATTACATGTATCGTTTCAAAATGCAAAATATTAAAATGTGTAGGTCCGTGTACATCATGAAATCCCTATAGCCCCGACGATCAGAATGCGGCCTACATGAACCTGCCAGAGTACTGCATATACGAGAACTCCTCGTCGTCATAAAAATCAGGCTCCGCTTCATAAGTTGTGCCATCATCTGCAACTAAGACAGAATCTGGTTGGTGTTTTAAAACACCGTCCCAGAGTGGGAGTGAGTGATCAACTCAGTGGAATTATAAGGCAAAGGTTAACATGTTATCAATTCAATCAAGTAGTAATAATAAAGCAGTATATTAATCATGTCCTAGATTACTCTTGTTAATGCAAGAATGGTATGCAATAATAATGTATGCCCTCGCCTACACTCCCTCAACAACTTCATCTCACGTTCGTACATGGTATCCTTCCGAAACGTGCGCTTCCTCGCCAAAGCACATGTAGTGCGGTGCATGATCGTGATTAGTCAAGTTCTTAATTATGTATATTCATACAGCAGGATTGAGAAGCTAAGGTACCTCCCTTCATATCATTTGCCCAAACATTGATCCATCTAGGGTCGTCAATCCTAGTTACTCACATACGAAGAACAGTTCCAAGTAGCTACAGAGTGGCTCGTCACCTCAGCGCAGGCCTGGTTTATACTCGAGGTCACTATGGAAAAGCTCATCGCCTTAACATAGTTTTAGAGTATACTCGATGTCATTACTGGCTCGTCACCTGATCGTAGGCCAACAGCTGAATAAAGTGTCTCATATCACCGTATTCAGCTCACGAGTCTGGGTTACTCATTGGACACTACGGGGAGGCTCGTCGCCCCAGCATAGGCCAACAGCTCGACCACGGTGTCCCATACCACCATGCCCGGCTCATGAGTCTTAGCGGATCGAGGTACCAAGGTTAAATGGGCATTTTGCTCGTAAGTTTAGTACCTTAGATTCAAGTAGTAGCGTCCATACATGGTGAACATACATTGGGCCAATCGGGTTACTTGACAAGCTCGATTGGTACAAGCGTACGTTGACTTGATCGACATGGAGTGCGTAAGCATTCCGCGTGGCCTAACCACTGTTGACAAACAGAGTACGACTCGGATTCATCAGGCGTATCCATTGTGGTTAAGCAGTACGGCCACCGATCGTAAACCATTACCAATTGCCTGGACTACATCGTAGCCCCAATCACACTCCAACCAATAGCATCCACAAGTGATATTCCAAAACAACATATGACAACCAAATCTAAACATAAATCTCATTTGAGCATTTCAACAAACACATACCACAGATGTCATCATACATAGGCATTTATCTGTAAATCACATAGTAGTAAGATAGGTTGCATAAAGGAAACTGTAACTATATATAAGAGAATTGAGAATCCTATCTCAACACCCTTTGTAAGTACATTATATCAAGCATTTTCTCATTCAGGCATTTTATCAAACACTTAGACCACACGTATTGCATACAGGTGATAAATTCGTTAAAAACACATACTATAGCTAGTCCTTTCACAAGGAGTAGCCACGTATACAACGATCATGTATTAGCGATCAATAACCATAGCAAGCACAAATCATAATTCCATACTCATTCAAACATTTTTACAAACACTTAGACTACACACTTCAACATACATGGCGTATGTTGGTCATAACATGTATTAGAGCAAATCCTTTCACCAAGGAGTTGTCACATATACAACAATCATATATCTACGACGGATAATCATGGCAAGCACGAATCCAAATTCCATACCCATTCAAACATTTTTACAAACACTTAGACTACACCCTTCAACATATATGGCGTATGTTGGTCATAACATGTATTAGAGTAAATCCTTTCACCAAGGAGTTGTCACATATACAACAATCATATATCCACGACGGATAATCATGGCAAGCACGAATCTAAATTCCATACTCATTCAAACATTTTTACAAACACTTAGACTACACACTTCAACATACATGGCGTATGTTGGTCATAACATGTATTAGAGAAAATCCTTTCACCAAAGAGTTGTCACATATACAATAATCATATATCCACGACGGATAATTATGGCAAGCACGAATCCAAATTCCATACACATTCAAACATTTCAACACACACATGAATTACACTATATTCAACATAGTTCATATATATATCTGTAAAGCAAGGGAAACATCGTATCTAGCATGAGAAATGGCAACAAGTCAGTTATAAATCATTAACCGACATTGACAGCCTTGAAAACCATAACCTAAACGCTTATAGTCCGCACCTTTCACCGGTAAACTCGTAACGGATTCAGTTTGAACACTCTCGCCTTGTAAACTAGACTTTAAATACCTAATCAATAAAACGGGTTAGCTATTTCACCGATTTACATATTTGGATTCCTAAAACAGGTTAGGGTTAAGGTTTCTTACCCAAGAACGGAATCAGAATCTCCGGTATAGCGACACGAAAGCGGTAGTTACGAACGTAGAGTAGTGGGATCGAATCCCAAGAACTATCTCACACTTGCTCTCTCACTTCTCCACTTTCTCCTTCACTTTCTCTCTCCTTTCTCTCTTAAGGTTTGGAATTCGTATGGAAAGAGAGAGGGGTGGGTAAAGGCCCTTATATAGGCCTGAAATTGAAGGGAATGGCCCCAGGGCCATTGTATACTTAGGTTATAGCCAAAAAGTGGTTGTTTCGGTCCAACGAAGCATATCTGGAGGCCTCTTTTTTACATACGATCTGGGGAAAGTTCCCTGACATTGGATCTAGGTCAGGTTAAGTTTTCAGTCCGATCGGATTTATGGAACGACCGTAGAGGACCAGTTTCAGTTCAACGGTCATCGCCACTCGATCAGTACAATAACCTGCGTATGAAATTTTCCCTGATCCGAGGGTGTATTTGGGTCAGATTCTGACGGTCTGAAACCTTATAATTGGCTCGCAAGCGAACAGCTCAATTTACTTAAATCTGAGTACATTTTCTAAAGATATTCACTTTTCTCACACACTTCGCTCCGGGCTAAAGTTGTGCATTTTTGGATACTATCTGGACTTGATTTCCGAGATGGTCGTCAAGCCCAGTAAGGTGGTCATATTCGTATAGTCTCGTGGTAATCGGACTTTCGACGTGCGATACAGGTCCGATACGGAGTTTCTGTGTGCTCCCGAGAGCAACCGAGTTTTGAGATTGATTCTAAGTTTCAGGGTAATGTAGCGTCAATGATTCTACACATTTTGGGTCTTACGGTTCGTATTTAAGGTGGTTCAAGCTAATTTCATAGATAATTTAGTTTAACACTTGATTAATTTGTCTAATTTCTAAAGGATTTGGTCCTGAGCGATTTCTGCCTGAGGTGGAACTCGGGTCTTTGTACGGATTTTTCCGAGACGTTACAATCTACCCCCCTTAAAGAAAAATTTTATCCTCAAAATTAGTACCTTTTCGTACTCCTCGAGAATCTAGGGTAGTTCTTATGGACCTCGGTTTCTGTCTCACAAGTAGCCTCTTCCTTACTGTGATGCGTCCATAACACCTTCACCAACGGGATAACCTTACTACGCAACACCCCTCCTTCCTGTCTAGGATATGCGTCGGCCGTAGTACACAAGTAGCATCCTCACACAACTCTACTTGCTCCCATTTGATGATGTAGGAAGGATCAGGAACGTATTTCTTCAGCATAGATACATAAAATACGTTGTGCACGCCTGTGAGTGGTGTGGGCAAAGTAAGACGGTACGTGACCACACCCACTCGGTCTAGTATCTGGAATGGCCCAATAAATCTTGGCGTGAGCTTCCCTTTCTTGCCAAACCAAAGGACTCCCTTCATGGGGGAAACCCTAAGAAATACATGGGGCCCAACCTCGAACTCTAGCGGTCGCTGTCTCGTATCGGCGTAACTCTTCTGTTTGCTTTATGCTGCAAGAAGTTGACGCCTGATAATGTCGATCTTCTCTGAGGTCACCTGTACTAACTCGGGTCCAATCAAACTTCTCTCGCCAACTTCAGCCCAACAATGCGGTGCTCTACATGGGCGCCCATACACTGCTTCGTAGGGAGCCATGTCAATACTCGTATGAAAGCTGTTGTTGTAAGCGAACTCGGCATAAGGAAGACAGTCATCCCAACTGTCCTTGAAATCAAGCATGCAAGCTCGCAACATGTCCTCTAACACTTGGTTTACCCATTCCGTCTGCCCATCCGTCTATGGGTGGAACGCGATACTGAACTTCAACTTCATACCCATTGCTTCTTGGATACGAGTCCAGAAGATAGATGTGAATCGCGTGTTTCGATCCGACACGATCTCCATAGGCACTCCATGCAGACGTACTAACCCCTTGATGTACAGCCTGGCCAAATCGTCTGCAGAGTTTGTAACTCTGATCGGGAGGAAATGAGCTAATTTCGTCAATCAGTCCACAATCACCCAAATGGAGTCATGCCCCTTCCTCGTCTTCGGTAACCTTGAAATGAAATCCATAGAGATGAAGTCCCACTTCCATTCAGCTATAGGCATAGGCTGAAGTAGGCCAGGAGGTCGGGGATGCTTGGCTTTGACCTACTGGCACGTAAGACAATAAGATACGAAGTCAGCTATGTGGGCCTTCATGTTGTCCCACCAATACGAACACTTCATGTCTTGATACATCTTCGTACTACCCGGATGCATCGCCATCTTCGAATTGTGAGCGGCTGCTAGAACTTATCTCCTTAAATCATGGAGATTCGGGACGCACAGGCAGCCACGATATTGCAAAGCTCTATCTAAACCAACCCTCCATTCAGAGTCATCACTGTCACTCACCAGCTCTCTCATCTCGGCCAATCGCTCATCCTCTTTCTGAGCCGCTATGATTTTATCATCCACAAGTGGCCGCATACAAACGTGTGCGATGCTCGTAAACGGCTCCTCTACCGTGAGCTTCTGCTCAAAATCTTGCACGAACTCCACCATATTCCACTCCTCAACCATTAGCGGAGCCGCAAATGTTATTGCTTTCTTGCGGTTCAACGCGTCTGCCATAAGGTTGGCGTTACCATGATGGTAGGAGACCTCAAACTTGAAGTCCTTCAAGGTTTCCATCCATCGGCGCTGCCTCATATTCAAGTCTTTCTGGGTGAATATATAGCGAAGGCTCTTGTGGTTGCGAAAGAGCTCGAACTCCTCTCCGTAGAGGTAATGTCTCCAAAGCTTCAATGCAAAGATGACGGCCGCTAACTCCAGGTCGTGCGTAGGTAATTCTCCTCATGTTTCCTCAACTGTCGCGATGCATAGGCAATCACCTTGTCCTTCTGCATAAGGACGCAACCCAAACCAACACAAGATGTGTCGGTATATATAGTATATCTAACCCCTTACCCTGGCAATACTAGCACAAGGGCGGACGTCAACTTGTCCTTCAACTCCTTAAAAACTGCTTCTGTCTTCTCATCCCAGGTAAACTTGAGATCCTTCCCGGTTAGTTGAGACAATGGTCTGGCTATCTTGGAGAAGTCCCTAATGAAGCGTCGATAGTAACCCGCTAGGCCAAGAAAACTCCTCACTTCGGTAACCGAACCGGACTGCTCCCAATCTTAGACTGCGGGTACCTTTGCAAGGTCCACAACTATGTCTTCCTTGGACACCACATGTCCCAAGAACTTGACTTCTTCCTTTCAAAAGTCGCACTTCTTGTACTACGCAAACAATTGGTTCTTCCTGAGAGTATCAAAGACTGCTCGCAGGTGCTCATCATGATTTTCTCGACTCTTGGAGTATATCAAGATGTCATCTATAAACACGATGACGAATCGGAATAGATATGACCGAAACACCCGGTTCATCAGATCCATGAACACGGTCGGTGCATTTGTGAGTCCAAACGATATCACAAAGAACTCATAATGCCCAAAACTGGTCCTGAAAGTTGTCTTCTGCACGTCTTCATCCCTAATACGCAACTGGTAATACCCTGACTATAAATCGATCGTCAAGAAATACTGTGCCCCTTTCAACTGATTGAACAGATCATCTATCTTGGGCAAGGGATACTTGTTCTTCACCGTCACTTGGTTCAGCCTGCGATAATCAATACACAATCATAGAGATCCATCCTTCTTCTTCACAAACAACATAGGTGCTCTCCAAGGAGACACGCTCGGTCGTATGAAGCCTACTCCAACAGATTATCAATCTATCTCCTCAGTTCCTCCATCTCATATGGAGGCATGCGATATGTCGGTAATGAAATGTGTGTCGCACCAGGCACCAGGTCGATAGTAAAATCGATCTCACGCCAGAGAGGCAATCTAGGAATCGTTCTGAACACATCTTGAAAATTCTGAACTACTAGCGTGTTCCCCAACGTTGGATCATCCACATGCTCTAACAAGGTAGCGTAGCAATTGATGCGATAGTATCAACTGACCTGTACTGGAAATGTAAAGGTCGTGCCTTCGGGTCCATGTGCTATCACCACCCTAGCATCACAATCGATCTCTGCCTTTACCTCCGTGAGCCAATCCATACTGAGAATCACATCGTAATGATAAAGCGGTGCGACCATTAGGTCAACAAGCACTGTTCTGCTCCCTAGGTCTATCGAACAACTCCTACACATCTTGGTAGAGTCTGAGAAAGTCCCTGTGGTGATAAGGAGTCTCAACCCAACCATAGGACTAGTTTCCAACCAGTCGCTTGACTGCAGTGCATGAAACTATAGAGATAGTGGACCTGGTGTCCACCAATAAAAAGACTGGAGTACCTTGGACGTGAGCTGTGACTTTGAAAGCTATCGGTGTGGTAACTGCTGTCTCAGATGCCTCAGCTGCAAGGGAGTGCACACGAGCTTGTTGCGGACGGTTCGACTGCGGTACCATAGGCTGTTGAGGGGGCCTGAATCAAGGTGTTGGGGGCCGAAACGATGAAGGTGTAGGTGCTTACCGTAGAGGTAGAGCTACAATAGTCTGAGAAAGTTGGCGGTTGATTTTCTGAGGCAGTGAGAAGCCGATGTCCCTCATCCTGCTGAAACGATATCTATCTGTGTGGCCCGTCCTCCCACAGTAGTCGCACCGCAAGTCTACTCGCCCCAGCTAAGTCGGTGATGCCGCAAGCCTAGGAGGCGAATTCGCACGTGACCTCTTGCCTAGGAACAACTTGGTCGGAAAATCAGGGCAGGGCCGAGGACTCACGGGTGCACGAGTACGGGATAGACTATCCCCGTCTCGCTCAGCTCGCGGAGATATGCTCACCAACTCAGCATAACTGAGTATGCTAGCGTAACACATCTTCGAGTGTAACTCGGGACGCAGACCCTTAAAAACTCATCGCATACGCATCGGCTCTTCAGCCAATATCAATGGAGTATACCTAGCCAGCTCCGTGAACTTGTTCTCATACTCAGCCACGGTCATCCCTCCCTGTCAGAGGCGAATAAACTCTCCCTCCTCAATACGGTAGGTGAGAGGGAAATATTTCTTGTTGAAATGCGTCTTAAATGTGTCTCATATTGTAACGTCTCGGAAAAATCCATACTCAGACCCGAGTATCGCCTCAGGCAGAAATCACTAAGGACCAAATCCTTTAGAAATTAGACAAAAATTAATTAAGTGCTAAACTGAATTAAACGCTAGATTAGCTTAAACAGCTTTCTATACGACCTGTAAGACCTAAAACCAGTAGAATCGCTGACGCGACATTGTCCAAAAACTTAAGATCAATCTCAAAACCCAGTTGATCTCGGGAGCACACTGAAACTCTGTATCGGACCTGGATCGCGTGTCGAAAGTCCGATTACCACAAAACTATACTGTTATGACCACCCTACTGGGCTTGAAAACCATCTCGGAAATCAAGTCCTAGTAGTGTCTAGAAGCGCACAACTTGAGTCTGTAACAAAGTGTGTGAAAAAAGCGAATATCTTTAGAAAATGAACTTAGATTTAAGTGAATTGGGCTGTTCTCTTGCAGACCAAATTTAAGGTTTCAGACCGTCAGAATCTGACCCAACTACACCCTTGGATCATAGAAATTTCCCAACACAAGTCAGTGACTTGTGGCCCTGATCGAGTGGCGGTAACCGTTGAACTGAAACTGGTCCTCCGCGTTCGATCCGTGAATTCGATCGGACCGAAAACTTAGCCTGACCTATATCCAATGTCAGGGAACTTTCCCCAGACCATATGCAGAAAAGGGGCCTCCAAATGTGCTCCATTAGACCGAAACGGCCACCGTTTGGCTATAACCTAAGTATACCATGGCCCTGGGGCCATTTCCATTAGTTCTAGGCCTATATAAGGTCCTTAACCCACCCCTCTCTCATTCCATACGAATTTCAAACCCTAGGAGAGAGAGGAGAGAAGAAAGAGAGAGAAAGTGAGAGAGATAGTGAGGGATCGTTCTTGGGATTCGATCCCATCACTCCACGTGCTTAACCACCACTTCCGTGTCGCTATACCGGTGATTCCGATTCCATTATTGGGTAAGAAATCCTAACCCTAATCTGTTTTAGGGATTCAAATAGAGCAGATGGTGGAATAGCTAACCTATTTCATGTTATAGGTTGTCGTTGTGCCGTAGACAAAGACTTAGTGTTTAAACTAAGTTCGTTACGAGTCTACCGGAGAAAGGTGTGGACTATAAATGTTTAGGTTATGGTTTTTAAGGCTTCCAATGTTAGTAATGATTTATAAATGGCTTGATTGCTGTCACATGTGCTTAGATACGTTGTTTTCCGTATATTACACATATATGTAAGCTATATTGATTTTAATGCATTCTATGTGTTTGTTGAAATATTTGAATGAATATGGAATTATGATTTGTACTTGTCATGATTTATGTTTGAGAATACATGATTGTTGTACGTGTGGTAACTCCCTTGTGAAAGGATTTGCTATAATATACGTTATAACTAATATATTACATGTATGTTATATGTGTAGTCTAAGTGTTTGATAAAATACCTGAATGAGAAAATATTGGCTGAAATGTGTATAATGAGGGTATTGAGATAGGATTCTCAATTACCTTATCTTTAGTTATAGTTTTTTTCATGTAACCTATCTTACTACTACGTGCTTTATGGATGAAATGCTACGTATGATAACATGTGTGCTATGTATTTGTCAAAATGCTCAAATGAGATTTATATTTGAATGGTTTGTCGCATGCTGTTTTGACTATCACATATGAATGCCTAAAGTGTTTGAGTATGATTGGGACTACTGCGTAGTCCAGGCAATTGGTAACAATTCTCGTTTGAGTGGCTGAATTAGTTCCTCCACATTTGATGCATTTGGTGAATCCGAGTCATATGATGATTGTCGACAGTGGTACCATGTCGATCAATTCAGCGTACGCTTGTACTAATTGACTTGTCAAGTAACCCGATTGGCCCATTATGTGTTTACCATGTATGGACACTACTGCTTGAATCTAAGGTACCAACTTACCAGTGCAAAGCCCGTTCAACCATGGTACCACGATCCACTAAGACTCTTAAGTCGGGCATGGTGGTATGGGACACCGTGGTCGAGCTGTCGGCTTACACTGGGGCGACGAGGCTCCCTGTAGTGACCAATGAGCAACCCAAACTCGTGAGCCGAATACGGTGGTATGGGACACTGTATTCGACCTGTCGGCCTCCATTGTTGTAACCTGGCTGTGGTCCCCAGTCGGGTTAATGATGAGTCTTCGAAAATAGACTGCCAGTTGGTAGGGCGTTGGTGGAGTGACCTCGAGTACAAAATAGGCCTACCTCGGCGCATCCTGGCTGTTGTCCTCAGTCGGGTTGGTGACGAGCCTTCGAAAATAGACTGCCAATTGGTATGGCGTTGGTGGGGTGACCTCGAGTGTGAATTAAGCCTACGCTGAGGTGACGAGCCTCCCGTAGCAACCTGCAGTATAAACTCGCGAACTTGCCTATTGTATGTGATAAACTAGGATTGACGACCCTAGATGGATCATTATTTGGGTAAATGATATAAAGGGAGGTACTTTAGCTTCCCAAACCTGCTGTATGAATGAGTCTAATTAAGAACTTGGCTAATCACGCACATGCACCGCATTTGTATGTGCCTTTGGCATTGGAGTTGAGCACAGCGGGAGTGTTGCATGCCGTGATCGTGAGATAATGTCGTAGAGGGAGTGCAAGCGAGGTTATACATCATTATTGCATATCATCCTTGTATTAACAAGAAAACTTAGGACATGAGTGTTGTACTGTTTTATCATTACTGCTTGACTGAATTAATAGCATGTTAACCTTTGCTTTATAGCTCCACTGAATTGATCACTCACTCCCACGTTCTGGGACGGTGTTTTAAAACACCAACTAGACTCTATTGTAGTTTCAGGTGATGACGAGGCTTATGAGATAGAGCCTATCTTTTACAATGACAAGGAAGAGTTCTCCTATATGCAACTCTCTGGTGGGTCTATGTAGACCTGGAGTTGCGTATCGGGGATTACTGGGATGAGGATTAGATAACATTACACATTTTATATATTTTGAAAACTTTACATGTAATTAATTAACCTAGTAACATGATCATACTTATGAGACTTACAATCACTTATATGCTTTATATACTTATCACAGTCTTCTGCTTGCGAAATTCAATTGTCTCTGGAGTATGATATGTTGTTTTGGTATAATCTCACTAATGTTAAATGCACTAATACGGATAACATTTAATCATCATTATCTGTATTGCATAAGTGATGCGTTGGAACTCGGGAGTTGGGCTCCTGCTCGACCCCCGATTTTTAGGGTATTACAAGTTGGTATCAAAGCATGATTTAGAATAAACTGGACCTGGGTTATGGTCACATGATGCCCATTGACGTACTTTGATTTAGGAGGGTGCGATAAAACGTAGAAACGGCTATAGGATTTCTAGTTTCGTTGGTCGTTGGATTCGACCAAAACTGATCATCGTAGTTCACCCCATAGGCACTTTTGATCATGTAAAACGGTCCTAATCTCCCTCTAGTCCATCAATTGACGAGTATGGACATCAATTCAGTCGACCCCATGCGCAAAACACGCCAAAAGCATGAATACTCGCAAGATGAGGCTCAAACGTGTCTCGAATGAGTGAGGGGGCCATGCACCAACTTCCGATGGGACCCGAGGTGGGTCCCACGCTTTTTTAGCACCCGAGGGGGTGGACACCGCCCCCATGCAGAGGCACCGCTGGTGACACAGCGCTTGGGTGGCGCCTCCGCCAGATCGGCGGGGCCCCGCCCCGACACACAGCACCCGGGCGGAGCCTCCGCCCACCCGGCGGGACCCCGCCAACTGACCGACTATGGGATCCTCCACACACATGTGGGACCCCTCTCCTCCCTCTAAAAACCCATTTTAGAGCATTTTTACAAAATCTCAACCCCCTCCACTCCAATTTCTCTCCCAAATCTCTCAAATCTCTCTTCCTCTTAAACCTATTGCACAAATCCATCTTCAAAGCTTCAAATCTACTTTCTTCATCATCACTACATTTCTATCTCCCTTTCCAAGTGGCTCAAACCCCATTAACTTTTTCAATCCCTCTCAAATCTTATTCTATATCTTCCAAATGCCACCTTTTCCTTCATTTTCCACACCATCCCCCTTTTTTCTTCTCATTTGAGTACACAAACCCACTTGTGCGTCTCAAAACTCCAAGACCACCAACCCATCCTATTCTCAATGGCTTTCTTTGAAGTGGTCACTGCCATCTTCTCCATCTCTATGCTCTTGTCTTTCATGATGAGGAAAAGAGCGGCCCCAGATGAGGCCAGGCCAAGCCGACCACGTCGTCTAGTGAGGAGGATGGACATCGAAGCAAGTACTAGTGCCGAGTAAGAACGAAGGTCCAAGTGGGACCTCGATCCTCGGATTCCGTTGGAAGATCCCTACTACCGAACATCGGTCTCGGTAAGTTCCACAACCGCAAGGTCATGTTTGAAGCACACGTCGATGAGAAGATGTTTGGGACGTATCCACTGATTGACTTCCTTTTAGAAAATGGGTAGGGGCCCATATTTGAGGGAAAGGAGCTTGCAAGCGAAAATATTGTGCGCACTTTTTATGCCCTCATTTGGAATCTGATATATGAGCCCCTCCAGTTTACCATTCCTCTGGGTAGGCAGGAGATTACGATTGGTGTGGATGAGATTGCTCGTGTCATGGGTGTTGAGAAGGGATCGGTGCATGTTAGCGAAAGAAATTGCGCTAGTAAGCGGGAGAAGAGACTCCGCACACGGTTCCTCTGTGGCCAGCTCAAGCAGTGGAGGCGGGGGACTGGCCTCGCTTCAACCAAAATGATAAATGATTTACTTCTGCTCCACAACATATGCACGTATAACATGTATCCCCGGTCGAGTAACTGCACCGAGTGCACAAGGTTCATGGTGGACTTCTTGTTTCGAGTTGGGAAAGGAGACAAAGTATATTTGCCCACTCTCGTCCTGATGCATATAATCAAAGCGGCGAGGTCCAATTGGGAAAGCACCATACTGCCATTCGGCCGACTGATTTATGAGAATGCCAACCGCTACATCTTCTGACTCCATATGGATGACGTTACCCCAATCCATATTATCAGTGCAAGCACGTTTGATAATATTGGGATTGGTGAAAGGCAACGCTGAGCCCGCCTTGGGGAGCAGAGTGACGATACAGAAGAGGAGAGTGTTGATGTCGAAGTGAAAAGTGAGGATATCGAGGAGAACGAGGGTGAGGAAGAAAGTGGCAATGAAGAAGAAGGGAGTAGTGAGGATGGTAATAGGGATGACAGTGGTGGTGAGGAGGAAGGACAAGCAGAGGAAGAAGTGGAGGCCCAAGGCCCTGGGGTGGCCTCTCCTCCTGCTACACAGGAGCGCTCTAGGGATCGGGCTGCTTTAGAAGCCCGTTTGGCTTAGATCGAGGAGGGTCAGGCCGCCCTGTGACAGGAGGTCACACAGACCCGAGCCAAGGTTGAGAAGCATCAGGCCTTCGCAAAGTGGAAATTCAGCAAAGTGTCTCGCACCTTGAGGGCTATCTTGTGTTGTCTGCAGGACAAGGGTGCGCCACCACCGTCGCCTGATTCGGACGACTAGGCATACATGTAGTCGTCTTTTAGTTTGTTTTATTGCTCGTTTTTCTTGTTTCTATGTATAGCCTTGATAGGCTTAGAAATGTGGCAGGTTGGTTTGTAGTTTTAGTGTATGGAACCCTGCTTAGAATAGTTCACATGCGTTTCTTGTTATGATCCATGTAGTGCTATGCCTCATGTATTATGATAATTTTGGTAAATGAAATGCATGAAGTTTCCTTTGGTTCGGAATGTGAGTGACCTATGGATGAGTATATGCGCTTATGCTAAATCTGACACGGGTTGTACCCTATGCTGTATATAGGATATGCCGCCTAAAGCCACACGAAGCACTGCACATATTATACTTGGCGACTTGATTGACGGGGCACCTCCCCTAAGCGATAGCCATACAGACCCTAGCTTGGGCCTGGACTTTGGGATGGTGCCGGATTCAAAACCGGCCACTGGCCCCACCAATGGGCCGACACTTTTTGCACCACCGGTTCCCAAATAGAACCGTGTGTCCACTTCGATGCCACACATACCTCAGTCGGCTCCTTCTCTTGATAGGTTGGAGCAGATGTTACTCTTGATGCAGTAGCAGCAAAAGCAGCAACAACAATTTTTCGCTACCATAGCAGGGGCCCTTGCCCAGAATATGAGTGTGGCTTCGCCTGCATCACCTACGCACCCCGCTGGGAACATAAATACCAGCGGACTTTTTAAACATTTTTATCGTTTACGTCCTCCCACTTTTACGAGTACTCATAGACCCGAGGTGGCTGATTACTGGCTAGATCACATCTCTAAGATGTTGAAGCCGCTACACTGCACTAAGGTAGAACAAGTTGAGTCAGCCACCTATATGTTCAAGAATGAGGCTAGTTTATGGTGGGGCAGCATCCTACGAACAATTCCCATAGGACACGCGTGGACCTGGGATGTATTTAAGACACGCTTCCATGGGGAGTACTTCCCCCTCACATACGATAATGAAAAGGAGGGTGAGTTTCTTCACCTTCGACAGGGAGAGATGATCGTGTCAGAATATAAGAACAAATTCACGGAGCTAGCCAGATATGCCCCTTTGATACTAGCAGATGAACCGATGAAAATGTGGCATTTTTTAGATGGGTTGCAGCCCGATATCCGCACTAGGACGTGTTGCGCTAGTATCTCCAATTACGCTGAGCTAGTCAACATGTCTCTACGAGCTGAACAAGATGGAGATAGAGTTTCTCAGACACGTATACCAATGGGCCTGAGGCCTCGTCCCGAATTACAGCACCGGTCAGTCCTAAGTAAGAGGCCACATGTAGATTCGCCTCCTAGGCTCATGGTTACACCGACCCAGCAAAGGAAAACGAAACGTTGGTGTACATATTGCAACAAAGGGGGACACAATGACCCCTTCTATTTTACTAAGATGAAAGACAACGGTTTCACACTACCTCAGAAGATCGATCGTCAACCACCACATGTTGTAACAACTCTACCTCAACGACCTATAGCAACGCAACCAAATCATCCTCAACAAGACTCGAATGATAACCTTATAAATATGAGGCTTGAACTTCCTAATGAATTATAATACTCCTTAAATACTTAGGATGATCAGATTTCGCAATTTCAGAACCATATCCCTACGAGGCATTCGCGACTTAATTCTCAATCGTGGGTGATTACTAAAAGACTCATTGCTTTGACCGAGCAGAAGAGTAGGATCCATCAGGATTAGGAAGGGATACAATATGCTGTCTGCCCTGGTCAGGCGGGCAATCAACGTATTGGGTCTGAGCTGATCATAATTGACTTTCCGTATTAGCTCAATCATAAAGGGTAGATTATACCACCCTTAGCACAATAATAATGATTTAGACATTTGTTTTCAAACCTCAAAGGTAGAAACTTTTAAGGGGGTAGATCATTATGAGCTAGGCTAGTATAATCATTATATGCCCTAACACGTATATAAACCTGAAACCAACAAGACTAAGCAAATGAAATAATCAAGCCTTTACTTATTACCTTTAGGCAATTTTGGGGACGAAATTGTTTCTTTAAGGGGGTTAGATTGTAACGTCCTAGAAAAATCTGTACTAAGACCAGAGTATCGCCTCAGGCAGAAATCACTAAGGACCAAATCCTTTAGAAATTAGACGAAAATTAATTAAGTGCTAAACTGAATTAAATGCTAGATTATCTTGAACAACTTTTTATACGATCTGTAAGACCCAAAACCCTACATTGCCCAAAAACTTAGGATCAATCTCAAAACCCAGTTGCTCTCAAGAGCACACTGAAACTACGTATGTGACTTGGACCACGTGTCGAAAGTCCGATTACCGCAAAACTATACGGTTATGACCGCCTTACTGGGCTTGACAACCATCTCGAAAATGAAGGCCTAGTAGTGTCCAGAAGTGCATAACTTGAGCCCAGAGCGAAGTGTGTGAAAAACGTGAATATCTTTAGAAAATGAACTCAGATTTAAGTGAATTGGGCCGTTCGCTTGCAGACCAAATTTAAGGTTTCAGACTGTCAGAATCTAACCCAACTACACCCTTGGATCAGGAAAATTTTTCAACACAGGTCAGTGTACTTGCGACCCTGATCGAGTGACGGTGACCGTTGAACTGAAATTGGTCCTCCGCTGTCGATCCGTGAATCCGATCGGACCAAAAACTTAACCTGACCTAGATCCAATGTCAGGGAACTTTCCCCGGACCGTATGAAGAAAAGGGGCCTCCAGATGTGCTCCGTTGGACCGAAACAGCCACTGTTTGGCTATAACCTAAGTATACCATGACCCTAGGGCCATTTCCATCAGTTCAGGGCCTATATAAGGGCCTTAACCCACCCCTCTCTCATTCTATACGAATTTCGAACCCTAGGAGAGAGAGGAGAGAAGGAAAGAGAGAGAGAGTGAGGGATCGTTCCTAGGATTCGATCCCACCACTCCACGTGCTTAACCATCGCTTCCGTGTTGCTATACCGGCGATTCTGATTCCATTGTCGGGTAAGAAATCCTAACCCTAATCTGTTTTAGGGATTCAAATATAGCAGATGGTGGAATAATTAACATATTTCATGCTATAGGTTATCGTTGTGCTGTAGACAAAGACTTGGTGTTTAAACTAAGTTCTTTACGAGTCTACCAGTGAAAGGTGCAGACTATAAATGTTTAGGTTATGGTTTTCAAGACTTCTAATGTCAGTAATGGTTTATGAATGACTTGATTATTGTCATATGTGCTTAGATAAGTTGTTTTCCGTATATTACACATATATGTAATCTATGTTGATTTTAATGCATTCCATGTGTTTGTTGTACTATTTGAATGAATATGGAATTATGATTTGTGCTTGTCATATTTTATGTTTGAGAATACATGATTGTTGTATGTGTCGCAACTCCCTTGTGAAAGGATTTGTTACAATATACGTTATAATTAATATATTACATGTATGTTATATGTGTAGTCTAAGTGTTTGATAAAATGCCTGAATGAGAAAATGTTGGATGAAATGTGTTTAAGGAGGGTATTGAGATAGGATTCTCAACTACCTTATCTTTAGTTACAGTTTCTTTCATGTAACCTAACTTACTACTACGTGCTTTATGGATGAAATGCTACGTATGATAACGTGTGTGTGATGTGTTTGCCAAAATGCTCAAATGAGATTTATATTTAAATGGTTTGTCACATGCTGTTTTGACTATCACATATGAATGCCTAAAGTGTTTGAGTATGATTGGGACTACTGCATAGTCCAGGCAATCGGTAACAATTCCTGTTTGAGTGGCCGAATTAGTTTCGTCACATTTGATGCGTTCAGTGAATCCAAGTCGTACGATGATTGTCGACAGTGGTACCATGTCGATCAATTCAGCATACGCTCATACCAATTGACTTGTCAAGTAACCCAATTAGCCCATTGTGTGTTTACCATGTATGGACACTATTGCCTGAATCTAAGGTACCAACTTACCAGTGCAAAGCCCGTTCAACCATGGTACCACGATCTTCTAAGACTCATGAGCCGGACATGGTGGTATGGGACACAGTGGTCGAGCTGTCAGCCTACGCTGGGGCGACGAACCTCCCCGTAGTGACCAATGAGCAACCCAAACTCGTGAGCTGAATACGGTGGTATGAGACACTGTACTCGACCTGTCGGCCTCCATTGTCGCAGCCTAGTTGTGGTCCTCAGTCGGGTTAGTGATGAGCCTTCAAAAATAGACTGTCAGTTAGTAAGGCGTTGGTGGAGTGACCTCAAGTACAAAATAGGCCTACCCCAATGCATCCTGGCTGTGGTCCCCAGTCGGGTTGGTGACGAGCCTTCGAAAATAGACTGTCATCCTGGCTGTGGTCCTCAGTCAGGTTAGTGATGAGCCTTCGAAAATAGACTGTCAGTTAGTAACGCGTTGGTGGAGTGACCTCGAATACAAAATAAGCCTATCCCGGTGCATCCTGGCTGTGGTCCCTAATCGGGTTGGTGACGAGCCTTCGAAAATAGACTGTCAGTTGGTAGGGTGTTGTTGGGGTAACTTCGAGTGTGAATTAAGCCTACGCTAAGGTGACGAGCCTCCCGTAGCAACCTACAGTATAAACTCGCGAACTTGCCTATCGTATGTGATAAACTAGGATTGACGACCCTAGATGGATCATTGTTTAGGTAAATGATATAAAAGGAGGTACCTTAGCTTCTCAAACCTGTTGTATGAATGAGTCTAATTAAGAACTTGGCTAATCACGTACATGCACCGCATTTGCATGTACCTTTGGCATTGGAGTTGAGCACAGCGGGAGTGTTGCATGCCGCGATCGTGAGATGATGTCGCAGAGGGAGTGCAGGCGAGGGCATACATCATTATTGCATATCATCCTTGTATTAACAAGAGTACTTAGGACATGAGTGTTGTACTGCTTTATTATTACTGCCTGACTGAATTGATAACATGTTAACCTTTGCTTTATAGCTCCACTAAGTTGATCACTCACTCCCACGTTCTGGGACGGTGTTTTAAAACACCAACCAGACTCTGTTGTAGTTTCAGGTGATGACGAGGCTTACGAGATGGAGCCTGTCTTCTACGATGACGAGGAGTTCTCCTACATGTAACTCTCTGGCGGGTCTATGTTGACCTGGAGTTGCGTATTGAGGATTACTGGGATGAGGACTAGATGACATTACACATTTTCTATATTTTGAAAACTTTACATGTAATTAATTGACATGGTAACATGATCATACTCAAGAGACTTACAATCACTTATATGCTTTATATACTTATCACGGTCTTCTGCTTGCGAATTCAATTGTCTCTAGATTATGATATGTTGTTTTGGTATAATCCCACTCATGTTAAATGTACTAATACGGATAACATTTAATCATCATTATCTGTATTGCATGAGTGATGCGTTTGAACTCAGGAGTTGGGCTCCTGCTCGACCTCCAATTTTCAAGGCATTATACATGTCTACACGTAACCAGTAGCCATAGTCCTAAGGACGCTGTCCCACTAAAGACTGGCTTCCTTCTCAAACATGAAGGTAACCAACTCCACTTGCTCCACCTCAGTGCAGTGCAACGGCTTCGGCATCTTAGAGATGCGGTCAAGCCAATACTCGACCTCCTCGGGTCGGTGAGTAACCGCAAAGATAGGAGGTCGTAAGCACTGGAATCGCTCGAATGCGCCGCTAGCACTTGTGTTCCTAGAAAGGTGCACAGGTGGTGCAGGAGGGGTCACGTGCATATTTTGGGTAAAAGCCCCTGTTATGGCAGCTAAAAACTGCTGGTGCTGCATCAGTAGCATCACCTGCTCCAACCTATCAAGAGGAGGAGCCGATTGTGGCATGTGAGGCGTCGAAGTAGACGCACGGTTTTGCTCGTGAACCGAGGGTGTATAAAGTGGCGGCCCAGTAGTGGGGCCAGTGGCCGTCAGTGAGTCCGACATCGTGTCTGTGTCGGGGCCCAAGCTGGGGTCCGTGCAGCTATCGCTCAGGGGAGGTACCCCTTCAAGCAATCCACAGAGTGCTAGACGGATAGTGTTCCAAGTAGTCCTCGGAGGCATGCCCTATACGCAACACAGGGGCAACATGTGTTAGATTTAACATAACAGCACCCAATTACTCAAGTGGTTTACACATCCCATAATAAAAGAACTTCATGCATTTCATTTAACCAAAATTGTCACAATACATGAGATGCTTGATAGAAGATGCATGTGAACTAATCTAAACAACTTTAAACACTAGAGCACACAACCTACTCTACCATACAACCAAATCTAGTAACACCATACATAGAAACAAAAGAAACCAGCAACAAGGCATATTAAAAGACAACTACATATATGACTAGTCGTCAGAACCCGGCGATGGTGGGGGTGCACCCTTGTCCTGTACACAACACAGGATAGTCCCCGGGGTGCCGTAGGGGTGCGGGGTCCACTTTGGTTCCCCCTGATTTGCGTCGTTTGGGCCCCCGAGTCCGCTTGAGTTGTTTTAGGTCCCCCTTTCACATGTATTCGCGCTTTTCAATTTTGGTTGACTGTGGAATGAACTGAGTCATGGTTTAAACCCGTCAATCGACGGCCTGAGGAAGGATTGGGATCATCTCACATGATCCCGGGTGCCTACAGGCCCGATTTTAACGGTCAGTCTCACTCATTACGAAACTGGGAATCCTACGACTGTTTCTATGTTTCATCGCTCCCTCCTAGGTCAAAGTACGTTAGCGTGCATCGTGTTATCATAACCCAGGTCCAGTTTAATCCAAATCACGCTATGATACCAACTTGTAACGCCTTGAAAATCGGGGGTCGAGCAGAAGTTCAACTCCCGAGTTCCAACGCATCACCTATGCAACATGGATAATGATGATTAAATGTTGTCTGTGTTAGTACACTAAACATGAGTGAGATTATACCAAATCAGCATATCATACCCCAGAGACAGTTAAATTACGCAAGCAGAAGACCATGATAGGTATGTATAAAACATATAAGTGGTGGTGCGTCTCCAGAGTATAATCATTTTCTAGGTTAAATAATTACATGTATCATTTCAAAATCCAAAATATCAAAATGTGTAGGTCCGTCTACATCATGAAATCCCTATAGCCCCGACGATTAGAATGTGGCGTACATGAACCCGCCAAAGTACTGCATATACGAGAACTCCTCATCGTCGTCATTAAAATCAGGCTCTACTTCATAAGCTGCGCCATCATCTATAACTAAGACAGAGTCTGGTTAGTGTTTTAAAACAGTCCCAGAGTGAGAGTGAGTGATCAACTCAGTAGAATTATAAGGCAAAGTTTAACATGTTATCAATTCAGTCAAGCAGTAATGATAAAGCAGTACAACAATCATGTCCTAGATTACTCTTGTTAATGCAAGAATGGTATGCAATAATGATGCATGCCCTCGCCTACACTCCCTCAGCGACTTCATCTCACGTTCGCGCATGGCATCCTCCCGAAACGTGTGCTTCCTCGCTAAAGCACATGCAGTGCGGTGCATGATCATGATCAGTCAAGTTCTTAATTAGGCATATTCATACAGCAGGATTGGGAAGCTAAGGTACCTCCGTTCATATCATTTACCAAAACATTAATCCATTTAGGGTCGTTAATCCTAGTTAATCATATACGAAGAATAGTTCCAGGTAGCTACGGAGCGGCTCGTCACCTCAGCACAGGCCTGGTTTATACTCGAGGTCACTACGAAAAAGCTAGTCGCCTTAACGTAGTCTTAGAGTATACTCGAGGTCACTACGGGCTCGTCACCTGATCGTAGGCCGACACTCGAATACAGTGTCCCATTCCACTGTATTCGGCTCACGAGTCTGGATTGCTCATTGGATACTACGGGGAAGCTCGTTGCCCTAGCGTAGGACAACAGCTCGACCACGGTGTCCCATACCACCATACCCGGCTCATGAGTATTAGCGGATCGAAGTACCAAGGTTAAACGGGCCTTTCGCTGGTAAGTTTGGTATCTTAGATTCAAGCAGTAGCGTCCATACATGGTGAACATACATTGGGCCAATTGGGTTACTTGACAAGCTCGACTGGTACAAGCGTATGTTAACTTGATCGACATGGAGTGCGTAAGCATTCTGCGTGGCCTAACTACTGTCGACAAACAGAGTACGACTCGGATTCATCAGGCGTATCCATTGTGGCTAAGCAGTACGTCCACCGATTGTAAACCATTACCGATTGCCTGGACTACATTGTAGCCTCAATAACACTCCAACCAATAGCATCCACATGTGATATTCCAAGACAACATGTGACAACTAAATCTAAACATAAATTCCATTCGAGCATTTCAACAAACACATACCGTAGATGTCATCATACATGGGCATTCATCTGTAAATCACATAGTAGTAAGATAGGTTGCATAAAGGAAACTGTAACTATATATAAGGGAATTGAGAATCATATTTCAACACCCTTAGTAAGTACATTACATCAAGCATTTTCTCATTCAAGCATTTTATCAAACACTTAGACCACACATATTGCATACAGGTAATAAATTCGTTAAAAACACATACTATAGCTAGTCCTTTCACAAGGAGTAGCCACGTATACAACGATCATGTATTAGCGATCAATAATCATAGCAAGCACAAATCATAATTCCATACTCATTCAAACATTTTTACAAACACTTAGACTACACACTTCAACATACATGGCGTATGTTGGTCATAACATGTATTAGAGCAAATCCTTTCACCAAGGAGTTGTCACATATACAACAATCATATATCCATGACGGATAATCATGGCAAGTACGAATCCAAATTCCATACCCATTCAAACATTTTTACAAACACTTAAACTACACCCTTCAACATACATAGCGTATGTTGGTCATAACATGTATTAGAGCAAATCCTTTCACCAAGAAGTTGTCACATATACAACAATCATATATCCACGACGTATAATCATGGCAAGCACGAATCCAAATTCCATACTCATTCAAACATTTTTACAAACACTTAGACTACACACTTCAACATACATGGCGTATGTTAGTCATAACATGTATTAGAGCAAATCCTTTCACCAAAGAGTTGTCACATATACAACAATCATATATCCACGACGGATAATCATGACAAGCACGAATCCAAATTCCATACCCATTCAAACATTTCAACACACACATGAATTACACTATATTCAACATAGTTCATATATATCTGTAAAGCAAGGGAAACATCGTATCTAGCATGAGAAATGACAACCAAGTCAGTTATAAATCATTAACTGACATTGACAGCCTTAAAAACCATAACCTAAACGTTTATAATCCGCACCTTTCGCTGGTAAACTCGTAACGGATTCGGTTTGAACACTCTCGCCTTGTAAACTAGACTTTGAATACCTAATCAATAAAACGGGTTAGCTATTTCACCCATCTACGTATTTGGATTCCTAAAACAGGTTAGGGTTAGGGTTTCTTACCCAAGAACGGAATCAGAATCTCCGGTATAGCAACACGGAAGTGGTAGTTACGTATGTGGAGTAGTGGGATTGAATCCCAGGAACTATCTCACACTCGCTCTCTCACTTCTCCACTTTCTCCTTCACTTTCTCTCTCTTTTCTCTCTTAGGGTTTAGAATTCGTATGGAATGAGAGAGGGGTGGGTAAAGGCCCTTATATAGGCCCAGAACTGAAGGGAATGGCCCCAGGGCCATGGTATACTTAGGTTATAGCCAAAGAGTGGCTGTTTTGCTCCAACGGAGCATATCTAGAGGCCCATTTTCTGCATACGATTTTAGAAAAGTTCCCTGACATTGGATCTAGGTCAGGTTAAGTTTTCGGTCCGATCGGATTTACGGAACGACCGTAGAGGACCAGTTTCAGTTCAATGGTCATCGCCACTCGATTAGTACACTGACCTGCGTATGAAATTTTCCCTGATCCGAGGGTGTATTTGGGTCAGATTCTGACGGTCTGAAACCTTAGAATTGGCCCGCAAGCGAACGACCCAGTTTACTTAAATCTGAGTACATTTTCTAAAGATATTCATGTTTCTCACACACTTCGCTCCGGGCTAAAGTTGTGCATTTCTGGATATTATCTGGACTTGATTTCTAAGATGGTCATCAAGCCCAGTAAGGCGGTCATATTCGTATAGTCTCACAGTAATCGGACTTTCGACGTGTGGTCCAGGTCCGATACGGAGTTTCGGTGTGCTCCCGAGAGCAACCGAGTTTTGAGATTGATTCTAAGTTTCAGGGTAATGTAGCGTCAACAATTGTACATATTTTGGGTCTTGCAGTTCGTATTTAAAGTGGTTCAAGCTAATTTCACAGATAATTTAGTTTAGAACTTGATTAATTTTCGTCTAATTTCTAAAGGATTTGGTCCTGAGCGATTTCTGCTTGAGGTGGAACTCGGGTCTTTATACGGATTTTTTCGAGACGTTACAGATACATTTTTTCCTTTAAAAACAATTTCAATAGTTACAGGGCTGCCCATATCATGATAACCATAACGCTGGCTGTTATGGCCACCGTTACCATTATATCGTATAACTTGGTTCAAACGTATGGTAATTACCATACATATTTGAGCTGTCCAACCCTAATGTGCATATCTTGCTTTCCTCATTTTCACCGTACATACTAAGAATCATCATGATATAACTCATGTGGGACACACCATGGAACAATGTACAGTCATGCCTAAAACCTATAAACTCACTTTTTGTGGCCTACCTAATCCATCCTGGCGGGTGCCCACACCTGACAAATAGGTTGGATGACAAATAAAAACATGGACATTCCATCCAAAAGTTTCTATGATAAGCGTCCCTCTCCAAATGTCCTCCATTGTTCTCTTTGGTGTGGTCCACCTAAGTTACGAATTAGGCTGGATTTTGAGATTTTAGGCCTAACATGTTGGGCAGCATGTAATGGACAATTGAATGTATGGTAACTACCATACATTCGAGTGTATGTAACCATTCCCTGACTAAAGAATTCCAAATATTCTTGTTCTTGTTTGTCAGAAAGAGGAAAAATGACAGTATACTGGTATTTGTAATCATGACTATCTTGTTCTAACTCCGAAAACTCATACAAGAAGCGCTAAGGGGCCCGTTGGCAACCATTGATGTTCTCATACAACAACAACAACAACAACAACAAAAGAAATAAAAAAATGTAGGAGGTGCAATTGGATATGTGAATTGAAGTGGCTACTGCTAGAGCTCAGATTGAAACATTGTACCAAATTTGTCAAGCGGAACCTTGTGTATTCTGTACAAGTTCTTCAGCATCCATTATTTTGGCCCTCCGAATAACTGGTGAGATCAGTGTCCACACTGCATGGTCACAAAGAAACCATAGTTCAAAACTGGAAAACTCGACTCAACTAGATGTCCATCTGGAGTGGATGGAGTGTTCACTTGATTCAATTGGGTATTTAATAATTAAATAAGAAGCATTTTAAAACAGCTGCAGACATTTGAACTACATAATATGCATGGAATACGCAAGGAATGCAAACCACAACTAACTTGGATAAGGGTTAAATGATGATGGAATAAGCAAGGAAGCTACCTCTAGTGCTGTGGTTATGACGTTTGGTTTTACTGGAAAGAATGTGGTTATGTTTGGGTTTCATTAAACCGAGTGAATCAGTTTCAATCTCAATGATTCACGTCGAATCAACCAAGTCAGCAAGCATATTCAACGAGTCCTGCTGAGACTTGACTGATTCCAGCTCACTAGCGACTTTCAAATGGACTCAGTGGATGTTTTGAGTCAAGTGTTGGAGTTTTTGAAACTTCACTGAACTCAAAAATGTGCAGGACAGGTAACTCATCAGGCCTGACCTGAGCAGAAGCAAAACTGTGAATAGGCCCATCCAGGTAGGCATGACACCTACAATTCAAAATTGAGGCTTGAAAATTGCCACCATATGGTTTGAATACTTAGTGGCATGTTCATGACTATTTTGAGTTGACCGGGTGTAGAGAGTCCAAGAAGATAAAGAAGACTTGACTCAGAATGACTTGGTTGATTTGGGAATGCTTTGCTGGATTTTAATTAATTTGTTATTTTTATGTAACCATCAAATCTATTCCCAAATGAAACGGGAACAAAAATGGAAGAATAGAGTTGATCAGTTGCCGACTCTGCTCAGCATCTGGCTAGCTAGTTGGGTCCCATCTTCTAGTTTTTGAACCATGGTAATCAGCAAATGATACACAATGAGAATAACACAAGGTAGAAGCAACATGATCAGTAGGGTGTTCAATGGGCCAGGTCTAGGTGGGCCATTGTCAGCCAATATAACCATAAATGGACCTGAAGCTGGGCTTGAGCTGGGTCTAAGAAGCAAACGTGCCAAACATTGGCCCATGTCCAACCTTTTGTTATCTGGTCTTAAAATTAGGACCAGACCCAGCACGGGCCTAAAAATGAGGCACGTGTCCAACCCATGGTTGGTTAGGCCTGGAACCCCACAAGCCAAACTGGCTCATTGAGAGCCCTAATAACTAAGTAGGGTCCCAACGCATCTAAGGAAACTAGATAAAGCAATGCAGACAGCCTGCTCTTATTGTGACCATTTAAGCCATTCAATAAAGATCATTTCCAGCAGTATAGTGATATTCCCTTCTTGCAGTGATGGAATGGTCAGGTTTACATTGATAAACAAGATGAAATGCATACCATCTAATCCATTTCATAATGATCTTCAGAAAAAAGTTTGAATATCTTTTTTGAAGGATAAAAAAGTTCAAATATTTATGACTTACAGTATATGGCAGCTGCAAACCACTCATTGACAAGTTTAACCCACGTACTAGCCCAGCCAACATCAATGCTCCACCTGATAGTTACACATGCATAAGTACATTCATTGTTAAAATTCCTATACCAACATACATGAGATGCAACACCATTGTATAAGGTTCGAAGGCCCAAAGATCAGAAGAGAATGGCATGCATTCAAAAACCTGATTTCTTACCTCTTGGTTGAATGGTCTAAGTTCCAGCTGATGAATAACATTGCAAAGTACATGGCTCCCATTGAGAAAACGATATGGAAGAAACCATATTTATAAGGGATGTCATCTAGCGATTGAACTTCATCCTTGCGAAACTGGACAGCATATCAGAACACTCCTTGTCAACTTGCTAATCCATTATAGTGCACTCTTTAGCTATTGGTAACAACATGATCTAATGACTGGATTTTCTTTTTAATTCTTGGAAAGTATTATGCATGGTGGGACACCAAATTCATTTTAAGGGCATGTTTGGATACACGGAATCAATGCAGAACTGGTGCTTTCCACTGACCAGACAGATGGGCTATTTGGATATGTGGATTACTTTGGCACAGGAAACAAGGTGGAATCGTCTAATGAACTTGAGGATTCCACTTCCTATCCAAACAGGCAGAACTTGCCCTAAGAATATAAGATCCCATTTTGGAACGAGGAAAACCATGGATCTCCCAAGTTCACCTCCCATCAACTGCATTTAATGCAGTGAGAAGTGAGAACAAAGAGGAAGGACAGATTCTTGCAGTTTTTGACTGGCCGAGTAGGAATACTGGGTTTTCTAGCTCCACCTCATACGGTCCCTAAAAGTTAATAATCCAAGAAAATGTCCTCGGAATATTATCACAGATGATCATACAACTGAAGAAATGTAAGATTACAAGAAATGCCCACTTCACCTTGAAGGATTCTGAATCAATCCCAGTCGAAAAAGTTGCCATGACAATCGCACAAATAGCTATAAGGAAGCTCTGGAAGCAACAATGTTAAAATAATATTACAAGATATACTGAAGGGTTATTCAGATATCTAATTAAAGATTACATGACTCGAGAGTATATCCATGCAAATGAATGAAGCAACATAACAGAGGAGACTAGGAATTGCATAAACTATATACACTCCATCCTCACTCAAATGATACAGCCAGAAAAGAAATGAGTGTTAATGTCTAGCTTACAATTACAGCAGTCCAATCACCATTCCCAGCCATTTTATTCTGCGGGCTGCATTTCTCGATGACGGGTTCACTGCAAACCCATGCATTATAATCAGAACAGTGAATGTTTTAGATGCTTAAATCCTGGGCAGCATACTTTGAACCTTGGAAAGAATTGGAAATGATCAAAGGCTATGAAGATGCATGAATCATATGATAAGGAAATCAAGTATATAATACCATGGCTTTAAATGTAGTGCGGTACCACTTAGCATGGGGGTGGGACAAAATGAGTCACCTGCCCAAGATGTTCGCTAATTCTAACAGCATTGGGGTGAGTTGTAGCAGTTTCAGTCCCCAAGCAAGTTGCCCTCCAAAATTGATATTTAAGAACATTAATAATATCAATCTACATTCATAATACCAATATTTCTTTATTATTAATTGTTAGCCCTAGAGTATGAGATTTGGGGTGACAAGCTTTTTATGTGAAGCTTGTACTTTATCATGAAGAGAGTTCTTCAGAACCTTACACTTTTTCTTCTTTTTTTTTCGGGTTAGCTTGTTAGTACACACACTTTATGTTAGCCACCCCCACTAGGGATCGATACCAAGACCTCAAGTGTTGAAACAAGGTATCTCCACTCAGTCTGCCAGTTGAGCTATGGATCTGGGTGTTCAGAACCTTACACTAACTAGTACAGAACCCGAAGAGGTGATAAATAGCAGTTCATCAGTTCATCTCTCTATCAGAGAGTTCCACTTAGTCCACACACATCTCGACACATGGCCACATGCACCAACCTCAAACATGCTTATTGGGCTATATGAATTCAGTGGGCCTCACCACATAGATGGCATGGTCAAAAAAAAGAAAAGAATCAGGCAATACTCAACTACATAGCAGAGGCCACGTGATTCAAGGATTGGATGTCTTGTGCACGTGCCTGGTTGGTGTATGTGGCTGCAACCGGATCTGTGTGGACTTTGTAGAATTCTCAAAAGAACTGATGATTAAGCTGGTCAGACCTTGCAGTTTAATTCTGCTGCCCTGCAAATGAGGAAATTGGACCACCTCGACAATGGGCATAATCTAGCTCCTCCAGATTTACAAATTAGTGTGGTGCATTCCTGGATAAGATTGAACTGTATAGCCTTTAGATGGCTTAGAACATTGGTTATGCTTGTACCTCATCATTTTTGGTGCATTGGTGGTCATCCACAGACGAATTTTCGTTGATGGATCCATGATCAGTGACAGAGATTAGTCACCAAGTGGAAAAATGAATTATAAGATCGGCATGCATCAAGTAATGTAGCAGGCTGGTACACAAAATCTGTCTGTATGAGTGGAGCACATGGTTCCATGATCTAGATTGTTGACCTGATTATCCCCACTTTGGATGGGGAATGTGGCAAAAATCTTCCATACTGGAAGATCCTGGCCATCTACCCATCCAATCTTTGGCAGTTTTTCCAAACCATAGCTGTATCTTTTCTTTTTCTTCTATTTATAGGCCATAGATCGAACAGTAAGAATCTTCCAATTGGCGAGATTCTTTGGGAACAGTCTATCCATGTTTGGGTTCATTCGGTCAATAGTCTGAATCACTAAACCATGTGCTCCACTTGTTTGGACTGAGTGAATTAAACCCTACATAATACATCAGGACCCCATGACCCCTCTAAACAGAAATGGTAAAGAAGTGAACTTCCCATTAAACTAGATAAACATGTTAAATGCCATGTTCCTTGCTTAGACTTTCATGTGCATCTGGTCCTTGATTTGAGCTTTCATTAAAAATATATATATAGCTTTTGTGACCAAATTTAATTTTTAAATTGATTTCAATATTGGATCAAATAAACCAGAAGCACTAAAGCTTCAGTATCAAATTATGAATAAACATTCAAGTATTAGAAATCAACTTTGCATGAAGTGAGTAGAATGTAATACTCGATGAGGACAGTAAATGAACTGCTTTTCTACAAGGCATATGAAATGAAATCAATGGGATCAGTCTACAAAGTGAGAAATTTGAACCTTCTAATAGCAGACCAACAAAGGAACACGACGTACGAACCCATAATCCCTGAAGATAAAAGACCACGATTGACCTGCTCTAAGCATGCGAATAACCACGTATTAAATACATAGCACCAAACATTTACTACATACAGATAACTTGGAAGAAGCATGTGGTTCACTATAGCTACTTTATCATGATTTATAGGAATCATACAACACTGTCATGATTTGGAATTTTCATGTACCGATACAAGACATTTTAACATATCATCTAACCCTATAGAAATAGACATCATACACTAAACTTCACAAATCATTACATTAGAATTTTACGTTAATAGGTAACATTGTCCTGCAATCAACGGCATTCACACAGAAGATTGACCTAAGGACTCATTATTTTATTTACCATACACTAAACTTCACAAATCATTACATCAGAATTTTATGTTAATAGGTAACATTGTTGTGCAATCAATGACATTCACACAGAAGATTGATCTAGGGGCCTGTTTGGATTCCTAGAAAGTATCGGAAAGGAAATGGTGTTTCCCATGAAACTCACTTTCCTTTGTTTGTTAAGCCTTTCTTTGTAGGAAATCGTGGAAAACACCATTCCCAATTTCTCACTTTCTATCTTTGTTGGAAAATAAACAAATTTATTTTCCCACCTCCACCCCTAAGAAATGCTTTTTTTCCCACAATAGAAGGAAAATGGGTTTCTCAAGGGTTAAAACTCAAATGTGCCACATGTGCCAAGGTGCTAAATGAGACATTGTCCATCTTTGATCATACCGCATGCATGCCACTATGCCACATTTGCCACCATCCATCTTCTCTTGTGTCCCACATGTGTAAAGAGCCCCACATGTGCTAATGTGCCACATGTGTCACTATCCATCTTCTCTTGCACGCTACATGTGTTATTCTTCCACATGTACCACCATTCATCTTACTTGTGCGTGCGCCAATGTGCCACACGTGCCATTGTCCACCTTCAATCCTCGAATATGCCATGTGTAAATGGTGCCAATGTGCACAATTACTGTCATCTAGCTTTAGTGCCCACATGTCAAATGTACCAATGCAGGTCTTGTGTCACATGTGCCACTGTACAACTTCAAGTACCTCGCATATACCATACGTGCCACAATTCAGCTTCAACTACTCACATATGCCTGTTAGTGCACTTATTTATGTGCCTTGTTTACCAATCACGTGCGTCGGTGTGTCAGTGACTCGGTTGAGCCCTTGGAAGCTGAAGACCGAAGACACATGAAGACTGGAGCATCAAGGAAGTGAAGAACATGTATATAATGTACCTTGGTGACCTTAACCTTGACCCAAAACAACCCTTAGCGTCTAGTTGATCCTAAACTTTATAGGTAAACCTTGTTTGATCATCCATAGCCATAAAAGCCAAAATTGGAACATAATAAGGCTAAAAGAGGTGCAAAACTGCTGTAAAGCAAAATGCCCAAAACAACAGTCTTTCAGGGGCCATGGATTGAACATCTGATCGATCGATGGACTTGCCTGATCGATCGATCAGAGCTGAAATTGTCCAACAAGTTTCTATAGAAATTATTTCGGTCGATTGATCGATAGACCTGTCTGATCGATTGAAGGTGCCTCAAATTGTCTAGCAAGCTTTTGGTATAAGATGGAACTGTAGCGATCGAACAATGCATCGGTTGATCAATCAAAGGGGAGTTTGATCGATCGATTGAACCAGTCGATTTTTGCTTCTTTTTTTTTTTTTTTTTTTTTTTTTTAATACCATTGGAACTCGATTCCTTTATAAGGAGCATACGGGCCTTGGGCAAAATGATGGTTTTTTAGTGAATTTAAAGCCTTAGTGTATCCCAATACTTCCCAACACTTCTAGGCTCTCACCCAAAGGGATTCAAGTCATATTGCATGTGTTTAATCACTCTAATGAGCATTCCAAGCTCCTTATGAATATGGTCTTATTTCCTTGCATCCTTTAGAGGATAGACACCAATCCAATAGGAAAACCTTTGTCTTTCAAATCTCTAGAATGCCCATGTAGGTGAATCTCCATTTGGAAACCAACTAAGCCTTTAGTTGTAGGAGATTCAATTAAACCCCTCCCATTACCTTAGTGGCCTCATTGGAGCATCAATGGCAAGGTAGCCGATTCAAGGAAGTGGAAGAAGACTGACTTCAACAATCAGGGGAGTACAAGGGGAGCTAATTAAAGCACAAGAGAGCATCGGTCAAACAACCCAAGAAAGTACTCCAACGGCGCTCAATCTGACAATTAAGGTTGTCAATTTAGAGTCCATACTCTATTTTCTTTTGTAGGATTGAGAGTAAGAGTTTGTAACCCAAACTCGATAGGTTCTTGCGTAGGACCTAGGCTCTTATGTAGGGCCGAATTCACCGGACATGGTTACGTACATGTTAGTCTCCGTATGAGTCTCCGGCAGGAGTAAATGTAGGTCCTTGGACTAGGACCAAGGTTGTTGGTTAGCCAATAGAAAACCAACTAACTCTTCGAGGGAGCCTTCGACAGGAGTGTATGTTAGGTTTTTGTGTAAGACTTAGATCCTTGCGTAGGGCTGTAAAGGTTAGAGGTGAATCTGTTGAAAAACCTTCGATAGTGAATACCGGTACACTTGAAGAGAGTGCATTCACCAGGAGTGGAGTAGGGAAACCAAACCACTATATATACTTGTGATTGCGATTGTGAATTGTGTACATGTTTAACTTATGCTTATGTGTTTGATTAGTTAAATCATTTGAATGCTTGAATTAGATTATATGCTAGGCACTTAACTTGTAAATCAAATACAAGCTCACTATCAATAATAGACTAATTGCTTGAATTGGCATAACTATTGTAGTCTATATGATTGGACCTACTTTGGCTTGGAAGCCTTAGTGTTAATTGCCTTGCTTAGTTTAATTGGTAAATTACTTTAAGTAAGCAATTATGTTCTAATTGGCAAAATTTTAAGTGGTCCTATTCACCCTCCCTCTAGGACATAGCCATTCATTCCTCAGCTCTGCCAAGCTTCCGTATGCATAGCCCGTGGGCCCACCATGCACAATTTCAATGTTGTGTATGCCACATGTGCCATTGTTCATCTCTAAGCATCTCACACGCGCCACATGTGCTAATCTGACACATGCTAGTGACTACCTAGAAAAAATTTTGAAGATTTTTTTTTTTTTGTTTTGTTTTGTTTTGTTTTGTTTTGTTTTGTTTTTCTAAACAATAAACATGAAAATAAATCCTAAGTTTCGATGAAAATCTTGTTAAAAAGCAAACATGGAAAACAATTTTTCCTTTCCCACAATTTCCCTGAAATAAGGTTTCCCAAGAAACACCATTTCCTTTCTCATGCTCTTTATGAATCCAAACAGGCCCTAAGGACTTATTATTTTATTTACCGAGGTAACAATGACAAGTAAAATTGAGAAAATTTTGGAACATTCACAAGTTAACAAATAAATAAATAATCCAGGGGGTGTTTTGCTGTATCAGAAAAAATAGAAGGTCTATCAAAGTGAAATGCATGAGGAAATACTTTCCTTTCCACTATTGACAAAGGAATTTGAACTGAAGGAAAATTTTGTTAATTCCTAAAACTGCGACCACTACATTTCTGATTTTCATGCATTGGTTAAGCCTAATGGAAGGAACTGATTTCCAATTAAGCATCTGTTTTAGGACCCAGTGTCCCATTTACAAATGAAAATATAACTAGTACCATTAAGGCCTGTTTGGATAGGGTAAATCCAAGAGGGGAAATGGAAAGGGAAGGTAAAACTAAGATCATGATTACCTGGGTAAAACTATTGGATTTCCATTTCCCTTCCAGCTGTTCGGTTTGCGCAGCATTTGCTGAGGAAATGTATTTTCATTTCCCTTTCATTTGTTTGGATTGACATGCAAAAGTGCGGAAATCCACCCAAATCTGTTGTATCTCATCAGGATGAAAGAATTACTAAAAAAGCACAGTATTCCAAACTCGGGCAGGTCATACCATGTGAATTTACATGTTTTCAGGCATATTTTTTATGGAGTGGCTTACCTGAGTGTTGAATCAGCCTATTTTTTGGGATCAAGGCCAAAGAAGGGGTGGTATACCTGATAGATGGGGTGGATTTCATGCACGGCAAGTTGTTTCCCCCATGTTAGATAACGTAACCCTGGTAGATACCTAGGCGAGGTACCCTTATTCCCAATCAGGTGAAACCATTCCACTAGGGAAAATCTTTTTCATTTCCATCAGGGAAAACATTTTGCACCCTATCCAACAGGCCCTTCAAGAATAAACATAACATGCCTCTAACATGTACCAGAAAAACCCTCCTAGCAGTCCACTTAATTCAGCTGGTTTCAAGGAACAAGATTTTTAATTTTTAAGGATACAAGCTGCTTCGTAAATCCGAGTAGCCTACTTTTCAGTTGCACAAGCACAAAAGCCAAAAGAACGGGTAATATAGCAGTCACCTATTGGTAAAAAGAAGAAAAAAAAGTGGGTCATCTTGAACAAAGGAGTTTACAATTCACAGTATTTAATCTGATTCATCTTCAAGTAAAACTTGAAAAGTCAACATAAAAAAACACACCACGAAATGTATGAGAACTTATAATTCCTTAATGACAACAACTAGACTAGAAGATTGAGAGCATACCTTGGAGTGTAATGATACAAGCATCATAACTAGGAGTAAGATTACGGTCCAGGTGATGAAAAATATGTTGAGAGAGCATGATGAGTCCCGAGCGTACAACAAATACATCCACACAATTCCACATACAGAAGCAATATAGAAAATGGTTGACATTAGTAGCCCAAGCAAGCAGCTGCAAATGATGGAAAAATTGATAAATCAGCCACTTCACCATCAGGTACTTCTAAGAAAATAAGCCAATGAAAGATGGCATGCAAATATGTTGATCACAGAGAATATCCAGGTCCTGTGTCAAAAGCAACTTTTAAGTCTCAAGAGAAAGCAACTATGAAAGGGATGATGTAGAGAATACTGAACGTGCTTATATTGCAGTAACCCTTTTCCTTTTCTTTTTTAATTACCATGAACACTGTTATAAACCAAACACTGTTATCATCCAAGATATAACACGTGGCTTTGAAAGTCAGACTACCTGTATCTTTAGTAAACGACAGAATTCCAAACATTGTAGGCAGTATTGTAAATTGATATGAGTTATGACAGCCAAATGCCATTTCAGAAAGTTAAACCTTCCCTCAAGTTACATCAGAGTAGGATTCATAGAACACTTCCTGTGGGGGTAGCCATTTCTGACCTTTTAAACAACCTTGGTTCATGACATTGATTATTGTGGAAAACATGAAATGTCTCAGTCTCTTCTGCTGGAACCATTCCTCTATTGAACTGGAAACCAATTTCTACATTTTTTTTTTCCCCTGATAACATGCAAAAAGTAAGGTGTTGATAATTGACCACTCGAGGAATAGGAAGAGATCATCCAAAATGGGTGCCTAAGGGATGCTGAAACAATTGATTTTCATGCATTTCTCCTTCACTATGCAGGTGTGGTGGAAATTCTTCAACCTATTCAGGCTGGGGTGGATCATGCCATGCTCGAAGGAGGACCTATTTAGTTAAAAGCTGTATGGCACTCAGAAGAAGAAACAAGAGGTCTTCTTTATGCTGGCTTTCTTTCCTTTTGGCTGATCCTGGGTTGCCCAAAACTGATGGAGTGGTTATGAAATTTAGGGTACTCAAGAACCGTGGTGCCACAACTCTGCCTTAGCCATCGCAGCCATTGTGTCTACTTCATTCTCTTCCCATAGATCCACAAGAGAGATTCCATATAGGAAACTCCATAACTCACATAATATATAACGCTTAAGTTCCATTGAACTAAGTGGTCATGAGAAAACAAGGTCCATCAACATATAAATGTATCATTGGCTTTTCAGGCGTATATTGATACACATCAAACAAAATGTACAAGAGAATATTCGTATTTGCATATTCACTTGGAACATTTTCCTTGTATAGGTCAGAGCTAATTAATCAAACTCCACCACTTGACCTTGTGAGATGTTTTTTTTTGACAACACAGGGTGTCCCTGCCCCTTTTTGAGGCGAGACTATTCCCTGAGGATGCACGCAATCACCGGCAACCACGTGCATTGGGTAATGCCAGGGAGGGGAGTCGAACCCACGCCTATAGGGAGCAAACCCACGGTGCCGGCGGCTTGCCTAAACCCCGCTGGGTACCTTACATGAATATTTGACCATAAATAAGTGTAAATGGCACATTTATGCTATCTAAAACACCAGCATCAATTCAAGTATAACTCAAGTATTATCTAAGCATATATGAGAATATAGGTTACAAATAATTCATAGAAAATAAATAAATAAATAAATAAATAACTAGCAGTAGAAAATTAAAAAAGTACAATATCATGCAAAGAATGGCCTTCATACCTTTTCTTCAATTTCGCTTCTGGCATCCAGTAGTTATTCCACCATGTGATGAAGTGAATCACACTAATGAGTTGGAGAAGAAGAAAAATCCTACATAATGAAAGGGAAAATGTTCCATCATCATCTCATCTTTCAAAGGATATCAAGGATAGGAATTAGAAAATGAGAAAAAGGTTTATCCAATTTTTCATGGTTTATTTGTGAAACGGAAAATGTGAAAAAAAAAAAAAAAAAAAAAAAAAAAAAAAGTGAAAGAAACCTGGAGTCTCATGATGTTTTTCCTTTTCATTTCTATCAAAATCATGTGGTTACTTATGCACGAGAGTAGAGAAAGGGAGCAGACCTCTTTCTCAGTGATACTTTTCTATCCGCTTTTTGCTATTTTATGCATTTTTTTGGCAAATAGGGAGAAGCCCACTTTCATGTGGAAATCAGAGTCAGGAGGTCTCATTTTCCTATTACTAAAATTGAAGCAAACAGCTACATCACCACGCATTCTTGAGTGCTATCCAAGTTTCAGAACTATATGAATTTTCCTTTAGAAAAGACAGGTGAAGAAAAATAATCATGAATTCTCCAAGGAGATCTTTCCAATGAACTAAACTTATCTTTACACATATAAAATAGATCTATATACACAAGAAACAAAGGTAAATAGCAGCATGTAATAGAAGGATTATGAATATTACCCTGCACCAATACGAGCAACTTCACCTGCAAGCAAAGGGTACACAGTTGTTATTTCCATCATTGTAATTCTTATGGCATTGAAATCGGGGGCTCGAATTTATTATCTTCATTGTCAAATAAGGCTTCATGCCACCAGGCTATGTACTCTCAATGTTGAGATAACCCATGAACTTCTCAATAGTAGTTTTACTGCAGTTTTTACTTGAATGGAGGGGGAAAAAATCAGCGGGTAAACTTTGTATAACTGCTGCTCAGTTATGCATACCGTATAGTCGAATGAAGTCCACAGGGATGAAGAATGGAACCACCATCAATATAATCAATATGAAGAACTTTGAGGCCCACCATCTAGAATGCCATGAATTGCTGGATTCGTAAAGCTTACTGGATCTAAATGTCGTGAAAAACATAAACAAGAAAAATATCTGAACCTTTTGTCAAGGGGATATGATCTTAAACAGAGCAAAAAGAAAAAATAAAGCACCATAGAAGCCTTGCCCACCATATTGGCTTTAATAGTAATGTGTGTGTGTGTGAGTGTGACTGCGAGTGTGCATACACATATTCGGCTAATATGAAAACCTTTCATAAATTCAGGAAGAAGCTCAAGTTGTTAACTGAAAGATACAAAACACCCTAAACTCACACGAAGCACTCCCTCCACATAAAAGCAATCCTTTCCATCCCTTCCACAAGCTTTTAGGTCTGCAAAAAAAAATTATAATAAGCCGAATTAGTACAGCTTGGCAATAATTGATTGATTAACAGCCATCCAAGAGAATGGCTCCCAGCATATACGTAAAATTAGGATCTCAAGATTTCCAACCAACAGTTTGGATGCACAAGATGGAAAAATAATAATTATGGATCAAGGATATGTGTTTTTCATTGATTTTCTTTCAATAAAATGCCCGGTGGTACCGTCCACCTTTCACCAAAAAAAAAAAAAAAACAAAGGGAACGAAAAAGATGGAAAAAATGTGAAGGATTAAATCTACAAGTAAATGATTTAATTGGCTTGAAATAAAACAATATCAGAGTAAAAAATTTAACATCAGCTCGGTAGAGCAATCACCTTATGTCGTAGACATTTGTTGGACAGTTAAAAATGAAGAATATTCAATGATCCTATATCAACAAACAATTATCAATGAATCAGAAGGTAGGATTGTTCAACCAATCTGAGTTTGAGATTGTGACCTAGCGACGGTGGGTTTCGCAATTGACTTAGTTTAATATGACTTCGGGCCTGTTTGTTTCACCAATTAGCACAGTAATGTAAAAGAAATGTGTCATTATTATGATTTTACCACCGCCAAACCAAATATAGGAATTGTCGGTCAAATGTAGATGTATTTAGGAGACAAGTAAAAGAATTTGTAATCAGTGCACGTTTTCATGGCATTACTGTGAAATTCTCAAATCCAAACAGCGGAATCAATGTAATTTAGTGATGATTTGACATTAAAGTAATATAAAAGTGCCACCATTACGATTTTACCATGCATAAACTAAACACAAGAATCGGTGGTCAAATGCAAATGTCGTCTGGAAATAGGTAAAGTAATTTGTAATCATTACACATTTCCTTTACATTACCATGTATTTGATTCTTAATTTACGAGCCGTAATTCTTGTTTAAACAAACACCTTGAATTGATAATGATGGCTCATTTACTTTGCATTACATAGGAAATTGGAAAACCAAACACGCCCTTTGTGTATTCCACGTGTACAAATTTTGAGTGTCTAGGTATCAAGTGTTGTATTCTACCATAGTATCAATTAGCTCCCCTTCAAATTTTCTGTATAATGAATAGGATATAGCTTACAAGAGAGCCTGTAGAGAAACTTGTGCCCATAATCCCGGACGAACCAAGCCACTAGATTGATTAATAGGAAGATAAACCCATATGCATAGCGAGCACGGAGTGAAGTTTTCCTTTCCAACAAATAATTCACATGCTTCCGTTCCGTGGATACAGATTCTTCCAATGGAATCACCTCCACAGCCCCCACATTATTATCTACAGCCTCTGTAGACCCAACCATTCTGCAATCCAAGACATGGAAGAACAAATCAATTACCTTTACGCATTTTCCCTCAAAGTACTTAGGCCATGTTTGGTAGATGCCTAAAAATGAGTTCAACTCATTTTAGTTGAGGGTAATTATGTATTAGAGATCTTAATCTCTTATGCATAATTACTATTGACATGAACTCGTTATGTATTGGAGGTCAAGTTCTCTAATACATCATTACTGCTAACTAAAATGAGATAATTCCTTTTTAGGCATCTACTGAAGAGGGCCTTGAAGAATAAGAACAGTCAACATGCAGCCGCTTGCTACTTATTTCCTCTTTCCTTCTGGAATTAATGTAATGAATATATAATTCAAAATCAAGCATTCAAGCACATAGAAAATAAGTTTTCTTTTAACCCCTTCTTTAGAGGACAATTAGAAAGGAGAATTCTAAAACATGAAGATGCACTAATGTAATTAATGACATGTTTAAAAGTTACATCGAATGAATTGCAACAATTCAACCCAATAGAGAGAAGAAGAGCAAACTAGAGCTGACGCCATTTCGATTTGTAATGTTGACCAAAGCCCATTCCCAATTCCATGCATTTTCAAATTGGCTTTGAAATGGGAATGTGTGGGCCAATCCTTAACTACTGGACTGGAGCTGAATCTCAATTGAGATTCGAGCATCCAAACGCAGCCCAAAAAATCAGAATTTCATAGTGAAGGAAGAGAAATAGAAGAACCCATGACATTGACACACGGCATAGTCGATGCATCTTATTCAAAATAAGAAACCCAGTTCAGATACACACAGGAATTATTCAAATGAATTACATTTTCAAGTAGCAGTTGATATCTACACCCACCCTGATTGATTTCCATAATTACATTTTCCATTTTGGGAATTGAAATAATACTAAAACTATCCAAAACAAAGTGCAGATTAATCTAAAAACATAACACAATTCAAAATATCACATTTCTACAGTATACTCAGGAAATACTCTCCAGGCCACTTAAGAAAAGAGAACTACTCACATTTCCTTCTGGGTTAAGGGAGAAAAATGAAGAGTATGAATGTAGGATGAAATAATATAAGGAGAGAGAGAGAGAGAGAGAGAGAGAGAGAGAGTCTCAGTGTCTCTCACACACGCCTCTGAATACAGGGAGAGAGTCTCAGTGTCTCTCACACACGCCTCAGAATTTTCTCTCTTTGGTTGGACTATTTTGAAAGTAAGTGGAATAGTAGTAGCATGCGCGACACGCGTCTTCGCACGCTCGTTTTCAATTCACAAACCGAGGGCCATGGTTTGATAATCCAGACCGTTGATTCTGTTGCTCCCACCATGGTGGAAATACGTTCATCATGATATATTATATCCTTTCTAATTCATGGAGAATAGATCGATAAGAAGAAAAGTACAACAACGGTCCATAACTTCTGATGGATGGTCCATTTAGAGTATGGCCCATCATATCAACAGCATGGTTCATTGAACCATTTCATTCTCTTCCATCAATCATTTCCACATGGAATAAAGTAGTCTGGTCGTGGACCCCAGGTTCAAGGATTCAGACAATTGTTCTGATGGACCCACCAGTATCCTAGTTTAGAAGATCCTAGCCGTTCAATCTTTGGCCTTTTTTTCATGCTGATTTTGAACTGCTGTCCTAGCTTCTTCTTAACTGTGTGGTTGGCAGTCAAAAGGTTATAATTGTCCAACTTTGGACATTCCCATTAAAAAAAAAGTGAGGCCCATCAGACCGACGGTATCTAGCACTGAAGCTCTCCGCCCGAGTACATCTTACATATCCTCGGATGGATAATCATAAAAGTCTTCGATGGTATGTCTACTGTTTCGGCGGCATGGATGGTCCCACTTTCACACTCAATTTTGGATGCGGATTGTGTCCTGCCCCTGCGGAGATCTGTGGGGCCCACTGTAATGTATATATTTTATCCAATCCGTCCATCCAATTTTTCAGATCATTTTAAGGACATGGGATAAAAAAATTGATGTAGATCGAAAGCTTAACTGGACCACATCATAGGAAATAGTGGGGATGGAACACTTACTGTTGAAAACTTCTTGGGGATCACAGAAGTTTTTGTTCTAGATTATGTATGTTTTTGCATTCATCCAGGTCTATGTGACCTTATGAACAGGTTGGATGGAAAATAAACATTAATGTGGGCCCTAGGAAGGTTTCAACGGTGGCATCATTATCACCACTGCTTCCTGTGGTCTAGCCCACTTGAAGCATTAGGTCCTCTTCCTTTTTGGATTCATGCCTTAAAATAATATTTTAAAATAGATGAACAGTGTGGATAAAACTCATATTTTACGGTGGGCCCTACAGAGCCCCACCAGGACCGAGTCCGTCCTGGGTGGGGTACGACGGAATCCGCTTCTCTCAAATTCGGTGTTTGAACTTTGCTAACCCACACGCGTTTATAAGACAGCTCATACACACGCCCCCACATGTGTCAGGGTGGAAGATGGGTGCAAAATCCAAAACATCCATGAGGTGGGCCCGACCTTCTAGAAGTTCCATCCTAAAAAGAAGCATGGTCCCCAAAGCAGGTCGATTCCTATATTATAAACAGATCGACGGTTAGAAAACTTTGGCTAATTTTCTCACAGCCATACATTTGTCTTCTGAACTGTGGTCCACTTGACCAATGGACAGACCTGATTTTTGGTCAGGGCATCCACATAATGGTATAACGTATACGTCCATCTAATGGCTTGGATCTCGCACGTATGGGCAACGATGGGACGTGTGGCGTGTAGATGAGCTGCCGTGTACACGCGTTTGGGCGTCGGAAATCTCGTGATCCATGATCATGGGAGGAAAACGATTGCTTCCAGAAGGTAAACTACGAGGTCACTTTCTCTTGCGTGGGAATTTCGAGCTGTGCGCGGGACGACTCGACTCGTTCAACTCGTTCGGATCCGACTCGATCCGAACTGAGTTGGTTTCGCCCAATCCGAATTTAAACTGAGTCGAGTCCGAGTTACCCATTAACTCGATCCAAAATCCAATCCGGTTGTACTCCACTCAATCCAAAACCAAACTAGACTCAGATTCAAGTATATATATTAAAATAAACTTAATTTCTAAGTATCTTTAATCCTACCTGTGCTCAACTCCGACCTAATCTCAAGCTCTCTCTCCCTCCCTCGTTCTCCTTCTTTTTCAAGCTTAGCAGCCACCCACCACCAACACCCTTCTCTCTCTCTCCCTCATGTCTTGATCCGACTCAGTGCCAACTCGACCTAACTCGGTACTTTTGACCAGGTTGGATTTAGTCCAAATCAGTCCAGGCCAGACCCGGACTTGGATAAGGTCAGGCATGCTAGACTCGGTACCGAGTCGGGTTGAGTTCGGGTCAATCCTGTTTCAAAATCAGATCGAGTCGGGTCAGCCCTAACTCGGTCCAACTCAAGTTGATGGACAACTCTAATAGTAAAATATCTTAACGTGAACAAAATCCAACCCATCCATCAGGTGCATCACTCCTTGTTTAGCAATTTCTAAAAAATCAGGCTGAGTCAACACTTAGGTGTGCCACCTCATAAAATTGAGTCTGGATCCTCTGAAATCAGAATAAATTGTGCCATTAGTGTAGGACCCAATCAGAATCTGGCTGCATGGCTAGCCCAACAAGTCCGAAAACGACTAATCATTGTCTCACAACAACAAGATGCGTTGAGACATGGTCCATGCACAACAATCGAAACTACCATAAAATGGCTAGTTTTCCAACAGCTAGAAATGGCTTAATGGAATTTAAGTCTCTGGACCATAACCCCCTAGCCACCATAGCCTATAAAAGGAGGGCCTGGATGGGTTTCCAAACTATCTCAACTCACTTCAGCAAACCCATATGAACTGATACAGCCATCCCCTCTCAACTAAAATACTCTAGTGCTTCCAGCAACATAGCAAGGCTTCAACCTTAGCTTGAAGAACAGACCAGCTGTGTGGTATAGGACGGTTCAACTGAACCAATAGCTGAAGATTTGAACTGACCAGAGCAGTGGTCGAAACCAATTTTTCTCTTTCTTTTTCTTTCTTTGAGATTTTCTCTATATTGTAATACTGCCAGAAATTGTATAATTGAGTTCTAATAGGTGGGCCTTCGTGTTTGCTGAACGCAGACTCACACCAGGCTCGTCGTATCCTAGAAGCTATTTGCCTGTAACCTATCAGCTTACTCAATTCAATTGAGTAGGGGCAAATAACGCTTTAAGGACAGCGTTTTCAAACGTGCTTAAGCTTGTCCTTAATTTTTATTATCGTGATTTTTTTGATTTCCATATTATACAGAATTTACATCAATCTGTATAAAATTCTCAACATTATCTGGTCAACAGAGGTTTCCTGATACCCTAATCCACGTTGGTCCACGTCACCACTCACTAAAAAAATAAAAATAAAAAGCTTCGGACGCCAAACCACTAGGATAACAGGAAATCCCTGTCGACCAAATAACAGATGATCCCGGCTCCATAAAATTATACTTAAAATCTCTAAATTCACGTGGATGGCCCACCCAAGTTTTGGAATACTTTGATTTTTGGATATTATTTTATCCTGATGAGTCACATCAGATGAAAAAGATTGGATTGTATAGTAATCCTAACGCGGGCGTCCCATCCCAAATGTTAGGTAGGGTGTGGCCCATCTAACTTCGGGTTGGCCATTGTATCCCAAGTGAATATGAGACAGCGCACCTGATGGACGGATTGGATTTTATGAAAGTTTCATCACATGGCTCCCGCTGCACGAGGCCGTTGTAACATGTTTCTCCTCTCTTTACAACTTACAATGCACATACATGAGAGTTGTACAAGTTGGGTCGATGATTCCATGATCCAAACCGTTGAAAGATGGCCCTCTTGAAAAATCCCCCGTATTGGAAAATTCTAGCTATAGAATATTTTAGTTCCTTCCGTCCGTTGCTATATTTTCTTTCTTCACCGTGGATTTATTGGGCCCCTCTTTAAACGGTCATGATTTTCCATCTGGAAAACTTTTTGCTCAATGGGGCCATCACATCTTGCATTATTGAAATGGGCCCCACTTGTACAAATTACAAACTGAAAAGCTCTAGACTCAAGCATTGTGTGTAATGCATTGCCACCCTTGACATGAGAACATCTGCATGTAATGTAATGACATACATCATGCATGCATCTAGAAGTTGGAGGAGAGGAAGATGCTTCGAGATGCTGTGAAAAGGACCGAGACAAAGGCGGTGGGGCCCACCCATGTTGAAAAATCTAATATCATCTCATTGTTTTTATACCTCGTGAAAGAAGCGTGGGGTTTAGAATACGCGTTTGAAAAAGGGGCCCACTAACCCTAATGACCGTTGGGCTGTCCGTTCTCTTTTTCAAGCTGTTTTCCAAAAGATTTCACTAGCTTGATTTAATAGGTTTCTGTTCATACATAGATGTGTTCTTTTAAATGGTATTAGGTGTGTCATCATATTTTATTATGTTATCATACAATCCCCTACGTCGCGATTCAGGATGGTCACCATGTATCCCCCCCTTCCCTTGGGGCCCACATGTAGAGATGGTCCTGTAATACGAACCGTCCATCTTCTCTGTGCTATAATAAATGAGCTATAATGCAATACGCAGCTTCAAAAAATGGTCCCAACCTTTTGGTTGAATCTGAGCCATTGAAATTTTCCTTTTCAATGTTCTACATTCATCTACGCATGATATGGCCACAATCACCCGTTCGATGTGAGATTCTAAGGGTGGTCCAGAGTAGCATCCAGACTATGAACGGTTTCGATCATCAAACGATCTTAGCAGTGGGGCCACACATGCTGGTGATGAGCTGCCACATGGATGAATAAACTCGTCACATACAGCCCTGTCTTTCTTCACATACGAGCCATGCAAAAGGTAGGCCACACCACAGGGTCTCTTGGAGAGAAAATCAGGTCAGTCCACTCATCAGGAGGTTGCAGTGTTGAAATTAAGGGGCAGCAAATGATCTGATTCAACCTACAGATGTGGCCCACTTAATGGATTGGTCTGCTTTCCACCACCGTTGATCTTAATGGTGTGGCCATTAGTTTGCTGGAGTAGGAAGTCCCACTACGCATGACACGTGGAGGGAAAAAGACAGGGTTGTACGTGAAAGTTCACGTATCAATTTGGTAAGGTTGGGAGGAGAAACGGGGAAAAAGAAATAAGAATAGAGAAGCTTTTTGTGAGAATGAAATACCACTTTGGCAATCTAATTCATACAGTCCCTTGAAACGAAGAACATTGCATTGTGTTTTACTTGTGACAATGGCTCTTCTATAACTAAACGTTAGTTATTAGTAGTTGGAATTTCTACTTACCTTATCACAGTACCAATACCTACTGGGGCCCAGCTGGACCATCAACGAACAAGAAAGACCAATGGATAGAAGGAATCCACCATGTGATTGCACATGACCCACAAATAAACATGATTGGACAATCACAACCATACAATTAAGGGCATGTAAAAAGGTAAGGTACTAATTTGAATGCCCATAGTAATAGAATAGAGCTGGGCATCGAGTGGTGTTGGACTAAGGGCTAACCTGACTTGATCCGGTTTTGAAATAGACCTTACTTGAACTTGACCCGAAGTCCGGCATGCTTGACCTGATCTGAGTTCAGGTTTGGCCTGGACAAATCCGGACCGAGTTTGACCCGGTTACAAGTACGTAGTCAGGTCAGGTGCAGGGATATCCACAGGCTGAAATCACAACTAAAGAATTGCAGCCTCTCCATGAAATATTAAACCTGAGTTATACACACACGTGTCAAGTTTCCGATCAAATTGACTCAGTACTGAGTTGGATTTTGGGTTGAGTCGAGTTGAGTTACTGGGTAACCTGAACTAGACTCGATTTGAGTTCGGATTGGACGAAATCTACTTGGCTCGGATCGAGTCGGGTTTGAATGAGTTGGACAAGTCAAGTTTGCCGAGTGGAGTCATCCCAAGCCCAGCTCTACCTCTCTTTAATAAGAGTATGTCTCCAAGTCAAACCGGTTGGACCACAATTTACAGTCCACTCAGGGAATAATATCTAACTTTTCACATGCGTGCAACATCTAATCCGTTAAATGTTTTGTCTATATCATGAGAATCAGCTTCCACTCTTCAAGTGCACCACATTTGTATTTTGTTGTTTATCAATAGGTATAAATTGTGTTTTTGGGTTCAAACCCATGGCTCAGTGGTAGACAGTGGGTTTCAACACTGAGTTCATGCGTTCGAGTGCCCACATAGGGGTGTCTGTGTTAAAATTTTAAAATAATAATAAATAAATAAATAAAATTGTTTTCAATGGTATGGTCAACTTGATGAGTGGATGGAACTGAATTATGCACAAGATGATCCCATGGTCTATTCGCTGTGGATACCTACTCTTTTAATAATGTCTAGTCATTGAGTGCAAGAATTTGCCCCCGTACTCTATTGCCCCATCGTTTTAACAATGAGGGGACTTCATACTCTGGCAGAGTGTGATGGTTGATGCACAGGCACTCAGATCTTGCACATGAGGGGATCTTTAACTCGAATTAAACCACCTAAATTGTGAGATCCGGGGTAGATAGGCGATCATTCCAAAATCACATTAATTGAAAGATTCTGACTTGTGATTAGTGGACATTTGTTTGATGAATTCTGACAGTCTGACTACTGTTCATTTCAACCGTCCACTGTATATCCACGAATTGGTCAGTTGCTCAGTGTGATTTTTGGTTGGTTTGGTAAGTTGGAGGGTTTACTTGTACGGCACCTCTACAATTTATTAGTGATTGCTAAAGTATCAACGTTCTATCTCCTAATAACGTGTTGCCTGGTATTTTAGCCCGGGCAGCTTTCGTTGAATACAAGGGGTTTCAAGGTTCCAACAATGCATAGGTGGGCCACAATCCTCGACTGTCTGGTCGTCAGCCCATCCCCAATGTTCAAAAGAAATGGACGGTTAAAAATAAGTCAGACGATGATCAACATTAACATACAGTTGTGGCCCACCCAATGGATGATCCAAACCGAGTCCTGGATGAGGAGACCGTCTACACTTTGGGACACCTAATGGACAGCTGGAATATTCAGACCTGTACTGTTGGATGCCAAGGCATGCAGCAGTTGGTCTGGGGTTATTCAAGTAGGGAAGATTATCTGCATCCATAATAGCTTATCTAGATAGAAGTTGGATAGTAACCAAATGGGTCGAAGAATCCAAACACCCTGATGTTCGGATTCAATTCCTTTTAGACAAGGAAGAAGAAAGAAAAAAAAAAGAAAAAAAGAAAAAAAGAAAAAAAGAGAGAGATTCTCCTTCGGCATAAAAGAGGTCCTTTTGTAGCCTATTTGATTCTTTTGATCATTTTAATAGCTGTGCACATACACTGCTTCATCCAATTTCCAAATCGTAGTTGGATCTCCATTTTTACCCATTGTTAGTTTGTTACCATAGAGACTCTCAGCTGCATAACAATCAAAGAAGGGGAGATTTTATAGGACAGCTCTAAGACCAGCCATTTTTTATGGGACTATGTTGGGGGTCTACGAACAACAAGCTCATAAGATGTGCAGCTGAAATGAGGATGTTGAGATGGATGAGTGGCAAAACAAGGAGAAGTAAAATTAAAAATGAATGCATAACTTAAAAGTAGCACCAACAAATAATAAGACGAGGTAAAGTAGATTTAGATGGTTTGGTCATGTGCGATAGAAACCAAGAACTGCCAGTTAGGAGTCAGTTCAAGTTCAAGGCTCTAAAGGGGCAAGGGTAAAGCCCAAAATGACATGGCTGGAGGGAGCAGGAAGAGATTCAAAACCTATGGTTTAGCTAAAGATATGATCCTTGATGGAATGACAGGACATGATTGGTATGGTGGGTCGTAGTAGGGATAGGGCTTAGATGATGATGATGATGTTTCCAGAGGGGCTTTCAGCATGTATTTTGAGAATGCCTTAGAGAGAAACTTCAATATTCAGATAGAGTAATGGTTTAGACACAAGCACTAAGAAATTGTATACAAGGCACATACGTTTACAAATTAAACTTTTCAAACTGCGATCGCCAACCTAGATTGACCATAGACCAAAATTTACACTGATTTAATAATTGATCTTGCCAATTGGCAGACATCTAGTGGATGGCTGAAACGAAAAATAGCCCAGCTATCTGGATTCAAGAAAAAAGTATCCATGAATCAAGAAAATAGCATGCATGAATCAGAGCTTAGTATTGATTTTCACTTTCAGATGATAACCCATCTACAGAAGGTTCTGCAATTTGAATAGTCGACCATCAAAATCTTCCCAAAGTATTAAATAACAACTCCTGTGACCCAGCGCTTTCACAGCACTGTAAGTTACAGTGCTACAATTTGCTTCAGGACACTTCAACAGTCTAATTGACGGCTCCAGACTTCCATTAGGTCTAACACACCGAATACACGAGTTTTACATGCTGAACGTGGAATGTTGGCGAACATTCTTTTACATGAACCTTGGAATCCTCAAAAGTCCTCCAGAACATTTTTCTATGTATACTCCTGAAATTGGATGGTTATCATCCATCAGTGTGATTTTTCTTTTTTAGGTGAGGACCATCCATGGATGTTTTCAAATTTCCTATGATAACAAGATGTTTTCAAATTTCCTATGATAACAATAAGAAAAATTTTCATTTTATTCAGAAAGGATAGAAGAAAAAAAAGGGAAAAAAACCATCATTGTCTTCAACTGTTGTAAAGATCATGTCAGGTTGTAATTTTCGTCTCTTAAATGTGACAAAAACAACTACATTCTGGGCGGCTTCCCTAACTAACAAAAATTTCCAAGCTTTTTCCTTCACTTGGCATAGTCTGCATCCTCAGATTTGGATACAATTTCTTCAAAATCTTGATGCACAGATGAGGAGAAATTGCACTATATTACATTACAAAAGCACACAATTACAAGAGCATATGACCCTGTTTGATATATACCACACCCACTTAAGGCTCTCAGTGTCTGACTGCTGCACTAATATTCACTAAGAAAGTTGACTACAGAATCTGGAGCATTACACAAAAAGAAAAAAAATATAGAGGGGAAATATTAGTGAAAAAAGGAGTGGCTCAGGCACCTTTCTGTGGCAATGTTTCAAATGCAGAGACTGTATTTTCATACTTCACTCGATGCAGTGGGGCGCCACTTTGCTTGATCGCACACGCTATCTTGTCCTCGAGAGGGCAACATGCTTTCAACATCGAGAACACATGGTTGTTCAACCTTCTTGCTTTCTTCATGGCTTCCAATAGGTTCTCGCTTCCCTTTATGCAGAAGAAAGAATGCAATCAGAATGGTGAAAAAAAAATGATTTGATAAGGCAGAGAAACCACGAAGAATTCCCCCCCCCCCAAAAAAAAAAAAAAAAACCCCAGCTCTCTCCCTCTCCCTCCCCTCAATTGTATTTTAGTATGTCATTATTTTCCTTCCTTGTCCCTTCAGAATGACTAGCAGGTGGTCAAACTGAGATCACGGTCTTTATGACATGTGGTTTAAGGACTAACGAAAGCCAAAGAGAAAATATAAGCACATACAATGCCATCTTCTTTTAGTGGATTATTTCCACACAGTTGCAGATAGGTCTTGATGCAAAAGTATGGGCAAACTACACGCACCCACATATGCACACATTTACACACTCACACATGTGTGCAATCACATGCACACGTGTGTATTTTATATTTATATAGAACCACATACCATGCCATCTTCATTTAGTGGATTGTTTCCCTTGTGATGGGATTTGATGCATTTCTTCTAGGGAAAGCTATAACACAACCAAACATTCAAATCAAAGTATGCTTTTTCAAATGTCATGTCATTACCTGCACATAATTAGCATTCCTTGTACGGTCTGATGGTAAAGTTTGGGTAATTGTTGCACTTTCTGCTTCGGCAACATTGAGGAGTTGATAAGAAAAATCAAAGAGCTCAAAGTGTAGCTGCTGACCAAGCAAGTATATTATTGTACAGCCACCCCAGGCTACTGAATCACCAAAAGATTCACGATTGTTTGATGGATCTTGAACGGACTCCTCCAAATATCCCTGCAAATTCATGGAAATTCTTAGACAAATCATAACAGTGTACATCCAATGATTAACCAAGCCAGAAAATCACAATGATTGATGAGTAAGTGGATGTCTTGTAAAGGAATAATGGGTTGGGAGATATCTTTCTTGGGAGAACCATGACAGTTTATGTTGATTGAAAACTACACTTGAATAAGACCATCTCAACCTCCCTCCCTAAGGTTCTTGCCACAAATGGGACTGATCTTCGGTTTTCTGATATAGGTTCCCTCCTAGATCTTCATTTCTTCTGATTACAACCCAATTCATTTCAACTAAATAGTCAAAATATACATCTTCACCATCATCATCTAACCATTTTTCCAACTAATTGGGGCCGGCTACATGAATCCTTTTCTGCCATTCCACTCTATCAAGGGCCATCAAAATATACATCAACTTGTAACATGATTTAAAGGGCAATGTCTTGGGATTATTAAGTTCTGTCATGACATTTATGGCCACGTCACTTAAATCCTATTAGTTTGAAAACTAGGAATTCCGTTTCAGCAAGAAGATATGTTTTCAGTTTAGTGCAATAAACAATGCTATTACAATTTAAGAGATCTGTCAAAGTTGCAGCTTACAAATTGAAGGCCACTAAAAACACGATAGAAGTCCTTTGAAGTTGTAATGTCAATGAACCCCGTCTTTGGCACTGCACTCCATTTGCTACGGCATCTATCCAATGCGGCACTAGTAAAAGCGAGAGTGTACTCTAGCACACTTCCTGTATGCATGTTGGTTTTGTACAACAGATCTGCAACAGAAAAGGAAACATACATTAGTTCCATGACTAAAGAACTAAAGCTACGCAACCCAAACTCATTGAAAGACTGGCCCATCTAATGCAATAATTTTATCTGAAACAAAGTAATTGGTGATGAATAAGTTTGACAAGCATATTAAATCAGTTGAAGCATGGCTAGTTTATTTTAACCATTCTTAGAGGCGGTGTTTGAAATATCGGTATCATGTTACATATCACACACTTGGTGATGGGGACATCATGCGCACACGCACGCCCCCCACCCTACGCACGTACTCAAGGAGGAGAAAGGCCCCACTATCGATCTGGATCTACGACGACATCTATGTAGGACCTCTTACCTAGGAGGCTGTGCTATGGATCATTGGACTGGACTCGATCATCATGTGGATCCCACCATTGGATCTCATGATTGGGGCCCACTACCCTAGATGATCTAGGATTTTGAGTTTTGGTTATTATTGCTATTAGAAACATCATGAATGGTTTTGATTGCGTTGATAAGTTGTTATTTTTGTTACTTCGTCTCTAAGTCTTAGTGTGCGCACATGACGCAACTTTTGAGGTTTAGGGTTTTCTTATAAATAGGCAATCCCATGTAGGGTTTTTTTTTTTTTTTTTCCTTTTTCCATTGAAGCTTATGAATAAAATTCTGCATTTTTTCTTCTCTATCCCTCTGAGTTGAAGAAGCTAATTGGGTGCGAAACTCTCCCTTCCTCAAAGGGCTAACTACCGGGGTGCGAAGCCACAACTATCCTAAATCATCCCCATTTCTTCCACCCCACATCCACCATCTTCCACAGCCCTCCCTTCTTCGAATTTATCATTTTTTTGTGCCCAAGTTCTCCACTACAGCAGATTTCCAGATTCTGGCCCATCAGATGGGCTGAAACTTTGGCGGAGCACCATGCACACACCGGAAGGCGGATCGTCGCGAAACTTGTTGTGAGAGTGGGCCTCCCCTGGCCAACCACACCCAAGGAGTCTGTTTCCAGTTTCGTGGGCCCCACACACGTGGGGACAAGCAGTCACGCACGTGCACCCAAGCCGGCCTGCTGTCCACACACAGAAACCATCTTAGGTTCCGTATTTCTTCTATTTTTTTTTCTCTCTCTCTCTCTTACCTTAAATTCCGTTACCCTAACCCTAGATAATCCCAAATTCCAAGTTTTTTAACTTTTGCAAACCCTAGATTTTCCCCCGAATTGAAACATGGTGAATCTCTTGAATTAGGGAGCAATCCTTTGCAAGGATGGATGAATCTTACACTCCTTTGGGCATTGTTTTGTTTATAATTTTATTTGATCTAGCCCTAACTTGTGTAGGCTTGGATTCCCGTAGATTCCCCTTGTTGAATGTTTGATCGTATGTGGGATGTGGATTTTTGTGATTGCTTAGAAATCGGAATGATTTAAAGCTTAAAATCTTGCATATCATATTTAATTTCATGTCTTGCATCACTTGGGATACGGATATGTATCGATTATTGCATAGGAGATATCAGTTGTATTGCGTAATGTATCATTGTTGTTGGAAACATGGGGAAACATTGGAAATTGGTCGAATTTTTCAATGAAACTTAAATGATTTTTTTATAATTATTATAAAAAAGAAAAAAACATCAATACACACTTATAAACCAAAATATTGCAAAAAACAAGTGCACATAATAGATTTTCTTTGCATGGGGTCCTAATCTATGCACAGTCTAACTGAATTGATGCAAAGTATATTCAAAGTCTATTTATATAATTTATAAATGTAAGAAAACGTGTGGAAACACAAGTAATACATTCAAAAGCAAAAGAAGAATCACTAGATCAGGTTACATATATGTTTGATTTTATGTTTAACAGAAAGATTGCAACCAATTTGCAAGAAATTGGGAAATTTTTTATTTTTTTCAATTTTCCACAACTCGGTCATTCTGCTCCAAATCTCGAAATCGAAGCTCCCAATCCATGATTTTTCATGCAAAACAGGAAAAATCATGGATTTGTAACAATTTAACACTGATTTAACATGATTTACAGAAGAAAAAAAAAAAAAGGATCGAAAATAAAAAGTGCTCGCCGAATCGAACATGTGGGATATATCCCACTACTTGTGTGTTTCGCATCCCAATCCATGATTTTTCATGCAAAATAGGAAAAATCATGGATTTGTAACAATTTGACACTGATTTAACATGGTTTACAGAAGAAAAATAAAAAAAATAAAAAGGATCAAAAATAAAAAGTGTTCACCGAATCGAACATGTGGGATATATCCCACTACTTGTGTGTTTCGTATCGCACAAGTGAGATACAAGATAGATCGTGGGATATATTGGCCGATATCATCGATATTTAAAACACTGCTTAGAGGGAAGCAATTTTTTACTTCTGCAATAACCCTGAATCTGGGCACGGAAAATACCAAACATGATGAATAAACTTGATGAAAGCTTTCTTTTATTATTTTTGAAATCCGGATTACTATGTGAACCTTGCGGTTTCCATTCACCCATGTATTGAGGGAGGCAAATGAAGATACAACAGTCTTGCTACAATATTTTTCTTCTCATCATCATCATCATGAGCATTCTGGCGTTGTCCTAGCTATCTGGGTCAGCTTCACAAAACCTGTTTGCCAGTCCTGTCCTATCCTTAGTGAAAAAGCCTTCATCCTTTTAGGCCTTCCTCTCATCCTCCTTCCATAATCAAAGTTCCTGTCCTGCAAGGACCCATCTCAGGTGTCTATAGCACATGGTAGAACCATCTCAATATACTCTGTATCATTTTTTCTCCTATCGGAGCTACACTTATAGGCTTCTTCAGCTAGCCTAATTCTTGATTCTATCCCTCCTAGTCTTCTCACACGTCCATCTCAACTTCCTCATGTCTGAAACATTCAAATTTCCAAAAGGGGGACACAGTTTTGATGCCTATTTTGTTGAGCATAAATGAGACAGTTTTTGAGCAAAGTGCATCCAAACGTAAAACAGCAACTGCCATTTGGGTCAAAACAACGTTTAGGCCTCAAACGCCCATTCAGAGGGTGCATCCAAACAAGCCCTTAGATTCTTTGAAATTCTTCTAAGACTCCTTATTCTTGGCATTCATATTGAATGTCTGGGCTCCAAATTGCAGCATGCTAGAAAGAAATGTAACTACAATTTGAGGGCTACTTCCTCATAATGAATGCTGGGAAACATCATCAATTTTTGGCTACTTCCTTTTGATTCAACTGAATGTTAGTAATTCAAATAATTGGTACATCCAAATCCAACCTAAGAGAAGTCATCAATGAATGTGAAGAATCAGGAAATGCTGAAATACTCTTTCACTGACATTCCACCCCAACACTAAAATTCATCAATGAATGGGATTAAATCATGAAATGATTAAATATTCTCAAGTTCCATTAAACACCAAACAGGATATATGATCTCAAAGAAACCCTTTGACCTTTCAACTTCCAGAATGACTTGCAATGAGGGCAATGATGGATGAATATGCTCTAGAAAGAAGTGCCCATTTCTCAGTCTTAAGGGTGTTACAGTCATATGTTTAGGTGTAGCCAGGTGCCAACCTGGCTGCATCAGCTCACATAGGCCCCAATTAATGCATAAGGCTTCACCTCACTTGGCTTGTACCTGGCTTGTGAAGAAATTTGTGCAAGGGTTAGGATTTTTTTTATTTTTTTTTTCAACTTGCCTTTTCAATTGATAGAATTTGGTAGATATAATGTCCACAAGAGTTGACTTAAAAACCCCTTAACTAACTAAAGAACCAATTTTATCAAAGTTTAATTAGAAAAAGGCGGGAACTAGAGCACACTGCCCATCAAGATAATGGAGAGAGGATCCGAAAGAAGACAGTAACTCACGCAAGACTCATCTGGCTAGCTGCTGAGTTCGCTCCTTTTGGCACAGGATAAAAAGAGACGGACACGGAAGACGGTAAGTATTTGATCTCATTTATGATTAAAGAGAACCTCCAAGGTTCCAAAGCTTTCCCTGAAGTCAATTAGATAACATTTTTGGGAGTCCCCTCTGCAATTAACGACCTGGAAAAAGATCACAACCAAATCTTCATGGCTTCATTTTCCTCTTTGTTTGAGTCTCATTTGTCTATGGGCCCTGCAAGAAGATACTCTATGGTCCCATTTTCATCTCTAAGAACACTTGCAATGCCACATTGGGCCTGACCTGGTTTGCATCATTTGCTAATGTCCAAAAGGCCACCATGTTTGCCAGAGGGACCATACTCAAAAGAAGACTGCCTTTGGATTTGAAACGGTCGGTCCCATCAACCAACTTGCCTTTCAAAAAAAAAAAAAAGGAGGAAAGCCAGAACTTTGCTCAAATGATTAATAATCATTAAAGAAACATTTGCACCTATAGAATGTAACAATGCCCAAACAACAGTAGTACATTTCTACTATGGATTTTTTTATGAGACTTTAAATTTTAGGGACGAATAGGGAAATTCAAGAGATACATTAGAACATGACAAGATTCAAACATATCCACTCATATCTGCACTTAAATTTAAAAGAATACCATTTAATTCATAGCATAAGAAAAAAGGAATTGCTTGTACGACATGATGAATTAAAATGTACCAGCAGCTTCTGCTTGTTTTGACATGGTGAAGAAAGGTGATGGACTTCGATATTGAGCGTTGGACCCAAGTGCAGAAGTTGCAGATTTGAATAGGTTGACAATGGGACTATCTCTGGCATCTTGAGTTTGTTGCACTTGCTCGTCAGTTCCAGGAGTCAACCCCAACCATGGGGCAATTTGCATGAATTGTGTAGTCTCAACTTCTCTCTGTTGCATATGTAAAACTACAAGTGTTAGGAGACAGCAATCTGAAACAAGCTCTGTTTTGAAAACTTGACTCAGCCAAGTCAACTTGACTCACAAAACTTGGAAAAAACTCGACTCAATTCACCAAGATTTACAATATATTTAATTTTCAAGTATTAGACATTACCAAGTCTTGGTATGCAACACTAGGAAACTCAACCAAGTTGTCGACTCGACAGATTTTTGAATCAAGTTACTCAAGTAGAGTTGTCAATTTTCAAACTTCTGACCTTTTTTTTTCTGCTCTTTTTGTTTCTTTGAAGGGTATCTTTTGGGTTCTATGCAATACCACACAAGAAACCTAATTGGTAAGATCAACAACTACGCCTTATCCCAACTAACTGGGGTCGGCTACATGAATCTTTGATGAGGGCATTTGAGCACCCGCATGAGTTTGTCGGAGGAGGAGAGTTGATGCCCCAACCCCATCTTCATTATGATTGGATGATCATTACATGTGGCCCAGTGGACCCAATTCGAATTCTTAGCCATGTTAAAGACCCTTGTATGGTTGAGCATCTTTGAAGACCCCACACTGAGAAGATGCATGTTGGTTGCTTATTTGGAACTGATTGATACATCTGTGGTCTTGAACTTGAGCTTAATTGAATATTTGATTTCTCTACATTTGTGATATATTAGCTTTATTTTATACTTTAGTTTACTTTGGTAATCCGTTAATTAATTTATTTGCATCATCCTTAGTTTAGACCATCCGTCCTGTATCAGTCCTATTTTGCCATTCCATTCTATCAAGGACTATAACTACAGTTAGACTACAGGTCAGCAAGTCCTTTCTTACTACTTCCACCCATGTCTTTTTGGGCCTTCCTCTTGACCTTTTAGAGCCTTCAACTTGTACCAACTCATTCTAACCAGTCTAGTTCTTGGTCTCCATTTGCACATGACCAAATCATCTAATTCTACTTTCCCACATCTCATTACCTATTAGTTCTACTCCTAAATTCCCTTGATACATTCATATCTAATTTGATCCTTGTATTCCCACTCATCCATCTGAACATCCTCATTTCAACTACACTCTTCCTATGAACATGTTATTCCATAACTGCCCAACATTTTGTCCCATAAATCATGTTTTACCCATAAAACATTCTATACTTAACTGCCCAACATGTTAGGCTACATCATAAGAATTTTGTTTGAAAAGAATAGTGCTAACTCAAAACACCCATCTGCAAAACATATTCCAATCCCCTATGTCCCTTGTCCTCTTTCCCTATTGCCTAGCCAATATACCTAAGAAATGGTACTCAATACCATGGGAACTACATAATATTTCTAGGGGCAACTGGTTTAAGGTTTTATGGGAAATACCCTCCCTCCCTTGGCACATCTTGCCAAGATGAGCTGTTAGCCAATTATTGAATACACAGCTACATCAGAACAGTTAAGTAGAAGCGAATGTTTCCCATGAAACCCGCATGGAAATGGAGACTTCTCTCCTCTTTTTTTTTTTTTTTGTATTTTTGTATTTTATTTTTATTTTTATTTTTATTTTTCCTGTTTTTTGTAGTTTCCACACACCCCACCCCCCCCCCTGAGGTAGGCCTATATATTTGTATCCATCAACAAAGCTCTAGTTTCCAAAATTCTTTTAGCAAGGTGCACGATAGCACAAGTAATCCTTTTGCAGATTTCCAAGCATAAATACTGTTATGCAAATTTAGAACAAGTCACTGGAGGTTTTCTATGTCAATGATTTTCAAATACCAACTTCTCAGACCCCTGACTCACATAAATTAAGAACAACCTAAGCACTCATGTCCTTGAGCCACGTGTTGGTACGAGTAAAATATGAATGCTATATAAGAGAGGCATAAGAACATTCAATATGAAAATTCAAAATACATAAAGAAATTATTTGTTTAAAGACATAACGAGTAAATCACATTATATTTCCATATGCTCTACACGATCTGACTTCCAAAAAATAGCATTTGTATGACATGTAACGTTCACAGACATAACTATACTATTTATGCTTTGATCATATACATATATTAAGGTCAATACTGCACTTTTGACCCAACGAGGTTTGGGCGAATGGTCTTCACCGTAGGTTTGCTCCCTATAGGTGAGGATTCGATTCCCCTTCTTGGCTTTACCCGACACACGTGGTTGTGGGTGATTGTGTGTATCCACAGGGATTAGTCTCACTTCAAAAAAGAGGTGGGGACACCTTGTGTCTTAAAAAAAAAAATAATAATAATACTGCACTTATGTACTTCAAGGTGATATTTTTAGTAGAACCAGTTCTCTAATGAGATATAGACCTCTAATATAGTTGATCGGGCCTCACATCTTGACTATGTTTCATCTCTCTGCTAAAGCTATAGTATTATGTCCATATATTATATTTTTGGTGGGTTAGATGTTGACACATGCACAGGTCATGCTAAGTGTTGAAACAAGACATTTCTAGGAAAATAAAGTGGTTTAGTAACATAGCCACAAAATGGCAAATGGTCTATTCAACCATTAGTGGTGTTATTGATGATGGGTGGGGCTGATATGATTGTATGGCCCGCCTAGGTGATGGCAGTGTTTTCATTATCTTGCGATGTCACCAGCGTTTGATGTATCGGTATCGCTACAGGTTTCGCTAGCTAGGGATATGGAAACAATATTGATATCGCTGATAACCGGAAATGTAGGGAAACATAGGAAAAACGATGGAATTTTTAGCGAAACTTCAGGAGATGTTAAAATGTACATATTTGCGTATTTAGAAATTTTTTTTTTTTTTTTTTAATGTGCAAAAAGAATGCATGCATAATAAGTTTCCATTTAATGGGGCCTTAAAAGCATGTGTTGTTGTAAGAAATCAGTCCAACCATCCCCTGCAACCTATTTAACCATCCAACTTTCCATCCAAACATCCATTGATATTGCCAAATATCAACAACACATGATATTTCACAAAGAAATCATCAACAATTGGAAAAGAAACGAAAGATTGTAGTCTCAATATCTCGCATGTTGCAATATCAATAATATCGAGATATTATCAATATTACCAATGATAAATTGAACACTACATACAACCATGTGCCCATGAAAAAAAAAAAATTGAATACATTTTTTTTTCTAATAAACAAAATTTTGATGATATCAATAGGTTGGCGATATTATTGAAATATCGTCAATACACTTATGATACAAGCATTACCTAGAATTTACATCGTCGAAAATATTGGCGATATTGATGCATTAGCAATACAAGCGACACCTAGAATTTACATACTTAAAAATATTGACGATTACATTAGCAATATTGATGCGTTGGCGATACTTAGGGATACATTGCTAATACCTAGAATTTCTTATACTACCAGTGTTATCGGTATCGCTACGAGCATTATTGGTATCGTTGAGCTGGAGATAAAGATACTATTAGATATATTTTGATAATATCGGAGATAATTCAAACACTGGATGTCATTGATATATCCCACAATATATTCCCAGTTGGGCGATATGAAACCTAGCTTTAATATATATTTTTCATGGTGTCGTGCAATATATCACACGATATTGCAATATATCATGAATATCATGATATTGTGCAATATATCCACACACCCCCTTTATAAATTCTTAATGTATCGAGCAATATATCAATACCGAGTGCGATATCGAAAAGGATAGAAGGAAACTGATGTTGTTTTGAATGAAAAATCCTCAAATTTAACAAAAATCATTTTTTTTTTCAAATAAATAAATAAATAAATCTTACTAGTTCATCGCAAAAGGTGATTTCGACTGGTCCACCCTAGTTTGCGGGAAGATCTTCAAAATTTCTTTGAAATTACGATTGAAAGCTTCTTGGGGTCGTATTTTAAAAGGTGTAAACATTGTTGTCATGTGCGATCGCATGTGCGCATATCCATATGCAGATCGCATATGCGATCATGGCATATGCGATCTGGCACATATGCGATCGCATATGTTGCATATGCGAAAATATGCGATCGCATATGCGATGTATGTGATCGTATACAGCATATGCAATCGCATATTGGCCATGGCACATTGAATTTTTATTTTTATTTTTTTGAAAAAAAATAACATTTCGTCTATAAAAAGGCTTCCAAATCTCCTCCATTTGCATTATTCTCACTCCAAAACTTTCTTACTCTATTTTTCTCTTACATTTCTTAATTACAAGTGGTCTTAATCTCCCTCTCTCTTGTATTTCCTACTTCCAAGTGATCTTAATCTCTCTCTCTCTCTCTCTCTTACATTCCCTCTCTCTTGGAAGTTGGAAGATCAATATTCAAGCACTTTTAAGTTTCAAGGAAGATATCTTGTTGATTTTCTAACATAATAAATAAATAGCTTGTTGATTTTGTTGTTACTTCTTGTTAACTATATTGTTAAATGTGGATGACTTGATGTTTAATTCATTGTTTAATTGATTTTACCTCTCTCAAATGTATTTTAAATATGTAAAATTAGTTATCTATTAACTTAGAAAAGTTCTCAGTTTCTTATATTTTTTTACAATTTTTTGAAATTTTCATATATATATATATATATAATTTATTTTTAAAAATAAATAAATAAATAATATGCTATCGCATATGTGCATAGGCATATGCGATCGCACATGATCGCATATGCAATTCAACAACATTGGTTGTAGATTTCAATGGTAAGAAAACCATGATTCTTCATGTTTTGCATGAAAATTATGGATTTGAAGTTTCAATTTTGAGATTTTGGAGCAGATGGGCTGAGTTGCAGAAAATTGGGAAAAAAATTGAAAATTTCCCATTTTTTCCCCAAATCGATTGTAATCTTAGCGTCCAAACATGAAATTAAACATGTATATAACCTGATCTACACGTTCTTGGCAATTTGGGGATTTTTCGGGGAAAAAAAAAATAATTTCTAGTTTTAGAAATCAATAAGTTAATATTTTCGAAATCCACAAGTATATTTCTAGTTTTCTACTTTTTCTTTTACTTTTGTATGTAACGCTTGTATTTCCATACATGTCTTCTTACATTTATAATTTTATGAATTGACTTTGAATATAGTTGCATATATTAGGACCCCATACAAAGAAAACCTACTATGTGCACTTTTTTTTTTTTTTTTTAATGATTTTTTTGTTTCGAAGTGTGTATTGATGCCATTTTTAACAATCTCTAAAGTTTCATTGAAAAATTCGACCAATTTTCCAATGTTTTCCCATGTTTCCCAACAACAACGATAAATTACGCAATACAACTAATATTTCCCGTGTGATAACCGATATGTATCCGTATCCTAAGGGTGCAATACATTATGCGATAACGATACAAAAAACATGGGATGATAGTAATTAGGGCCATACAACCAAGGTTTCTGTATCAGTAACGGTGGCTATAACGATCACCACCATTACTGATACGGGGGCATTACGACCCCCGTAACAGTTGAAAAACTTCTATTACCAGAAAAATTTTGAAAAAAAAAAAATCTATAAAATCCAAAATAATATTGATATTCAAAATATATATTCATTTTTTGTTTTGAACATGTTTATGGTAGTGTAACAGTTCACTCTTTGGTGAGAGTGTTATATCAGGCTGTCTAGTGAATTTGTGAACATGATAATATGTCTCTAATGTTTACACATCACAATCAAGTACTAGAACTAGAATTATTATTATTTTTTAAAAGTCATAAATACTACTTCAATTTTTATTTTTATTTTAAATGGCCCTCGGAGCTTTTATTCGCTCAAATCACTTCAATCTACGGTTTTAATATTAAAAACTATAGAAAGAGGTTGAAATCTGTTATAAAATGACCTAGGATAGTTTTTGGAATGAGAAAAGTTAAAAAATGAAGAGAAATTTTGATTTAAATAGAAAAAAGTGGCCATTTTTCGACCGTTACGGGAGTAACGGTTGTTATGCCCCATAATGGCCTTTACGGTCACCGTAACGGCTTATACGGTCCTAAAAAAAACCAACTGCCCCATTTCACCCCCGTATTGTGTAAGGATCGGCCTTTACGGACATATTGTAATAGATACGGAACACCTTGCACACAATCGTATAAACCACAGTGTCTATGGTGTTTTGGTTATATAGCCTAGCCTCTCACTTTATGTTATTTGGTGAACCTAAGGTGTAAAGCATATTGTAACAGGAAAGGGGCAAACTGGACTCTTTTTGTATTATAATCAAAGAGGGATTTTCCTTTTCTTTTGCTATATTCCTTACCAAACTACAACTGGGTCCAGGATTCATGGAAAAAAAATACCAAGTACAGGAAAGTTGATCGAAGCAACCCCACGCATATCCAAAACAAATCCTAGGTAGCATTACTGCTCTAATACATGCTTAGAGCAACAAAATCACAGAAATGAACGATAATTTTCATTAACCAATAACAACCATGGAATATTTATGTATAATAGATACCTGGCAATGGCATTGTCCTTCAGCAAACCAAAACATTCAATTGAACGCACCAAGCATACGAAATAATTAAAATAAATAAATAAATAATTGCGAGGGATATCTCCAGAAATGGAATCACCCATGTGCTTTACATCCACGTGACAAATATGTCATATAATGCTAGACTGACATGTGTATTAATATTTTCAATTCCCTGCCTGGTATTAAGATTTGTGCCTCATAACCGTTCATCTATTTTATTTCTAGTGAAAATTAATCAAAGGGCATGCATATTAAAAAAAAAAAAAAAAAAACTTTAGCTCCTCACCATTACAATATCAAGTAACCCCATCCAATATAATATACTACCAATTTCCTTTAGGTCATGAATAATCTCTGCTTTCAGTTCTGATTTTGACCCCCAGTTCAGGTGTTCTTGAACAAACTTTTGACAACCTGGAGACAAGAAATGAAGCTTTCAAGTATCTCATTGCTGATAGAAAAAAAAAAAAATCTGGCAAAACTAATCGTGAAAGATTTGAGCTAAAAGACATTGAAAGGTCTATGCAATTTATGGGTCCAGGGCCTCAAACATATACTAAAGAACTATACTTGCTGCTAAATTGGGCATTTGTTGCATCTACAACCTGATTGGTGTATGGAAATCAGTCAGAAGAACAAAAAAGTATTGATTACTAAGCTATGAAATTCGACCCTTCAAATAGTGTCTAATGAAACTTTATCATCTCAAGCAAATGTACAAAGTAGACCAATCTTGTTAGTGAAAAGAATCAGGAAGAAAGAGTGATCAATAATTGATGGGAACAGCAAGGACAGGATAAAAAATATTAAGGCTTATGATACGAGTTTCAATTAGGACCCTAATAAATGTAGTGTTTTATGAGAATGAAAATGTATAGAACCAGAGTGCTGACTCAACAAAAGTACACACAAACCTTGCTCAAGAGATGCAAAATGGAGAATTACAAAACTAGGAATTAATTTTTCAGTCCTAGATTACCTGCAACACCTCCATCGAACGGAAGCAGCCCGATAGATTTTGGCAATGCTTCCTGTAATCCTGTAATCTTTGGTTCAAGCGATGTTATCTGAAACAGTCAAATTAGAAAAAAAATAAATAAATAAATAAATAAAATCTCAATTATACTTTCTGCAATAGAAAACTAAATAATACTTAATAAAGAAGAATGATGTCTCTCCTACAATGCACTCCTCATCGTTCACATAAAACTTGAACTAGTGCAAGAATAAATTAAACAAGGTAGTGATATTCATGAAGGAATGATAAGCATTCAGCACTTAGTAGTCATTTTCCTTATGTTTCCAACACTTAGTAGTACCTGAACGTCCAAGCCAGTCAACCAGAAGAAAATCTGTGACCTGTCAGTTTCAACCCGCCCGAATAGCCTGGCATTCATTCCAAAATTTGGATACTAAATGGAGGGAATTATTTATGCCAGTGTGAAAAGATGAAATGGCTATCTTGATAAATTAGTCTCTTCGGTAGGCAACTGTGACAGCAGTTATATCACCAACGCGTAGAATTAGTCTACCATCAACTTTCTGTAATGCAATTTCCATTATATGACAAGGAAAGCCCTTTGAAGATCTGGGACTAGTTGCACACTTTCTGTTTGGGGCATAATGTATCACAAATAACAACTAGCAACACTGTTGGAGAAATATATCAGCTATATAACTAGAGATGAAAACAATAAGCAGAACTTTATGTCCTTATTCAAATGCACATGGTCGGTTTTAGCTAGGTTAGGTTGGGGCTGGATTTCTTGTGGCAGAGGGTAAAGGTGAAGAAAAATTCTGTATGCTATCTGATGAGGGCATCATGTCACATACACCTTTACGTACGTATCAGAGGAGGAGGCGGGCCACGCCGATTTCCCTGTGGCTAGGCGAGTGTCGTGATCGTGCTGAAGACCCCATGTGCATGTGCGAGCATCTGGAAGACCCCACACTGGGAAGATGCACATGTGCTGCTTTATGGAGTGATCCAGACCGTTGAATCGGAGGGACGTGACGATCGGGCCATTGGATCGCATGGATCACATGATCAAGTCATTGATCGATCGTCCACATCAGTTTTAGACTTTATCATATTTTAGGATTTAGCTTTTGATTATTTTATATCTGGACACATTATGAGTATTTTAGTTGATTTTATTTAGACGAGGGCTATTTTCGTTAAAATTCACAAGACGAGGATTTTTGTAATTTGAGAAATTTCTTGAATCTATAAAAAGAGGGGGGTGTGTGACCTCTCTCTCATTGAATTTTGAGATTTAAAATATATATATATATATAAACTCTTGCTTTCTTCTCCATTTCATGCGATTTGAATATACTTCCATGCGATTTGGAAGGAAGATTGGTGCAAGGCTAATCTTCATCAACGGAGGTGCGAGATCTCCATCTATCCTCGCACCATCGTCTCTTTTCTTCCCCATCCAGGTATTTTCTTCAGATTCTTAATTCTCCCATCCCAAATCTTCGTCTTCTCCTAAACCTAATTTTCTCATACGCATCCACAATCCAAACTCTAACTGACCTAAACTCATCCTCCCACGTCACATGTGTGACCATACGACAACACGTGTGAATCCCACCTGCCCCTTTTGGTTTCTCACCATCATTAAACCCCTTTCTTCCATCCCCGAAACCCTAACTTTAAACCTAAAATTCCTAATTTTCCTACTTTTCCAAAATTACCCAAACCCTAATTTTCACCCTAGGTTGTATTAGGTTTCCTATTTTAAAATAGACTATACCCTATGCTAATTGGATGTCCCTAAATCCATTAGATCCTAGTTTTTTATTATTATTTAGTTAATGATCTTGTATTACGATGTTGGTAGCTTAGGTCAGGATTATGCATGATTTTCTTTTAATTTTCATAATATTTGTGATGAATTAATGATCTTGTATTACGATGTTGGTAGCTTAGGTCAGGATTATGCATGATTTTCTTTTAATTTTCATAATATTTGTGATGAATATAGCAACGTTTGTGTTTTTTGTTAAATATCTTAATTTGGTTATTTGATCTCACATGTTACTTAGTTCATGCATCATTATCTTAGGATGAAGTGTGTAAGCCTTAATAGGGGAAGCATGGGAGTCAAGGATTTGGGCCATATGAACATGGCCCTTTTGGCGAAATGGTTGCAGAGGTTCGGGGGGGGGGAACACATTTTGGAGGGAATCTATCGCTTCTAAGTATGGATGCAACGAGAGCAGGTGGTGCACTAAAAACTCTTCGCTTTATAGAGCCTCAGCAATTTGGAAGGGGGTTGTCTATTAAAGCAAGGTTCTTTGTGGAGGGTAAGTTTGCTCGCAGTTCTTTGGGCTTTATGGGCAGAAAGAACCAGGAGATGCTTTTGTAATATTAAGAATGGTGTGGATAAGGTTCTTCGTAGGGCCATGGGTTTAGTTGTAGAGTGGGCTTCTTGTATAAACGGGTCAAAGGATTGTTCGTTTCTTTTTTAGCTTTTCTAGCCTTTTGGCTTTTAGGTTTGTTGCTTTCCTTTTTGTTCTTAGTTGCGCGCCATCTCAGCACTTCTTTTAATTAATTTTATTGTTATCTTTTATATATATATATAAAGAACTTGACGGCATAGCAGCAGATGTATCATTATCATCTATAGAAATGTATGCATGAAATAGGGAAAAAAGAATGTTAAATATGATTGTCAACATTTAATGTGGATAGAATTTTGTATAAACAAACAAATAATAATAATGATAATTGTCAGTCTATGCATCCCCTCCAGGATCACATCCTCTATCACCTCTAAGTAATATCACCATTTGTTAGGGAGGAATTACCTTGCTTGATATATGATCCAATAGAGCTCGAATAAGCCAAGGAATTGACCTAGATTGCAGTAGTTTCACGATGGCAAACATGTGAGGTATTCCAAAGAATCCACTATGTAAACGTGCAAAACTCTGATATGCCATATTCAGTTCCTACAATAAGAAAACTTCAAGTCAAATTTGTTTTGAAGCATATTCAAATAAAACTAACATGAAACTGTCACGAATCCAGTCTCGTGTTTATCTAATAGGAAAGGATTGAGGAAATAACAATAACTGGCTTCAGCAATTTAGGGTAAGTTTGAGTAAATATTTTCGGTGGCCAATGGGATGTACTTCGAAAAAATCACAAGAGAGAAAAGAATGGTTCACAGCTGTTGCAAACGAGAACAGAACAGCTCAGATCTGTTCTTATACGACTTGCGGTAAGCAGGAAAATGGGGACCCTCCTATTGCAGTTCCCGTTTCTTAAGCCACCCTAAGTATAATGTGGACCCATTCCCACTGGAAAAGGGGGATCGATCCTGATTTGTGGATAATTCCAAATGGATGCTTATGCATGGACAAAGAAATATATGCAGGAAAGAAACAAAAACCTATTAAAAAAAAAAAAAAAAGAAACTAGCTATTTCCTCATCATCATCATCTTAGCCGTCCGAGCAATTTAAGGTTCTGCCAAATCAAAACAGGGATTCTTGTGATTGCTTCGTGAAAGTTCGACAACTAGCTACTCATCCAACATCAACCTTCATGAAAGAAACAAAAACCTATTTAAAAAAGAAACTAGCTATTTCCTCATCATCATCATCTTAACTGTCCCAGCAATTTAAGGTTCTGCCAAATCAAAACAGGGATTCTTATGATTGCTTCGTGAAAGTTCAACAACTAGCTACTCATCCAACATCAACCCTCTGTTACCGGGACTAGGAACCCACTGGTGCAAGCACTGCCAAGTGTCATTAAAAGAAATAACCTATTTTTGGAGGACATTTTTATCATTAATATTGGATCCCATTTGGTAAAGCATGCTGTATTTGGTCTACTCCATTGCAAAACTCCATTTTCAACTCTGTATTTTGAAAAAAGACTCGTATAATTGATTAAACATTTAAAACTCTATATATTTCAAAAGATAGGCAAAAAAAAAAAAAAAACTAATTTCTTTGGGCAAACTGAATTAAACATGTTTTCTTCAAGAAAATAATAATATTTTTTTTTTTTGGGGGGGGGGAGCGATTTATACTTAGAGATTGTTGATCACCGCCCATTGAGAAAATTGGGTAGAAGGTGACATTTTTTAGCAGAGAGAAACTGATTTATATGTGGATTACTTGAAAAGGAAGGATTTGATAGAGGTAAAGAACACCATTCAACTACCTATGGTCCAATATATATTATTTGTAATTCAAATTTCTATTTTAACTTTATTTATACATAATATATAGACACATATAATACATATTAGTCCAAACAGTATTAAACCTGAACTTCTCATTGTCTTTGCCGTTTCTGTTTTTCTACTGAATTAATTTTACTGTATTTTTAACAATCGAGAATGTATTAAGCACGAATATTTGCCGTACCATGTTTTTGCCGTTTTTCATTATGCTAATGATGTAGGACCAATGCATGAAATCAAATAATGAGTGAGATCACTCAGCAAAATTAAATTAATTGACGAAAATCACGAATCCAATCCAGCTAACATCATCACAAATATCAAGATTCTAAGAGAAAAGCATTAGTTAAAGCCTAAATTGTCAAGCATCATCCTACATTATCATTAAACATCGAAAACAAAGATCTAATGGATGTAGAGACGTCCAAATAGCATAGGGTTAGGTCAATTGTAAAGGGGAAGGTCTAATATTACCTAGGGTTTACTAGATTTGAGTGCGGATGAAGCTAGGGTTAGGGAAGTTTTAGGAAAAGGTGAAATTATGGTTAAATTGGGGAATTGGATGAAGGGATTAAAGGATTTTGCTATTATGAGCAATGTTCGAAATATCGGTATCGCGTTACTATCGCACCCTTGGGATACCGATACGTATTGGTTATCGCATGGGATATATTGGTTGTATCACGTAATGTATCGCTGTTGTTGGAAACATGGGGAAACGTTGGAAATTGGTTGAATTTTTCAACAAAATTTCAGTGATTGTTAAAAAAGACATCAATACACACTTCCAAATCAAAACATTACAAAAACAAGTGCACATAATAGGTTTTCTTTCTATGGGGTCCTAATCTATACGTTATCTAACTGAATTGATGCAAGTATATTCAAAGTCTATTCAAATAATTTATAAATGTAAGAACATGCGTGGAAATACAAGTAATACATTCGAAAGCAAAAGAAGAATCACTAGATTAGGTTACATACATGTTTGATTTTGAATTTTTTTTTTTCAATTCTCCACAACTCAGTCCTTCTCCTCCAAATCTCGAAATCGAAGTTCCCAATTCATGATTTTTCATGCCATGCAAAACATGAAAAATCATGGATTTGTAACAATTTGACATTGATTTAACATGATTTACAGAAAAAAGCATCAAAAATTTTTTAAAAAAAATGCTCACCAGATCGAACGTGTGGGATATATCCCACTACTTGTGTGTTTCGTATCGCACAGGTGGGATACAAGATATATCATGGGATATATCGGCCGATATCGTCGATATTTAAAACATTGATTATGAGAATTAAGGTTTTGGATGTAGGGAAATTAGAGATTTTAGGTTAATTAAAGGATTTGGAGATCTAGGGTTTGGGAATTTGGGGGAAATTGGGAGATTTGGGATTTTAGGATTAAGGTTAGGGTTTTGCACAAGGGACGGAGTTTGGAAGGAAGGATCAAAGATACAATGAGAAAGGAAAAGTGAGTCGTACGGACTAGTTGTGAGGGTTGCACATGTGGCCGTACGTTACACGTGTGGGGTCCGGTCGGCTTAGGTTTGGTCCGTAACCATGGGGTTTTGATGGAGAGGCTAATCAAGAAGGAAGGAAGGTGTTTGGAAAGGTTTTGGACGGTTTGGGTGAAGAACAGAAGAGATTTCAACCAAATACCTCGAACGAATAAAGAAGATTCAAAGGTGGATAATTGGAAGCCTCATACTCCCATAATTAAGGATAGGCATCACACCAATTTTCATTCCAAATAGCATGAAACAAGTCTTCACATCGCATGAAGAAGAAGAAACAAAGGAATTTTTTATTTTTTATTTAGAAATTCACCATTAGGGAGAGCTCCACACCACCCCACCCCCTTATATAGTCTCAAGAGCTTTTAGAAAATTACAAAAAAGTCCCTGCTTTATGTCTTTTGACCAAAATAATCTTAGTCTAAGAAAAAATATATAAAACCACTCATAAAGTGTCTAAAAGCATAAATCAAACATAAAATTATATCCAAAAACATATATGTCCTATGACGAAAAACGGTCCATGATGAACGGCCCAATCATGTAATCCATGTGATCTAATAGTTTTATCATCGCGTCCCTCAAATCCAATGGTCCAAATCACTCCCTAAAGCAACCCATGTGCATCTTCCCAATGTGGGGTCTTCCAGATGCTCGTACATACACTATAGGGTCTTCAACACGGATACCCGCCAAGCTAGTAAGAGACTGGGGCCTGCCTCCTCCTCTGATATGTGCACAAAGGCGTACGTGATGTGATGTCCTCATCAACTCTCATCATTGAGAAGAGTTTGCCTCTAGCAAACTAAAACTCATATAACACTCAAGGATGTCGGGACCCAAAGTTTGTAGCTATGCTTCTGTAATCCACGTGCTATCTGAAACTGTCATGTTCTTCTACTTGATGAGGAATTTCTGAAATCTCCCATGGCGAGTGGAAACCGCTTGCACATCCGGTATATCTTCGACTTGTTCGCTTCGAGCGGACAATGAGGGTAAGGGTGGCAAAGGCTAGGATGATGGGTCAGGTAGAGGCCATAGGTTAGGGACTAAATCATGGTCTGTGAGAGGGTCAAAAAATGGATCAGAAGGCAAAACAGCAGGACCCTTATATCGTACTAGATCTTCTACATTTAAAGTAGAGCTAATTCCTATGGTAGGTGGAAGGTCTACTACATACGCATTAGTACCCAATTTTTACAATATTTTGTATGGTTCTGTACTACATGCTTGCAATTTCTTAACAGCTCCCTGTGGGAACCATTCAAGCCTCATACGAACCATGGCATAATCTCCTACTTAGAATTCTTGAAATCTACACTGAGAAGCAACAAGTGCTTTATATTTTTCATTACTTAAGTTAATCCGCTTCCTGATCTCATTATGCAACTCATGTATGTGACGTGCAAACTCATGTGCTAACTCTAATGGCCTATGGGGCACAAACATAGGTATGAGATCTATGGGTTTCCTAGGTTTGTAGCCACACACAACCTCAAATGGACTTATGCCTATGGACCTATTAATGGAACTATTATACACTAACTCAATTATAGGAAAAACAGTATCCCAAGTTCTAACGTGATCTCCCACAAGGCATCTAAATAGATTTCCAAGACTCCTATTGACGACCTCAGTCTGACCGTTTGTTTGAGGGTGATAGGCAGATGAAAATTGAATCCTTGTCCCCATCATGTGCCATAGTATCTTTCAAAAATAGCTCATAAAACGTACACCACGATCAAACACTATGGTCTCTGGTATACCATATAAACTCACTAGCTCCCCAAAGAAAAGTTTAGCAACATTGGACGCATCCGACATTTTTGATTACGGAACAAAATGGGCCATTTTGGAAAAATAGTCCACCACCACAAATATGGAATTGTGTTTCTTGGTAGTCTTTGGTAAACCCAACACGAAATCCATATTGATGTCCCGCCACGGAATATGGGGCACCGACAAATGCGTATGCAATCATGTATTTTTCTTCCTCTACCAGTTGACAAGTCCTACACTACCCAACTATCTTGGCTACATCTCGCTTGAGATTTGGCTAATAGAACCTATCCTCCACAAGGGCAATGGTCTTGTCCCTCCCCATGTGACCAGCTACCCCTCCTGCATGAAGTTCCCAAACTAGGAAATCACGGAGGGAAGTACGGGGAATGCAGTCTGTCACCTTTAAATAGGAACTAATTGATGATGACAAACCCGTGACTGTCGCTCAACTGACCATCTCGTAATGATGCATACAACTCACCAAAGTCTAGGCATATAGGATACTCTTCTCTCAGTCGCTCAAACCCAATCACTTCCACACTAATACTCTGGAGTAGCTCCACACGATGACTAAGGGCATCAACATGTTTGTTCTCTCGACCTCGACCTTATATCTAAGAATGAAAGAATATTCATGAAGAAATTGTCCCCATTTAACATGCCTAGGGTTTACTTCCTTCTGGAAATTGAGGTAACGTAAGGCATCATGGTCAGAAAACAAGATAAATTATTGTGGTAATAAATAATGATGCCAATGGCGTAAGGATGGGACAACCGCATAGAACTCTTTGTCATAGGTAGAATACCATTGCTTTACCTTATTCGACTTCTCACTAAAATAAGCAACAGGGTGCCCTTCTTAACTAAGCACTCCACCTATACGTACCCTAGATGCATCAGACGCAATTTCAAAGACTTTAGAAAAGTTTGTAAGGCACATGATGGGAGCTTAGCTCATCTTGCCCATAATCTCCTTAAATGCTCTAGATGCATCTTTAGTCCATACGAACTCCCCTTTCTTTATGCAATCGATGATAGGAGCCATGATGGAACTAAACCCTCTAATGAGCCGCCTATAAAAAGTTATTAAGCTGTTAAAGCTTTTCACCTTTTGAATATTGCGCGGTTCAGGCCACTCAACTATGGCCCTGACCTTCTCAGGGTCCGCTCTCATGACCTCAGATGATACTATGAACTCTAATGCTCTTTGACATGACTGTGCACTCCTTAAAGTTGGCATAAAGCATTTCAATTCTAAGGACCCTGCAAACTTGCCTCAGATGGTGGAGATGTTGTTCCTTTGATGTGTTAAAACACACTTTGTAAAAAAATTAGCATTCCATGTTTATATATAATGATCCTTGATGGATGAGTGCAATAGTATATAAATTACAATTGTGGACACATTCGCACTCTTGTGTTTATAAATTTACATGTGTTAAAAAACTAATGACAAAAGGTAAGACAAACCAGCATTTCTGGAAAGCAAACCAGTCGGAATTACTACAGTAAACAAAGTTGGAGAAAGCCTTTCTTTCTTTCCTTTTTCTATTTTATTTCTTTTTCTGAGCTGAAAGTTTTTGAGAAGGAAAAGAACTTATCTTTCTTTTATTAAATTAATAGAAGTTACAGGAGGTATTTATTTCCAAAGTAGTTCTGGTAGAAGTCTATCCTAATCTACTAGATTACATAAAAATAGGAGATGCCAAAAAATAGGAACAACTAACAGACTAACTCCCCTAACAAACTTATTTAAATCTTAATTTGAATTTATTAGAAACAGAAACTAATTATCCTAATCTTTGACACTCCCCCTCAAGTTGGTGCATAGATATCTATCATGTCCAACTTGCTAATGAGAAACTCAAAGCTTGATCTGAACAATCCTTTTGTAAGAATGTCAGCTATTTGTTGTGTTGTTGGAACAAACGGCATACAAATAGTACCAGCCTCCAATTTCTCTTTTATGAAGTGTCTGTCAATCTCAACATGTTTGGTTCTATCATGCTGCACAGGGTTATGAGCAATGCTAATCGCAGCTTTGTTGTCACAATATAGTTTCATAGGCAGCTCTAGTGGTCTTTTTAATTCTTCAAGAATCTTTTTTAACCACAATATCTCACATACTCCATGCGCCATAGCCCGATACTCAGCTTCTACACTACTTCGTGCTACTACACTTTATTTCTTGCTCCTCCAAGTGACTAAATTTCCCCATATATATGTGCAGTAACCTGATGTGGATCTTCTGTCTGTAACTAAACCTGCCCAATCTGCATCTGTGTATGCTTCAATAGTCTTTTGCTCACTCTTCTTGAAGAATAGTCCCTTTCCTAGAGTACTTTTCAAATATCTTAGGATACGGTATACTGCCTCAAGATGTACTTCATAGGGTGAGTGCATAAACTGACTTACTATGCTGACTGCGAATGCAATATCTAGTCGGGTGTGAGATAAATAAATCATTTTTCCCACCAACTTCTGGTACCGAGTTGTATTCACAGGATTTCCATCCTTGGTATCTCCTAGTTTCTGATTAGGATCGATTGGAGTATCGACACGTCTACATCCACTCATTCCTGTTTCTTTAAGGAGATCAAGAATGTATTTTCTTTGTGAGACAACAACACCCCTTTTTGAACGAGCAACTTCCATTCCAAAAAAGTATCTTAAAGACCCTAAATCTTTAATTTCAAATTCCAAAGCTAGACTTTTCTTCAATCGATTCATTTCAGTGACATTATCCCCAGTAAGAATAATATCATCCACATATACTATCAAAATTGCAATCTTACCATTATCGGAGTGCTTTATGAACATAATATGATCACTTTGAGTTTGGACATATCCTTGGTTTTTTACGGATTGAGTGAATCGTTCAAACCAGGCTCTTGGAGATTGCTTGAGCCCGTATAATGACTTCTTCAGTTTACACACCTTAGATCCAAAGTGTTCATCAAATTCAGGCGGTGGATCCATATAAACTTCCACCTCCAAATTACCATTTAGAAACGCATTCTTCACATCTAACTGTTGAAGAGGCCAGTCAAGATTTGCTGCAATTGAAAGAAGCACTCTCACAGTATTCAACTTTGCCACTGGAGCGAAGGTCTCAAGATAATCAACACCATAGGTTTGAGTAAAACCTTTGGCCACCAATCATGCTTTATATCTTTCGAGAGATCCATCTGAATTATACTTGACCGTGAACACCCATTTGCAACCCACTTTGTCTTTCCTTTTGGCAAACCCATCACTTCCCATGTATGATTTTTCTCAAGTACCCTCATCTCTTCAGAAATAGCCTTCTTCCACTCAGGAACCTGTAAAGCTTCCTGTACATTCTTTGGAATTTCTACCGAAGAGAGATGTGAAGTAAATGCAAAAAAAAAAGAAGGAGAAAGATTTTTATAGGACACATAGTTAGACATGGGGTGTTTGGTACAAGATCGTACACCCATAGGGGTAGCAATGGGAATATTACGATCATCAATGGACTCGTAACTAGAGTTAGAAATAAACTGGACAGGTTGACAAGAAACAATTTGATAATTACCTGGACACTCGGATGAGTTTGGTTCTTCCCTCAGTTCGGATTCATGGCCTTGCAGAGGATCAGGATTGCTTTCCTTCGAGTTATGCTTCCTCCTCGAGTAGGTCAAGAGTTCTGAATTTTTAGCACTTGTTTTATTCCCATTGTCAGTATTACTGTGATTTTGATTGTGAGATGGTAGAGAAGATAAGCCATCCAAACTTTCAATATTCAAAACACCATTTATTCGCCCAAAATTTCAGCAGTTTGTTCAAAGGACATATCAGAGGTTGTTATATCCAATCCTGAAGTTTCAATATTCGGGTGAACAAATTGATTTGAATTTGAATTTGATGGTTCAAGTAAATTGTTTGGGTTTGGTGTTGGTGTTCTTTACACTTTGTTGTTCCTTTTCAATTGTAAGGACCCCGCAAACTTGTCTCAGATGGTGGAGATGTTGTTCCTTTGATGTGTTAAAATACACTTTGTAAAAAAATTAGCATTCCATGTTTATATATAATGATCCTTGATGGATGAAGTGCAATAGTAGATAAATTACAATTGTGGACACATTCGCACTCTTGTGTTTATAAATTTACATGTGTTAAAAAACTAATGCCAAAAGGTAAGACAAACCAGCATTTCTAGAAAGCAAACCAGTAGAAATTACTACAGTAAACAAAGTTGGAGAAAGCCTTTCTTTCTTTCCTTTTTCTGAGCTGAAAGTTTTTGAGAAGGAAAAGAACTTATCTTTCTTTTCTTAAATTAATAGAAGTTACAGGAGGTATTTATTTCCAAAGTAGTTCTGGTAGAAGTCTATCCTAATCTACCAGATTACATAAAAATAGGAGATGCAAAAAAATAGGAACAACTAACAGACTAACTCCCCTAACAAACTTATTCAAATCTTAATTTGAATTTATTAGAAACAGAAACTAATTATCCTACTCTTCGACATGAGCAATTCAGTGAAATCAGGAAGTTACTGGATAAATTTTTACCGGAGAACCACAATAGAAACTAGGCTTGGCAAAAGGAACCGTTGGCTTCTGAACCGGATGGCGGGGTACTTTGGAAGAGCGTATAAAGCGCTGAGTGGTATTGCAAAGGATAAAGTTTGGCAAGAAGTCGTTCTGCATCTCTGTCCAAATCTGGAAACCAAAGTAATTGAGTAATCAGCAACCAGCCAGAAGATATTCAGTAAGGGCATAAAATTTTCATGTTTATAATCCAAATCCACAATTCATATTTCATTTACTCTATAAGATAAAAGCACCTCAATTTGTTGCTAGCTTAGAATAATATCTCGAACAGAGTTTGTGTGCACCGAAATCATTGGGTGAAACTAATGACCCTATTCAACATTGTTCATAAACTGCCATCCTTGTATCTTAAAGTTTACAATACAGGGGGAAGCCTAAGAAGACAGCCAGCCATTTCTCTGATATTTATTTGTTAAAAAAGTAAGCTAATCATATTTTAATTCACCCATTCAGACTTAAGAAAAGGTGACGCAGTCACAACTCCCAAATGTGAAATATAACAAGGAAAAAAGAGTTAAAACAAGCAAAATACATAAAATACCACCTTACTGGTGTCGATTTCGGGTCCCAACAGGCACTACCAACAAGGTTCACACTAGGAAACCAAACTGAGATTTATTTTTTTATTTTTTATTTTTTAACAAAAATGCAAGAATTACCAAGATACGTTTTCCTCTTTGGCAAGAGTTACATACTTATAAACAGAAAAATATGAACCTTGACCCTTTAAACAATGAACCTAGACCTTTTATTTCAAAGAACGAATCTAAACACAGCCTAGATGCAACGAATCTAGACACAATCTAGATAAAACGAACCTTCGTCCCTCACTTGGATCAACCAATCTAGCTGTCCAATCTCATATCATACTTTTTCAAACATTTTGGCTATTTTCAAAATGATCCAAGAACTTCTCCGCTAATGCCATCACTCGATCTACCATGTCATCAGTCTCCCCTTGTTGAGAAGAACTCAACCTCTAGTTTGCTTTGTCCTCCTCTAGCACTTCAACAATCAGTTGTTCCCCTTGTAGGGTGTAAGATCTTCTACATTGAAAACATTGGAAGTCCTCATGTGATCGGGCAACTTCACCTTGTAGGCATTGTCATTGATCTTCTTTAGAATATGACAATGCACAATCCTCTTTGCTTTAAGCTTGTTATAAGCACCCACGATTTGCAACTTCCGTATACTTGGCATTGTTAGCTTGCAATAGTATTCACACTTCCTCATGCATTGCTCAGATGTTCCGAGCCATCTCCTCGGCATCCACGTTCACCTTCCGGGCTTTTGGATTGGTACAAGGTCCAAAACATTAGTTGGATTGGCCACACAATCTCAAAAGAGCTCATTTGCGTGGACCTATTGTGCAAGCTATTGTAAACAAGTTCTGCATGAGGCAGCATGAGGTCCCACTGTCTTAGATGACGATCCACCAAGCTACAAAGCAAATTGCCCAAGCTTCTATTGACAACTTCAGTCTGTCCTTCTGTACATGGGTGATAGGCAGTACTAAAGCACAGATCTATCCCCAATCTCCTCCCAACGTGCGACAAAAGTGGCCCCCGAATCTGATGTCTCTATCGGAAGTAATGGTCGTTGGCAAACCATGCAATCGAACCATCTCCCGAAAATAAAGGTTGGCCACATATGAAGCATCTGAAATCTTCTTACAAGGAATGAAGTGTGCCATTTTAGAGAACCTGTCAACAACTACAAAAGCATTGTCCATACCTCATTGGGTTCACGGAAGACCCAACACGAAATCCATGCTGACATCTTCCCATGGTGCCTTAGGAACAAAGAGTGGAGTATAAAGCCTAGTATTCTGAGTCTAACCTTTGGCCATCTAGCAAATATGACAATGTTCCACAAACCAAGTCACATCTTGACGCAATCTGGGCCAAAAATAATCTTGTTCCACCAAGTCATTGTCTTGTGGCGACCAAAGTAGCTTGATAAAGCACTTGCATGCAGCTCCATAATGATCCGCTCACAGAGGGAGCAATTTGAGACGCATAGCTGTGCACCCCTGAATAGAAACCCATCCTGATAAGATATTCTCCAATTGTCCTTGTTGCACATCTGACCAAATCTGTCCAAGCAAAGTCTTCTGCTAATGTGAGCACCACAGGTGAAACTTCCAACTGTAGTGCTCAAGACCCAAGGGTCAAAACTATTAGGGGTCGTTTGGCACCATAAAGTAACTAGGAGTTTCAAATCCCCTCATAGAGGGGGTTTGAAATCCAAGGTGAAAGCTTGGATTACAACGAAAATGCTTCCAAGAGTTGCATGTGTAACATGTGTGTCACTAGACTATTAATCTATTGGGCACATGGCCCACTGATGATATCCCAAATCAAGTAGATTATCAATTGCATCGCTATAATTACTTTAATACGATGATCTGTGTCCAAACATTGTCCATGTAAATCAACGGTTAAAAATCGTTGGTTAGTCACTCGGATGTGATCTTGTGCTTGTGGCCCATTCGAGACTTGGAATTTCATCATTTTCAGGCAAAGTATATATTTCAATGGGCTTATTGCAGCCATTGTGTCAAACGTTACATACGTACACTAATTAGAGATATTAAAGTTGATTTGGTAATTAAATTCAAACCCCTGTAAATATACTATGCATAACTACTTTTGGATTATAGGGGATTCTGAATCCAGGGTGCCAAACACAAAAGAAGGATTTCAAATCCAGGGGGTTCCAAATCCACGCTCCCATACAGGCCCTTAGTGAGCTTCAACAATAAGTGGCAGCCCTCCAAGCCTCCATCTTCGTTGTTGACTTGATAGGGAAGACAGGTACTGCAACTGCAAACCACGTCTCTAAGACATCTTGGATCATTGATTCAGGGGCATTTGATCACAAGACGGATACGACCGATGGTTATACTTCCTACTCTCCCATCTCCAATAATATTATATTGGCTGATGGTTCCCATTATACAGTTTTAGGAAAATGAACCTTCTGCCTTTATCGCTTCTGCAGTCCATGTTCCCTAATTTCCATCTGAACTCCTTTCTGTAAGCTCCTTAACCAAACAACTAAATTATTGTGTTACTTTTTTATCCATCTCATTGCGTTATCCAGGATCTAGCAACAAAAAAGACAATAGGTGGTGGTCGTGAAGATCAAGATCTTTATTTTCTCAACCAAGAACAATCCTATTCTACTCATGTTTTTGCTTCTGTTATTAAGAATAAAAATTGACTATCCCTCTGGCACACTCGTCTAGGTCATTTACCTTTGCATTCTTTATGTCTTTTATTTCCTGAAAAGTTCAATAAAAGTGATAGCTTACAATGTGAAACTTGTCAATTATCCAAACATTGTTGAGCCACTTTTCCCCTGAGTAACACAAGGACACTTCATCCATTTCAACTTATCCACTCAGATGTATGGGGACCTACTCCACTAGTCACTGTATTTGGTTTAAACAAATTTCTATCATTTATTGATGACTTCTCATATATATATATATATATATATATATATATATATATATATAGAGAGAGAGAGAGAGAGAGAGTCATGCTCCCCTGTGCACCTACGCACGTGCCCACCTTTGCACATGTGCCATGGGTGTCTAATCTGAACAGTCCATGTGATGCGGAATCCCATGAAACCCCATGTGACAAGTTTTCACCCCGATCTAAAATTCTGGTGGGCCATAGCAAAGAGAAACGCAAATCAAGGGAGGAAACTGTTTTCATTTTCCATGACCCATCAAAGTTTTAGATCAAAGTAAAACTTGGGCCCGGGGGTTTCACGAGGTGCTGCTTCACATGAACGGTTCAAATTTTGGATCCATATCACGTATGATGGGTTCTCAAAAAAGTTCGTACGTAGTACGTACGAACTGGTTCGCAGGTGAGCGTTTCCGTATATATATATATATATATATATATATATATATATATATATATATATATATATATATATGGATTTATCTTCTAAAAACTCATAACGAAGTCCCATCAAATATAAAGGTATTTCATCAAATGGTTTCTACCCAATACAATACCAAAATTAAAACATTTCGATCTAACAATGCCACTGAATATTTACACCATGATTTAGAAAAATATTTTGTAAATCATGGCATAGAATTTCAAACCTCATGCCCTTATACACCACAACAAAATGGAGTGGTTGAACGTAAAAATCAACACTTACTAGAGTTCACCCATATACCACAAGTATATTGGAATGAAGTCATTCTTCTTGTAGAATACATAATCAATCAGACTCCAACTGATGTGTTGAAGGGTAACTACCCATTACAGGTTTTGCAACCTCATGCATCTCTATTTACCCTTCCTCCAAAAGTGTTTGGGTGCAGTTGCTTTGTCCACATTCTTGGACCATCTCGTACAAAATTAGGACCACAATCAATAAAATGTGTATTCTTAGAGTACTCGAATTCTCATAAAGGACACAAGTGTTATTGACTTGTCAATAGAAAAAGGTACGTTTCTAAGGATGTGATGCAAGACGGATGGCCTAGCCTAGAATGATGCAATGATATCATCAACGGATTAACTAGAACAATTTAAAGCACAAAATAATGCTAATCAATCACAAGCTTAATGAATTCAAGTATTTAACCATGCTCAGATTCAAGACCAAATCACAATCCGCCAGTCAGATCTTATAAAACATGATTAGATAGGACCTATGGAAAGCAGGATTTCCATTTAACATAGGAATTGATCTAATTTTAAAGGGAATCTCTTTGTTTGTCCAGGTTTTGGTAGGTTAGGATTAATTTTAGGAACTAGGAAATTGGGTAATTGGATTAGGGTTTAGGACTAGGGAGGTTAGAATTTGGGAATTAGGGTTTTGAGATTTAGGGTTAGGGTTTATGATTAGGGTTTTGGGAAATCTAGGTTCTAGGGTTTTAGGCTTAGGGTTATGGCTTTTAGAGAGAAATGAGCAAGAATAAAAAAGGGAAATAGGGAGGAGATGGGTTGATCGTACGGACGACCATACGGTCTTGTTTGTACGGTGGTACGGTTACGTGTGGAGGTCTGTACGGTGATACGGTGCAAGTAGGCCTAGGTTTAGATGGGTTTTGGAGGAGTTTGGGGATGGGTTTTAAGGAAAATAAAGGAGTAGATAAGGATTGAGAGAGATTGATGAAAGTAGAGAGAGAGAGAGAGAAGAAAAGAAAAGTGTAGATATTACATTAAAAGAAGAAAATAAAAGAGAGAGAAGATGGAATCACTCCATGACTTCACACCACTCCAATCACGTAAGGTTTTGCTCTATCTCAAAGCAAAGAGAGAAAAACATTTATTTCATATGCTCAATAATAGCTAAGGTGTGGACATTCAAGCCTTATATAGTCTTAGGAAAGACATTTTACAAAAAGACGCTCTCAAACAAAAAGGTTCACAAAAAGACCCTCAACAAAATAAATTTTATTCTTAACTCCCTAAACTCAATAAAAACATCAGCTAAACCAAAAAATAACGAACATATAAACAACAAAATAAACTAAACTATTTTGCAGCCCACGATCAAGATGTCCAATGACGATGATCCAATGGTTGGAATGTTCCAACTAAGTAGCCCATATGCATCTTCCTAGTGTGGGGCTTTCAAAGATGCATAATGCATGTGGGGTCTTCAAAGGGCTAGGCACTCGAATTGGTCCCACAAGGCCCCATGTATGCATCACCTAGACATAAGGAAAGAGAGCTCTCCTCCCCTAGCATACTCTGACTAGTGCTCGGATGTCCTCATCAACTCCCCTTGGCTGAGAAGAGTTCGCTTCTGGTGAAATAAAGTTGTGGTAATGCTCGAGGAGATTTGGGTCTAACCTCTAAAGCTCTGCCTCTATGATCCACGTACAGTTTGACTCTGCCCTGTTCTTCTACTTGACAAGATACTTTTGGAAATCTCCGTGTCTGTGGAAACCACTTGCTCATCCAAAATATCTTCAATATTTTCTCTGTTATTGGGTATGGATGGTAGAGAAGGCAAAGGCTGGGAAGAAGGATCTGGCAAAGGCCATGGTTCGTGGGACAAGTCAAGAAAGCTACCTAGGTCAATATGAGGGTCAGAACAAGGGCTCGAGGGTGAAGCTATTGGGCCCTTAAAGGACACAAGATCTTCCACATTGACTGTAAAGCTAATACCCATATCAGGAGGAAGTTCTACAAAATACACATTAGAGCCCAATTTTCCCGATATCTTATAAGGACCAACACTGCGGGCTTGTAATTTCCCAACAGCCCCTTGCAGAAACCATTTTGGCCTTATACGAACCATCACATGGTCACCAACTTGAAATTCTTTAAGCCTACGATGAGAGTCAGCAAATATCTTGTACTTTCCATTACTCATATTAATCCATTTTCTAATCTCATTATGCAAATCATGGATGTGTTGTGCAAATGCATCTGCGGACTCTGACGATCTATGGGAGACTGACAAGGGAATAAGATCTATAGGCTTCCTAGGCTTGTAACCATGGGAATAAGATCCATAGGTTGCCTCAATCATCTTGCTCTTAATCTCCTTGAATTCCCTACAGGCAACATTAGTCCATTTGAACTCCCCTTTCTAAATGCGGTCCATGATGGGAGCCACAATGGAACTAAAGCCTCGAATGAACCGTCTATAGGAAGTAGCTAACCCACGGAAGCTATACACCTCACGAATGTTCTGCGGTTCAAGCCAACTTACTATGGCCTTGACTTTCTCAAGGTCTGTAGACATCAAACAACACTTCCTCAGGTTGGCATATAATTTATCTGTCCTAAGGACCCCACAAACTTGCCTAAAATGGTGGAGATGTTGTTCCTTGGAGGACCTATAAATGAGGAAGTTATCAAAATATACCACAAAGAACATACCCATAAAGGGCTTTAACACCTAGGTCATCACTCTCGTGAACGTACTTAGACCGTTGGTCAAGCCAAAAGGCATGACTAACCACCCGTATAGCCCACCCTTCATCTTGAAGGTCGTCTTCCATTCATCTCTTTAGCGAATACATATCTGATGATACCCGCTTTTAAGATCGATCTTGGAAAAAATCGCGGCACTGGCCATCATATCCAACATGTCGTCAAGACGAGGTACAGGAAATCAATTGTAACACCCCGAACTTTTCAATACCCGAGTATTGAAAGTTCTCGAGTGTTACCCTGAAATTTAACTTAATATGTACATGTGTACGATACCAATCTAGCTATCCTAACCTTACATCTATTCTCCAACGTGAATCTGACCGTTGAGAACGATTGTTGTCCCTGGATCAAGTCATCCGACCATTGATTTTAAGGCAGGACCATCACATACCTAAGTATCCTCACCTGTTCATCATAACAAACCGCTCAGTCAAATATACATTGTTAGATAAAGACATCTAACCGTCCGCTTTGATTTTGGACCACCCGATCGTAGTAAACTAGCAACTTGATCTCTACATCCACTCGTACACATGTCAAGTTGAGATTCTGATCCGTCCATCTTGTTCATAACCTATGAATATGCTTAACCCACCATCAGAACTACAATCTGAGAGAGTTATACATGTGAAGAAGACACTCGAATCTAACGATACACATGTTCTACCCCCTAATCACTCCGAAAACCTACTCTGTGTTGTTCCGTTTACGAAATTAGCCAAAAAACCATCTAAATACATGGTTAGAATACTAACCATCAAGTGTTTCTATTATTAACATGTCATCTGACCACCCATTAGAGTTGGATCCGCCAAGCGGACCATCCAAACAATAAAACAAACTGTCCGGTACGAACATTGTAAGGAACACACCAACGGTACCGGTTAACTTCTCCTTTAAATGCATAAAAATGACGTCCTAGGCCTCTGAACAATGTGGACCAATAAGAACCCATCCTGGTCATCCTTGGGAGATCGGGGACCAAACTGGACCAATAGAAAGATGATGTAAAATAAGGTATGCTCGCCAAATTTCAGGATATTGGGATGGTACACCCCAATGCAACAGACATAAGAAGTCAGTTAGGAAACTAATGGCAAAGTTGTAAATAACAGGCCAGTTTTTCCCACGTTCTTAGGCAAGGAAACGGCCAAGCGGATGGTTTAGCCCGAATGGGGTCCGATCAGCAACTCTCCTTACTCCTTATTTGTGAAGGACTCATCGGACCTTCCTCCACACGTCAGGGGGCTGATTTTTCTGGATAAAGTGGGCCTTGGTAACCTTAGGGAGGAGATTTTGTCAGTCTAGTGCAGGCCTAGCCTGTCCTTAGCTTTATTTTTTGTTTTCCCTGCATGATAGGCTTCCCGGGTCTTTTTTCTTCGAGCAGCCCGAAGTGGTTGTGGTCTCTGTACATGGTTCCCTCTATATAAATATATTTTGATTTTTTTTTAAAAAAAAGTTGTAAATAGCAAGGGTCAGTGCATGGCAATGTACGTGGGATTGTTCAACGGTGAACACCATCCCGCTCATTGGTGAATCGTGCGGCCCACCCTAAGATCGGATCTACTTCAGATTTGGGGCCATGGGACAGCACGGCATGCTGAAGGCGGTGAAGGGAGTGGATCCCCCGGTAGATCATCACAAGTGGACCCCACCGGTCACCAGAATTTGGATAAAAAAAGGGAGTTCCGCCCGCCGTAACAGCGGATGACGAAAACGTGTGACGGAAGGGAGTTTCTAACGTAAACTTCACTCCACACTTCAATCGTGTGGCCCACCCAAGGATTGGATATACTTCATATTTTGGCCCGTGGCCTAACATTGCCCAACAAAACAAATGAACGGAGCAGATCTAGCGAAGGACTGCCATAAGTGGGCCACACCAATTCCAATTAGAAGACCAAAACTGAACCTCTTCCGCAGCAAACGCAACTAGTGGGAAACATGGACGCACCCCAAGCTTCTACTGCGCAGGACAACCACACCATGAAACACAGCTCCAATCCGAACTGTCCATGCTTCAGGAAGGGGAATTCGGACCCTTCCCAAGCCAGCGGAAAGGAGAGGAAAGCAGTAGGAGAGTGGCGTTCCGCCGTTTTCCACTGGAACAAACCACAACATGCGGAAATCGTATCTGCTTAAAACACTCCACAAGAAGCACCTAAGAACATGATCACGACCTTTCTTCTATGGGCCTTTCCAAAACCAACCAACCTCTTGGAGAAGAGAAGGAAGCATCCTACCCGAAAACCAAAGCCAAGGACTTCAAAACAACAGGCGCTGCTTGATCCTATGCACACCTCCAGCATACCTCCTACGCAGGAAGCCTCTAGACGCATGGGAGGGCTTATAAAATCCCAGCCCTTCCACCAGACATACACCTAAAGAAAGGAGGAGAGAAGAAAACAGAGAGAGAGAGAGAGAAACGAGTAAGGAAGAGAGAGAAACGAGAGAGAAAGAGAGGAGAAGAAAAGAAGACCGGGCGTTATGAATAAGCGCCCAGCCCCGCTGAAGTTCACCAAGAACTCTTGGCCTGTCTAAACTATTCAGATCAGCCATCGGCGATGAAGAAGAGGAAGGAGGAATCGGTCACGTGCAACAACTCACCAAGTTGCTGCCCCAGATAAAGATCAGGTCTAGGTCCTCGTCTATTTTCCTTCCTTTTCTTTTCAAAAATCAATCTCTTTTCCAACAATGGAGGTGGAGAACATCACCATGTCGAACCGAGTCGACTCGGTGGAAGAATACACCTAAACCCTCTAAATCGGAATTTATCAACGTATGTGTCAACTTAAATAAAGTTTCCTAAGACTCACTAGGCCTAAATTAAATCTGACATCTACTATAACCAAATTCAAACCAGGTGAATTAGGATTAGGGTTGGTCTTGAAGTATGTCTTGAGCATTTAACCTTAGGAGTGGACAATTAGACAACCTAAGGTGAGGGATTCCTTTAAGCTTACATTAATTTAAGTTAATATGATTTATCTTGCCTTTTTTATGCTTTCATGTTATTATGAATCTCTCCCTTCAATTGTTTAATTTACCACCAACAATTATTTATCCTTAGGGAATTATAGTATGATGTTAATTACGAGTGATTTTTATTAATTTACGTAGGGCGATGGATACAAGCCTCGCCCTTGTCTTTACCAATTTTGTTGAGTTAGACATTGCTACTCTCCTCTTTGTTAAGCTAGCCTTGTGCTATCTACCTTTATGGCTTGAGCATGTGTCTTGGAATTCTAAAACTCCCATGATACAAATTATTTCTCTATCGATGCAAGTGATGTGTTAAAGGTATCACAACTGTTGATTCAAATATTTATCATGGACGTAATGCATTACAAGTAGCAGCCCTCTTGGTCGGCGCATAATTCCGTGGGTTGCTTAATGTGGTGCACAATCGATCTAAGTAAATTGATATGCGTGTTACATCACTTTTCGGGATTGGATGTCGCAAATAGTCACTCTATGAACACATCGTGTTACGTAAGTTTCCCAACCAAGATATCCCATATCGGTATTGGTTGGCATAATGGTGCCCTCCGATACCAATACGGATACGGGGGTGTAACGGCGATACGGGGGTGTAATGGCCCGTAACGGTGCAATTTATTTTTTTTTGCCAAAAAAATATGAAAAAATATGGATTAAATCCGGAATATTCTAAACATTCCAAATATGCATTCATTTATAAATTGGAACAAGTTTATGGTGGTGTAACGATCCACTCTTTGGTGAGAAGTTGTATCGGACTGTTTGATGAATTTATGAACCAGATAACCTGAATTTGACTACAAAATTCATATATTAATTTTCTAAATATCTATTTGATATACTTAACAATTTGATATCATTTCTCCCAATAGTTCTTGAAAAAAAAATGAAATTAAATTCAGGTAGATGGCGTTGCCAATTTGGGGCTGACTTGGAGGACCAATCCATGCCCCAAATCAGCCTCAAATTCATGCAATTTATTGGCATTATCCCACTTATGAATTGGTGGACATTTATTGGACAGTGAATCATGAAAAAAATCAAAAGGCCCTATTTTTAAAAATAAGTGTCCACAAATTAACAATTAAAACTATTCAAACAAATTTATTTTGGCATCGTGAGTTAGCAATTACAGTCCATAATTTAATTGGTAAATTTTAAGTTAATACATGTCTTGTGTATAATTTTTTAAGGGCCCGAATTAGGTGGGACTTAGATTGTGAAGTGTAGCACACGAGTGTCAAAGTTTTTTGGGCCCCACCCGTGATGAATGTGTTATATCCACACCGTCCATCCATTTTGCCAAATAATTTTAGGGCATGAGCCCAAAAATGAGACAGATCCAAAGCTCGGGTGGACCGCACCATAAGAAACAACAATAATTAAACGTCCACCATTAAAATTTTATTGGGGGCTACAAAAGTTTTAGATCAAGCTGACATGTGTGTTTTCCCTTCATCCACGTCAGTGTGACCCTATTAACAGGTTAGATGGAAAATAAACATTACAGTGGACCCTAAGAAATTTTTAATGGTGAGTATTCTATAACCACTGTTTCCTATGTTGTGGTCCACCTGAGATTTGGATCTTACTAATTTTTTGGATCATGACCTAAAATGATGTGGCAAAATGGATGGAAGGCATGGATAAAATACATACATCATGGTGGGGCCCACGTGGCACGTGTACCATTTATGAACTAGTGCGATAAAAGCGTGTTGCGTACCTAGTCCATTCATTTGACGTCAGCAATTCCTGTGGGTCTGATCATGAGGTATGTGTTATATCTAAACCGTCCATTCATTTGACGAGCTCGTCTTAAGGCTTGACACGAAAAATAATACAGATCTAATTATCAAGTGGACCACATTGCAAAAAGCAGTGGGGGATTGAACGTCTATTGTTGAAACCCTTTTTGGGATCACAGAAGTTTTGGATCAATATGAAATTTGTTTTTCCTCTTCATTCAGGTCTTTTTGACCTTACGAACAGATTGGATGCAAAATAAACGTTATGGTGGGCCCTACGAATTGTTTAACGGTGAAAATTATTATCTCCGTTGTTATTTTTGGTGTGGTCCAGACGATCTTTGGATATGATTCATTTTTTGGGTAATGCTCTGAAATGATCTCTAAAAATAGATGTATAGTGTCGATTTAATAAATACATCACTGTGGAGCCCATGTAACTTTGATCTCCTTTGAACCGTTCGTACAACTCGGAGCTCGAGGAGTGTCAGCGCTCGTCTTAGCATGACACATACCTGCAGCAGCTATACAGCTGGTGTGTGGTACACCAACAAATCCGCTTCCAATTTTTTTCCGATATGAAAAGAAAAAAGAGGGAAAGAAGAGGGAGAGGGAGAGGGAGAGAGAGAGAGAGAGGGAAGAAGAAGAAGAAGCCCGCAGCCGCATCCGCAGACGTAGCAGTCTAGAAGAAGAAGAAGAGGAAGGAGGAGGAGAAGAAAAGAAAAGAAAAAAAAAAAAAAAAAAAAGTACGTTTTTCTTTTTTTTTTTCCTATTTTCTTTAGCCATAACAGTCGTTACGAGACGTAACGACCGTTATGGCCCATAACGGCCCCGTAACGGCCCCATAACGGCCGTTATGGTCACAAAATCGGGGGGGTGCCTATTTCGACCCCGTATCGCGTAACGGTGTCGGCTGTTACCGTTACGTATCGGTCGATACGGCCGTATCGTAACGGATACGGGACACCCTGCTCCCAACCGCGTTGTTGTGTCGCCTTGAGATATTCGCATAAATCCACGTTAACGTTGGACACACCGACGAATCTCTGTAATTATGGGATGCGGGGCGAGTCAAGTTTTCTATGAATTATATTCCATATTGTGATGATCACTACGTATGATGTGCCGCACACACTTTGCTAGGAATGCATTCACATATATCGGTTGCGCATGCTAATACCTCTCGTAGTGGAGTACGCGACGTATCAAAACCCTTACATTATTTTTATGAATCTCTTGAATCATTGTAAACTCTAAAGGACAACCATCACTATGAGTAGGGCGTTGACCCTTTCCAACCGTACAGATGATGCAGGTGATGCACGAATCGAAAACCTAGAGAACCATCTCCCTATGGAAGATTATACTGAAAGAATAAGAAGATAGTTTTATGATTTATATTTATATTTCCGCTGCAAACTCGATAAAGTAATAAGCTCTCATTGAGAGGGCATTTGATAATTTGTTGAATTCTTTTACTCTAATGAAATGATAAATACAGTCGATTTTATTATCGTGATTGGTTACCTTCATGAATGTAACTGGATATGATCTAAATGAAATATATATATATATAGTCGATTTTATTCTTGTGATTGGTTACCTTCATGAATGTAACTGGATGTGATCTAAATGAAATATATATACATATAGTGGAATGCTCACCTGCGAACCAGTTCGCACGAACTACATACGAACTTTTTTTAGAACTCATCATATCTGATGAGTCTTGAAAATTTGAACGGTCCACATGAAGCAGAACCTCTTGAAACCCCTTGGTACCAATTTTTACTTTGAACCAAAACTTCGGTGGCCCATGAAAAATGCAAACAGTTTCTTCCCTTGATTTGAGTTTCTCCTTGCTATGGTCCACCAGAATCTTAGATCAGGGTGAAAATCCACCCCGTGAGGTTTGATGGGATTCCGCATCTTATGGACCATTCGGATTCGACACCCATGACACGTGTGCAAAGGTGCGCACGTGCGTAGGTGAGCATGCCTATATATATATATATATATATATATATATATATATATATATATATATATATATATATATATATATATATATATATATATATAGTGCGATTTTTAAAGCATCCGATTCATTCAATTATTAACACCCGACTTTCATGGGCACAAGTATAAACTCTGGCCATGAAAATTCGGGATGTTACACCGATACTTGACTGGTATCTTGTTGATGACCCGACTGTCCACGCACATGCACCAAGTGTCATCTTTCTTATGCATGAGGAGGGCTGGCACGGTACATGGATTCAAACTCTCCTAAATGAACCCTTTTCTAAGAGGCTCATCAACTTTCCGCTTCAACTCTGCATGCTCCATGGGGTTCATTCAGTAGTGAGGAAGGTTTGGTAAAGTGGACCCAGGGACAAAATCAATGGCATATTGAATGTCCCGTATGGGTGTAAGCTCATCCGGTAGGTCCTAAGGGAAAACATCTCTAAACTTCTCCAACACCGGAATCACTTTAAGTGACAACTCTACACTAACCTTGGGTGTGACCTCTCTCTCCATGAGGACATAAACCATCAAATCAGCTTTAGTCTCCCTTTCAAATTCTTTGGCATTTTTTAATGTGGAGAGACTTAGGCTGGGACTTTCTCACATCTTTAGGATTACCATTCTTAACGTCCTCTTTCTTATCCGGGGTGCTCTTAGGCGTTAAGACTATTCAACTTTATCATCTTACCTTTATACATAAATGAACATGTATTCGAACAGCCGAATAGGGTCACATCATAGTCATATAGCCAAGGTCCGCTCAAAATAATGTGGCCTACATCCATAGGAAAAACATCACACCACAACGTGTCTTTGTAGGAAGCAAACTAAATGGGAATAAGACATCGTTGAGAAACTGGTATCGAGGACGCATCCATCCATGAAACTCGATACGGCTGAGGGTGAGGAACGAGTTTCAAACCCTAATAATTTACAGTGCTAGTGGAAACCAAGTTGGTGAAAATACCACTATCAATTATCATCTTGCAATTTTTGTGAAAAAATGAATTCCTACGCCAATTATCGCTCTCTTTAACCTGGGCTAAGGTGCATCTAACAACTAGAAGTGGCACAGTCTCAATACCTTCAACTTCTTCATCACTAGCACCGGTTTTAGCCTGATATTCTTCTTCTTCACAATCACCATAATCATTTGTATCTTCCTCAAACTCGCCAATTACGAGGGCCATACCTCGCTCTTTCGTAGGGCGTGGGTCGCAAGCATATCCAGAAACAAGAAAGGTTCATTAATGGGTCCTCGATTTTACAATGCATCATGTATTCATCAAACTTGGCAATATAATCAGCCACGAGAATTGATACTTGACGAAAGGATTGCCACTAATCCAAAAGCTTCTGACGATAAGAGAGAAGAAGGTACAATTCCTTCAAGATCCCTTTCATCTCGGCCCACAATGAGAACGGGTCATCTCCAGACCCTATCCGTCTTACGCTCGACATTTGTCCAAAATAACTTGGCTTGGCTCGCCAACTTCATCTTGGTAAACATCACCTGATGGTGATTGGACATATTGTACCACTCAAAATAACGATCCATGTCTGCAAGCCAATCGATGAATGCCTTGAGGTCCAAACGACCATCATAATTCGGGGCCTTGATCTCCATGCTCTTCATTACCTGATCATTAGGATCATGGTGGTCCAGATACTCTCTACGAGGCGCCTGGGTATGCACCCCACCACAGCCAACACCTCAACCACAGCCTCTTCCACGTCCTCCAACTTCAAAGAGGGAAATAGGGAAGAGATGGGTTGGCCTTATGGACGGCCATATGGTCTTGTCCATACAAACGGTCGTACCGATCACATGTGGAGGTCCGTACAGTGGTACAGTGTAAGTAGGCCTAGGTTTAGATGGGTTTTGGAGAAGATTGGGAATGGGTTTTAGGGAAAACAAAGAAAATAAATGAGTAGACAAAGATTGAGAGAGAGTGAGGAAAGTAGAGAGAGAAAAAAACTTATCTATATTACCTTAACAGAAGAAAAAAATAGATAGATTAGATGGAATCACTCAATGGCTTCACACCACTCCAATCACAAGAGGTTTTGCTTCATCTCAAAACAAAGAGAGAAGAATTTTTATTTCATATGCTCAATTATGGCTAGGGTGTGGATGTCCAAGCCCTATATAGTCTCAGGAAAGAATTTTTACAAAAAGGCGCTCTCAAATAAAAAGTTTCATATAAAGACGCTCAATAAAATAAAATTTGTTCCTAACTTCCAAAACTCGGCAAAAATATAAGCTAAACCAAAAAATAACAAATATGTAAACAACTAAATAAACTAAACTATTTCATGACCCACGATCAAGATATCCAATGACAATGATCCAACAGTCAGAATGGTCCAACTAAGTAGCCCAAATGCATCTTCCCAGTGTGGGGCCTTCAAAGATACATAATCATCCATGTGGGGTCTTCAACGGGCTAGGCACTCGAATTAGGCCACGGGGCCCCATGTATGCATCACCTAGCCATAAGGAAACGAGAGCTCTCCTCCTTCTCTAGTATACTCTAACTGGTGCTCAAATGTCCTCATCAGGATGTTTCATTCTTTGAAAATGTGTCTTATTTCAATTCGCAAGACAGTACACATTTCGCGCCCTTTCCTCTTCTCGTCATAGAAGAGACTGATTGAAGATGAACCGAGCCCCACCCAAACCAAAGAACTCAAAGTCTACACTCGGTATAAGAAAACCCCAACTCTTCTCGAGCACCACCACTCTTCAATGATTGAACTAGAACTGGTGGATCTCCCAATTGCTCTCTGCAAAGGAACTCGGTCATGCACACATCATCCAATTAGTAACTATGTATCTTCTAAAAATCTATCTCCCTCTTATCAATCGTACATTTCCTCTATTTCATTTGTCTCTATACCAACCAATGTTGCAGATGACCTAGGTGACTCTAAATGGAAAGCAACTATGGAAGAAGAGATGGCTTCCTTTGAAAAACAACATACTTGGGAATTAGCATACTGTCAGATGTAAATGGGTGTTTAGCATTAAATACAAAGGTTGATGGTTCAATAGACAGATACAAAGCACGACTTGTTGCCAAGGGCTTCACTCAAAGGTATGGTGAAGATTACGATGAAATCTTTGCCTCAATAGCAAATTTAAACTTTGTATCCTATTATCTATTGTCGTAAAACGTACTTGGCCTATAGTTGGATATCAAAAATGCATTTCTTAATGATGATTATATATATATATATATATATATATATATATATATATATATATATATATATATATATCTTCCTCCAAGTTTTCAACCAAGGGGGAGACTAGCAAAGTTTGTCATCTTCGAAAAGATCTGTACAACCACAAGCAGTCTCCTCAGGCCTAATTTGAAAAAGTTGGCAATATGATTTCCAATGTTTGGACTTAAAAGAAGCACATTTGATCACTCTATGTTTGTAAAACACAAGAGTGGCAACACGACAATTCTCATCATATATGTTGAAGATATTATTGTAATTGAGTCGAGCATCACTGAGGTAGACATTGTTAAGAAACTTTTGGCCTTGTCATTCGAGATGAAAGATTTAGAGATGTTGAAGTACCTTCTCTGGAATTGAAGTGGCTCGCTCAAGATGTGGAATCTTCTTATCCTAATGCAATTATGTGCTTGATTTGCTGGCAGAAGCAAGTTTCCTTGGTGCTCACCCTGTTGACATACCTATTGCGATAAACCATAAGTTGCATGAGAGACAAAAAGATGAAGAAAAAAGCATGTATCGTCAACTAGTTGGTCGTCTGATTTATCTCAACTTTACTCGACTAGACATCTCAAATGTTTTTGGAATTGTAAGCCAATTTATGCAGCGACCTTGTCGGCACCGTCTTCAAGAAGTTTATTGAATCATTCATCACTTAAAAGTTGCACCAGGTCGTGGTCTTCTCTACTCAAATCATGGTCATTTGAATATCAGTGGATTTTGCGATGTTAATTGGGTTGGCTCCTCAACTAATCGACACTCCACTAAAGGGCATTGCACATTCTAGGAGGAAACCTAGTTACTTGGAAAAGAAAGAAGCAATTTGTGGTTGCCCACTCCTCTTTTGAGGTCAAATACCATGCAATGGCCCATGCGGCTTGTCAACTACTTTGGGTGAGAGCTATTCTTCAAGATATGGGGTTCACAACGCTATCCTCAATTCCAATACATTGCAATAATCAAGCAACCATCCATATTGCATCCAACCCGGTCTTCCACAAACGCACAAAGCATATTGAAGTCAACTGTCACTTCATTTGGGAAAAATTAGTCACCAAGCTTCTACACGCGCCATTTGTTCATTCAGAAGATCAGTTCACAGACGTCTTCAGAAAAACTACATCCACAGTGCACCTTAAGACCATCAGTATCAAGCTCGGCATGAAGGATATTCATGCGCCAGCTTGAGGGGAAGTGTTAGTGCATACAAAAATTTATATACAACGATGGTGTACATAGATATCCCTGTGCACCTGCAATGTACTATATTAGAAGATAAGGATTAGGTTTCTTAATATTGTTTAGTTTCTATCTTATTTAGTTTCCAAATTGTAGTCAAACTGTAAATAGGGTGATATTAAGCTTATAAATAAAGGATTAAGGGAGAAAGGTGGAGACGTACAATACCCTTCTCTTGTCTTCTTCTCTCTTTTGCATTTATCTTTTCAAATCAACAAATTGCATACCACTAACCTTAGCTTGCCACGTGGTGCTAAGGCTATCAACAAGCTGGTTTAGACTAGGCCAAGGTCAATTCAAGCTCGGCCCACATAGGACTTAAGCCCAAGCCCATGAGGGGCCGAAATGGACAGGCCCGACCTACCCTTGTAAGCTAATAACTGGCCTAGACCAAGCCCGGACCTATGTAACACCTCTAGAATTGGAATAGTCGTCTACGAAAACGTTAATTGCTATCAATAATCATCTGGGAGAATGTTAATTTCTATTAGAATTGGAATTTAAATAGTCATCTAGAAGAATGTTAATTGTTATAAGTTGATTAATCTAGATTCCATTAAATATTTCAAAAAATACATTAAAAAACATATGGAAAAAAAAAAAAAAAAAAGTGGAAATAAATGGGTCGAGCTGGACTTGGGTCGGGCCAACAGGCCTTTATACACAGCTCAAGCCCGACCCAATTAAGAAATGGGCTTCACTTTTAGGCTGGGCTTGGCCCTCGGCCCACATATATGATATACCAGCCCGAAGCGGGCCATGCCCGGGAGACCGACGAACTAGCCCGGCCCATTGACAGCGCTACGTGGTGTTAGTACAAGACAGATAGAATTTGGGATCCAATGATTAAGAAATTTAATAGATGTTTTGCATCCTCGAAGTAAAACTAATTATCTTCGAGGAGTGAATGCTAATTAATGTTTCCCTTTCCAATCTTCTAGTCTGTTATTTATCATCCTTCATGATACCAACAACTATGGCAAAGAGACTTCAAAATAACTACAGAAATTTCATCCAGTAAAGAAGAGGAGTGATATTGATATCATTTAGAAGATTGGAAAATGGTGCAGAAGTCAAGAAGTGGTGGGTACAGAATAGGAATTTTGGGGAGACTTTTAAATGATGGTCGAGATTTGGTTGTGAGAAAAATATGCTTCAAGGACAAGTAATATGTGAGAAATATGTAGAAAAGGAAATTCGCTCGGAACAAAGGTGGTGGAAGGAGAGGCTTTGAGACTTTTATTGGAAGAATAATTGTAAGATGGGGGATGTTAAAAAGATGGGAAGAATCTTCAAGAATGCTAGTTCCAAAGTGGGTAAAGGTTATATGGTAAGGTTTTGGTAAGACCATTGGGCAGGGAAAGCAGACTTAGCAATGTAACTCCCAAGGCCCTGGTTTATGATTAAGGGCCAGTATGCTAGTTCCTTTTTCTTTTTCTTTTTTTGAAGATTTGAATGACGAGGTTACAAAGTGGAAAGCCTTTTGGGGCTCCTAGAGAAGACGCTCATAAATTTAGAAGCACTAGCTAGAAAGGGAAGTGGTCTCCAAGCGAGACACTTTCTACAAGCTCCCCTTCTCTCCCCACACTTTCAACATCACAACCGACTCCCCAACATTTGTTTCATGTGTAGATTATGTAAATGTACCAAGAATTGATCATCATCATCCTAGCATTCTCCCAACAATTTAGGGTTGGATTTTAAATAGTAGACCGGCGATAAGCTATATAATCGGCTACCCACCAAACAACAACCTTCCTCTTTTACCAGGGATCTTGGAATTCGCCATGGGAAAGGCTCACATAGACACCACCAATGCCAACAAACTACCACTTGACTTCCAACTAACTTTTACATGCACACCCCAAAGGCCAAGCAAGGAAACAAAAGTTGATGAGGGGAAGTTGCTAGGCAACTACTCAACAAGTAGGCACCCGAAGACATGAAAGGTCATGCTCTAGTAGTTGGCTACACAAAATAGTAGGGAACCCACTGATACATGATTATTGTAGAGAATGTGTGTGCATGTCATACTATTGTACTCCCTTTGGGCACCTTACTTTTGTTTAGGGTAAGTTATTATAAATAACAAGTTTAGAATGATGAGCATGGTATTAAAAAACGCTTACATAATGGTAACAATGAGATCCATTACGCTTATGTTATGGGCTCATACACGCACGAGCCAATACAGACCTATAACGGTCCACTACCGGGGCCTTTACAGTTTCTTATATAAAAAATAATAAAATAAAAAATTTGACCGTTACAAAGCTATAATAGCCACTCCGGGGGCTAATGGCCTAACGGCCGCAAGGCTGGTCATCATTATTAAATACCTTGAGGTGAGATGCAACTCTCTCTTCACTTCTTTTCTTCTTCTCTTTTCATAATGCTATAAATTTGAACATGGTATCAGAGGCAACACTGCGTCCAACATTTGAGTCCCGAAGGAGGCAAATTGTGGAAAGTACAACCTACACCAAAGATAGAGAGAGAGCCTCCATAAGGTGGAAAAGGTTTCCTATAAATTGCCCAAAGTAAGAGTGGGCTGCCACAAACCTTAGCTTCAAAGGGGGCAACTTGTGGAAAGGGCAACCTCAATGAGAGAGCCTACATAGGGTGGAAAGGGCTACCTGGAATTAGCCAAAGTGAGTTCTACCACAGAGTGGACCGCCACAAACGTCAGCTACATAGTATAGTGGTGTTAACAACCCCTAATGGTTTAAGGGCTTTCTTGATGTGTTGTGTTAGTCCTGGGGCTCTTAGCATAATGGTTAGGTTCTTAGCATTTAGTATTAAAGTGTATGTTGTCAACTTATGGTTACATTGGCTTTTGGCGTCCTGATGTTATATGTTCTATCAGTGCCATTAACCAGCTCATGCGTGCTCTGTGCTCCACTGTCTCAACGTCATTTATCAATCTCTTTGTTACTCGAAGCCTACTCTACGAAAAGGCCTATTGTATTCCAGTTTTGGCAATCTCAATATAAGTGGTTACTGTGATGTTGAGTGGGTGGGTTCATCAAATGATCGGAGATCCACAGGTGGCTATTTTACCATTGTGGGAGGTAATCGCATCACTCAGAAAAACAAGAAATAATGGTTGTTGGTTGCCCATCTGTTGAAGAATATCGTTTCACGGCCCTTGCCACAGGTGAAATTGTTTGGCTTTGATCTCTACTTTCGTAAATAGGATTCAGCCAAGCTTTTCAATAATGATAACAATTGATGTAACGGTTAGCCGTTAAATTGTTACACTACAAGCTGTAACGCCCATTACGGTCCCACAACTGTCAATTTTTTTAACCCAAAAAAAAAAAAAAAAAAAAAAAAAAAAAAAAAAACAACCTTGAAACTATATTGGAAATTTTGTAAACAAATAAGACGATTCTAAATATGTAGCCTTTTCTATTTTTTAATATGTTTATGGTGGTGTAACAGGCTATTCTTTAGTAAGAATGTTGTCTCGGGCTACTTGATGATTTTATTAACCGGAGAGACTTAGACTAACTTCAAATTTCCTATACTTAATTTCTAAATATCAATGATTCCATATAAATAAGATTATATGAGCATAAATCTAATGATGAGGCAATTATACATATTTATATTTATATATCCATTTTATACATCATTTTTTTTTTTTTTTTGGCCATGAAAAAGTCCCCAAGGACTCTTTTTTTTTTTTTTTTTTTTTTTTTTTTTTCTTCAACAGAACTATTTTCATTCCAAAGGAAGCTGAACGCTTTACAGTAGGAACATTTTTGGGCAAGCCCACTGACAAAATGGGGAGGGCCCACCTATCGTAAGACAGAAAAAATAAAGAGAAAAAATACAGCATGGTGGAAGCTAGGCTTCCCTCAAGTTGCCAAGGCCCACTCTATCCAGGAACAGCAGGCCTCTAATGGGCGTGGGGAGATCACCCAACGACCAGAAGAGCCTGTCCCGTTGACCATCACTCCCCAATCTGGCGAGGGCGTCCGCCACGGCGTTAGACTCCCGATGGGTGTATGCGATGCGAACATCCATATTGCTCATGACAGCTCGAATCCTTGTCTTCCAGTACGACATGGGCCACCCGCACAAATCATGATTAAGATATTGCTCATCATTTTATACATTGTTAAATACATACATAAACATATATATATATATAACCATATTACAACATTTCTCTGAAGAATCTTGAGAAATTTTAAAATTTAAATTCAGATAAATAATACAAACTGATTTAATACCACTTGAACGCCCCCAAAACGGCCCGAAATTCACCAATGGAACTCATCCCGCTAATGTAATCCCTAACCATTTAACACCATTTCCCTCAAGAAATTTGAGCAAAAATTAAAAAATAAATTTAGAAATAGTGTCAGGGCAATTTAGGACCCACTCATATGCCCCCAAAAAGGTTCTAAAATTCATGCAATCTATGGGACTCATCCCACTAATGCATATCCCTAACCATTTAACACAATTTTCCTCAAGAAATCTGAGGTAAAAAATAATAATAATAATAATAATTTTGGATAAATAGTTTAGTTGATTTAGCACCACTCACATTGTTCATGAAAAAGTCACCTTCAAGTTGTTGTGTATTCCATTTGTTCACTTAGATCTTCAACTTGCAAATATTCTCACCAAGGACATAGTTCTTCTCATTTTCGTTGCACATTGGACAAGCTGTGTGCGTACTATGTGCGTGTGCATGCTGCTCCAACTTACAGGGAAGAGTAGAGAATGTGTGCCAAATTGCCAACACATTTAGAACAACAATTGCATGCTACCCATGAAAAGGAATTTGCAAACAACTAATGCTCAAGATCAATATAAATTTAGCTTCTCCACACTATTCTTCAAGGGATTTTGATAATTGAAGTATCTTCTACAATAAAGTGAAGACTTTAAGAGGTGTGGCTGAGAGCATCAGCGGATTTATTATTGTCATGGCCTAATGTCCCAATCCCAGAAATATAGCAAATTGGAAGCATTGACTTCTCTTGGATGAAGGCCATACTTACAAGGGAGTTTAGGGCATAGTGTAATATATGCCTTTGGTTCAAGTCTTAACATTTTTATATCTTCAATTGCATGCTTTTTTTGCTTCTTTCCTTGTTGGGATTGTCTTCCATCGACGTAATTTTAACAAAATTTTGTTATCCATCAAAAAGCAAGAAGAACAGGAGGAAGCGGAATAAGGAAATTTTATATGCTCTCTCCCTTTTAATGAAATTTGTATCTGTGGAGGTCTTTCGAGGTTTTACCCCTAGAGAGTTGGTTTCTATTATTCCTTCTCTTGTCAAGGCTTTTTCTTCTCATCTCACCTATTAAAGCACCACAATACAACACAATACAAACTCATAATAGTATAAAAGCATTAACATTATTAAATTCATCTCTCGGTCCAACCTTTAAAGAGTTTTGCTGATTTTGACATTTTCGCAACCATTCCAAATTCTGATATTCCTCCCCAGGCCCGTGAGACATTAGAGATATATGCCTTTTTATGCATTTATAACTTTAAAAATGAGGATTTTAATATCAGACTGCCCATCTTGTAAGACTCTCCTCTCCTTTACAGTCGTTTTTTCATAATGTAATGCAGATGCAGTATTAGCTCCATCCACAATCAGTTGATAAAAACCGCTCATCAAATAAAAAAACAAACAGATCCCAGCCTTCAAATCTGATAGTAGCACCTTACAAACTATTTTGAGTAACCATTGGAAGAAAAATGGAAGAATATCCAAACCTGAGAAGAGAGTCGACTAGAATATGAAATAAGAGATATGTTCTCTTGCATCTCATTCAGCATGAGAGTGAACGAATCTATTGAAAGATGTTCGGAGAGTACTTGATGGGTGAGCCTCAAGATTTCCAAGAGCTGCTGTAATTCCTAGAAACATAATGTGATCATACTCAACCAGTGCACATTATCAACATGAACAAGTAGAAGGGGTTGGGCCGGTTGGCTATCACTTACCACAACAGCACATAAATCTTGAGACTCAAAACGGTCAAACAGAAAATCAATGTTCTCCCTGAATACTTTGTTCATTCTTTGAGTGATTAGGTTCCGAAAATCAATCGTCCTTCCTAACAACTGCACATTAGAAAGTTAAAGCAATATTAAGCAAATGATACAATCAACAGGGACTTTAAAACATATCAAGAGCTACACTTACAAGTTTTAGCCAAACAGTCATTAATTACATAATCAGCAATGTAAACACAGCCATCTAAACTCTACAGAAATTATGGAAATGACCCAAAGTGATACAAGCGATCAGCTCCCACAGGGATAAATTCTTGCATCTCTTTCACAGCATGCCACAGTACTGCTACAGTAGCATGCTACAAGGAAAAAACAAAAGAACAGAGGGCTATAACTCAAGCTAGAAAAAACAAGTATCCAAAAATGACCCTCTCATCACTCTCTTGTAAGCACATCAGCAGTCTTATTTGCCTCCCTGGATACAAAGCAAACAACAACATTTAGACAAGACACACAAGTTCTAATCTCTAAATCACAAATGCTAATTTTCACAGACCTAATGTAATGTCCCAGAAAAATCCGTACAAAGACCCGAGTACCACCTCAGGCAGAAATCACTCAGGACCAAATCCTTTAGAAATTAGACGAAATTAACTAAGTGCTAAACTAGTTTACCGGTGAAATCAGCACTAATCACTTTAAATGCAATCTGCAAGACCCAAAACTTGTAGAATCATCGACGCTACATTACCCTGAAACATTCTTGCATTAATAAGAGTATTCAGGGATGTTTAATTTTACTGCTTTATCATTACTGCTTGACTGAATTGATAACATGTTAACCTTTGCTGTATAGTTCCACTGAGTTGATCACTCACTCCCACGTTACGGGACGGTGTTTTAAACGCCAACCAGACTCTGTCTTGATTGCAGGTGACGACGCGACTCCTGAGGCGGAGCCTGACTTCGAGGACGACGAGGAGGCATTCTCCTACATGCAGTTTTCAGGCGGGTCTATGTAGACCATGTTCTGATCGACGGGGTTACAGGGATGTTGATTAGACGCCATTACACTTGTTATTTTTGCACTTTTGGAGCACCCATGTAGATTCTTTTTGTTCATTTTTGGAGTATACATGTATATATATAACCTGGTAACATGTTCACACTCTGGAGACTTATAATAGTTTATATATTTTATATATCTATCACAGTCTTCCGCTTGCATAATTTAACCGTCTCTGGAGTATGATATGTTGTTTTGGTGTAATCCCACTCATGTTTAATATACTAACACGGACAACATTTAATCATCATTATCTATGTTGCATAAGTGATGCGTTGGAACTCGGGAGTGGAGCTTATGCTCGACCCCCGATTTTAAGGGCGTTACACCTAACTTCGTTGAGATTACCTAGTTTGGAGCATTTCTAGAGGCTGCTTCAATCACTAGGCCCTCCAAGAAAGAGTGGATGAAGAATCTCCAGCCTTCCTGAAGGGCTATGGTATCTGCCTTAATCAAATTGACCACGCTGCCCTACCTAAAGAAAGACAGCTATGCAACCTTTCCATTTCTAATGATACTCCCTACTCAAAAAGGCTTGAGTTGCCAAATGAGTAGCCACCAGTGAAGATTCAAGAAACCAACAGTAGGCTTCAATAGTCAGCTTTCCAATTCTTGACTCTATAATAAATAGCCAAGTTCCAATCAAAAAAGAAATCGCTTCTAACTACCCCTTTGACTCAGTTGTTGTAAATGCCAAATCTAGAACCATATTGACGATTCTTTGTTTGATATTTCCCTGGCGAAACCTTGTTGTCAAAGACTCAACAATTTCTTTCTTTTATATCCCCACATAAAAGTGTTCAACAACATTCTCCAAATAAATTTGCCTCCAACTGTGAAACAACCATCCAACCAACCTTTAATTACATCCCCCACGAAACACCTAAGGACCCAAAAATCCCAACAAGATCGAAGAAAGTGTTCCCCCAACCTAAAATGGAGCAACGAGTTCCCTCATCCCAACTTAAGAAGCACACACCCAAAAAATTTTATTTTATTTTTTATTTTTTTTTGGTTGAGAGAGAGAGAGAGAGAGCTCGCAATTTTATTGAGAAGGAAGGAGAATAAAATGAAAAGATAGAGAGAGAGAGAGAGAGAGCAAAGTTTCATTTGCGTGACTATTGTCAAAATTTTACACTGGCAGACCATCAAAAATAAAAGTCTCCACCTTCCATGGAATGTGATTATCCCACACTTCAGCACACAGAGGACACTATAAGAACCATGCAACATAGATGAAAGAAAATCTTTGAAGAAAAACCTCCACTGGAGTTGCCCTTCTAAATCATTCTATCCTTCTCTGTAGCATTGATGTCAACCTCCTTCAGAATCCCCACAAACTCTTCAAATTGAATTATCCCCTTACCCTTGAGATTGTGTTGGAGCAAAATATTTCACATTGGGGAACTCCCACGTATTCAAAAAGGTCCTTCACCATTTCCCCTTTATTCAAGGATTAAAAATAGGGAGAAGGAAATGGAAGGAAAGGGAATCCTCGCCAATCCAAGTGTCCTACCAAAGCCATATTGACAATTCTGACCCAAAAGGAAAGGCCCCCCAAATCTACGGTCACTCTCCACAAAAGGCCACTGCTAGGAACCAACCCAAATTCAAAAGCTGTTCGTGGAATAAGGAAATAAGAATGGTTTTAACAAAAACTAGAGAGAAGAAAAGAAGAAAGATAAGAAAATAGAAGGAAAGGTGAAGAAAAGAAGAGAGGAGGCGGAAGCCGCGGAACGGCTGCTCACATGCTAGCTTCCTCCTGTTTTTCCCATCTTATTTTATTAGGGCTGGAGTCATTACAGCTGAAATTAGAAAACTGCCTTCCTTGCTTAAGGATTAAATAAAACAAATTCATATGGGCCGAAACTCAGGCCTAAACTAACACAATCAACAAACCAAAGCCCAAAGGGGCCCAAGACCCAAAACATGTGAACCCACAATACTTTTAACAAGTGAGTTCACCAATTTTATATTTTTGAAGAGCAAGATCAAGATCCTACCAAAAAGAATTATTAGTTGTTATCTGGCATGCATGCTAAAAGGCAGTTCAGTATCTTGACCATTCAATGGTAGTATATAATTTTTACGTATACATAGAGATGTTTACCTCATCATTGTACTCGAAATTCTAGGTTTTTGAAAGCCTCTTTCATGTTTTCAGGAAGCAAAACTTATAAATTCTAGTGAATCTCTACCTCACAAATTCCCTTCCATTTAACATATAGGCCACTATATAGTATACAGATGAATGCTTACAAACAATACATATTGCATAAATATCATACAAGAATAAGTATGCAAACAATTGATGCTACAGTATACAATTCCTGACATAAAAACTTGCAAATAATAAATGGCAAATAATGGCCATAGAGAATAAAGCTAAAGTGAACATCAGCAAGCAAAAGTCACCAAATAATGAGAAGCACACAAAGCATTTAAATGGAAATCATATTAAAAGGATTAGGAAGGTAGAAGCAGCCAATTTCACGAGTATGTAATGGGCAAGATCTATACTAACGAATGCAAAACAGGGATGTTGAGATTTGCACATATTGAGGGTACATTGAACATGTAATTTGATAGATATTTATCTAGTGCGATCTTGAATAGTTATAGATGTCTCACACTATTATTTTCTCACTAATACTTAAAGAGCCCTTCAATTCTACAAGGATGTTGAGATAGATGAGTGGCAAGACGAGGAAGGATAAAAATGGAAATGAATGCATTCAAGGGAACTTTAGGAGTAGCACCAGTAGTAAATAAGAAGAGAAGTAATGAGATGAGGTGAAGTAGACTTACATGGTTTGTCCATGTGCAAAGGAAAGTAAGAACTGCACATGTTAGGAGTGAGTTGGTTCAAGTTGAAGGCTCTAAAAGGGCAAAGGGAAGGGCCAAAAGGACATGGGTGGAAGTAGTAAGAAAGACTTGAAGACCTGTGATTTAACTAAAGATATAGTATGTGATAGAGTGGAATGGTGGAACAGGATTCATGTAGCTGAACCCAATTAGCTGGGATAAAGATATGATGACTACGACAACTTAAAAGAGTAATTCTTCTGTTGAATATATGCAAAGGGCATCTCCAAAACAAAAACTTCTATTTCTGCCAGTGAATAACAACCCAATTTAAAACTATAGGGAATTCAGGCAAACAGCTTTCTGAATGGTAGCATATCTTGTTGAAGAAAGAGAAATCTCACCTTAACTCTCCTCATTTTGAATATTGCGTTGAATCGTGCAGGTTGAACAGAATATTTGTCACCATTGTCCAAAGCAAAGAGGAATGATGGATCAAGTAGCTCACTGTGGCAGGGCTTTCAGGTAAATATAGAAATAGGATATGCTTCAATGAGAGAAGGCACCCAAAGAGAAAGAGGCATACCTTGCTGCCCGGCTTTTATAGTATGTAAATATATTCTCGCTTAACTTGAAAACAAGCTGATCGAAACAAAGATCTACCTAGAAAAAATGAAACTTGCATATGTCAAAGAAAATATATTGACCAATCAGGTAACAAAAAAAAAAAAAAAGCCTGATCTATGGACGAGCTAGTGGCATCTTCAAATAACGCAAAATGTAAGGGTCATGATTCCTCGGCTTTTTTCTGGAATGACTTAGAGAGCATAAATAGATAGATGGATGGATGGATGGATAGAGAGAGAAAGAGGCAACAAAAACTATTTTAGGGAGGTCCTCTACTATGTCACCAGTGTTTTTGTTCATACATTGGTAACCAGTAGTGGTTCCATCCTAAAACGTTACAACAACAACAACAACAACAACAAAAAAAAAAAAAAAAAAAAAAAAAGCTAAGCTGTTTCGAATAAACCCGTAATTGCATAGATATTCTAGACTTAAGGCAGCAAAAGGAGGAGAATGGGAGAGAGGAGAAAGGAGGAGAAAATGAAAAGGCTACCCTACCACACTCCCCCTCACATGTTTTATTAACAAGGGAGGATTCCAAAATGACCAGTATGTCCCCCCATGCCTACATATTAACAGAAGCTTGCATGTAACATAAGCACAGTCCATGCATCACACACAATATGTACCACAATTGCTTTATACATGTGGAGTGACACAAACACACCACAGATTGGCCATAAATTTGGACAGCTCACAATCTGTAAATGTTAACAGATATCGAAATTATGCCCATTTGCCCAGAAACAGGAAAAAAAAAAAAGTCAGCAGATTATTCTTATTTTCATTTAAATCTCTTCCCATGACGCTGCTAAGTCCCTGTTCTAGTTTGTTAGGATATGATGAAATTTTTTAACTAAAAGCTAGCGTAAATTTTATTAAGGGAACTTCGCAAACCAAAGAGTGCTAAGAAATTCCAAATCGGTGAAACACTGAGAACAAACAAAGACTAGAATAGACAACAAATGATTCATGATTTCGGAATCTTTCTGTAACTATAATAATTTAGTACCTCAGCTTCAATTTCATCATACAGAAAACGTTGCTTCAGCACAACTAGTGCATGCTGTGCAGAATCATTGTAGATATCAAATGGCATCAAAACACTTTCAAGCAGACCTCCATCTTGGGACTCAATTACATGATCCACTAGCATCCAGGGAAGAGAACATTCAATGGGAAACTGTTCATGAAAATGAAGATGTTAGATATCCTTCATAGTGTAGTAGAGAGCAGAAAAATAGAAAATTTGAGAACCAAATAATCATGAAATTCAGAACATTACTTTCTCTCACATCAGAATAAGAAGACAAAGAAGCTATTGGAGAAAGATTAATGACAAAGGTGACGAGTTATTTGCACCAAAATCATCGTCGTCATCTAAGCCTTATCTCAACTAATTGGGGTCAGCTACACGAATCATGTTCTGCAATTCCGTGAATGGTTATAAAGGTGCTAGAAGGTTTTGATGCTGTAAGACATGATACATTATTTGCATAAAAATGTGAATTGTGGGCATCAAAACCTTCTAACACCTTTAAAAGAAAACAAAAGGATGGTGGGTGAGTAGCAACAGTCAGATCTTACAGCAATCAACCTTAGGTTCCAAATTGCCTTGATGCTTTAAAAACACAAAATTAGAAACAATCTAAGTACCAAAGGTACCACCAACCAACTTCTATGAATATCCTCATCATCATCATTTAAGCGTTATTCCAACAAATTGGGGTCGACTAGATGATTCTTGTTCTGTCATTCCACTCCTATCAAGGGCAATAACTTCAATTAAACCATAGGTAATCAAGTACTTTCTTAGTACCTCCACCCACATCCTCTTGGGCCTTCCGATGAGGGCATTAGAGCATCATCCTATCATGTCTACCAGCGGAGGAGGAAGACCCCGACTGAGGCCCTGGTTTCACTATGGCTGGACAATTAATACATGTGGACCGCTGGTCTACATTGAAGACCCCACATGTAGGTTCGTGCATCTAGAAGACCCCATATTGTGAAGATGCATGTTGGTTGCTTTTAATGGGAATTTTGACCGTTGGATTCCGACTGCTACCCCATCAGACCGTCAGATCATAGCGATCGGGCCACTGGACCACCAAATCTTAGACCTTATGGGTCTCTGTTTTTTTTATTTCTTAGTTATTATTTATTTTGAACATGATGGATACTATATATTGATTTTATTTGGTTTGGATTGCTTATTTTAGAGTGGCCCACATTTTGCTAAAGTGTACTAACAATTTTGTAATTAAAATTTATGTAAGTATAAAAGCAAGGGGGTGGGCGACCAAGTGTTCCCATGCCTAATTTTGTGAGGAAAAAAAAAGAGTCCTCTCTTCCTTAGCTTTGTGAGAAAACTTGTTACATCTCCAGTGATTGGAGAAGGGTCTGAGGCCTGCGTGGAGTGATTCCACTTTATCCTTGTTATCTTTCCCTTCGTTCCAACATAAGCATCTCTTATTCCCCATTTCATCTCTTCTGCTTTCTCCATCATCGCTTTTGTTTTCTTTCTTCTTCTTGTCAAACCCAACCCAATCCATCTCTTCATCCCTCAACCCACATCGAAGCTATCCCACCCGTACACATGCGTCCATACGGCCAGCCATGTGTGTCTTTCCCTTGTTTCTTTCCCAAACCTTAGTCTTTAGGGGGAACAAAAAAAAACTAAATCGAGGAATCCAATTTTCCCCAATTTGCCAAATCTCCAAATTCCTCTAAATCCCTAATTTCTAATCTTCCAAATTATTAACCCTTAGCTATCCAAAACCCTAATTTCCCCATTCTACACCAAAACCCCTAAATTTCCCAACCCTGATTTCAAACCATAACCCTAAATGCCTAATCCCCCAATTCTAGCCTATCCAAACTTAAATTCCCTTCAATTCTGATCATCCTAATCATAGTTTTGAATTTATTAAACCCGAACTACCCCTCTCTTCCAAAACAGGCCTGTTACTGTTGGATTCTTTATCTGCATGAAGGATTTACACATGAATCAAGTTATTTCCTATGCTAGATGGGAGGTCTACCTCCCATAGGACCACTTTCCTCGTTATCTTATGATTATCTCTGTGGGGATGTTTATGGTTTGAATTTCATGCTAGTTGTAAATCTGAATTTTCTTAAATTGTGGAAGGAAAGCCTGATTTTGCATTCTAATTACTGTAGTTAACTTGTTTGATGATCTCAATGCATTCATACTAGTTTAGGGCTTTCGTCCTACATCACCTTCCCTTTAACCTTTTACAGATTCATAGAAGAAACTTCTACGAAGATTTCAAGAATAATTAATTTGTATCAATGCAGTACTCGTATATGAAAATCACGATTCTTTAAACCTACCACTAATGTAAGACGGAATTCAAAGAACTCAAATCATTGCATGCATGGCCATTAATGAGGGGCTATCACCAAATAGGTGATTCTCCAGCAAGACAATTGCAAATTTTGAGGTAATCTTAAAATTGAGGAAATTTTTAAATAAAAAATCTTATATATATATATATATATATATATAAAAGTTATTAAATGGATTTTTGAGTTTGAAGCCATTATGTCAGCCTGTTTGATTTCCAAGTTACAACGTAAATACATTGTAAACTACTCATCATTATTTACACCTGTAAATACCGCTCTTTGCACAAGGTTGACAGTGACAGCTTGAAAGTTTTGGCGCAAAATAGTGGCGGGATAATTTTAGGACACAAAAATGGGTGGGGCCCACCATGATGTATAGGTCCTATCCATGTTGTCCATCCATTCTGCCATCTTGCTTTAGGGCATGAGCCCAAAAATGAAGCAGATCTAAAGCACAAGTGAACCACACCATATTATACAATGGCAATTGAACGCCTATCGTTGATAACTACTTGGAGACCACAAAATTTTTGGATCAAGGTGATTTTTATGTTTTCCCTTTATCCATGTTTGTATGATCTCATGAATAGGTTGGATGAGAAACAAACATCAGTGTGGACCCTAGTAAGTAATTAACTTTCAACAGTTGAGGCTCATTACAACCATTGTTTCATGTAGTGTGGTCCATTTGAGCAGCGGATTTGCCTCATTTTTTGACGCATTCCCTAAAATGAACTTGTAGAATGAATGAACAGTATGGATATAAGATATTCATCACAGTAGGCCCCACAATTTTTGCACGTATAGAAACACAGGCAATTCTATTGAATTTTACACTACTTTCGAGGCAGTATTTTCTTCCAAATTCAAACAACTATAAACTGCAATAATGACTCATTTAACGAGTATTTACCTGTAAAAAAAAATAATAATAATAAAATCAAATAGGCCCTTACCCTACTATAAAATTTGGATGATTAAAAAAACGACAAAAAAAAAAAGTAAATGATAAATGATCACATATGCATCTAGCAAAGCCACTTGACCAACATGAAGGTTGTTTGAAACTTGAAGAAAAATAATGGAATCTTTTAAGAAGATAATCATAACAAAAGAAAGTGGCTACATGAAATCAAAAGATGGAGCATTTTAGTGATTGATAAATACATTAGGGATAATTTTGTAATTTATGGATATGTCATAGAGCGAAGACTAGTACCCCCTAGCCTCAAAATGGCCATGGAAAATACCAAAATGGCCTTGCCAAGAAGCGGGTACTAGCACAATGAAAATTTTACGCATGCCAAAAACAAGAGTAGAAATAGCATATATGCAGAGAGTTTTAGTGTGTGCCCCATCAAAACATAATAAGAAAAGAAACATAAAGGGAGGCAAGGTTTCACGCCATGAAATCCGGCACCCGGGATGGCAACACCAATAGGAGAAGCTTCAATGGAATTTCTAGTGGGAAAGTATATGTATGTGCCACAAATTTCATTTCATCAATTGGGAGCATGTCCAAAAAGCCCAAGTAGAAAAGGATAGGATTTCCCAAAATCGTTGCAAGGTAGGCAGTCTTATGAGGAAGGGTTTTTAATTCCGAATTGTCAAAGGAGACAAAGTGCACTTTTTGTAGGACCTTTGGCAGAACAGGCTTTTCATGCTACCTCTTTTCCATCTCTATTTTCATTTCTTAGAGAACTCTAGTGAAAAACCTATATGAGGTTTCTGCGAGTCAGGTAGTTTAGAATATCATTCTCCGACAAAATCTCAAGGAAATTGGGCAACTTGGAATGCTTATGGGCATATTGAAGGATGTTTACATCAACACAAATGAGGGCCTTCAGATTATGGTAGGAAATCCCAAGGGATACTTCTCTGCTAAGGCATTTTTCGAATTCCTTGCCCATTATGCCAAGGATTCTCCCCCCAAGAGCAAGAAGTGAGGAAACAACCACTGTTTTAAATATCGATGATATCGGCCGATATATCTTGTATCTAATGCAGACATCAGTGGTGCACCCTTTAGAGTGTACCAGAGGAAGAGGCATCGTTGACAGAGTACCGGAGTAGAGAAGTTGATGTGAATGGACGTTGGGTCCACCGGACCCATTTTCTGACGCGCTACGAATGCAGGAGCGGCATGACCACACCCTAACCATAGATCCATAGGTCGGATTTCACACCCTACCACACGTGTATTTTAATTTTAGGCGTTTTTGTTCTTTTTTCTTGTTTCAGGGGCTTTATTGCACTTTCTTTATTTTTCGTCTTTTTGTTATTTTTCTTGTTTTTAGGGGCTTCAGTGCACTTTTACTTTTTCCATAGCTTATATATACGTTCTGAGAAACCCTATTTTCATTATTATTGAATGAATATAAATTCATATATTTTCCACTTTATTCAGGATATTAGGGTTACAGGATTGGCCCTTGGGTGTTAAGGATTCCACCCCGATTTTAGGTTTCCTTCTTTCTAGATTTTCGAGGTGCAGGAAAAGGTAAGAATCATCCTCCTTTTCTTTTGACAACAAAAGGACATGTACTTTCTTCATCTCGAACCCTTCATTCTTCACTCATTTCGTTCCTCTCTGGATATCCCCTTTCTATTTTGAACGGAAAAAAGGGATGGTTAGTCAATAGAATCAGATCCAAACTTGACCGTGGACTGACTTATGCTAGATCTGAGATATCCTCATATCCCTAGGCCCTCCCTTTTTACTGTTTACGCGATTTTATGCTAAGGAGCATGATCCTGATGGAATGACCTCATATTTGTGTTGAAATTTACCTAATCCTTTTTATTGGAAATCGTTAGTTGATTCGTGTATTTATTTAAACATTCTTTAACCTGATTATACATGCATCTAGGATTAGGTCATCACATCCCTGCATCAGTATCCCACCATGTAATACAAAACCAACAGGTAGTGCCAATATATCCCACACGTTCGATCCGATGAGCATTTTTAATTTCCAATCCCTTTTTTTGTTAAAACTATGTTAAATCGCTGTCAAATGGTTACAGATCCATTCGTTCTTCATGTTTTGCAAGAAAACTTCATGTTTTTTTTAAAAAATTTTCCTTCATCCAGCTGTCGTTGTCAATTGAAACTAATTTCGAAGTACTTAGAAGTATTTGATGAAATGATCATCACATACACTCTAATTTCGAAATTTGTAGGTGGTCCGATTTGGAGAAAATTGAAACTTTTCCCAATTTCTACAAAATTGCTTGCAATGTTGCACTCTTAACTTGGAATCAAGTATGTATGAGGGTTGATCTACTGATTTGTTAAGTCCTTGTCAATTTTCAGAAAATAAAAATCATTTTTAATTAAAAATTATTAATTTTTTTCAAAATTTTCCTTCAACCAGCTATCAATTGAGACTAATTTTGAAGTACTTAGAAGAGTTTGATGAAATGATCATCACATATACTCTAAATGTTATGCATTCAATTTGAATATAGTTGCATTAATTCAGTCAGACATCGCATAGCTTAGGACCCTATGCAAAGGAAATATATTATGTGCACTATTTTTTTAGATGTTATGATTTAAAAGTGTGTATTAAAGTCGTTTTCAACAATCCCTGAAGTTTTATTGAAAAATTCAACTATTTTCCCATTGTTTCCTCATGTTTCCCAAAAAGTACGATAAATTACCCGATACAAACAATATATCCCATGCGAGAACCGATATGTATCTGTATCCCAAGGATTCAATACGTAACATGATACCGATATTTCGAACATTCGAAACATCTCATCCCTCCAAGGATGGAGGCATTGGACAGCTACAGCTAACAAGATCCTAACCATCGGTAACTATGCAAAAGAGGTTTTGCTTTCAGAAGCATGTGTTACAAATGTTGGAAGGATGAGGAATCGGTTGATCACTACTTCATCCATTGTTTATTAGCCAAGAAGGTTGGGAATCATTTCTCAAAGCTTTTTGGAATATCTTTCATTCTAGATGACGCTCTACAAGAGATTATTAACGGTTGGTCGGCTGGTCCGTTCACTAGTCAAGCTGATAATATCTAGAGAATGGTTCCATATCCATGAGTGCAGTTTGTGATAGAAAGGAATTGGAGAATGTTGGATAACAAGGTATCCTTGAATGGAGTTCTTAAGAAGGGAATTATGGAATTGCAAGCTTTGCTAAGTACACACATGCACAATAAAGCTCATACACACGCCACACGTGCCAGTGTGGCACATGGGTATGAGATTCGATCCATCCATAAAGTGGGTCCGACCTTGTACATGTTTTCCCAAAAATAAATCTGGCCCGCTCAGCATCTAGGCCCCAATATTAGAAACAGATGAATGGGTTAGAAACATTTGCCAAGTTTGTTTCAGATCTGTCCATTTGTTTTGCTATGTGACCCACCTGACAAGTGTATCAACCTGATTCTTGGGCTTGGGCATCAATATAGTGGTGTCATTCTGATGGATGGATTGGACATGCAACTTTGGCATGTGTGGTGTGTACATGAGCTTTATTGCAAATATGCATGTGCTTCGCAAAGCTCATGGAATTAATGCTTGATTGGACATTTGCAGCATCCGAATTCAACAGATCAAAGGGATGACTTAGGAACTGAAAGGCAACAATTCATCGCGATGGCATCAAAGCAAAGGCGAAAGTGAGGTGATCTTGTCCTCCGGCCAGTTCTTAGAACCTTAATGTTGGTGGGTTCTTGTTGGGTAATCTATGCCCTTCAGTTTAGGGTACAACGGCGTCTTAAGAGATGATGGAGGAGAGATCATATCGAATTCTTCCTGGCCAAGTAGTGAGGTTGTATTCAATTATGGCGAAGCTTTGATGCTTCTCTTTGTGAGGGTCTAAAAATCTGTGGGTTCCATCTCTGGGCCTATACTAATTGCACTCCCATGATGGGCTTAAAGGGTCTCTTCATCAAAGTTGGGTCAGCCTCTTAGTTGAAGAACTTCTAACTATGTGAGTCCCCGCTTCAAATCGCGCTTCGGAGTCTCATTGCTGCTCCTGCTCCTGCTTCTGCTTCTAACCGACTCATACTAGTTTACATTTTGAAACAGATGCTTCCCCTCTCGCACCCAAAATTTTTGTTGCTTTGCTTCATGCTTCATGCAACTATAGTTCGTCTTGGTTTTATTAACTCAGAGATTAGAGTTTTTGCTTATCTTTCAAAAGTAAATAAAAAAGGATTTGTTTTTGCTCATCGGTGGAATGTAACAACTTCAATTGTGTCAAGGGAAGCAACTAGGATTGTTGATGCCCAGAAAGCCCATTTAGTGCCCAATTTTCTAAGGACCATAAGGAATCTGCATTAGTTTTTGCCTCTATGTAGCACCTCAACTCATGATTTATGATTTAAGATTGTGTGGGAAAGTCAACAACAAACCATTTATAACAATCAAGAGATCACTCGAGTTTATCATATAATATTTTACAAAATATGATCAAGGACAAATAAATTCATTTGAATATCCACCACATTTTTTTCACAATGTTGACAAATGATTGGTACAGATGCCGAAAATTTCATGCCACCACAGACGCTCAGTGACATCAATATCGCAAATAATATTAAATAACATATTCAATTTTATTATTTGGAAAAACTGTTAATAATCCAAGCATCTTAAAAGCCATTATAAAATACTTTACAACAATAATAAAGCCAGACCAAGAGCAAACTACTATGATTTTTTTTCATGTTACATCATTTGGTTCTTAGTTGATACACGACGCTATATGTTAAGGATGTCAACTTCTTGATCATGGCCTCCCACCATCACATCGAATAACCTACTATAGTGAATTTATTGCATTTGGAATAAAAGAAGATTATAAACAAAATAATAAAATAATAATTTATTTCCTCTACCTGGATAACTCGAGAAGACTCCAAATAAAATTCTCTAAACCAGAGGAAACCAATATCAGTTAGTGTCCCTATTGTCACTGCAACCACCATAAAAACAAAGTTTCTTTTAGTTTGGGAAATAAATTTTCGGGATAGGAGAAAAAGGAAATTCGCATTTTTTTAACTGAATAAGACAAAATACAAAGCAAGAGTACAATCCAATCAGTGAAGTACAAAAACAAATGGCAATTTTTTTTTATGAATTCACAGGAATGGCTACAAAGAAAGGTTTATTTAGTCTGGTATATCATAGACACTGGCTGATACGAATATCACTGCATGCTCGTTATGGGGGTGGTATACCGCTCTATGGTGTACTGGCTCTTATGCTCCACAACTGGTGATGTTTTGGCAACAAAATTACTCCATAGTGGCCAGTTTCATGGGTAAATTCCCCTTAAGACTCTCTTCTGGATAGAAACAACTGATACTCCTGCAGAGACACAGAGATCATGTACATGCACAAATCCATCTTATGACAGGCAAATCAGTCCAGACCATCCAAATGGCGAGCCCTGCTATGGTAGAACATGGCACAAATGTTACAATGATCCAATAATCCTAGCTATCAACTTGGCAGCTGCCAAAGGGCAAAGCAGCTCCTAAGCACATAAAACATAAAGAGTAGAAAAGGTCAAAGCATGAGGTATCTCCTTACTCCTAAAAGGAACACCACAACACCTATGGTTGGCACTTGACACTATTGTTTTAAATAGTGGTAGCATGTTGCATAGCATTCAGCCCTCTGTAGCATAGCGTAAGTAGCATAGCATGCAGGGTAAGCAACACGCAGTGTTCAAAATATCGGTATCGCACCCTTGGGATACAGATACGTATCGGTTATCGCACGGGATATACCATTTGTATCGCGTAATTTATCGCACTTTTTGGGAAACATGGGGAAACATTGGGAAAATGGTTGAATTTTTTAATGAAACTTTGGGGATTGTTAAAAAAAGCCCTTAATACACACTTTTAAATCATAACATCTCAAAAAAAATATGCACATAATAAGTTTCCTTTGTATAGGGTCCTAAGCTATGCGATGTTTAACTGAACTAATGCAACTATATTTAAATTGGATGCATGATATTTATAAATATATCATGGTCATGTATGAAAACACAACCAATTCATTGAAAAACAAAAGAAGAACTGAAGAAGTAAATTTTGAGAAATATACAGTGGAGAGAGTGACGCCCACCATTAAAAATTTCTAAGGGCCACAAAAGTCTTTGATCAAGCTGAAAGTTGTTTTTTCCCTTTTTTCATGTCTGTCTTAACTTATAAACAGGTTGGATCTCAAATAAACATCATAGTGGACCCACGATCAGGGTATCAAAGGTGGGCGTCCCTCTCCCCATTGTTTTTTGTGGTGGGGTCCACTCCAGATTTGGATCTGACCCATTCTCTGTCTCATGCCATAAAATGATCTAGCCAAATGGATGGACGGTGTAAATACAACACATACATCATGGTGGGCCCTTCAGTAGCCGGTTTGGCTACGCAACCTGTCAGTATCGTGTCATGACGCGGATTTCCTGCGCAAGCCTTTTGCAAGAAGTTCCTGCGCTGAAAACTTAAGTGGGACCCAACTGATGTTTGTGAGTAATCCACTCCGTCCATCCGTTTTTTGAGATCATTTTAGAACATGGAGACAAAAATGAACAGGATCCAATTTTCAAATGGGTTGAAAACATAAGGATTGAACATCACAATCGAAATATTCTTGGGGCCATAGAAGTTTTGAATCAGGTTAATATTTGTGATTTCAGTTCATCTCAGCTCTGTGGGCCCCCCATAATGTATTTGTTTCATCCATTTTTACGAATCATTTTAGTGCTTGATACAAAAAATTATAGGGACATAAATCTCATGTGGACCACACCACAGGAAAACAATAATGATTGGATATCCACCATTAAAATCCTCCTAAGGCCCATTGTACTGTTTATTTGACATCCAATCTGTTGATTGGGTCATAAAGACCCAGACGAAGGGAAAAAATAAATATCAGGTTGGATGACAAATAAACATCACTGTGGGCCTTAAAAAGGTTTCAACTGTGGAAATTAACAGTTCCACTGTTTCCTGTGGTATGGTCCACTTCAGTTGTGGATATGGTTCAATTTTGGGCTGAACACCTAAAATGATCAGTAAAAACGGATGGACGGCGTGGATAAACCATGTGCAATCACGGTGGGCCCAACAGAGTTTACTCGGTACGAGCATACCCATCTCGCCCGTCATTGACAGAAACGGATTGGCTACTCCACCAGCCGATGGTTGATGGTTGGTACTCTGTGGGCCCCACCATGATGTATGTGTTTCATCCATGTCATCCATCTATTTTTCAAGATCATTTTATGGTATTACAAGAAAAATTAGGTATATACCAATATCAACTGGACCACATAACAGGAAACAATGTGGAATGAATGTTGACCATTAAAAACTTTTTGGGGTCCATAAAAGTATTGGATCTAGCTGATATTTGTTTTTTCCCTTCATCTGGGTCTTTATGACCTAATCAATAGATTTTATGTCAAATAAACAGTACAGTGGGCCTTAGGAGGATTTAAATGATGGATATCCAATCACTATTGTTTTCCTGTGGTGTGGTCCACCTGAGATTTATATCCCTCTCGTTTTTGAGATAAAGCCCTAAAATTATCTTTAAAAATGGATGAACAGAATGGTTGAAATACATACATTATGGTGGGGCCCACAGAGCACCGACCACCATCCGCGGGGCTGGTGTCAGGGGGAGTAGCCAATTCGTTTCCGTCACTGACGGCCCCAATGCCACATGACCAACTTATGTGGGTCCTACCATGATGTATTTTTTGTATCCACACCATCTATACATTTGAAGAGATCATTTTATGGCATGAGCCAAAAAATGGGTCAAATCCAGAGCTCGAGTGGACCCCACCATAGAAAACAGTGGAGAGAGTGACTCCTTAAAGGCGGGCCCTTAAAATTCATAAATTTAGGGATCAGCCCCTTAAATTAGATGGGAAAACGGATGGACGGCATGGATAGACCACATACATGTGGGCCCAACTGAGTTTACTGAGTACGATAAGAGCGTACTCCGTAACCCACCACACGCGATCCAAACCCCTTTTCACCCCATCCACGCTCTTCTTCTTCATTTTCCCTCTCCTTCATGCACGCAGGAGGTTCCGACTATCACGGCGACGACGATTCTCGTTCCAGCTTAATTTCTCGCCAGAATCTCCAAGAAATCCCCACAGATACTCTCCAATCAACGATGGAGGGAAATTGAAGAAAATTGTGAGAAAATTCAAAAAAATCGTTCTTACCTGTCGAATGGCCTACCTCTGATCACCAATCTTCGCGGGTACTCTCCGATTTCTCCTCTTTTTTTTCTAATTCAATTTTTTTAATTCTCCACCTATACGCATGGCTATTTATGGACGGATGTGGGTTGTTGGCTACAGTGGAACCCGTGAGTCCCCTGCAAAGCGTCCGTGAGTGTGCGATATTGATGATATATCATGCGATATCTGGATTTTGCCATTTTTGGTATCTTCCGGGCATTATCGCCCTGGTATCGTCTCGCTGGGGGCCGATAACGATAATATCGGCCAAGATATCGGCCGATACTATCGATATTTCGAACACTGGCTACACGATACTTCTATTTTTTAAATTAAAAATAATATATGCATGTGTGATAAATAGTAAGAAAAAAACTATATATATATATATATATGTGTGTGTGTGTATATATGCCTAAAAGATTATTCATTTTTCAAGTATAAGTATGTTCAAACAAGTTATTTGTTGAAGTGGGAGTCTTTGTACTTTGGGTGGTCCTACAGACTACCATATCTTTTTCATATAGTTTATTAATATAAATTGGAGAGGGGTGCGTGGAAACCTTAATCTCTCCATTAACACTATATTACATGGGATCAGAGAAGGGTTAAAACCCTAGCACCATTGCTCCAGTTTTTCGGTATTGTCCACTGGCAACGAACCATTTTCAAACCCTTAACCTCTCGTCTTCATCTTCCTGTTTGTGCCAAAAACAAAAGGATTTCCATTCGAGAAGGCTAAGAAGATGTTGTCAACTTGGAAATCTAGTCGTTGAGATACAGGAGACACTGTGGAGGGATGGTTAAGGTCGCCAACTAGGTCATACGCCGAGGTTGAGATACAAAAGCCATTGGAATTTGGAAATTCCTATGCATTCTTTTGTTTTGCATAGTGCCTTTTGTAGCATTGTCCGCCACTCGCACGGAGATTGGCCTTTTTAAATTATTTACTCATTGTTTATTGGTGCAGCACGTCAAAGTTTATTCTATGATTTATATTTCATGGGTAGCACAAGCATTGAAGTGAAATCTTATGTGAAATATGAAGTTCAACAAAATACCTCAGTCAAACTAAAAGGAGTGTCTAAATTCCTCCCCAGGGCGTATTCTGTCAAGCTTTTCTTAAAATCCAAAAGCAAAATTAAACTCTTGACAAATAATAGTCCTTCTAAGGACTCATGGAGTGAGGATGATGCACAAGTCATGAATTGGTTGTATGGGAGTACAGATGAGACAGTGTATACCACTGTGATGTGCCATGAGACAGCTAAAGAAGTATGGGAGAATATACACCAGTTATACTCAACTGAGAAGAACACACATCACCTCTATGATATTTTTTAGGAAATTTGTATGGTGAGACGAAGATAATCTCCATGAGCATTGTGCCCAATTCAAAGGGTTGTTTGAAGAGTGGATTATACGCCATCCATACACTAGTGATATTGTCCAGCAAAGATAGTTTTAACAGGAGCTTGGTGTGGCTCTGTTTCTTGCTATCTTGCGCCGATCAAATCTCAGCTGCTTGGGGGTGATAGTGTACCTCTCTTGACAGATGTATTTGCTCGTGTACTTCGAGTAGCTCCTATGTCTCATACTCCTCCCCTATTTCATTTTGCGAAACCTCGGCCTTTGTGATAGCTTCTAGAGGCCGGGAAAATAGAGGGGGTGGACGGGATGGGCATGGTATTGGACATGGCCGTCGACTTGGTTTCTCTTCCTACCACGTTGGACAGCAACGCGTTTACACTCATTACAAGAGGACGAATCACACCGTTGACAAATGGTAGCCATTTCATGGTCAACCCCCTATGCCTTTCTTGGCCTATCAGGAGATGTATTCAAATAGTGGACATGTAAGTGCACTTCTTTGTCAATCACGTGTCAGTGTGTCGGTAAGTCGACTGAGCCCTTCGAAGCTGAAGACCGAAGACACATAAAGACTTGGAGCATCAATGAGTGAAGAAACATGTAAATTGAGGTGCCATGGTGACCCTAACCTTAGACCCCTTTAGGTCCAAAACAACCTAAGCCTCTAGATGATCCATTCCCAAATAGGTAAACCTTTGCTTGATCATCACACAGCCTTAGAATATTAATTTGATCATAATTAGATAGGCTTTAGAGGTGCTAAATTGTTGTAAACACAGCCCAAAACAGTAGTTTTCGAATGGATCTCGATCGCATCAACAGGTCGTCGATGGGACTCGATAGAATCAAAGACCAACCCGGCACGATCAAAGATACAGTCGAGCAATCAAACTATAAATTCTTGGATTTTCTCAATGGGATCGTAGACCAGTTCGATCCTATCAAAGGCTCATTCAATCCTATCAACAGAGCCGTTTTATAACTGTTAGAGACCTCTTTCTATAAAATGGGCATTCAGTTCTTGGGAAAATAGATGTGTTTTTTGTGCAATTAGAGCCTAAGTGATTCCTCACTCATTATCCCTCTCCTAGACGCCAAACCAAAGAGATTATGAAACCCTTCTTGTGATTAACCACTCTAAGGTGCATTCCAAGCTCCATTATGTAGGTGTTCACGTTCTCTCCCTTGCTCTAAAGATTAGACACAAACCTATAGGTAAATCCTTGTCCAAACATCATCTAAAACACCCATCTAGGTGAATCCCTACTAGAAACCAACTAACATCATTAGTTGTAGGAGATTTAACCCGACTCCCATTACCTTGGCATCTCAATAAATATATCGTTGCCAGTAGCCGTTAAAGGAAGCGGAAGAAGATCGACTTCAAATATCGGGGGAGCACAAGAGAAGCATATTCAGCATTGAAGAAGCTTCTCAAGTAAGGTGCTACAACAGGGCTTAATCCGACGAGATTGTCATTTTAGAGTTCATATACTCTCTCCTTGTTTAGGATTGAGTATAGAGTTTGTGACCCAAACTCGATAGGTCCTTGTGTAGGACCGTCTCCAGTGGGAGTGTACATAGGTTCTTGTGCAGGACCGCCACAGGACACGGGTGCATACGTGTCAGTCTCCATGAGAGCTTCTGGTAGGAATATACGTAAGTCATTGGATTAGAAATTTAGGATTGTAATGGTTGTTGGTTACCCGATAGAAAACCAACTAAGTCTCCACGGGAGCCACCGACATGGGTGGAAACGTATTCCACCAACACGGGTGAGTACATGTAGGTCTTTCTGTAGGACCATCACCGACATCGGTATATACGTGTAGGTTTGTGGTGAACCGATAAAACCATTATAAAGGTTAGGGGTGAACCTATTGAAAGCTCCTGAGATAGTAAAATCCGGTACACTCGAGGAGAGTGCGTCCGCCGAGAGTGGAGCAGGCAAGTAGCCGAACCACTATATATCATTGTGTTTACGATTGTGATTTAAGCACATTTTTATTTATACATATGAGTTTAATTGGTTGAGTTATATGAATGGTTGAATGGATTGTATGCTAGGCATTTGATTGATAGCACACGCACACGCAAGATATCTATCTCACATAGACTAGTTGCTCAATTAGTTGTATCATTTGTAGTTTATGCAATTGGAGCCACTTGGCTTGGAAGCCTAAGTGCTAATTGATTTTAATTGGTGCATAATTTTTAAGTACTATCATGACATAGCCATAAATCTAAGCTCCGCTAAGCTTCCACGTGTCGTGGTAGACAATCCACACAATTTCAGGACCCTCTATCAATTCTTCTACTAGCTTTACCTCTACAGGTGATTCAGTCAACATCAGTGTTCGAAATATTGATATCGCATCACGTATCGCAACCTTGGGATACAACTATGTATCAATTATCGCACAAGATATATCATTTATTTCGGGTAATTTATCGCACTTTTGGAAAATATTGGGAAACATTGGAAAATTGGTTGAATTTTTCAATGAAACTTCAGCGATTGTTTAAAAAAAAAAAAAAAAAAGACCTTAATACACACTTTTAAACAAGTTATTCTGTATCGGTAACTGTGGCCGTAACGGTGACTACCATTACCGATATGGGTATCAGACGTAATGGCCAATATGGTGGCGTAACGACCGTTACAACCCCTATAATCGTCGTAAAAAAATTTTGCCCAAAAAGTTCTTAAAAAATATTTAGAAAATCCAGAATAATGTTAATATTCCAAATATATATTGATTTTTTGTTTTGAACATGTTTATGATAGCATAATGGTCCACTCTTTGGTGAGAGTGTTGTATCTATTTGTCTAGTGAATTTGCGAACATGGTTATGTGTCTCTAATATTTACACATCAATCGGAAAAATGGCATAAATACCACATTTTATTTTTTGAAAAAATGGCCATTGAAGTTTCTATTTGCTCAAATCACTTCAATCTACGATTTTAATCCTAAAAAATATAGTAAAAGTGGACGAAATATGTTGTAGAATAATTTAGGGAAGTTTTTGGAATAAGAAAAGTGACAAAAAAAAAAAAAAAAAAATGAGAAGAAAAATGAATTTAAATTTTTTTTAAAAAAAAAAATGGTTGTTTTTCAACTGTTACGGGGGTAACAGTGTTATGCCCCATAACGGCCTACATGGCCCCCATAGAGGCCAATACAGTCTCAGAAAACCAGCTGCACCTTTTTGCCCCCGTATCGTGTAACAGTCACGGTCGTTACCTATACATATCAGCCTTAACGGTCGTAACGTAACGGATACGAAACACCTTGCTTTTAAATCATAACATTTCAAAAAAGAAGTGCACGTGATAGGTTTCCTTTGTATAGGGTCTTAAGCGATGCATTATCTAACTGAACTAATGCAATTATATTCAATTTGAATGCATAACCTTTACAGTGTATGTGATGATAATTTCATCAAACACTCCTCAATACTTTGAAATTAGTCTCAATTGACAACTGGTTGAAGGAAATTTTCAAAAAAAATTATTTAAATAATTTTTTAATTAAAAAATAATTTTTAATTTTCAAAAATTGACAAGGACTTAGCAAATCAGTAGATTAACAATCATATATGCTTGATTTCATGTTTGGAGTGCAACATTGCAAGCAATTTGGGAGAAATTGGGAAATTTTTGAATTTTCCCATTTTTCTCCAAATCGAACCACCTACACTCAAATTTCAAAATTAAAGTTTATGTGATGATCATTTCATCAAATACTCCTAAATGCTTTGAAATTAGTCTCAATTAACAGCTGGTTAAAGGAAAATTTCGAAGGAAAAAAAAAAAACATGGAGAACATGAAGACCCAATGGATATCGAAATCAAAGCTTCAACTCCATGACTTTTCATACAAAACATGAAGAACCAATGGATTTGTAACCATTTGACAATGATTTAACATAATTTCGACAACAAAAAAAGATCATAAATTAAAAATGCTCACTGAATCGAACATATGGGATATATCGGCACTACTTGTGTGTTTCGTATCGCACAGGTGGGATACAAGATATATCGTGGGATATATCGGACGATATCGTCGATATTTAAAACAATGGTAGTGTTCAAAATATCGGTATCACGCAATGTATCGCATCCTTGGGATACAGATATGTGTCGGTTATCGCATGGGATATATCGTTTGTATCACGTAATTTATTGCACTTTTTGGGAAACATGGGGAAACATTGGGAAAATGGTTGAACTTTTCAATAAAACTTCTGGGATTATTAAAAAAGACTTTAATACACACTTTTAAATCATAAAGTTTCAAAAAAGAAGTGCACATAATAGGTTTCCTTTGCATAGGGTCCTAAGCTATGCACTGTCCGATTGAACAAAGACAACTATATTCAGTATCCACCCCGTCCATCCGTTTTTCCATATCATTTCAGGACATTATCCAAAAAAATAAAGTAGATCCAATAATCAGGTAGACCATGACATAGGAAACAATGGTGATTAACCATTAGTGGGCCACAAAAGTTTTGGATCAAGATGATAATAGTTTTTTCTCTTCATTCAAACTTACGTGAAATTATCAGCATATTGGGGCCTACAGTGATGTTTATTTTCATCTAACCTGTTCATAAGATCACAAAGACATGGATGAAGGGAAAAAAAAAACAAAGATCATCCTGATCCAAAACTTCTGTGGCCCCCAAGGATTTGTTAACAGTAGACGTTCAATTTGCAATGTTTTCCATGGTGTGGCCAATTGAGATTTGGATATGCTTAATTTTTTAGGCTAAAACTATAAAATTATCTGGTAAAATGGATGGACAGAGTGGATAAAATACATGAATTATAGTGGGCCGACAAAGCTTACAGAGTACACTGCTGACTATGCATCCGTTTCCCACCACGCTGGAGCGCTGTCGGACGCGGATTCCTACTAAGTTCCTACGCTCGAAACCTAGGTGGGCCACTTTGTAATGTTTGTAAGAAATCTACCCCGTCCATCCATATTGTGAGATCATTTTAAAACTTGAGAGCAAAAATGAGCAGGATCCAAGACTAAAGTGGGCCGCACTAAAGGAAAAGGTGGGTAGGAAAATTTCTACAGTTGAAACCTCCTTGGGGTCAATAGTGATGTTAACATGCCATCTATTCCGTTCATAACGTCATTCCTACTGGGATGAATTGAAAATACAAATATTATATGGCCCACGAATATTTCAAGTGTGGATGTTCAATCCTCACATTTTTTGGCACACTTGAGTATCAGATCCTGCTCATTTTTTACCCCATGTCCTAAAATGATCTCACAAAACGGATGGATGGAGTGGATTCCTCAAAAACATCATAGTAGGCCCCACTAAGGTTTCGAGCACAGGAACTCCCTGCGGAAGGCTTTGGCAGGAAATCTGTGTCCAACATTGACGCTACTCGAGCTCAAGGTTTCAAAGTTACGTGGCCCCACAATAATGTATTTATTATATCTACATCGTTCATGCATTTGGAGAGAGCATTTTAGATCATGAACCCAAAAATGAGTCATATCCAAAGCTGAAGTGGACCACACCACAAATAGCAATGGGAGACCGATTCTCACCGTTATAACATTCATAGGGCCCACCATAACGTTTATTTTCCATCCAATCTGTTAATTATGTCACACAGACCTGGATGAAGAGGAAAAATAAATATCATATTGATCCAAAACTTCTGTGACCCCCAAAAGAGTTTCAATAGTAGACGTTCAACCTACCACTGCTGTTTACAGTGTCGTCCACTTGATCTTTGGATCTCCCTTATTTTTCGGCTCAAGTCTTACGAAGAGCTCGCCAAATGGACGAACAGTCTGGATATAACACATACCTCATGATGGGACCCACAGAACTTGGTGACATCAACTCGGTGGTGTGTAGTACTCAAAGGCGCTTGAATGCTCGAAGCCCATTTTATTTTTGGGAAAGTGGCAGCCGAGCAGGGAGAGGGTTTCGGGATTTCGAAACCCTAAATTTCCACAAATCCCGCAAAGGAAATTGGCATTTGAATGCGGAAAGCTTGGGATTCCATTTTCGAGAAGGAGATTCAAACGACGTGAAGCTCTGATTCGAATGGCCCACCAAGTGAAGCTTCCGATCAGATCCAACCCCTTTTCAGGTACCAAATCCTCCCTCTTGAAAATTTTTTACTCCTTTTTTCTCTGATTTTGTCGAATTTTTACTATGGTAGGTGGCTACAGTAGCTATCGGCGAAATAACCGCAATAAAAGTTATAATATCGCACGATTTTTAGTGATATCATGCGATATGTAGGAATACCGGCCGATATTTAGCGATATATTGATCGATAGCAGCTATTTCTTGATTATTTTTTTTCCCTAAATATCTTTCGGATGGTTTCGTATCGCAAGAGTGCGATACCAATAATATCGGCCGATAGTATCGATATTGCGAACACTGATCCTATGTGATGAGGAACCAACAACAAATTGGGATGGACTAATCTCCACCATCGGGCATCTTATTACCAACGCGCTTCACCACCCGGAAGTGTGAAGCTTCACCTTTATGTGAGGACCCGTGTTGGGCTCGACTAGACATTTGCATTGGTGTAATGCATGTCCGCATCAAGTCTCCTAACCTAGAGACCCATCATATTGGGATTAGTTTGACTTGATCATGTAACAACTTTGATGATGAGGACATCCGAGCACCAGTCAGAGTATACCAGAGGAGGAGGAGAGCTCTCGTTTCTTTATGGCTAGGTGATGCATACATGGGGCCCAGTGGGCCTAATTCGAGTGCCTAGCCCATTGAAGACCCTGCATGCATGATTATGCATCTTTGAAGGCTCCAAACTAAGAAGATGCATGTGGGCTACTTAGTTGGACCATTCCAACCGTTGGATCATCGTCATTGGACATCTTGATCATGGGCCATGAAATAGTTTAGTTTATTTAGTTGTTTTATATTTGCTTTTTTTTAAACTTATATTTTTGTTGAGTTTAGGGAAACTTATATTTTTGTTGAGTTTAGGGAGTTATGAACGAATTTTATTTTATTGAGCGTCTTTATGTGAAACTTTTTATTTGAGAGTGTCTTTTTGTAAAAGTCTTTCCTCGAACTATATAAGGCTTGGACGTCCACACCCTAGCTATTATAGAGCATATGAAATAAAAATTCCTCTCTCTTTGCTTTAAGATGAAGCAAAATCTTGTGTGATTGAAATAGTGTGAAAGCATTAAATGATTCCATCTTATCTATATCTCTTATTTTCTTCTTTCAAGGTAATATCTACACTTTTCTTTTCTTTGCTTTTCTTTTTTCTCTCCCTATTTTCCTCGATCTCTCTCAATCCTTCTCTACTCCTTTATTTTCTTTGTTTTCCCGAAAACCCATCTCCTCCCCATTTCCCTCTTTTATCCTTCCTCCTTTCTCTTTAAAATCCATAACAATAAGCCTAAAACCTTCAAATCCAATCCTAGGACCTAGAGTTCCCAAAACCCTATTCTTAAACCCTAACCCTAAATCATCCTAAACCTCAAAACGCTAAAATCCCAAATCTCAAACCTAATTTCCTAAAATCCTAACCCTAAATCCCTAAAATTGCAAACCCTAATTCTCAAATTCCAAATCCCTAAATCCCCAAAACCCTAGTTCTTAAATCCTTTGATAAACCAAAAGATTCCCTTTATAACTAGATAAATTCCTATGCTAGATGGAAATCTTACCTTCCATAGGTCCTATCTAATCATGTTTTATAAGATCTAACTAACAAGTTGTGATATAGTCTTGAATCTGAGCATAGTTAAATACTTGAATTCATTAAGCTTGTGATTGATTAGCATTATTGTGTGCTTTAAATTGTTCTAGTTAATCCATTGATGATCTCACTGCATCATTCTAGGCTAGGCCATTCATCCTGCATCATTTGAATCATCCTTAGACCTGAGGTCAGTGGGGTATTTTATGGTCCTAGTGTTGTGAGCGTTGACACACTTTTTATGTTATATTAGTGGCCAACATACGGGTGATGTCGGGTACACATTAGGATGTTGTGGAAGCCTAAATGCACCAACATGGGATCCACGAGTCTTCTCATGACTTAGTTATGGATAGATCTTGTTGATTGGATCGTCCATCAAGTGTTTTCAAGCTAGCCAGCACTCTCAAAGGTTTCACGTACATCTTTAATCATTAAACCTTTTGATTTTACGATTAAGGTCTTATGAAGTTATGATCGAACTTGATGGTGGTTCACCTCTTGTTCTTGCATAGGATTTTGAAGCAAGGATGGATACTACTTTGTAGCAATTTTGGAAAGACGCAAGTACAAACTTCTAAAAAAACTCCACATTTTAACTTTTCTAGGATCCCCATGTAGATACAATCAAATCTTTAAGATACATACAAACCAATGGTGGAGATCTTAGCTCTAAGTTGTCCTTTGATCATGTGATGTTTCTGTCATTGTCAATCCTCCAACGTTGGTCTCTCCCTATTCTATCCCAATGTGCAGGGAGTGGAGAAGCGAGCACAAGCACCGAGGTAGGGCTGAGGAATGGGCGGCCTAAGAGCCATCCACTAGGCGGACCCACACATGTGATGAAGAGAAGGGGGGAGACTTCAGTATATGCCCCACTACATATAAAATAAAAATAAATAAATAAAAGTCAGTAAACATGCCTTATCCACGTGCCTAAATTGACCCAATCCCTCCACTCTTTGTGGCTACCATCCTTGACATAATCCCATGCCGGTTTAAGAGATGGTTCAACAAATCTCAACCATTGGATGTCCCATCAAGCGCGATCAAAACATTTCAATGGTTAGAAATGAAAAATTAAAAATTAAAAAAAAAAAAAAAAAAAACAAGTTTAACACTTATTGGAGCATGTGGGGTACAAATGCATCCCAATGCATGCATCCAATCACACTTGTATGTCAAACACTAATGTAACCTTACAGGGTGAGTCAAAGCTTAAGACATTAGGACCATTTAGTACAACAAGACCTCGACTCTAAGGATCAATCAAAGCTAGTACATATCGAGTCAATCCGATTCAAGCACAATGAGTCTTCCAAACCAGAGACTTGACATGATTCTCCTATGTAAGTGTCCCGCTAGGCCTAAGCACAAGAACCTACATCCGTGAACACAGAATCCCATGTGTGATAGGACAAAGCATCGATAACCCAATGGTGAAGACCTTCCATCCCAACTCGTTGTTGGTTCCCACACATAGGATGACCACTTCACCTTTCATGGATTGCCCAATCTCACCACTATGGTCATGGAATTTAGGGTATTGAAATCATGAAGCACAAATCTCACTTGGCAAGTAGCCGTTGTATCTAAACTCACCTTCTACTGGGACAACCGAAGGAATCATCCCTTTAACCTATACATTCGTAGATAGTTTATAGTTTTCCGCACTTTTTTTTTTTTAGAAGTAACGTGTGTGTGTGTGTGTGTGTGTGTGTGTGTGTGTGTGTGTGTGTATAAAACACTCACCAAGGACAAGAAAGAGTATAGACCAAAACAAAGGGGCAAACAAGGGAAAACTATCTCAGAAGGTTAAACAATTGAAGCCCAATCATACACATATCCCTTAATACTGCCCACCATCCTTTCAACCGAGGAGAGCTCATTCCTAAAACACCGCTCATTTCGTTCTTTCCAGATAGCACAGAGAATGGCCATGAGGAGAACCCTCCACTCCGCTTTCTCATATTTCCTTCCACTCCTCCCATGCCAAGCCCATAAAAGAGCTCCCACCGAAACCGGCATAACCAAATGCATATTGGACGACCTAAGTACTCCCATATCTTCTGCGCAAATAAACAATGAATAAAAAGATGATCGATCGATTCTACATTTTCCATACACATGAGGCAGATGTTTGGGAGAATGAGAGACCTCTGTTGTAAGTTGTCAACTGTCAAAACTCTTTCTCCTAGCCACAAGCAACACGAAGACAGCCACCCAAGGGGGAGCCCCATTAAACTAGTGATGGAAAGGGTGAGCGGACAAGGGATGTCCTCCTAAGAGGATCAAGAAGGAGGGCACAGAGAATCTTCTGGTACTATGAGCTGACCAGATCATAGAATCCTCTTCTTGATTCGAAGGGGAAACACTGCTACGGAGTTCCAAAAGTTGCACTAATTCCGCGAATTCTATGTTCGACATGTTCCTTTGGAAAGAAGGATTCCATACTGCTGAGTTTCCACAAAAAGAGTAGCACCTCTAGACAGTGACAAACCAATCCGAGGCTAACATTGCAATTCTAGGAAACTGAACTTGGAATGACTTGTCCCCACACGACATGTCCACCTAGAATCGAATACTCTTCCCATCTCCGAGATTGAAAGCAACACCATGCCGAAATAGATACTCAGTAGCCGCTATCACCTTCCAAATCGTTGATGCCCAATGAAGGGAGGAAGACTTAATCATCCAGCCCCCCTCCTGCCTTCCATACTTGCTAACAATAACATCTAACCAAAGCCCTTTCGAAGCGGTTCCCAACTCGCCTTGCACACATAAATTATGACATCTAAAGTATCTACCAAACACAGGTGGTCATTAAAGTCCCTGATCATGGTCAACATTGGCTTTTTGGGGCACACAATAGCAACACCACTAATAGTTTAAGGATTTGGATCAACGATTTGGGTACATGGATAGGTAGGATCACAGGCTTTCGATGACATACGGCATATACCAAAGTTTATAAGGATGAGGACCACCAAATGGTGGTAATTCTTGAATCCACTAAACTCTTCCCATTTATAGATCCTATCCCTAGAAGGGGCTCCCATAAGCAAGGGATGTCCTAGCCCCTACCACCTCGTGCATGCGTGCGCGCAAGTGTCACCACCTAGAGAGAGAGGAAGAAGATAGGGCATCCACGACTCCTATCTTCTCCCCTCTTCCACAACACATGGTCCACCTTGGTGGACGGGTCTCATCTTCTCTCATGCTCATAGCCTTATAGAGCGGGCGTGAAGAGGCTTTCAAGGCATCCCTTCACTGGAGATAATTTAAGGAGAGGCCTACTTTAAGGATTGACATCGGGCTTCTACATACTCAGAGAGGAGATGACCATTGGTATCCATCTTTTGGAAATTTGATATCATCTAGATCGGAAGCTAATCCTAATGACATGATTAAACGTTCTATGCTTTTGTCTTTCAGAAACCCCAACACTAGATTCATGTTATAATTGAGCCCTCAGATTTCAAAGTCCTGAATAAAATAACTTTGCATCCTATACTAAAACACTTCTACAAATTTCACAATGTGTGCATGTTTAATTTCAAAATTAGAAGTTTTCAGGTAAAAGTAAAACCAAAGTAGATTACTGCAGAGGATAACCTGTGTAGTCCAGAATATGAAGGAAAAAGCTCAGCTTGTAAAAGAATGTTTCCAACAGCTTGAGGTCGTTAATAGAAATCTCTGAGCTACTATTTCCAAACAGCCCGCCTGGTTTCCTCAAATTACCACCAGAAACTAGCTCATAGATCAGAAATTGCAGGCAATGCGCCTGCAAAAGAAATATTACTGGGAAATAAGAAAAAGAACCACCTAAATTTCCACTAACTAGCTTATCTTGTGCCCAAGTTGGTTTAGTTGTTCTATAACAATGTACAAAACGTTTAAAATCATAAAAAGAGCATGCTTTCATTACTTGGCTTAATCAAAAGTTGCATTTATAGTTACAAAATAAAAGCTTGCACCACCTAGCTCAATCCTTAGTACAGTTTCTTAAGCCATCAAGGTGAAGAGACTTCATCAATCCCTTCATGGTCCGCATACAGTTGGCCCAAACAAGAGCATAAGTTTTGTAATTCAACCTGTAGTATATTCTGCACTTCTTACTTGTACAGGACAAATAACTCCACCTTGAACAAAAACCAGTCCCCTTCATCTTACAAGGATGTTAATTCACATAAGATCACTTCCACTTGCAAAACAAAACAAAAGGAGAGAGAGAGAGAGAGAGAGAGAGAGAGAGAGAGAGAGAGAGAGACCACAAAAGAATTTCCATATAAAAGAAAGAAAAAGTAAACATATTTACATGCATTGTTATTTTCCTCCCCATTGAATCAAGGATAATAGATGTTTTCCTTGTAACAAGCTAAAGTTGAAGTATCTAGCTAGCAACAAAACATATGATTATGCAGTTAGTTCTGTTAGTTCTTAACTACTGTCAGGTGAAAAGCATGCCTTCCTTGCAATAATAATATATTTTATACCTGTCAGATTATAGCAGATTTATGTATTGTGACAGTGGAAACAGTCTAAACCCTTATCTAATTTCGCCTTTCATGCAAGAATGTAGACAGGGTTTTATAGCCAATGAGCTTTCTACACGTGCAATTTTTTATGGATAATGAATTTTTATTTCAGCCAAAAAGGAGACAAATTATACAAATGGGAACATATTACTTGCAAGAAGATCAAGGATAGGGCTCCTTGCACTAGAGTTGAAGCTTCTACATAAAATTAGAACAAATAACGGAAAAGGAAATGTTTATCCTCTCTATGCACGTGTGATTGGATTAAGGTTATTATCTATTCACACCCCAATCTTTATTGTATCTCTTGTAGTTATAGAATGCTATGTATTGTGTATGTGGTTTGGTGGTTAGTGTAAGTGCATGTGCACACTTCCCTTTTCTCCTGCGGTGTACTATATGCTTTATTATAATAAAATATTATGTGTTAGGGCAAGCAAGCCTAACACAACATCTCTCCCAAACTCTCCTTCTTCTTCTTCTCTCTCAATATTTTCCTCTCTTCTTCACATTATCATCATCAAATCTTTCTCTACTTGGTATCAAAGCATAGATCTAGGCATTCCGCATCCAACAGATTGAGAGGCGACACGTCACCTTGCTGACGTCAGCGTTGTACGAACAAATGGACTCCGTTTAAGCTAAAAGTTTAGGGGTTTGATAGATCTTGATTTTAGAAGATTTGTCATGATTTTTTCATAATTTATTGGATCTCCTTTCATGGTATTTTGGGCAAAATAGAGAAATTCGAAAATCGGCCCCATCTTCCGTTTTTCTTCGATCTACCTCAAATCGGTAAGCTTTTCTTTGGTTTCTTTGCTCAAGATGGACCGAAATCTTCCTCCCAAGCTACCCATGGTGGATTTTTTTACTTAAGATCACTGTTTGAGAGGTTTTTAACCTCAAACGGACGTGCGGCTGGGCCGTTTTCACTCGGTTAGGGCTTTTTTTACAGTGTTTCATAGTATTTTTGGATGATTGATATTTGTTTGAGGTTTATCTCTTATTATCTTGAAGGATTGAGTGAGATAGAGTTGTTTGAATCAATCTTACTTGGCGTAGGGGCTCTCTTGGCATAGATTTATCTCTCTTGGACTCTCCTATGGCTGACAAAGGGCCCTCATCTCTTGGCATAGGGTCTCTTGAATCCAACCCCTTGCAGATTACCTCCACTAAGTTGAATGGTGACAACTATCTTCAATGGGCACAATCTGTAAAAGTATTTTTAGGAGCCCGTGACAAGTTGTCGTATATTTTGGATGATCCCCCAAGCTCTACAGATGTTACTTACAAGTCTTGGACAAAGGAGAATTATCAAGTTATTGCATGGTTGTTGAATAGTATGGATTCCTCGATTAGCCACTCAGTGATGTTTTTATCCTCGGCTAAAGGCATTTGGGATACGCTTCATGATATGTTCTCGAAATCTCAGAATTTTTCACGGGTATTCCAGCTTATTCAAGAAATTGGTCGGTTCCAACAAAACTCAAGATCCTTAAAAGATTACTATTCGACGCTTCGGGGTATGTGGGATGAGTTGGATATGTATCAACCTCTTCCTTCCAAATGTAAAGAGGATCATGAACATGCTCATAAGCAGCGGGATGATACTCGTATCATGCAGTTCCTAGCTGGGTTGTGTTCTGATTATCTTCATGTTCGAGATCAGGTTGTTATGCAGCATCCTCTTTCCCAATTGACGATAGTCTATGCCATGTGTCAGCGTGCTACTGTCTCTACTCTTCCTTCTCATTCATTTGTGCCACCTGAGCGTTCGGCACATCTTGCTGGCGATCAGTCCTCTCTTGGTCTTCAGGTACCATCCTTGAGTTCAAGGCACATCTCTGGTTTTGGTGGTCGTGGTAGAGGCCGCGAGGGAGATCATAGTCGTGGCGGCCGTAGTCTTGGTGGTCGTGGTGGACGTGGACAAGGACGTGATGGTTCTCACATTTGTTCACATTGAGGTGAAACTAATCACACTGTTGATTATTGCTGGCAGATACATGGTCATTCTACGTATGCCGCTGCTTCTGTTGCATCCACTGTTGCTTATGAGACAGTCTTCCACCCCGACAACTAAGCAATCTACTTCAGGAGAGTCTTATTATTTCTCGGGCTGCATATGATGCCCTTATGCGGCTTCACATTCATGATATTCATGAGCCTTCTCACGTAACTGCGGCCCAGTTAGGTACTGCCCTTCTTGCGTCATCCTCTCCTACCTCCTAGGTTATCGACTCTGGAGCTTCCTCCCATATGACCGGTAAGTTTCAATTCTTTTTTTCTTATTCTCCTTCTCCTCCCACTCAGTATGTCACAGTCGCAGAAGAAACCAATCTGCCAACTCTGGAATTGGTTCCATCCCTCTCTCTTCTTCCTTGTCTGTCCTCAGTCTTGCATGTGCCTCGTTTTCCATTAAACTTATTGTCAGTTAGCTCTCTTACTAAATCACTCAATTGTTCCATTACCTTCTTCCCTTCTTATTGTTTGTTTCAGGACCTACAGACGAAGAGAGTGATTGGTGGGGGGTATGAGCGAGGAGGCGCTTATCTTCTGGATGATACACCCGTTGACGCTTCTAGTTCCCTTTCTCTAGATCGAGAGTCCATGACTCGGTGGCATTGCCGCTTAGGCCACCCATCCATAGCTAGATTGAGACTTTTGTTTCCCTCTTTATCTGTCACTAAACCATTATGCTGTGATATTTGTGAATTGTCTAAACATCATCGCGCTACGTTTCCTCCTAGCTCTTATGGGAGAAAATCTCAACCTTTTCTTCTGATTCACTCGGATGTCTGGGGACCAGCTCCGGTTACCTCGACTTTTAGATTTAGATATTTTGTTACCTTTATTAATGATTATTCACGCATGACTTGGATTTATCTTTTGAAATCTAAAAGTGAAGTGTTTGATGCGTTTAAAGTGTTTTATCATGAAGTGTGCACTCAATTTCATTATTCCATCAAATCCCTCCATTCTGACAATGGGGGTAATGTCTTTCTATCCTTCTTGCAGGAACGTGGTATTTTATCTCGAACGTCATGTGCTCGCACAACTCAACAAAATGGTATTGCAGAACGAAAAAATCGTCATCTTCTTGACGTTGCTCGCGTCCTTCTACTTGGTATGCATCTACCTAAACATTTTTTAGGTGATGCTCTCCTAACTACTACTTTTCTTATTAATCGTATACCCTCACGTATCCTGTCTTACAAATCTTCATTTACTATATTGTATCCTCATGATAATTCATTTCCTCTACCACCTAAAGTTTTTGGTTGTACATGCTTTGTTCAAATTTTGGATGGGAGTAATGATAAACTTAGCCCTAGGGCAATTAAATGTGTCTTTCCAGGGTATCCTCGGAGTTAGAAACGGTATAAATGCTTTGACCCATTGACTCGCAAGAAATATGTTTGTGCCGATGTAACTTTCTTTGAGGATATTTCTTTTTTCTCCGATCCCTCTGTGATCCTCTTGCGGGTCAGGAGGAGTATGACTCTTATCCTCTTTCTACTAGTGATCATGGGAAAACTCCTCACCCCTCTATTCAGCATCCTGTTGGTGATATGGGTGAGCCTAAGCCTCTGCAGGTGTATCATCATCGAGATAAATCTTCACACGCTCAGCCATCCACCCTTCCGCTCACTTTGGATGTTGGCTCAGGTGACTCTCCTACCTCGAGTTTAGATCTTCTCATTGCCTTGCGCAAAGGGTCATGATCTTGTACTCAACACCCCATTAGTAAGTTTCATATGATCATCTGTCACCGTCTTTTCAGTCGTTTGTAGCTTCCCTTTCATCACAAACTATTCCTAGATCTCTCTCACATGTTCTTCAAAGTCCTGATTGGACGAAGGCGATGATAGAAGAAATGTTTGCTCTTGAGAAGAATCATACTTGGGACCTTGTGCCACTTCGTTTAGGCCATAAACCTGTTGGCTGTCGATGGGTTTATACGATCAAGTTTCTTCCAGATGGCTCAATTGATCGCTATAAAGCCCGTCTTGTTGCTAAGGGTTACACGGACTCATGGTGTAGATTACTTCGAGACATTTTCTCTGGTGGCTAAGTTTAATTCGATTCGCGTTGTGCTCTCCTCGGCCGTTAATTTATCATGGCCCTTGTTTCAGCTTGATATTAAGAAGGCGTTTCTCCATGAGGATCTTGCATAGGAAGTTTACATGCATCAACCTCTTGGCTTTGTTGCTTCTCACAACCCTGCACTTGTCTGCCTGTTGAAGAAGGCTCTTTATGGACTCAAACAATCCCCGCGTGCATGGTTCGAAAATTTTAGTCAAGCTCTCTTGGAGTTTGGCTTTGTTCGTAGTCATTCCGATCATTCTCTCTTTATATGTCGACGATCGACGGGCATCATGGTTCTCATTGTCTATGTGGATGATATTGTTTTTTCCGGTAGTGATTCTCCTGGAATGAGGGAAGTCAAAGATTTTTTTAAGACCAAATTTGAGATCAAGGATCTTGGTCCTCTTCGCTACTTCCTCAGAATTGAAGTTGCTCGCTCATCATCCAGATTGGTCTTGTCACAACGAAAATATGCGTTCGATCTTCTCATGGAGACCGGCATGTTAGGGTGCACGCCTGCTACCACTCCCATGGATACTTCATAGATGCTTCGACCAGATGATGGTGCTCTCCTTACTAATCCCGAGATGTATCGACGACTTGTCGGCCAGCTTATTTACCTGACTATTACTCGCTCAGATCTCTCATTTGCGGTAGGGGTTGTTAGCCAATTCATGCAAGCTCCCCGTACTTCCCATCTCACGGCTGTCTACCGCATACTTCGGTATTTAAAATCAGCCCCGGGTCTTGGCCTCCACTTTCAGTTCCATGGTCATCTTCATCTTTCTGGATATTCCGATACTGATTGTGCAGGTAGTACTTTTGATTGCCGCTCTACATCTAGCTTCTGTACCTTCATAGGTGGCAATCTTATAACCTGAAAGAGCAAAAAGTAACCAGTGGTTGTCCCCTCGGCCCTACCGGCTGCAATATCGTGATATGGCTCATGCGACGTGTAAACTCGTGTGGCTTCGCAACCTTCTTGAAGAACTTGGCTATCCTCTTTCAGATCCTGTTCCTCTTCACTGTGACAACCAAGCGGCCATCCATATTGCTCGTAACCCAGTTTTCCACAAGCGAACCAAACATATTGAGGTCGACTGTTACTTTATTCTGAAGAAAGTCGCTTCTAAGGAAATCGTCACTCCTTTTGTTCGATTTGGGAATTAACTTGCTGATGTTCTTACAAAGTCCTTAAGTCGAGATGCTCTTCATCGTGTTCGTGACAAGTTGGGCATGATCAACATCTATGCTCCAACTTGAAGGGGAGTGTAGAATGCTATGTATTGTGTATGTGGTTTGGTGGTTAGTGTAAGTACATGTGCACACTTCCCTTTTCTCCTGCGGTGTACTATATGCTTTTATTATAATAAAATATTATGTGTTAGGGCAAGCAAGCCTAACACAACATCTCTCCCAAACTCTTCTTCTTCTTCTCTCTCAATATTTTCCTCTCTTCTTCACATTATCATCATTAAATGTTTCTCTACTGTAGTGTCTCGTATATTAACACTCCCCCTCAAGCTGAAATATAGATGTTGTCGACGTAAAGTTTGCCATATATGTGTGAAGACCGACTGTGAGGAAGAGCCTTGGTGAATATATCTACAAGTTGATCTTGTGACCGACATATGGTGTAGAGATTTTACCAGGGGAGACTTTCTCATGTATGAAGCGGCAATGTACCTCAATATGTTTGGTTCTTTCATGATTGACTAGATTATTTGCAATATGGGATGCAGCCTGATTATCACAAAACAACCGCATTGGTAGATTCACCACAAACCCCATTTCTTGTAGCAGATTCTTGATCCACACCAACTCACAAGTAGCATGCACCATTGCTCTACATCCTGCTCCAGCACTTAATCTGGCCATAGCACTGCTTCTTCCTCTTCCATGTGACCAGATTTTCTCCCACAAATGAACAATATCTAGTAGAAGATCACTTGTCTTCCAAAGAGCCAACCCAATCTGCATCAGAGTATCTTATGAGCTGAAGATGACTGTTTCGTCCGAACATAATCCCTTGATCCGGTGCCCCTTTAAGTTATGCAGAATTCAAACAATTGCATCAATGTGTGGTACCCTTAGAGAGCTCATAAACTTACTCACCACACTCATAACATAAGAAATATTTGGCTGGGTGGTGGTTAAATGGGTGAGTTTACCAACCAATCTTCGATACTTCTCTGGGTTTTCAAGTATTTCCCTTTGATCATTGGTAAGTTTGTGATTCAGATCCATAAGTGTACCTACTGGATTAATACCAAAAAGACCAGTCTCCATGAGCAAATCCAAAATATATTTTTCGTTGAGATAGATTAATTCCTTCCTTTGATCTGGCAACTTTATATTCAGGAAGTATCGAAGATGTCCCAAATCTTTTGTGAGAAAGTGTCTTTGTAGATCATTTATTCCTTTATCATCACCACTTATAAGTTATAACAACAATATCATCAACGTATACTACTAACACAATAAGGCTTGACATGCCTCTTTGTATAAAGACAAAACGATCTGCATGGCTTCGAACAAAGTCGTAGTTTAACACAACTTCATTGAATTTGTCAAACCATGCACATGGTGACTGCTTTAGACCACAAATCGCATTCGGCAATTTACACGCCTTGTCTAACTCATGAGCAACGAATCCATGCAGTTGCTCCATAAATACCTCTTTTGTGAGATCACCGTGAAGAAAGGCATTTTTAACATCTAATTAGAAGGGGGGGCAGCCATGATTAACAGCCACAGGGAGAAGAACATGAATTGAATTCAACTTGGCAACCAAAGAGTGTTTCAATATAATCAACCCCAAGTGCCTGAGTATATCTTTTAGCAACCAAGCGAGCCTTTAACCGTTCAAATCATACCGTGGGGTTGGAATTTAATGGTGTATACCCATGTGCAGCCAACAGCACATTTCCCTGCAAGTAAACTGATGAGCTCCCAAGTGTGATTTTGATAAAGAACAACCATTTCCTCTTCCATTGCCCACTGCCATTCCTCATTTAACAATGCTTCTTGATATTACTTGGGAATAGAATAAGATGCAAGGATAGAGCGAATTTACAAAAATTGAGAGACAAGCTTTGGAAAGACACATATTTTGAAAAAAGATCATCAGAACATGCACGCTTACCTTTTCTGAGGGCCATAGGAATATTAGACCTTTTCTAAGTGGTTGTAGTGTCTGTCCATTTTTTACATGAGTAAACCATCAATTTAGTATAGTGGTAGGAGATGGAATTGTGTCTTCATCAACTGCAACAAGTATAGAGACAACTCCTATATCAAGAGATTTATTGTCATTTGAGAAAAATGGAGTGGACTTGAAGAAAGTGACATTTATGCACATGTATTGTCTCCAAAGTGAAGGGTTGTAGCAATAATAACTTCTGTTTTCAAGAGTATCCAAGAAAGACACATTTGATGGCTCTATAATTTGATTTATCATGGTCTGACTCCAACTGGTGAACAAAACATACACATCTAAAGACTTTTGGAGGCAAAGAGAACGGTAGAGCATCTGGAAGTAAGATGTAACGAGGTGAAGTAATAAAAGCATGAGTTTACTATTAAGATCGTTGAGGACATTTGACTTATCAGGAAGCATGCCGTAAGAACTGCATAACAAGAGGAATTTTTGGGAAAAATCATGTGAAGTAATAAAGCCCGAGTTACATCTAGCAAGTGACATTTTTTCTATTTTGCTCACCGCTTTGTTGTGAGGTATGTGCGCACCATTGTTAATGCAATATACTTGTTTCAGACAAACACAAACGAATGGAATCTAACATATATTCCATGGCATTATTGGAACAAAACACAGACACCTTCGAATTAAATTGATTTTGTACCTCCATGCGAAAGGTCTTAAAATAGAGAATATTTCATATCGTTCTTTCATTAAAATAAATAATAATAATTTTAAAAAAAAAAAAAAAAAAAAAAAAAAAACTAAGTCTCGCCTCAAAATGGGGCAGGGACACCCTGACGTCATTAAAAAAAATTAAGTCATTCATAAAAATTTAAATTAAAAAAAAAAAAAAAAAAATCACCAATGAATATAACAAAGTACCTATGCCCTGTCCTACGAGGAATTTTAACCGGTCCCCAAACATTTGAATGTACTAGAGAGAAGGGAACTAGACTACGTTTTTCCACACATTGTGGGAAGATAGAATGATAATGTTTACTCAACTCACATACTTCGCACTCTAAAATTGGCATAGATGATAAGGAATAACACTTTTAAGAACTTTCAAGGATGAATGACCAAGATGGCAGTGACACTGATAGGGAGAGATGTCCTTCGTTCTAGCACTAATAGCTTCACGGTCTAGATAGTACAACCTATCTTGCTCATTTTCTCTACTAATCTTCTCCTTCGTCTTAAAATCATAGAAAACACAATGTGAATGATTGAAAGTCGGAGCAATTAAAAGATTTAGTGAGCTTGCAAACTAATTGAATATTTAGAAGAAATTTAGGGACAGAGAGGACAGATAATAATGAGAGAGAAGAGCTCAGATGAGCAGTAACCATTCCATGCACTTCGGACTAGGTACTACCTGCCAAAGTGACAGATGAACCAGTTAACATTGTACAAATGAAAGAAAAAGCACTAAAGTCACTTGTCATATGGTCAAATGCTCCAGAGTCAATAACCCATGAAGTAGAACATGTGGATATTAAATAAGCCATACCTAAGGTCACAAACATCACTTCAGGGGCAAAAATCACTGTAGAAGCCATATGAGTGAGTTGCTTTTGTAGGTATTTCAATTTAAAAACTCTTCTTGTATAAGAGTAACCATCTCTCCAAATGTGGTTACATTGTAGAATTGGAACTAGCAGGTTGAGACCCACTGTCTCGAATACGAGATACCTAATTCGTCCATGTTGGCTTTCCATGAAGATCCCAACACTTCTCAACTAAATGGTTCATAAGACCGCAATGTGTACACTTCTGAAATCCACAACCTCCTCTCACTTCACCATGGCCTCCTTGATTACCTCTACCACTGTGACCGCCTCCTATACCTCGTCCAAAGAAAGATGTAAAAGAAGAGCTATCATTGGTCCCACTGGTAGACCCCAGATATACACGTAGGAGACGGGCATAGACCTCATTCAAGGATGGCACCACCTTACTAACCAACATTTGTGCATGAACTAGCTCATACTAATAAGTTTTAACCTGGATAAAATTTAGCTACCTGAAACTCTTCACATTGCTGACCTTGTTTGTCCAAATCCGTAGTGAGAGGTTGATAGACATTCGGTTCCACCCACATCCCTTTAAGTTTTAAGTAATATTCATATAGGGTTTTTATCCCCCTATTGAATTCCAAATATCTCTTCATATAGTTGGAACGCACAAGAGATGCATTTATCGACAAATACCTCCCACGGTGCATCCCATGTTTCTTTTGCAATATCCAAAAACATTGCGTTTGCACTTATTGATGATTCCATCCTATTCCACAACCATGTCATAATTTGAGCACTATCCTCGATCCATTGATTATATGTACTAGCACTATCATCCGGTCTCTCCGTGGTCAAAAGATTTAATTTGCCTTTTGTTGTTAAAAACACTTGAATTGACTTGGACCACTGGAGTTATTTTGTTCCATTCAATCTAATAGAGGTTATTAAGCCCCCTAAATAATCGAATGGATATAGAAATCCAGTCCTCAGATCACTTCTCACCTCCATTAAAAACAAGGGAAGGAAGAGTACCACATGCATTGCACAAGAATGGGCTGACCTAGCACGATTCACGAACACTTTATTTACACGCTTCCCACAGAGTGAACACCACACTTTGGAGAAATCAGCCCACACGCCTTCACGCCATACGAGGGGTGATGATCACATAAATCTCACACACCTCATGCACATGCCATTACACGGGCTCGACAAAAGAGAGAACACAGAGAAACCATAGGTTTCTTAAGATAGTTTCAGCACAAGATTTATGAGAATAAAAAATAAATAATAAAAATAAAAAGAAGGGAATAGGGAAGAGAAACAAAAATCCCACCTGTCCTAAACAGGAATTCTAATCAAACACATAATGACTCAATCCAAAACCCTAATTTGACCGTAAGAAAGAGATTAAAGAAGGGCTAGACCCATATCCACCATCCAGGGATGGGTTGTACAATTGTACGGCTCAGAGAGAGAGAGAGAGAACCTGAGCAGCTGTCGGCGCAACTGGCCTCGGATAAAAAGAATTTCCTCTGCTTTCTTCACCTCCATGTGGTAATGAATGCAACTCAGGTTCAGGCTTGCTCGTATTAGCCATCCAATCAGCTGAAAGTGTTCGCATATCCGAAAGAATCCTAAAGGATGCAATTGAATGCATAACATTATCAATTAGAAGGCATGCAGATAAAGCAATCTAAACAACGTCATCTACAAAATAAACAAGGTTACAAATGAATAACAAATTTGAGATTTGCATGCTTATTCTGCATGTGTCACACATAATCAGTTTGCAGGCTGCTTATTTCTCAAAGATCAGCTCACTATCAGATCACTGACATTTGAGTTCATTTTTAAATAATTTGCACGATCTTAAGAAAGAAAAATCACTCGACATAAACATATTCCAGTTTCTTACAAAACTAACATGGAAAAGACAATTGTGTTGATAGTCTCCTAACCAATTTTCCTTAAAAAAGTATAGCAAAGGATGAGGAAATTGCCCAAGTAGCTTATGTAGCACATGTGATATAATTAGAGTGTAAAAATCCATACGTGACTTGGGTGCCCACCGTGCAGTAATTTGGCCTAATGGGGCACCAACTATTCGATAAAGCTATTTGAGTTTTGTAAAATTATGTGCCTTTTGCAGCTCAGGTACACAAGGCCAGTACTTTACTGACCACAACTGTATACAGGAACTAAAACATGATATTGGAGCAAAAACAATTTCCAGAAAACCATATCAGACCATAAATGACTAAAATACAACTGCACCTTGAGAGGTCTTTCTTCTTCCGGAAAGTTGTTCGCATCATGGTGGCTAATTTGTTCTGGACAAAATCTTGGACCTCAGAATGGATAGTTTCCCATAAAGCATCTGCCACTAACGTGTCACATCGTTGCATCATTGAACCGATGCCCTTTATGTAACTCACAAGTTCTACTAGTGCCTTCCTTTCCTCTGCAGTATAGTTCCAACGAACTACCTGAAGGTTTTACATACACAATAAGGCATCAATGCACATCATAGCCGACAATAATGAGCAAAAGTGTCCTTTATTGACATGATACAAAAAAACAGATCAAGTGTAACCAAATTTTCCTTCAACATGAAACATTTAAGAAACACTTGTAAGACATCTCCAGTACACTTACGGAGAAAACTAAGGGGTCATTTGAATGCCTGTAAAGTCCTTAAGTTGTAAAGGGATTACAGGTAATCTGATTACAGGGGCTGTTTGGATGCATGTATTTGCCTGTAAAGGCCTGTCTAGGCTGTAAACAGATTACAACTTTTAGCTGTAATCTGAAACCTGGTAAAAAGCCATGTTTCAGATTACAGGTAAAGTCTTTACAGCTAAAAAGGCATTATACATGTTAGAACACAATGATTAATATACACTCATGACATGTGGGACCCACCTTAATGTGTGTGGTACATCCAATGTATCCATCATGTACTTCCCTTGATGCTCTCCTGTGGCCCTAAAAAACAGCTCGTCCATTACCAAATGGACCACACGAGGGAAGGATGGGACGTCCACCATTAAAAACTTCTAGATTGCATTTGGGGCCCACTGTGATAGTGGAAGACATCCAATCCGTTTAGTGTGTGCATGTTTTAACGCTCTCTTAGGGCCCTTAAAAAAATCAAGTCTTTCTTTTATGATTTGCAGATTTTGAAAGGTCCACCGCCCAAGCTCTATGGTATGAATACCTACTTTATTCATTGTACACTAGCCAAACACACAATCTGTTTACCTGTAAACAGATTACCACTTAAAAGCCAAACGGAATAGCATGTAAACCGATTACACCTGAAACTCTTTTCGGGTGTAATGTGTTTACGACTAAAAAAATTACAGGCATCCAAACGACCCCTAACAAAATAAAATGATTGATCTGATGCATGTTTTGAGATCCCACTTGCTAATACCAAGAGCACATTAAGCAAGCTCCCTTCTAGCATTGCATTTGAGGGCAAGTCAGCCCCCGGCAAGAAGAAACCTTGACATGCTTCCATTACTTTTTGGGAGGCTTACACCCATTTACTTAAGATTGTCCTTAGCCTGTACTTGTTGGCACAAGATTAGAATTCTTGCTTTTCCAAAGTGGCATCTGGCTGATCGTTTGCTCCCCTCTCCCCTGCGGTGGAGTCAAGGAGGCCTTCTTCACACTCCACCTAAGCAGCACAGGAGAGGACCAAAGCCAATCTGAGGGAATGGTAAAGCTGCACAGGGTCTTTCTGTCAAGCTGCAGGTAGTCCGCACATCACAAATCTATTTCAGCAAGCCTCACTCCAAGACCATGCCCAGATGGTTGTGCCTTTCATGACAAGGAATTTTGCAACGTTAAGATCATTATAGTTATGGTTTCCATTCACCATGGCTGCGCTCATTAACTCCCACAACACCAGGTCACCACTTCCTAAGCTTCTGGGACTGGGCAGGTCTTAGCCCCCGTACATGGTCTTCTAACATTGTCGGGAACTGTGTTTTTGGTGAACTGTTGCTTGGACGCGGTCGTTGTGACCTCCTTTGTGACAGTCAAAATATATTTGTGAACAATAACGCTAAACTTTATTCAAAAGAAAGCGAAAGACATCGAGGGGAGGAACTCTATTTCTGAGGAATAGAGATGGGAGGACCAAACCTTATCTAGCTACCTATTGGTTAGAGAATTTGCCTCTCTGCCAAAATTGAAATGTTTAGTTTCAAGGTAACAGAATGAATTTCATTAAATACAAAGGAGATATTGCATGGTTCAGAATGATCGTTGAATGCCCAATTAAAAATGTCAAAAGTTGATTTCTAGTGAATAAGAATCATACATCTAATGATTCAATCTCCAGCTGCATGCAGCTGGTTATGACACCTGATCTTCCCAGGCAAGACTTCGGATCAAGTCTCCAAGGGCTTCCGACGAGGTGAGGCCTTGGTAGTCCAGAACCAATAAATAAACAAATAAATAAATAAATAATTATAATTAGTTACTGAGCCATTGTCATGTTACATTGTAACTTGCATAATGTTAGAGCTCACACCAGGTATGAACTACCAAAAAGGTTTGACATAACTACCAGATCATGTATAGTTTCATGTTATTTGTATGTGGAAGTCCACTAGAACAAGCAGCCCACCATACTACTTTACAGTTGAAATTACAGCATGTGAACATCTAACTGACAACCATGAGTCATCATGGTGTTGATGACTAAAGAAAAACAAATGCACAGAAACCAAATACAAAGATTACTATCTCAGAGAACCAAGCTTTGTATGACCAAAAGGTATACTGTAATTAGAAAAATGCATTCAAAATGACAAACCTTTTCATAGTCAAAAAACGATGTTGAAGTCTCATGTGATTCTAAAGGAATTGCATCTTTGCAGGGGCGAGAGAATTTCCATGCACATTGTTCCCAAACACGACCAGTCCATCTGCTAAGAAGTTGAAAGCCTTCAACGACCATATCATACATGTTTCCCTTAGCTTCCTTGCCCCACTCAATATCAGCACCATCTGTTGACTTCAATAATACAATCTGGGTAAAGAGAACATGACCAAGGAAACGTAGAGTTAGGAAACAGACTGCAAATTACCATGGAGTAAAAAATCCCCTAAAACAAATTCATATAACCTTATGTGGATAATAAGCTCATTCGAGTAGAGCAGAATTCTATAGCAACATCAACTGACCAACAAGGACCAGACAGTTAATTACCTGATTCATGGCTGAAGCAAAACGAATGGCGAAATCATCATGCTCAGCACGAATAGCTCCAATGTGATTTATGATCAAATATTGCCTCTGATAAGTATTTAAATCAAGGTTTCCATTTAAAAAGTAGAAAACTACAAAATACCATTCACCAAATCAAAGACACTTTCCACAAGAAGGCACCAGTTAACCACGAGTACCTTAATAATAGAGCAGACCAAATTGAGATACTTGTAAAGTAGACTGACAAAGTTACTACAAACACACAGCATCTTGACCAATTATACAATCAAACAATGTTTGTGACAGCCTACAAATACAATATTGATATCAGTATTTTAAATAGTGGTAGCGTGATGCGTAGCGCTCAGCCCTCTATAGCGCGTAGCGTAAATACGTAGCGTGTAGCGTAAGCTACACGATACTTCTATTTTTAAATTTAAAAATAGGACAAATATAATAAATAGTGAAAAAAAAAAGGAAAAAAATATAAAAATGCTTAAAAGATGATTCATTTTATCAATTATAAGCATGTTAAAAAAAGTTACTAGTTATCATTTATCAAAAGCCAATCCACATATATAAGCCAAATCAAATAATTATCACATCAACAACTTTCTAAGAAAACCACTTTAATTAATAATGTTTGATTAAAACCACAAGTCACAATTATGAAAAGAAATAAAAATCCCATAGGTTAAAAGTATCAAGTACAATACAAGTGTCACATTCCTCAACATTAGAAACAAAGAAAACATGAAAAATAAAAAATAAAACTAAAAGAGTAAAAAAAAATACATTGTAGCTTACGCTACGGACGCTACGCGCTATGTAGCTGTAGCATACGCTACGACCCCTGTAGCATGTGCTATAGGAGATTCACGCTATTTGAGACACTACGTGGCGCTACGGCCACGCTACGCTACGTAGCGTACGCTACTGCTACGCTACGGGCGCTATTTGAAACACTGATCGATATTTGTAAACCATGTGGTGATGTGGATATATAGGGTGTGAATGCATGTGGCCACTCAAGTAAAAGTGAATCAATGTGTTAAAGTCCCTCGATATAGATTGATATGACATCCTCTAACAGCTCGAGCTTTTAGAGCAATTGGTTGTTTGACACAATGGATGACAGATGAATGTTTACAACAATAGGTATGGTCCACATGGATGTAAACCTACACACATGTATCTATATGCCTCTATATAAGCATGTCTGCCAATATTTGTTTGTAACTTTTAGTGTGCACCCGTATAAAGTTATGAGTGCGATTTAACACATGCATGAAAATATGCACATACTTATATTTGTAAATAATTGTGTATACACATGTTTTTGGATGGATATGCACATAAGAATGTATTTATTTTTGCTATTTATGTATTTTTGTATAAATATGCCATATAAAAGATGAAGGGAATTAGTGCAGAATACATTTAAAGCTGGTACCTTCTTGGCTCAGTGCTGATATTGTATTCTAGTGTCTAAATGATTTATTATATTAATGTGTCTATAGCATTGCCCATTATATTATAATTTATGTTGCCTAGGTATATTATCAACCATGTTGCCTATTCTCCATCACAGGATGTATGTCTGGCGGTTGTCAGTCAGTCTAATTTAGACATTTTATAATTGCACTCATCGTCACCATCAACTTAAACCTATTTTTGTCTTCCGCATTGCATGTTGATTGTGTCTAACCTGGTTCCATTTTTGAGTTTCATGCTTGATCAACAGAACGATGCACCCCAAACAACAACAACAAACAAAAAAAAAAAAACCCAACCAAGATGCATCTACAGGAATAGAATGTGAAACCACAGTGAATATCATTCGTGACTCCCCATGTGGGAGCTATATCCATGGATGTCACTCCCGGTTTGTTGGGGCGTTATTATCTAGTATCAGTGTGGTTCAGCATTTTTTTGTGCATCATTGCAGTTGCACCTTCATATACTACCAGTGCCTCTCATTTACTACTTCAAAGAATTCTGCCTGTGGTCGATGCGAACGCTTAGAGTTTTACAAGGAAGATCACCTATTTCAAAAGCTCATGAATCTAGCTCATGAATGTGAAGCGTTTTTCTATTTAAAGCATGTTATAATTCTAGAAACTGCTAGTGTTGAGTTTGCAATAGTGTGTTTAAAATATACTTTCTCAAAAAAATATTAAATGCTTATTTGTGCATTGAATTATGCACACTGCAAAGGATATTCATGTGTCTCGCGAACTGGGATCTCATGCGGTGCTGGTAGAGTTAGAAGACGGGTTTGGCTCGAAAACTTTGGAAAGTACATTGACAGCTCTTTCAAAATTGCAGCAGGTGAAAGGTGAAGATCTGGGAATGCAGGAATAACAGGATCGTTCTGCAAAAGGATGGTATAGTCATCTTCATGGTGGTCTGTAAACCTTAACTTTGAACCATATGAAGTTATAAGCCAATAAGAACCATAAGAAAGCTCAAATCACAGTCCTGACACAAGAAACTTGTATATTAATGGCTTAAGAAGCAAAAATAAACCAACACAGAGAAGCCATACCTTGAATATATTGATTAGGCGGTTGATTTTCACTCTCTTATAAAGTGACTCCCCATCTTTCTCTGAGGATGTTGCCAAAACAACAAGAACAGGCAAAACTCGAAGAAGGGTGTGACGCTCTGGAAACAGAAGTGCAAAGTCTAACTCCAGAGACTCGACACAAAATACTATGAGAACTTGAAGAACGTCTTCTACGCTATCTTTGAGTCAAGGGCCTCATAATAGATGTCAATATGTAAGTAACCTCATCATTATCATCATCAAAGTCTTATCCAAACTAATTGGGGACGTAAATAATCTCATAATAATAACAATGGGGAGAATAACATGCGATTCTAGACACAAACTAAATCACTACTAAATTATTTGAAAAAGTCTTAAAATACTAAGAAGTAAATGCTACTTCTTTGCCTGGTACATACAAAGGGCATCACCTAGAAGAATTATATCTGTGGACATACTGGATACTTGTTAACACGGAACATCTCAACATGCAAGTTCAGTAAAATAGCCCATCTCGTGCTTAAGAAAATCTGTCAAAAAGTAAGATAACAATCAAGCATAAAATTGAGGTAACTGATTATCTTTTTTTTAAAACAGTGATTGACGTAACTGATTATCGATCTTTCTGAGATGATAAATTGATTCTATCATCATGACAGAGTGAAACAAAGGTTACATTTGGAAGTACTTAAGAGTAAAAAGGGTTGAATGCTTTTCTGCTGAAATAGTTTTGCCCCATTTCAAGTGATACTTGAAACAAACAAATATTGTTTGGGGGTACTCCAAATCTTATACCAAACAAACAGAATATTGTTTGGGGGTACCCCAAATGTTAAACCAAATGTATACCATGGCAATTTCTTCCCGTCAACCAAATGGTATATGTACACAAACCTGTAAATCATCCAACTCCTCCCTCATTGAATCAGTGTCCTGCCACTGTGCACTGACTTGAGTAAATGTCCTGAGGAATGCGAAGGTGGTTAATACTAATACTGATACTGAATTGAATAAGCCATGCAATATTCTCAGTTAGTACAATGGGGTGCGACTAGATAATGAAAATGAAGTGCCTGAAAAAGCAAACATCTGCTGAGATGACGCGACGCCAGCTTAGCCGTGTTCACTAGGTTTAGAAAGATCTTAAGAGATGAAACAACAGTAATCACAATGTAAAAATTCACAGTAAAGAGTTAATGATTGCATGATTAGAAGCCAATTTACACATCTGCTACAACAGAAAGTTCTATAATTTAGTAAGTAATTGTTACTGTCAAATTTTTTATATAATTTAGAAGTATGAAAAATAAGGCCTTTAGATTCAAGAATTGGGCCTCAAAATCTCTCACTGTCACAGTCTGCTTGAGTCTGATCAGCCTCATGACATCAGTCAATCAAACAATAGAGTGGTAAATATAGGAGCCTATGAATGCAGCAGACAAAGTGCTTGAGGAAGGACCTAATTGTAATATTTTCATAGTTCTCAATTGCCCCTCTGACCAGGAGATTCAGGATGTTATGAGCAAGAACCATAAGATATAAAGAAATTCAGAAGTCCGGGCAACCTCATCGATAAAATTTAAAAATAAAAAAATAAAAAAATTTAAAGGAACAATAGAAGATGCAAATTACACCCTCAACATGTAAGCCAAGTCATGTTGTACCATGGATGTTAGCCAAAGTAAAAATAACAACCTCGGGATGTTAGCCAGGTCATGTTGGGGTCACGCAAATTACAAGATGAGAAGATGCCTATTATCATAGAGGATGGAAAACCAAAATAGAACAGAGATTAAAATTATACCTCTTATACCAAGAAAAATCATTGGGTATGCTTGCTTTTGCGTTTTTAAGGTGATCGAGTTCCACCAGAACATCAAGCAACTTCAACATGGACCTGAAGTAGAATAACAGAACTGCATTAGCTTCAAGTCCTCCATCTACACCTCATCTGGATTGCCATGTTACATAAATTTTATAGCAAGACAATCAATAATTTTTTCTAGCAAGACAAGCAATAATTGTGACAGTTTTAAAAAGTCAATTAATTAGTTGTAGCATAAACATACTTTGCAATGGTAGAACAAGATTCATGTAACCGACCACAATTAGTTGGGAAATAAGGATTAGATGATGATGACAAATATTTTGCACCTTTTTTTTTTTCTTTTTTTCCTTTTTTGCTTCCAAACCAATGCTATTCAGAAAACCAATGCATGAGCTTGATGTAAAACATTAAAGTGATTAACTAATCCAACTTCCAATCAGATGGAAAGCAGCTACCAAGACAGCACAAGGTGGCAAGGGGCCCCTCCATCTAGATTTAAGATTTTTAAAAAAATTAAAAATTAAAAATTTTATATATATATATAGGGAAAAGGTACAATGCGCTCGAGCTGACGATAAGCTCCCGTGAGGTCGAGCTGTGTGGGCCCCACCGTGATGTGTTTCGACCATCAACACCGTGCATTTGATGGGTCCCCTTTAAATTATGGGATATCCCAAAAATCAACCGTATACAGAACTCAGGTGGGCCATACCATCTAGAATTATGTGAAGACACCATTAAAACATATAAAAGCACTTGGTGGGGCCCACCTGAGTTTTGCATGCGCCTGAAACTTGGTCTGAACCCTCATTCAAGTGGGACACACATAATGGATGGGCTGGATTTTCAAACCACATCTCGGTGGGCCCTCAAAAATGGTTATGAATGTTTTAATGGTGTACGGCCCCTCTCGTCACGGATTGACTTGATTTTTAAGACCTAGGCCCACGATGGAATGGTGCATAGGACTGATGGGGTAGATTTTCGAAACGCATCAAGGTGAGGCCCACGCAGCTCAACCTCATGGGACGGACTCGTGAGGTCGAGCGCATAGTACCTTTTCCCATATATATATATATATATATATATATATATATATATATATATATATATATATATATATATATATATATATATATATAATGCTCCTCCAAATTCATCTTCATGTCAAAACCAATCATTCCACGATTGATGAACAAAATTAATATTTGAAACGATCGCAATTATTTACATGATCTTCACTGCTCCAGAGAAAGGTAGAAAGAAAAGAAGAAAAGGAGAAAGGAAAGAAAAGTGTGTTTTGAGGAAAGGGAAAAAAGTTGCATGTGTTCCAGCCCCCTTTTCTATTTACATAACAGGAACTTTAGATAATTATAAATAGGTCATTATTTTATCACATATTACAAGACACTTTCTAAACACTCCCCCTCAAACTCGACATAAATATATATCATGCGCAGCTTGCGAAGAACATATTCCAATTTTCAATTAATAACTCCCTTAATGAAAATGTCAACAAGCTAATTCCCAGTTATAACAAGTGGTAGACAAAGATCTTGAGAGATAATTAGCTTAAGAATGAAGTACCTGTCAACTTCAATATGCTTAGTAGTTGGTACAGTCATGCTATTATGTTATGCTAATAGTTGCCTTGTTATCAAACAACAACTTCATAGGAGCATTCACCTTGATTTCCAAATCACGTAACAGAATTTTTAGCCACAATAACTCCTCTACATCATGTGTTATAGCCCTATGCGCTGCTTCAGTACTAGATTTAGCCACTACAGTTTGTTTCTTGCCTCTCCAGGTCACTAAATTTCCTCCCACAAAAGTACAATATCATGTAGTCGACTTTCTATCATCTACACTACCAGCCCAATCTGCATCAATGTAGGCCTCTATGCGTAGATGGCCGTGATTTGCAAACAAAAGGCCATTCCCAGGTGATGCCTTCAAATATCTCAAGATTCTTTCAACTACCTCTAAGTGAGAAACCTGAGGAGCCTACATAACAAACTCACCACACTTATTACATATACTAAATCAGGTTACGTAGGAGAAAGGTAGAGAGTCGGTCAACCGATCTCTAATGAGTCTCTTTATTGGGTAACTCCCCCTCAATTCGGCTAAGCTTATGATTAAGATCAATAGGTGTGTCGGTCGAACCTAGCTTACCAATCTCCTTCAGAAGGTCTACGGTATACTTTCTACAAGAAATAAAGATATCTTTCTTTGATCGAGCAACCTCTACACCCAGAAAATATTTCAAATTTCCTAAATAATGCAGAGGCATTTTCACACCGGGCTCGAGTGGGGTCACCTGTGGGATGCAGGGGCACACTCGAGGTGGGCGGGGCCCACGGGGGAGGTCTTGTGTTCGAGACTCCTCACCAGGAGTGATTAATGCGCATTTCACACCGGGCTCGAGTGGGGTAGCCTGTGGGATGCGGCGACACACTCGGGGTGGGCGGCCCGTTTGAAGCGGTACCCATGTGATTTGGGGCCCACGAGGGGGGTTCGGCCGAGGTCCTAACCCATGAGATGTGGGGCCTGGGCTATGAGATAAAGGGATTAATTCGTCATACTTTAACAATTCGAGCTTTTAGAGCAAGTGGTTAATTGTCCTGCATCACTAGATCCTTAATTTCAAACTCGTTGCCAAATATTCCTTTAAGTTTGAATCTCTCGGGAATCATTTCTTGTCACCACAGTATCATCCACATAAACGATCGAAGCCATAATCAACAATCCCATCACCTCCCAAAGGGCTTATGGTCGGTGCAACTCTAGGAAAAATCAATCCTCTTCACTGCTTGACAAAATCTCTCGAACCAAACCCGAGGAGATTGTTTGATCCCATAAATAGATTTCTTCCACCTACAAACCTTTCCTTCACTGTTAGAGAACTTGAAACTAGGCAGAGAAGACATATACACTTCCTCCTTCAAGTCTCCATCAAGAAATGAATTTTTCGAATCTAGCTGATACAACAACCAAGAAAAGTTGGCTACAAGAGATAGTAGAACCCATATAGAGTTCATCTTAGCTACAAGTGCAAATGTTTCCTTGTAGTCAATCCGATATGTCCGAGTGTACCCCTTAGTAGCAAGCCTCGCTTTATACCTTTCAATAGAACCATCTACCTTATGTTTTACTATAAAGATCAATTTGTAACCCACAGGTTCCTTTCCTTTGGGTAAATCTACCAATTCCCACATACCATCCTTTATCAAGGCCCTCATCTCTTCCATCATAGCCTCACACAACATAGGATTGGAGACCGCCTCTTGAAATCTAGAAGGCAATGCAACAGAAGAAATCGAAAACAAGAACGAATAAAAGGAAGGAGACGAGGCTACATACTAGACAAATTTGGATATAGGATGCAAAGCACATTGATGCTTTCATTTGCAAAAGGCAATGGGAGCACTATCCTCAAAGGAAGAAGGAACGGAGAAAGGAGAGGGATTACCTGGTTCCAAGGAATCAAAATTAGTGGGTGGGTGTGTCACAATAATCACCCCTTTTTGGCATCTTGTGTATACTTGTAGTTCCTTCACCTATAAGTGTTGGGCGGCATCAGTAGTGGTATTGGTAGGCTGCCCTGGATCTACTAGAACAACAAATGATGGACTGTAAGGAATGGTAACAAGAAGGGGATAAACTGGCAATGGACACTTCTCTTCCAACTCTCTAAGCTCCCACTAAAGAGAGGCAGGATTATAGGAAAAATAAGGCATGGACTCAAAAAAGGTGACATATATAGTGGCAAAACATTCCCACACACAAAATCAAAACACTTGTAACTTTTTTATATAGAGGGATACCCAAAATTACACCCTCAGACCCAGGATATTAATGAAACACAAACGCCCAAAGACACAAGATGGAAGAATGAAAGAAGGTTGCTCTAGACAAAGGACTTAATGTGGGGACTTCAATTTCAACACCCTGGATGGCATATGATTAACAAGATAGGCAGTTTTAAGCATTGCATCAGCCCAAAAAACGCTTTGAAACATGCATACCTGACAACATACTCTGAGTAACTTCAAGCAGATAACAATTCTTCTGTTCTGCCACTCCATTTTGTTAAAGTGTGTATGTACAAGAGCTTTGATGAGTCATCCTATACTCTTCTAAAGAACCCCGTAAATTACCTTCAAACCATTCTTGAGCATTGTCTAACCAAAATATTTTTATTTTCTTATCAAACTGGGTGAGAACCATCTTACAATATTTTTTTAACAATATGTGATACTTCATCATGAATGCATCCCTGTCAAGATACTCCAAGTAACTTTAAGAAGATGACAATTCTTTTGTTATGCCACTCCATTCTATTCCAGAGTTACATACAAGAGCTTTGATGAGTCATCCCATGCTCTTCTAAACAACCCCGTAATTCACCTTCAAAGTATTCTCGAGCATTGTCTCACCGAAATATTTTTATTTTCTTATCAAACTAGGCGAAAACCATCTTACAATATTTTTTTAATAATAGGTGGTGCTTCATCATGAGTCTTCATAGATACAACAAGGTGCAACAGGAGAAATCATCCACAAAAGAAATGAAATATTGATAGCCATCCACAGATATAATGGGAGCAAGTCCCCACACATCAGAATGAAAAATATGAAATGGAAGCCCACTTTTATTCAAACTTGGGAAAGAAGTTGATCTACAATGCTACAACTCACGAACTTCACACTGCGAATTATGACTCAAAACTCACTTTAACATGTCTAGAAATAACAACTTCAATGATTGAAAAGACATTTCATATATGACTATGTCATGGTCTGACCTACCATTATTATGATCCTTATTAAGGCAACTACTTGACTATAAGACTGAAAGAGAACAAATAATATCCAGAAGATAGAGACCATCTGCTTCACGACTACTCCCAATTGTTTTCCATATCACCAAGTCCCGAAAAATACCATATGTAGGAAAGAAAGTAGCACAAAAGTTCAAATTTTTTTTGTGAGACTACAACAGACAATAATTTTCTGGATGAACATGGAACGTGAAGAACAAAGAACGGAGACAAGTGATCATTAAGTTTGATATCACCCTTCCCAAAATAGAAGATAGGGATCCATTAGCAATTCTCACTTTATCTCTTCCAAAAGATAGACTATATGAAGAAAAAATGGACAATGGACATGTCATGTGAAAGATGCACCTCAATCAATGATCCCGGTTGGGCTAGATGAGGGACGACCTAGGTTGGATGAGGGACGACAGACAGGGTTAGTAGACACATGTGTACCTGACTATACAAATGAAGTAGAAGCAGATGGACCTTCTAATTGCAAAAGTAGACAACAAAGGCATTCCAATTCCATAATAGATAAACTGTCTGAGGCCAATGACTACGCAGTAAGGGGGTTAATGTGGAAGAAGAGAGCACCCGAGGAAGGATGAACAAAGGCAACTAGAAAGCCAATGGAGAAAGAAGGTTGCCTAGGATCGTTAAACTTCGTTGGTCAACCATGGAGATCCCAATAAGTCTCCTGTGTATGGTATTTTTTCCATAATGGTCGTATCTCAACTTGTCATTTTCATCGAGTGCTCTAGTCTTCTGAGTTGATCCTTTTTAACCCTTCGATGAACTATAAGAGACTTCAAGAGTTGAATGGTATCGTAGAACAAAAGAACCATCATCTTCTTGAAGTTGCTCATACCCTTCTCCTTGGTATGCACCTAGCTAAACTTTTTTTGGGTGATGCTCTTCTAATTACAACTTTCCCTATTAATCGTATACCCTCACGTATCTTGTCTCACAAATCTTCACTTCCTATGTTGTATCTTCATGAAAATCCCTTTCCTCTACCACCTAAATTTTTTTGGTTGCACATGCTTTGTTCAGATTTTGGATGGTAGTAATGATAAACTTAGCCCCATGGCAACTAAATGTGCCTTCTTAGGGTACATTCGAAGTCAAAAAGGGTATGAGTGTTATAACCCCTCAACTCGTAAGAAATATGTCTTTACCGATGTAACCTTCTTTGAGGATATTCCATTTTTCTCAGCTCAAGATCGATCCCTCTGAGACTCATCTCCCCTCCATTCCACATCTTGTTGGTGATTTGGGTGACCTTAAGCCTCTGCGGATGTATCATCATCGAGATAAATCTTCACACGCTCAATTGTCTACCATTTCACTCACTTTGGATGTTGGCTCGGGTGATTCTTCTACCTCGAGTCTAGATCTCCCCATTGCCTTGCGCGAAGGGACCCGATCTTATACTTAGCACCCCATTAGCAATTTCATTTCATATGTTCATCTTTCACCGTCCTTTCAGTCATTTGCAGCTTCCATTTCATCACAGACTATTCATCGGTCTCTATCACATGCTCTTCCAAGTCCTAACCGGACAAATGCCATGATGGAAGAAATGTTTGCGCTTGAGAATAATCGTACTTGGGAACTAGTTCCTCTTCCTCTGGGGCACAAACCTGTTGGATGTTGATGGGTTTACACAGTCAAGTTCCTTCATGATGGCTCCATTGATCGTTATAAAGCCCGTCTTGTTGCTAGGGGCTACACGCAGACTCATGGTGTGGATTACTTCGAGACATTCTCTCCGATGGCTAAGCTTATTCTAATCGTATGGTTATCTCCTTGGCCGTCATTTTATCATGGCCCTTGTTTCAACTCGATGTTAAGAATGCATTTCTTCATGGGGATCTTGCAGAGGAAGTCTACATGCATCAACCTCCTGGCTTTGTTGCTTCCCACAATCCTACGGTTGTATGTTTGTTAAAGAAAGCTCTTTATGGACTCAAACAGTCCCTGTGTGCGTAGTTCGAAAATTTTAGCCAGGCTCTCATGGAGTTCGACTTTGTTCATAGTCATGCCGATCATTCCCTCTTTATATGTCGTCGATCGACGGGAATCATGGTTCTCATTGTGTATGTGGATGATATTGTATTGTCCGGCAGTGATTTTGTTGGAATGAGGGATGTCAAAGAATTTCTGAAGACCAAGTTTAAAATCAAGGATCTTAGTCCTCTTCGCTAATTTTTAGGAATTGAGATTGGTCGATCCCCATCTGTGGTAGTCTTGTCACAACGAAAATATGCTCTTAATCTTCTCATGGACACCAGGATGTCAAAATGCAAACCTATTACAACCCCCATAGATACTTCGCAGAAGCTTCGGCCAGATGATGGTACTCTTCTTTCTGATCCTGGGATTGATGCAGGACAATTAACCACTTGCTCTAAAAGCTCAAACTGTTAGAGTATGACGAATTAATCCATTTATCTCATAACCCAGGCCCCACATCGCATGGGTTAGGACCTTGGCCGAACCCCCTTCGTGGGCCCGAAATCACATGGGCCGCCCACCCCAAGTGTGTCCCTGCATCCCACGGGCTACCCTACTCGAGCCCGATGTGAAATGCGCATTAATCACCCTTGGTGAGGAGTCTCGAACACGAGACCTCCTCCGTGGGCCGCACCCACCCCGAGTGTGCCCCTGCATCCCACAAGCGACCCCACTCGAGCCCAGTGTGAAAATGCCCCTGCATTAATCACCCCCGGTAAGGAGTCTCAAACCCGAGACCTCCCGCTCTAATACCAATTTGATGCAGGTCAATTAACCACTTGCTCTAAAAGCTCGAACTATTAGAGTATGACGAATTAATCCATTTATCTCATAACCCAAGCCCCACATCGCATGGGTTAGGACCTCGGCCGAACCCCCTTCGTGAGCCCCAAATCACATGGGCCGCCCACCCCAAATGTGTCCCCTAATCCCACAGGCTACCCTACTCGAGCCCGGTGTGAAATGCGCATTAATCACCCCTGGTGAGGAGTCTCGAACACGAGACCTCCTCCGTGGGCCGCACCCACCCCGAGTGTGCCCCTGCATCCCACAAGCGACCCCACTCGAGCCTAGTGTGAAAATGCTCCTGCATTAGGGATGTACTGACATCTGTTAGGCCAACCATTTACTTGACTATTACTCGCCCAAATATCTCCTTTATGGTGGACGTTGTTAGCCAATTCATGCAAGCTCCTTATTCTTCACATCTCATGACTGTATACCGCATACTTTGGTATCTTAAATCAACCCCAAGCCTGGGCCTCCGCTTTTACTCTCATGGTCATCTTCATCTTTCTGGCTATTCTAATGCCGATTGTGCACATAGTACCTATGATCACAGTTCTATGTCCGGCTTCTGTACCTTCTTAAGTAGCAATCTTGTCACATAGAAGAGCAAGAAACAACCGGTTATTGCTCAATCCTCGACTGAAGCAGAATATCGTGTCATGGCTCATGCGACATATGAGCTCATGTGGCTTCACACCCTTCTTGAAGAACTTGGTTATTCTCATTCGGCTCATATTCCTCTTCGTTGCGACAACTAAGCAACCATGCATATTACTTGTAACCCGGTTTTCCATGAGCGCACTAAGCATATTGAGGTTGACCGTCACTTTATTCGGGAAAAAGTTGCCTCTAAGGAAATCTTCACCCCTTTTGTTCGATCAAGGGATCAGCTTACTGATGTTCTTACAAAGTCTTTAAGTTGAGATGCTCTTCATCATATTCATGACAAGTTGAGCATAATCAACATCTATGCTCCAACTAAAGGGAGAGTTTAGAGAGTGTAAGCATAAAGTGTAAGTGTGTGTGTGTGTGTGTGTGTGTGTGTGTGTGTTAAGTGGCTCTTTTAATGTAAGTGCATGTGCACACTTTCTTCTCATGTTATGTACTATATGTTCTATTCTAAAATAACATTGTGTGTGTGGGCATGTTGGATACACAACATTTTCCCCAAACTCTTCTTCTCTCTCACTCTTCTCCTCTCTTCTCCACAACCTAGTCATCTTCTGTTGTCACCATAAACACCTAAGGCTGGTATGGAACTTAAGGCCCCGGAAACATTGGAAGTGGCCTCTGAACTACTGATAGTCAACATCTTCCCACGGAAACAGTTCCTTATATTCTCTAAAGAATAACAAAAAAATATTGTTTTGAATTTCCAAGAGGCTCAACAAAAACTAACCAAAAATGGGCTTAAACGAGGTTATGCAGCTCCGTCCTTTACAAATATCATTATAAAATTCACAAATCTCAACGGAATAAGATGGTTTTTTTATTATAGATATAGAAAATGGTCCAATGCATCAATTCAATGTGGAAAAGTTCCACACACAAAAAAGCTTCAGAAAGTGGCACACAAAAAACCAAATCAAACCTTTTTTCAAGACTACTTCATCTCAAGCAAAAAATCACCAGATACTAACCCAAAAATCATGGGAAAAAAAAATAAACACCACAATTCTTCTAAAATCGTTCTCTTCTAGATCCTATACTTTTCTTCCTCAAGGGACCATCCAACTGTCCACTACTGATGTCACCCATACGGCAAGATGACATCAGCAGCAGGCCCCTCCTATGAAACCTCCAATCAATGCAAGGACGTATGCTCCGATACCAAGTAGAAGAGGAAAAAATCTTAGAGGGAAAGGTAGACAAAAGAAGATGAAGAAGAAGGGAAGGAGAAAGGAGAAGAAAAGAAAATGTTTGGACGAAAGGGAAAAAAAAAAGCTGCCAGCGTTCCGGCCCCCTCTTCTATTTAAGGAACTTCGGAAAATTATAAATAGGCCCTTATTCTATCCCATATGACAAAAAGGGGTCCTCTCCAAACACATATCTCAATAAATATTTTCCACAGCAGCAAAGATTAAAGATAAATGTTTTGAAACACTGCAATATTTTTTCACCAACAAGGTAACCTAGCGACAAAATTTATTGAGCCTTTGTTCAATTACCAGAATATTAACTAAAATAAATTAAGATACCCTACTTCTCATCAGACATTGGCCTAGTGCAAAAAAGAAACCATTCAAAATTAGAATACAATAAAAGGAAACAGATGGCGCACCAAAGATGAGTTATTGTAGGGCCATTAATTCGCCTTTCAGGCCTGGAAAATCGCTGCATGTCAGCGGCTAGCTGCATCAAATGGAACATAACCCTATTAGATCATCATCACAAGATACCAGTTTCTCATCAGCTAATCTCACAGCATTTGAAAGAATGCTCACACTATTTTGTTCTGAAAACAAGAAAGGGATCATGAGATTATTTATCCAAATGTCAGAAATATATGTAGAACCCACCTCAATTAAGAGCATAAAAATACATATATAAAGTATCAGCGAGATGCTTCAAATAATAGCTGCCTGTCTAAGCTACAAACCCAGTTGACTAGATCAGCCAAATCTTTTTTTAATCTAAGCAAGAGATACATGCATAAATTTGCCAAGGTTTTATGCATTGTTATCGTTATATGTAGTCACCTCTTAGGATATGGAAACATGTATCAATATCGTTGATGATATGCAGAGACCAGGGAATGTATCACTATCCAAAGGAAACATTGGGAAAACATTCAAAAAATGGTGAAAGTTTTCAGTGAAACTTCAAGAGATGTTAAAAAACACATGATTACACACCTAGGACTCAAAATATTACAAAAATCAACTATATATGGTAGGTTTCCATTGTATAGAGGCCCAAACTATGTGATGTCAAACAAATATATTTAATTAATAAAATATGGTTTTAATAACTAATTTTTAAGGAATAATACAATCAATCAATGCAATAATGCAATAATTTTAAACACCCCTAAGAAGAGACCCCCAAGAAATATTGAAATTTTTGGGTTTTCTGGTATTTTGTACGCATCAATGCTGGAATCACTGATACTATCAATAATTTTGGTGATATTATCACATGTATCAACAACACTGTATTTATTTCAAAGAGATGTCGCCAATATCTTGCGATAGTGATATTATCAATAATATCGATGATAACTGGTAAAGTGTGTTGTTGCCCCCAGTATAACATTGATGATAACTGGTAAACTGTGTTGTTACCCCCAGTGTCCATATTATGGCTGAGACGAGATAAAGATAATATCAACAGATATCATCAATAATATCAATGATATTCTGAACACTGAAAATATCAGCTAACATGCTTATGGATCCCATTATAAATATGAGTTTGTGACTCAATGGGAGGAGGGACCTCCACTAAGCTACTTACTCATATAAAACCCATTCAAGAGCCATACATACTTCATTCTAGTTTACAAGCACATGACTGATAATGGGAATACCTGGAACTCCTAAGCTATTTCTGTATGCATAGGAGGATCTTCCTATTTCCTATTTACCAACTTCATGAAGTTAACATTTCAACCATGGGCTGGCAAGGGATATTGGACAGTGACAAAGTTGATCTCAGTCTAAATGCGAGTGAAGTTGCTCAATAGAAATATAGAATCTTGATGAATCTCTAGCAATGTCTCATATTACATAGCACATATAATTAAACTAAACATCTACACCACATTAACAGATGTGTGATGCTTAATATGAATTAATGATTAATCACAATTCCCAATTCTACTGACTGCATGCAAAAACCACTTCAAACAAATGCATCAGGCTTAGCTTGAAGGTACTTACTTTAGAAGCAGCTGATGCTTGCCACCGCTGAATTTCACGCAGACGACTCATCTCCAAGTCCAGAACTTGGTAGGTCTCTAAGTACAAGTCTGCTTGGCTTTGTTTCATAGACTCAGGCAGCTGCATAGCACGTAAGTGTCACAAATATTTGTTGCATTATGAAGAGAGAGGAATCCATCAACTGTCGGTGACCTTTTTATGGCACTAAAGAAATTTAAAAACTACCAATTTACAGCTGTTTTGCAGCATCAAACTTTTTGGAATGATTTGTTAATGCCGCATATATTTGTTGCATTATGAAGAGAGAGGAATCCATCAACTGTTGGTGACCTGTTTATGGCACTAAAGAAATTTAAAAACTACCAATTTACAGCCGTTTTGCAGCATCAAACTTTTTGGAATGATTTGTCAATGCCCATTGAGAATTTTCCTTTGATTTCACCCAGCATTTTCTGGCTGTTTTTGGACTTGAATTCTTACCAGACTAGCACAACGAAATTGTATGCAAACAACTTTTACAGCAGAAATTGAAAAAGAAAAAAGAAATGAAAAATATCAAAGCAACACTGGTATCAGCTGGAAATTCCAATAAGCATCAGCATAAGTTTAAATTTTCTTTTTCTTTTTCTTTTTCTTTTTTTTATGAAGTCAGGGTCTCCCCGCCACATTTTAGGCAAGACTATTCCTTACGGATGCACACAATCACCTGCAGACCACATGCATCAGGTAATTCCGGGGAGGGAAATCGAACTCTCGTCTGTGGGGAGAATAGGTTTAAATGACTTCCAGTTCAATCAAAACATTCTCTTTCATGTGGAGAATCAAGTGACATGCAAGCTTAATAAATGCAAAGTCTCATGTTGATTCTTTTTTTTTCTGAAAGATCACATTGACTCATTCATGAACTGCAGTTCATACAAAGAGATGGGATTGAACTTTCTTAATCAATTGCATCGTTGCAATTCTGTTGCAGCAAAGAGAAGGATTGAACTTTTCTTTTTTAAAGAGCAAAGGAATTGAAGTCAAATTGAGGGGGGGAAGTACACATACCAATTGTAGATTCACCACTACTGCTTAATTGCTACAAATAGAGAAGAAATTATCCAATGCCACAGAATTAATTTCCAGCCGGCTTCTACTTCATTCAACTAGAAACAAAAGGAAGAAAACCCTCTAAGGTGAAGGATTCAACTCTGGGTCCTGTGAGGTATGGTCACAGGAAATATTGCAGATATCATGGAAAACGTCAAACATATCGGGAGAAATATTAGGAAATCGTAGATATCACGATTTATCGGCCAATATCAACATTATTATCATGGATATCTTAGAAAACACGTATTTATCATAAGATATCGTATTGAACATGTGGGAATGCCAAGATATCAGATGACGTCGTCAATACTTCGAACACTGCATGGGAGCTTACATTTTTTAATTAGAATCCCAACAAGCATAGACCAGAACACTTCATTGAGTATCCCATTCCTCTCCAAGTTCCAACACCAGACATCCCTTTTACCGTCCTCAAGACACATTTGTGAAGATATCCATGAGGCTGGTGTATTCCTCAATTTCTTCATTGCTCAAATCTCTCCACAAGGCCACAAAATCCAATCCAGGTAAAAGGCTAAGATCGAGAGACCATTATCATGAATTTTTTATTCAAAGTAAAAAAGGAATTCTATCCATTTAGGCAATGTATAAGAGTTCCCGCTGCTAACATATTGCTAAGAAATTGACCTCCCTAGACACAAGATGAAAGGAAAAAAGGCATATTGCATTAATAGCCTTAGGGGGAATTTAGATTGGGGGTAAACAAAAGAAGGGAAAAGAAAATTAAGTCAATGACGTACACAGAGGGAAAATTTGACATCACCACTACGGAAAGGAAACCCTTTACACCTGTTTGTTTTGCTACAAAATTTGTCCTAGAAAATGTTCTCTTTTTTCGTTTTCCAATGTTTGGGTTGCAATTTTCAAAGGGAAACGTCTTTTCCCTCCAATTTTACTATTTAAACATCACATCAAAGGGAAACCTCTTTTCCCACAAATTGGCTTTTTTAATGGTGTGCATTCAATCATCACTATTTCCTATGGTGTGGTCCACCTGAGATTTGGATCTTCCTCATTTTTGGGGTCATGCCCTAAAATGATCTCGAAAAATGGATGGACAGCACAAATAAAACACATACATCATAATGGGCTTACATAGCACCAACCATTAGCCATGTCCCTATGCAATCTGCCTTCAAGAAAAACTTAAGGATTGTTTTCATTTTTTAGGATTTTCTTGATAATTACACCTCATTAATGACAATTACATCCAACTGAAAGCAATTGCATCATGCCCCCTCCTGGACGATAATCCATCCAAGCAGGGCACTGTGGGGCCCACAGTGATGTATGAGTTTTATCCACGCCGTCCATGCATTTTGCCAAATCATTTTAGGACGCATGCCCAAAAATGAGTTAGTTAAAAGGCTCAAGTGGACCATACATTGGGGATTAAACATCTACCATTGAAAACTTTTTAGGGGCCACATAAGTTTTAGATCAAGCTGAAATTTGTTTTTTCCCTTCATTCAGGACTCTGATCTTATGAACATGTTGGATGGAAAATAAACATCTCGGTGGTTCCTAGGAAGGTTTCAACGGTGGGTGCCATTATCACCATTGCTTCCTATGGTGTGGTCCACTTGAGCATTGGATCTACCTCATTTTGGGGCTCATACCCTAAAACGGCCTGTAAAAATGGATGTACGATGTGGATAAAACCCATATATCACGGTGGGCCCCACATAGCCCCTAACTAGATGGATTATCGTCCAGCAAGGCAGGATGCAATCTGCTTTCCATCTAACTACGTTTTTTTTTTCTTCTTACATAGCCTCATTATTGGTGGGCATTTTTGTCATTTTAGAAAAAATTAAAACAAAAGTTAAGAAAAACTAACAAAAGGTACTTCTTTAACAATAACTTGATTAATGAGGTATCTTAATGAAAAAGTAATTTAAAAAGGTACCAAGATGTAAATACCATATTAATGAGGTACTAATTTGTAAAAATCCCATATTTTATTCTTATGTGGAATGTCAACCTCTTTGATGCATGGAAATTATGAATTACCTTGATAATCGTCACAGGTCTAGAGTGTGGAACTCGGGCATCGAGTTTCGGGGCGTTACAGGCTGGTATCAAAGCCAGGTTTCGATCCTGGGGGCATGTGGGTTATGGACCCACCACGCTTCTGTTGCGCGAGTTCCACGTGCTAGACCCGAGTTCCCGAGTGTCAACATGGGGCACTGCAACAACAACAGAAGCCTCAGAAACTCACAAGTATCACATCAAACCCCTTTGTGTTCATAACAACTAGATCGGCCAATAACTTAATACCGCCAATGATGAGGGGGCATGTAGAGTCCCGCTTTCGTGTAGCTAATTATACGCACACCTAGACATAAATATCCACATCATAAGAAATACAGTGAAAAATTAAACATAGTGAATCGGTATAAATGGTGGAGGTAATTAAATTTCGAGGACGAAATTTTGTTTAAGGGGGGTAGATTGTAATACCCCAAACTTTTCAATATTCGAGTATTGAAAGCTCTTGAGTGTTACCATGAAATTTAATTTAGTATATACACGTGCATGTCACAAATTTAGTCTATACTAACCTTACATATATTCTCTAACCTGAATCAGACCATTAGGAATAATCTTCATCCATGGATCAAGTCATCCAACCGTTGATTTTTAAGACAAAATCATCATATGTCCAAGTATTCCCACATATCCGTCATAACCAACCGTTCAGTCAACTATTCACCGCTAGATAAAGATATCTGACCGTCCACTTTGAGTTTGAACCACCCAATCATAGAAAACTAACTACTTTATCTCTACATCCGCTCGTACACATATCAAGTAAAGATTCTAATCCATTCATCTTGTTCACCACCTATGAATATGTTTAACCCACCATCTGAACTACAATTTGAGGAACTTACATATGTGAACAAGTCACTTGAATCTAACGATATACAGGTTCTCCCACTTGATCACTCCAAAAACCCACTTCTGTTCACCCGTTTATGAAATTGACTGTACATCTACCTACATACATGATCAAAGTACTAAGTATCAAGTTTTCCTATTTTTAACATGTCATCTGACTGTCCATCATATTTGGATTCGTCAAACGGGCTGCCCAAATATCGGAATAAACTACTTACTACGAATATCGTAAGATATATGCCACAACTACCAGCTAACTTCCCTATTAGATGTATAAAAGCATTGATTTAGACCTCAGGACGGTATAGCCCATTAAAAAAGGCATATTGGTCATCTGTAAGCGACAAAGGCCCAAACTAAAGCGATAGAAAGAGCATGAAAAATAAAGAATGTATGTCAAATTTCAATGCATTCAAATGGTGTAGTACAATGTTACGGACGATGGAAGTTGGAGAAATAAAATATGGCAAAATTGAAGATACTTAATGCCATTAACCTAGACCTTCGAATTCTAGATCACATGGTTCTCATGACCCCTTTGATGTGAAATTTTAAACCATGCCTATTTATCATAAATTAACCATACACGTCGAATTTCAGCTCTTAAATCATTGTAAAGTAGCCCAATTGACAAATCAACCCCTTAACCGTTGATTTTGGTGTCCATCGAGTGAAGAAAGCTCGTGGGTAGTCGTAGTAGGATATTACCCTTCGTATTAACGACTTGGATTTTCCATCATATGGACCAAGGGTGAAATATGAGAACCCCACCTTGGTAGGCTTTTCCTTACGAAGTAATCCATTTTAGGCTTACTAACTCTTTTTAAATCTGGAGCTTCTGATTAACCCACTTTACACCGTCAATCGCAACTCAAATTTGGACCACACTTTAGCCTCATATGACTATAATATCATATAAAATTTAGACCCCAATCTATGATCCTACACCATGGAATGATGATCGTCTCTTGACTTTAATTCCTTCGTTTTTGTGCAAAAGGTGAAATTTCATATTTAAGCTTTTTTCCACCATCGATCAACCACCAAATTTTGCCCAATCATTTGTCTATCCTGAATACACATTTTCTTCAAAATTGGGCCCTGATCATTAGGCATGGACCGTTAATTGAGATTAAGACCGTTTTGGCACCTGCTACGAGAATTTCCAAGATAGGTCAATCTAAATTTCGGATCACCAAGAAAATCACATACCTTGTCTCTATTTGACGACCCCGACACAATGGACGAATTAGATTTAAAGAAAAATTGCCAAAAAAGGTCAAATTGGAGAAATCTAATCCAAGTGAGATGTGAAACACACCCCCCTCACACGCCCACTCCTTTATAAAAGGGGTGTGCGTCCCTTCTCCACTCACACACCTATACTCCTAACATCCAAGGAGAAAGAGAAAGAGAAGCCTAGACGCCCATCATCATCTTCCTTCTCCACACATGTGGTGTCTCCCTCTTGCTCAAGCAATGTCGTGATTCAAGTAAAAGCTTTCCTACATCAAGATATACCTAGGATTTAGATCTAAGGCTAAGGTGAGGAATTCCTTTAAGCTTACACTAATTTGAATTTATTTTTACATGATTTGTCTTATTTTTGCAAATTTTCCTTTTACTGTGATTTCTATGCAATTAATTGATGGACCATTATGAATTATTTATCCATGCAAGAATTATGGTTAAGATATGATTTTAATTATACGTGATTTGTATAAATTCATGTGGGGTGATGGATACAAACCTTGCCCTTCGCCGATTTTGAGAGCGAAGCATGTTTTCACTCTATATTGAGTTGGCCTTTTGCTCATCTCCCCTTATTTTGTTGAGTTAGCTTATTTGCAACTCTTCTCTTTCATTGAGTTAGCTTATTGTTATTCTTCTCTTTTATTGAGTTAGCTTATTGGTACTCTTCTCCTTTACTAGGTTAGTCTTGTGTTACCTCCCTTTATGGCTTTGGCATGTGTCTTGTAATTCCAAAACTCTTATGGTTCAATTTATTTCCCAATTGATGCAAGTGATATGTTAGAGGTCTCACATCTAATGATTCATATATTTTATCGTGGACGTAATGCGCTTTGGATAGTGACCCTCTTGGTCGACACGTAATTCCATGGATTTGGGTAGTGGTGCACAATCGATGTAAGTAAACCGTCATGCGTGTTACATCACTTCCGGGATTGGATGTTGCAAATAGTTACTCCATGAACAAATCGTGTCACGTAAATCTTCCGATCGTGTGTTGTGCTGCCTCGAGGTATTCACGTAAATCCACGATAGCATTGGACACGCCAACGAATCTCCGTAGTATGGGAATTTAGGCGAGCCGGGTTTTTTATGAATTATATTCCACATTGTGATGATCACTACGTATGATAGACCACACACACTATGCTAGACATGCATTTATGTAGATTGGTTACGCATACCAATACCACTCGTAGTGGTGGAGTACGAGATGTATCGGAACCTCCACATTATTCTTATGAATCTCTTGAATTATTGTTAATTTTAAAGGATAACAATCACTATGAGTAAGGCATTGACCCTCTCCAACCATACAGGCGTTGAAAGTGAAGTGCGGATTAAGGATACAGATGATGATCACTCTATGGAAGAATAAAGAAGAAAGATAGCATTACATTTAACTTTATTTATTTTCCGCTGCTTACTTTAAGATAATGTACTAAGCTCCTATTTGAGAGAGCATTAGATAGTTAATTTTATACTTTGAATAAATAAGAAGTGCAGTTGATTTTATTCTCGTGAATGGTTGCCTTCGAGAATGTAAGTGAATGTGATTTAAATAAATAAATAAAATAAGGTGCAATTTTGAAGCATCCAATTATTACATTATTAACACCCAGAATTCTCAGGCACGAGTATGTACTCGAGCTACGAAAACTCGGGGCGTTACGATGAGCCTTTCTCTACTTCCTAAAAACAACTTGACTGATTAAGCTCATTACAAGTACTTGTTGCCATTCCACTTCATAGTTGCAATCAACGATGTATGTGAATCAAAAAACCACATGATAGCTCCTGAAAAGAATTTGCGTTCCATATTAGCGCCCAGAATCTAGGCCAATCACGCACAACACCATGCTAAAACCAAAAATCGGTCCACAAGAACATTGTAGGAGATCAAAGCAAACTACACAAGATCTGCACATACACCACAATTACGATGTATGTCCCTCCACTTCAAAAATAGTCCCACAACATCAAATATGTGAACCCTAACCCAACATACATTCCACACGATAGAAAAAGGAACAATCATACCCAATAGTGCACCAAGTGGTACAAGAGGAGATCAAATAGTGCTAAACACACAGATATACACAAATTGCATGGTGTGTATCGCGAAACTAGAAGAAAACCCAAAAGAAACTCGGTAGATCTAGCACAAAGAAGGATTGATCTCCATAAAAACTTAAATACTCCTTCAAATCACTCAAAAGGGAGAGGAAAATATTCTAAAACCCCAAAATCATCAAAATCCAAAAAGGGGAACCGAATCTACAACCGGCAGTGAAAACCCCACAAATCCGCAAAATCAATGCAACAAAAGGCTACGGATGACTACTTAGGGAAAAAATAATCCACCATGTGTCACATTTACAGCGAATCATCAATCAATTTGGGAGAGATTTTGAAAAATCATGATTTGAGGTTGTTTTCCACAAATGCAAAGTTTGCACAAAACTTAACTCAAATCAGCCCAAAAAAAAAAAAAACTACGAAAATCACCACAATTCATCCAAAATTAATATTATTCGAATCATACCCTTCTTGATCTATTATATCCATACGGGCGGTACAATTGCTGGCATCAGCAAGGCCCTGTGGCAGTGATCCACTTAGAAATCTGTGAAACCTCGCTCTAATACCAAGTTGAAATTCAAGAACCCAAAAAAAAAAAAAAAAAAAAAAAAAAAAAAAAAAAAAGGGAGAAAATAAGGAAGAGATTAAGAAAAGGAGAAATGAGGGAACAAAAAAGACAACATATGGAGAGATATTGGATTAGTCTATCATTGTGATAGACTAATTTATTTATATTAATAAGAAGAAGGAAATTAGAATAGTACCACTAGAGGGTAAAAAGACAAAAATAACCCCGTTGTAACATAACTTAAAAAATTCTCCGTATGTATTACATGCATGGGACAAGCATCTAAATTCGATTTCAACAAGCTCGAAGGCAGCAGCATCCAATTCTTGGTCTTAGAATCATTAGTCTATTTTCCAGTTTCTTTCTTCAAAGTTTTTTTTTCCAGAGAAACAGTAGGCTCTAGACAAGTCCTTAACAAATTGTTTGGAACCATACTAACACAAGGTTTACAAAAGAATAATAAGGAAAGCACATCAGTTTAGACATGAAGGAAAAGTTTCCTTAAAGACCGAAAAATGATCTGAAATTACCCAAGTAACCTTCGATTAATCCAATGCTTCATACTAGTCCAATGACAATAACTAGTTATCTAACCTGGACAACATCGGAAGATTTTTAATATTAGTTCAAAAGAACTTCCCCCCTAGGAAAAGCAAAGCCACCAATTACATCTTCAAGATAAACTCAATGAAACTCTCTATGCTTAACCCAATTCCAGCTCCACGACTTTTCTCGTCTAAGCATACTTTTTTTTTCTCTCGAATGATAGTGTAATGAAAAAACAACCACATAGGATCAATGCTAGCGAAGCAAGGCCACAAAAGAAAAGAACCAAACCAAAAACCCAAGAACCAAAGCAAAAATAAGAGACGAGGCAAAGAGATTTATGTGGTTCGACAATATGCCTACATCCACGAGGCAACAACATGAAGTTTTTTTCTTCGCTAAAACCATAGAAAACATAAATGCAGGGCTTACCTCTCTTCCACTCTTCCTCTGTACAAGAACTCTCTCACTAAAGAATACCTCAGAAGAATGCTCTCTCTAACTGTGCTCCCCCTCATATAGAAAACGCATACTATAAGGAGAGAGTGCCTAAAACCTAAAGAAACTAGGCTTCATCATATAAGAGAGATGAGAGAATGTAGGAAACATTTGTATGTGTTTCTGTATGGGTGAAGGCATCCACCGGCTCAACATTCTCCACCTTAAAGACTAGTTTCTCTAATAGTGCGAATAGCACTCTCAATGATGCCTAAACGTGACCAAACACTAAGTAACAACAAGCCCAAGAGAAGTCTTGTACCAAACAAACTTCTCCCTTATAATAGGCTTCATTAGCATATTTATTACGTTGTCTTCAGTGTGAATTTTCTACAATAAGATTTGTCCACCTTCCACCACGTCGCGAACAAATTGATATTGAACATCAATGTGCTTGGTCCAAATATGAAATACCGGATTCTTAGCCAAATGTAATGTATTGTAATTGTAATAGTGAATCACCACGACTTTCTGCTTGAATTTTAATTCTTCTACCAACCTCTTCAACCAAATACCCTCCCTGCATGCTTACACTTTGCTTCCATAGTAGACGATGGACGACTAACTGCAATCTTGAAATCCAACTAACCCCACTAACATATGGTAGATCTTATTTTATCACGATATATCCTATAATCTGCATCCACAAACCCAACCAACTCTAAATTTTGGCCACTATAATAAATTGTTGCCTTATAAGTACCTTTAAGTAATGAAAGATCCACTTCGTAGCAATCCAATGATCTCTACCCAAGTTCCCATGTATTTATTAATTGTTGCCACTGCTTATGTAAAAGTTTGGTGCACACCATGGCAAACATAAGGCTCCCTAATTTATTTTAGATGATGTTATTTGTCTTCTTTTCTTGACAACTTGCAACTAATAGGAAATGGAGTACTAACTAGATTAGAATTATGCATATTGAAGAGACAAGAAACTCTTTTAACATAACCTTTCTAACTTATCCAGACTTTCTTATTTTTCCTATCTCTAAATACAGTTATCCCAAGAATTTGATTAACAGCACCCAAATCCTCCATATCGAATTTCTGAACCAAACAAGCTTTTAATACAACAATAGTATCTCTACTAGCACCTGCAACCAACATTTCATCCACATACAATAACAACACAATAAAGTCATCGTTACCATAGCTACAAACACGGGCACAATGGTATACCTCATATCTTTGAAATCCCAAGCCCATAATGAAGGAATCAAACCACTGGTAGTGCATGTTGTTCAGCCAACAAATGAAATTCTTGTTCTCTTGAATAAAACCTTCAGGTTGAGTCATATAAGTTTCTTCATCAAGAGTCGGTGCAAAAGAACAGTTTTTTCAACTGTTGAAGGCATTTGGGTGGTTAGTAGGAAGGAAAAGAGTGTTAACAATTGACAACTTATGCAAACGTGGAATAATCCTCCCCAATGTTTGTCTTTTGTGCTATCGTTGGACAGAGTCAATCGATCACATCTTCCTTCATTGCTCATTTACAACTGAAGTTTGGGCTGGAATCTTTTGAATGGCGTCAGTTAATTGGGTTGTGCCTTGTTCGATTGAGGATCTTTTCGTTGCTGGGCACGCAGCAGATGGAGGAAAACCAGGAAAGAAATGGTGGAGGATGGCATTGTTGCCATTAATGTGGTCAGTTTGGGGAGAAAGGAATGACCGTTGCTTTCGTAACAAATTTAAGGGATGTATGGGGGTTCTTAGCACGGTCGTTACTCATTATGCTGTTTCGGGATTGGGCCCCCTGAGGGAGTTTGTTAGGGGTTGCAGCAGGGGGCTGCTCTGTTGTTGTATTTTAGTTTAGGCTTCTGTAGTTTTTTCTTAGGTTTTTTGTGTGCTTTTTTGTTTTCTTTTTTCCTTTCTCTTGTTTTTGTCCCTAGTTTTTCTCTTTTGTTTAATAAAGTATCATCTTTCAAAAAATATATATATACACATTGAATAAACGTGCTTCCTAAGCAAGGGATATTCATTTCAAACTACAGCCGAAATTGACCTGAGGAAGAGCTTTGACACAGCTGCGATATGTATAAAGCACAGAAGCCATCTCCTTCCCTTCTTGTATCAGGGTGTTCTGCACAAGTTTCAGTGTAAATCATCAAAGCTTTACCAAAGACACTACCACGAGAATTTATGCAAGATGCTAGAAATGCTCTTTTTTATAATGTTCAGAAAGGCAGAAAAGTGACAGTTCACAGACTTCTCTGATCATAATGCAGAAACTGAGAGCAAATCTTTTTGTCTAGTAAAATATGCACTCAATTTTGACAAGCATGAGCAGGTTTTAGCATACAAGTGACCTAAACAGAAGCTACGATTGACCAAATACAAGAACACAGTTACACAACTGCTCCAGAGATAAATGAAAAAAAAAAAAAAAAAAACAGCAGATAAGCATCATCATACCAGCTGATTGATAGCTTTTGTGTCTTCCGCTAGAGACAGGCGGTATGCAGCAACATCACTATACTCTGCAAAATGAAATCTGTCCTCGTGAACAAAATTAAATTGCGCAAAAGAAGTTCAAATTTTTTTCTTTTTGGCTTTGCCAAGATCCTATATCTTATTTGATTTAAGCTAAATACAGCATTTTAAGGAAATTAACAGGAAACAAGGAGCACCATTTCCCTTGATGGCAATTTTGAGGTGGTTTAACAGGAAAGATATAGCGAGCACGCTCCCCAAGGCAACCTTAACACTTCCCAAGTGGCGCAACATTGCTGGCACCATTTGAAAGGAGCAAATATTCTAAAGTGTGACATGGGGTCACACCCCGTATTGGACCTTACAAAGGGCATTACATTTTTTGTTCCTTTTGTATTAGTTAGCAAAAGGGAAATACAAGTCTATGGTAAGATAAGGCTTAGAAATGAATCAAAAATTGAATATACATCTCACAACTAGTTCTACAGAACTTCATATGCAATGTTTCATTCATAAGAATCATAGCAAGGATTGACTACTTAAAGAGTAGCGCCAATGGATGTTAAAGGAAGCTTCATGGCTAAGAAAAGGTAAGCACATACCAATTGGGCTGTTAGTGGCGTGTCTTTCAGTTGATAGCAAAACAGCTAGGCCTTGCACATCCGGCTGATCATCCTGAAAGGTTAATTGTTTCAAGACAAGTCATTCCCAAGATAAACATAATTGTATTCCAAACTCTTTCATGGCCAAGAATAGTGCTCAACAAGAAAGATAAAAGGAAGCATCATGGGTAAGGAATCAAATGAAAAAACCACTGGAAATAGAATCACGCTTCTATTGTAGTAGATTTGAATAACATCAAGAGTTTTGTGTGTGTTGACGCATTTAAACATTTGTAGCGTAGCATGGAGCATGTTGGGGGAACGGCGTAATCACACAAAGATGAATCTAGGATAGCAATCATATAACACCATGCAAACACAAAGGAGAACACAGCAATTTAACGTGGAAAACCCTTTCGGGGAAAAACCACGGCACAAAGCGACAGAAATTCACCATGAAAGCAAAAATTACAAGGAGAGAAGGCTTACCCGATTCAAACAACCTCGAATCTCACCCTTGCTCTACCCCTTTGAAACCCTAACTACTTAGAAACCCTTGGAATACATCCCAATCCCATTTACACCCATATTTATATCCTATGGGAGAATCCCAAACAAAATCAGAAACAAATTTCGCGGATCCGGCAAATCCACAAAATTCTGCACAAAACGTTTGATGTCATCGAAACTTATCCTTCAATGGCATCGAAGCCGGGTCGATGGCATCGAACTAACACCCAAATTGTCCAGAGAAAAGACCCAACTTTCTATAAAATCTCGATTGCATCGATCCATGTTCAATGTCATCGAAGGTTCAATCAAACATCCATCGATGGCATCGAAAAAGTGCCCAAATAGGTCAGCGACTAACTGGAGAAAATCCGAAAAATCTCGATGGGATAGAGCACCGTTCGATGCCATTGAAGGTGACATCGAACAGACTGTCAATGGCATCGACGGACCCTATATCTGAATTGATTTAAGACATCAAATACAACAGAGCATACATTATGTTATGTAGCATTGAGTCTACTACGTGTAGCGTACACAAATGGCACCAATCCACCATAGCATATGCTAGTATCTGCCCATATCCATTGTAGCATACACTATTACACTATGTAGAAAATGATACAGGTTGCGTACAGCCATACACTTCAGAGGATCTTGCTTTATAAAGAAAAGTTGAGCTTTTGGGGTTATTGAATTTTATGATAGTTAAGCACCAGTTGAAAATTGGTGAAGCCTTTGTGTGTGTGTGTGTGTGTGTGTGTGTGTGTGTGTGTGTGTGTGAAAACTGGTGATGATTCATTCTCCTAACATGTGAGCACTGACGTCCAGCCATCAAGACCATCTAAACTGTTAGTCCTATTGTGGATGGAGTATATCTCTAGAACCACACCTACTAACCATTAGTACAACCATGCCAAGTGTAGCTCTTCAACCATTATTAAATGATCTAAAACTAACATAGAGTTTATCCTTTATAAAACAAAAAAGGCTCTCGAAAGAAGGCTTTCAAAAGCCTTAACACTTCAGAAACATATACCGCCGGCCGCAAAATTTCGCCCATTCGATACTCTATATCCATAAGACTGTTTGTGACAAAAATCAAATGGGATGATTATGCCCTCAGAGAAGATGGGTAAATTTTCAGCAGCATGGGAGCCCAAACAAAGGAGATTGAGTTTGCCCCTTTTCACGCTAGTAGCCTCATTTGACGGTTCTGAAGCTGTAAGTTTTTTTTTATTATTATTATCAAATCTCTTCTAAAGCTCAAGAGAAGTATGTTCCTGCCCATGATCCCCCTTTTAAGTAGGTTCTCTTTTGGCATGTCATTGTTTTTCTTTTGGGGGGGCGGGTTCTTATGCGGTGTTGTAAAATAAGCTTCTTCTACAACACTTTATTGTGTGGGGCCTGTTGTGGTGCATGTATGGCATGCCATGTGTGCCATGCCATACATCATGTGCGCCACCACACCATAGTGGAGGTTTTTGGGTGTCCGTCCATTGTTTTCTATGGTGTGGCCCACTAGATGATTAGCTATCCTGATTTTTGGACACCCAATCACCATGATTGGGCTCACCTGATCCATTGGTTGGATGGCATAAACACATGGTTGACCCCACACAAACAATTTGCTTATAAACTTGTTGGTGTATTTTTTTTCCTTGAAAAGTGGGATATCTTTTGATAACTTGTCTTGGGCATGCTTTTATTTGAAAAATCAAGCATTTTTTCCTAGATTTTTTTTTATATTTTTGTTATTTTGTCTTTACTTCTATTTCTTATATTTTTTTCCTATTATTTTAATTAAAATATAGAAGCAGAATGTAACTTCTGCTCTACACTTTAAAGGGGTGGCTGACATGCTACATGTTCTCTGCTATTTCGTCATCATTGTCATCATCAAAGCTTTATCCCAACTAATTGGGGGTCAATTAACCCAACAAGGTTTGGGCGAGTGGCCAGCACTGTGGGTTTGTGTTGGGATGCCTTGCACAAACCTTAGGATCTAGCCTCCCGAAACAAACCAGAATTATGGATAAAGCAATGAAATAAATCAAAGCATCAATCACACACCACACAAGAGATTTTTACGTGGAAAACCCTCAAAGAGGTAAAAACCACGGGACCTCGTCCAGATCAACAATCCACTATGAAGTAGAACGTTACAATCTTCTTCACTCACGCAGGAGTGGATAAACAATAAGAGAAATAGAGAAAACAGAGAGATCTAACCGATTACGAGGACATAGAAGCGCTGAGATGTAGATTGCAAAGTAGAGAACCTCCACGAGCAGAACCTCCCTTCTATAAGCTTCCTCTCTCTCTTTCTCCCTCTCTCTCACCTTTGATAGTCCTAAACCCTTTAGCAAATACCTTGTAAAGCTTTAGGAAACCCTCTTGCTATTTCTGTGATACCTAGAAAAACCCTAGGCAACCCCTTTTATAGTTTTGGGAAACTCTTTTCCGCATCCCAGTTGCGAAAGGACTCAAATTCGCAGTTTCGCGCAAAATCGCGGAACAAACTACGTAACCTACGACTAGTCCTGGAACTGGTCTTAGCCTCCTACAACTGGTCGTAGCTCACCTACGACTGGTCGTAGACCACCTACGCCCGGTCGTGGGTCACCTACGACCGGTCGAGAACCCCGGAGAAAAATAGTCCGAACTCGCTGGACTTTGAGTCGAGCTACGACTCGACTCCCACGACTGGTCGTACCAGCCCTCGACCGGTCGAGCAGGGCTCACGACTGGTCGAGCACGGGGCAAAAAACCCCATCAAATCTCCCCCTTTTTGACCCGGGAGGGATCCACCTTCTTCAAGCCAGCCAGGTTTCTACAAACCTCAAACTTGCCCTTGAGCAAAGCCTTGGTCATCATGTCTGACACATTATCGTCCGTGTGGACCTTCTCAAGCTGTAACACCTTTTGTTCCAAAGTATCCCTGATCCAGTGATACCGAATCTCTATGTGCTTCGACTTGGAATGCTGACTTGGATTCTTGCTCAAGTGTATAGCACTCTGACTATCGCAATAGACCACGTGCTCCTCCTGCTTTAGGCTAAGTTCCTGTAGGAACCTCTTCATCCAAAGCATCTCTTTACATGCTTCGTGATCTTGCATGTATTCGGCCTCTGTCGTCGCCGACAATGCTACGACCTTCAGCTTGCTGCATCAAGAAACCGCTCCCCTTCAAACGTGAACATGAACCCCGATGTAGACTTCCTGAGTCTATGTCACCTGCCATATCCGCATACGTGTAGCCCTCTAACACGGGTTTACCACCATAGCATAGGCTCAACTGGATGAGCCTCATAGATACCGTAGTATCCATTTCACCGCCGCTTCAATGTTCTTTGCCAGGATTGGCAAGATACCGGGCACTACACCAACCGCATATGCTATGTCCGGGCGTGTACACACCATAAGCATACATCAAACTTCCTACAAAATGACGCGTAGGGTATTTTCTGCATCTCTTCCACCTCTTCGCTTCGTCTTGGGACACCGTCAGCTCAATCTGGGTGACCATCTAGTGGAGTGACTTGACCGGCCACATTCATATTGAACCGCTCTAGGACTTTCTCAATATACCGCTCTTGTGATGACCAAAGTTTCCTGCATACATCACGGGTTATCTCCATTCTAGGATCCTGCCTAAATGGGGCCCAAGTCTTTCATCGCAAAAGACTTGCCCAACTCTGTTTCACCACAATCTTCTTGATGTCTTTTCCCATGATGAGCATGTCATCAACGTATAATAGCAGTAACTAAGAAATCACCATCGAGAACTTGCACGTGAACACACAAGTGGTCCGACTCGTTCTGTCATACCCATGTTTCAACATAAACGAGTCGAACTTCTTGTACCATTGTCGTGGAGCTTGTTTCAGCCCATACAAGCTCTTCCTCAGCCTACACACCATATGTTCCTTGCCCTTGACTTCGAACCCCTCTGGTTGGTGCATGTAGATCTCTTCTTCCAGGTCACCATGGAGAAAGGCAGTTTTAACATCTAACTCGCTCTATCTCTCCGGATCCATGCTAGCCGCCAACCCAAGCAACACTGTATGGATGTCATCTTCACCACCGGTGAGAATATCTCCTCGAAGTCTATGCCTTTTCTCGACCAAACCCTTTCACCACAAGTCGGCCTTGAACCTCGTCTCGTGAATTCTTCGCTCAATCTTCTTTACTACACCCACTTGTTGCTCGAGCTTTCTTACCCTTAGGCGGTTTCACCATATCATAGGTGTGGTTCTTATGCAAGGATTTCATCTCCTCTTGCATAGCTTTCAACCACTCCCCCATATGCTCGTCGGCTAGGGCCTCGAATAATCTTCGGCTCTCCCCATCGGTTAGCATAATGTACTCATGCGGCAGTACCTCTTGGACTAGGCATGTCGTCCCTGGGATGACCTCCTCACCTGTGGCTCAACAGGTGGATCAAGTGGAGGTTGCTCCCCTGGTCCATCTTCTAAAGGAACTCCCTCGTCCTCTGCACCTTGCTGTACTCCCCCGTCATCAGGCACCATGGGAGGAGTAATCGGATCCATGTCCTCTAGCTCACCTGAACTAGGCTAGTTCTTCTCTTGTCTTCGATACACCGATCTTCAAAGAAAACCACATCTCTCGCTCCCGACGAGCTTCTTCTCGGTTCGGATCCCATAACCTCATGTAACCGAATTTTTCATCACCGTACCCCTAAGAACACACACCGCTGATCTTCATATCGAGCTTGGACCTCTCGTCCTTTGGTACGTGAACGGATGTCCCAGCATCCAAACACTGGAGATACCATGTACGATGGATCTGTCCCAGCCCACACCTTCTCGGTACTTCTCCATTCAACGGGGCCGATGGAGACACATTTATCAAATACACCGCTTGCCGTGCGCATTGCTTCTCCCCGAACGTCTTGGGCAACTTCGCATGGGATAACATGCATCTGATTCTCTCAACAATAGTGCGATTCAATCGCTCAGCTACACCATTATGCTGGGGCGTCTTGGGAACAGTCTGTTCATGCCGTATACCCTGGGACTTGCAGTACTCGTGAAAGTCGCCAATGTATTCACCACCATTGTCGGTGCGGATGCACTTCAATGATCTACTGCTCTCTCTCGACCATAGCATGAAACAATTTAAACACACCAAAGACCTCGTCCTTGGATTTCAAAGCATATACCCAAACCCTCCTAGATGCATCATCTATAAAAGTAACAAAATACAATGCCCCACCCAAGGTTTTTGTCCTCATAGACCACAAACATCGAATAAACCAAATCTAATGCATGCACTTTATTAACATGAGAAGTTTTTAATGAATGAAACTCTATCTTGTTTCTCGATAAACAATCAAGACAGCTTTGAGAGGCATACCACATCACGTCGGAAGGAGGCGCTTCTTGCTAGTAGTATTTGAAGCCCTTTTTCACTCATGTGGCACAGACGCACATGTGCCACATGTCAATAGCTGAATCTTCTGCTGCGTTCAATCCACCCTTGCACATACCGACACTTGCCTTGTACAGGTGCAACACTTCTTTCCTCTAGCCACGATCAATGAACCCTTGATGAGCTTCCATCGCCCACCAAAGAACTCCGCTTTCATAGCCATCATCATCCAGCCTTCCCGTCGACATCAAGTTGAGGCGAAGGTCTGGGATATGCCTCACATCCCTGAGAACCAATGTGCAGCCCACATCGGTCTTCATACAAATATCACCGACTCCCACGATCTTTGATACGCCAGAATTTCCCATCTTCACAGTCCCATAGTCACCTGACTTGTAGTTTGTGAAGGAGTCCCTGTGTGGAGTCGCATGAAAAGAAGCTCCCGAGTCTATCACCCAGTCGATGCCCTGACTCGTAGCGGTGAGACATACATCGTGATCTGTAGAAAGAATAACTACCATGTCGCCATCTAAAGCGACTGCAGTGGAATCAGATTCATCTTCCTTCCCTTTTCCTTTCTTGTCGTTCTTCTTACCACGACATTCATGCTTGTAGTGGCCCTTCTTGCCACAATTCCAGCATTCAACCTCTTTTCTGTTACTCGACTTGCCTCTTGATTTATCTCGGGCCTTCCCGCCCTTCCTGTTCTTTCCTCTCCCCGTTCCTGTGTCACAAGAGCCTCTTCTGTGTAGACCCCTGAGACTTCCTCCTTGTCTCCTCATTGAAGAGACAACGGTTACCCTGTTCCATGGATATCTTTCCGTCTGGCGCGGAGTTACTTAGAGACACCACCAATGTCTCCCAACTGTCAGGCAATGAACTAAGCAATAGTAAAGCCTGCAATTCATCATCCAGGACCATCTTCATAGAGGTGAGTTGGTCACTATATTGTTCGACCTCATTCATATGCTCTCTACCACAGAACCACCATCCTTGAACTTGAGATTCACAAGTCGCCTTATCGAAATATCTTATTACCTACATTTGTTTCCTCTCATACGACCCTTGTAATTTTAACCATAGCTTTCTAAATGGTTTCCGTAGACACATGGTGGAACACAGAATCATCCAACCATTGTCTAATAAACCCCACCGCCTTTCGGTCCATCTTCTTCCAATCATCATCAGTCATATCCTTGGATTTTGCTGATATGCCTGAGATTGGAGAATATAGGTCCTTGCAATAAAGCAAGTCCTCCATCTTAGCCTTCCATATGGTCCAGTTAGAACCATTGAGGCTGATCATCCTTGAGCCACCTTCCATAATTCAAACCGATCCTACCCGTTCAATGAACTTAGCTTTGATACCACTTTGTTGGGATGCCTTGCACAAACCTTAGGATCTAGCCTCCCGAAACAAACCAGAATTATGGATAAAGCAATGAAATAAATCAAAGCATCAATCACACACCACACAAGAGATTTTTACGTGGAAAACCCTCAAAGAGGTAAAAACCACGGGACCTCGTCCAGATCAACAATCCATTATGAAGTAGAACGTTACAATCTTCTTCACTCACGCAGGAGTGGATAAACAATAAGAGAAATAGAGAAAACAGAGAGATCTAACCGATTACGAGGACATAGAAGCGCTGAGATGTAGATTGCAAAGTAGAGAACCTCCACGAGCATAACCTCCCTTCTATAAGCTTCTCTCTCTCTTTCTCCCTCTCTCACCTTTGATAGTCCTAAACCCTTTAGCAAATACCTTGTAAAGCTTTAGGAAACCCTCTTGCTATTTTGTGATACCTAGAAAAACCCTGCAGGCAACCCCTTTTATAGTTTTGGGAAACTCCTTTCCGCATCCCGGTTGCGAAAAGGACTCAAGTCATATTTCGCGCAAAATCATGAACAAATCACAGTAATTTTCGACTAGTCTGAAATTCCAGATCTGGTCTTAACCTCCTACGACGGTCGTAGCTCACCTACGACCGGTCGTAGACCACCTACGACCGGTCGTGGGTCACTACGGCACGGCCGTGGGTCACCTACGACCGGTCGAGAACCCCGAAAAAAAATAGTCCGAACTCGCTGGACTTTGAGTCGAGCTACGACTCGACTCCCACGACTGGTCGTACCAGCCCTCGACCGGTCGAGCAGGGCTCACGACTGGTCGAGCACGGGGCAAAAAACCCCATCAGTTTGCTCCCTCAAGGCGTGGGCTTGACTCCCCTCCACGACATTACCCGATGCACGTGGTTACAGGTGATTGTATTTATCCGCAGGGAATATTCTCGCTTCAAATGGGGCGAGGACACCCTGTGTTGTCCAAAAAAAAATTGGGGTCAATTACATAAATCCTATTATGTCATTCCACTCTATCACGAACCATATCCTCAATTAAACCATAGGTCCTCAAGTCTTTTCTTATTACCTCCACCCATATCCTTTGGGCATTCCCCTTGCCTTTTTAGAGACTCCAACTCCCTCCTTCTAAACGGCGGAGTTCTTGGACCCCGTTGCACATGGCCAAATCATTTAAATCTACTTCCCCTCAACTTATTACCTAGTGGTGGTTGCTACTCTCAAGTTGCCCCCAAATGCATTCATTCCTAATTCTATCCTTCCTTGTCTTGCCACTCATCCATCTTAACATCCTCATTTCCACCACACTCTAACTATGGACACGTTGTTCCTTAACTACCCAACATTGTCCCATAAAGCATGGCTGGTCTTATAGCTATCCTATTAAAGTTTCCCTTCGGTTTCATTAGTATGTTTCTATCACACAAACTCCAAAGGCACATCTCCACTTCATCCACACAACTCAAATTCCATGAGCCATGTCCTTCTCAATCTCTCTACTGACTCCTTGGCTATTGACCCAAGATATCAAAAATGAATAGTTTCATGTACCTCTTGGTCAACAATCTTAACCAATTCCTCATTTTCACTCCTATTGATACTAAAATTACATTCCATTGACGCTATTCACTATTTAAAACATTAATATACATATATGTATATATGAATGTGTGTGTGTGTGTGTGTGTGTGTGTGTAGAAATAATGGATAAGATAATAAAGTGGAAGAAAGTGTTTCTCAACTTCATAACCATGATATGGTTGGCAATGTTAGAATGCATTTGGATGCAAGTAAATTGAATTGTGAACATTAAATAGTAATAATCAAGAGAAAATTACAAACATAAATGCTGTTCCATAATGATAATGCAGCCCTCAAACTGCAGTAGTAATGCTTTCAAGTCCAACTTGAACTACAGTTGTTGTTTGTACTTTGTGGTGGCCATTATTTGGCTATATCCACATTATTAGACCGATTATTGCGATTTGTTTTTATAGTGCATTCAAACGCAACCCTATTATAATTATGCAAAAGAAAAATTTTGTATTTTATTTCAGCAAAGCCTACAAAATCCCCAGCTGAAAGCATCCCAGAATTTAAATTTAAAGAGTAAAAATAAAAATAAAAAAATTAACATAAGCAACCAATGCACCAATTGACCCCCTAGACTTAAGGGAGCAAATTAGTAAGGTGCAACTATTCAGGAGTTTTCAACTCTCAAAAGTTCAATAGATGAGAGGACAGAGTCAATTGACAATTAAAACAAGCAGGCGGCAGGCCCGACAACCTAACGCACATTTCATCTTAGCTAGAGTATAACCGATATTCTGTTAAAAACCCAGCAGAAAATCAAGATCTTGCACCCAACTTCCACATGCATGGTAGCCAATACTATTCAATTTCAGGCCCGGCATTCTAGTACCCAAATGAAGAGCATTCAATTCATAGCATCCTTCGTGGATTCCATAAACGACTAAAACAAAATGACCATTTCCAGATAATATATAATCCGAAATGGAAATTGGAAATCGAAAAGCACGTTGTGTTGAACAGCACGCTGCTTGTTTAAGAACAACCATTTCCAGAACAGACTGTTGGGTTGAGGACATACTGCTTGTTTCCAATCATTTCCTTGCTGGTTTAGCAACAGCATGGATGTCATTTAAGCATGACACGTCAGCAGTTATGCCACTCAGACCATAACTTCACATTCTAACTATTTCCGCACATAGTGACAAATCTCATCCTCAGCAATTTCTCAGCTTGAAATTTCTCAGGAGATTTCAATTTTTTGAGGTTTCTGTCAGGATATCATCAGGAAAATCTCACCGAAAATAAAATATTCAAAAATATTTATTTCAAATTAATAAATAAATTTTAAAGCTTTAAATTTATATTTATATAACAAACAACTTAAGCTTTTTAGTATTTTTCGAGTTAATATTGAGAATTTGTTGCGATATTTTGAAAATGCTGATATCTTGATAATCTCACGGTATTAGACAATATCATTTAATATTTCTGCAATATTATCGTGATATTTTCAAAATCTGCTATATCTGTCACAGTGGTTGCGCACGAGACCTCCTAAATGTTGTGCGTGCTTGTGCAGGTCCGCATTTCTATGCATGAATTCTAATAGGAATTGATTGAATCTTTCAGTACCTCGAGTGAAAATGTCGATAGAGCTGCAATGGCTTCTTCGACAGGAACCGCCATGAAATCTTTCTTGAAAACACCTCGTTCAAACTCGATCTGCTTAGAAAAAAGAACTGAATAAGTAATGCTAGTGCTTGCCGTGTAGAATTCCGCTAAGAGAATCGATCTTGGAGGATTAGAATACACTTTCGGAAATTTCAGCAGCGATTTTCAGAGAAATGCCGGAAACTGGGGCGAATGAGTAGAAATCTGAGAATGAAGGAATGGAATGAAAATGAGAGAAAGCATTTCCTACCCTAATTTTCCCCTGGTTAGGACAGCAGAGAGAAGATCTCGCCCACTGGAAACTTCTTCAGGAAGCGAGTCTTAGATGGTACTAAATGAGTTCCGAAACTAACCGCGTGATTCGTATGAAATTACATGGATGCCATTGTACATGAGGGAAATTTTCTCTGCTCCGGACAGCGAAGAGAAGATCTAGCAGGCGGACAGCTTCTCCCGAAAGTTTACCTTCAACGCTACTTATTCGAACAGGCTGATGGTTCCGTTTGAAAAATAACCGCGTAATTATAAAAATTTACTAAAATGCCATTTAGTATAGTCTGTGGATCATATAATCCTCGATCTATATTGTCCTCGGGTTTTTGTCTGAAGAAGTGGAGCCGATCATCCATTTACCCAAACCGTTGATTTAATGAAGCCCACGATGCATGGTATATCTCATCCTGAGCTGGGACACGCACCTCCCTATCGGGTAGAAGTTGGAGCCATGTCAGGTGGGCCACACTTTGTAGATGTCCTGGGCCATAGAGCTGGCCGGGCCACTCGATATTCTGCCGTGTGGCACTCAGTGGACAATTAAAAAGAAGCATCCACCACCCACATGTGTCGGGTTGGTTGACATGGCACTACGTAGGGTTGTACATTGAGTTGAACAGATTAGCTAAGACTCGGCTCGAACTTGGCTCAGCTCGGTCCTTGAGTCCAATTGGCCAGCTTAGCCCAGTTCGGTCAACAGTTCAGGCCAACTCATACCAAGCCCAAGTCAAGATCGGGCCAAGTTCATCATTGAGGCATTTCTACTAACACCTAAACTGCAACTTCACAATCTCACTATTTGTAAAATAGAGGTCATAATTTTACAAATGTTTTATTGAACACCTTCTAAATAATATAAAAATAAAAAAATAATAAACCAAAAAAAGATACCTGTTTATTGTACATACCTTGCTTGCACCGGCCAAACCTTGCTTGCCACTAGCTAAACTTTTCTTGCCACTGGACACATTTGATTGAATCATTTTATCAAACAGTTGGTGAGCAACATCAATGGCAAATTAACCAACTCACCAAACTGATTCAATCCAACTCCAATTCGAATAGGATTCGAAGTGGATTTGATCCAAGTCGAGTCGAGCTGGGCTGCTCATGCTCATTTCCAAGCTCAAAAAACCAACTCGACTCAGCTCAAACTCAACTTCGAACCAAGTTAAATCAAGCCACGCTTAGCAAGCCCGTGATAAACTGTATCCAACCCGTCCATCAGGTGTGCCACTCTGCTTTTGACACTGATGCCAAAAATGCAACAGATACAAAACCCAAGTGAGCCGCACCATCTAAAATACTGTAGCATTATGTAAATTCCCGTGGCATGGCCTACCTGAGTTTTGAAGTAGATTGAATTTTGGTAAGTCCCTTCATCCTAACGATCAGCATCAGATGAATGGATTAGATTTCACTTAAACAGCATGGTAAGTCTCGTACCAATTAATGGTGTGCACAGTTAATGGTGGGTGTCCACATTCCAACCGTTCCCTATGGTGTGGCCTACCTAAGATTTGGATCGACCTCTATTTTGCTTTTGTCGTGAACATGAGGCAGCCCGCGCCTCAGGAACGGGGTGGATTTAGACGTGGCCCTCAGTGCAGGCAAGTGTCCCACGTGACCAACGGGCTGGATCACTGAAGTACGGGCCCACGATTCTAGACAGCAAAAACCAGTAACGGCATATCCTATGGTTGAAGATATGAGTCAGGTAGGGCGCACCATGAACGGCCATGCTGCAGTAGAAATGCGAAGGGTTGGATAAAATGACCCGTGATCGCGGTCAAATTACCATTGTGCCTGGACCCGGATCCAGTACTGAGATCTCAGCACTGATAGGTGCTATGGGTCGCACTAAGATCTACGTATTGTATCCACTCCATCCCTCCATTTTACTCGATCATTTTAGGCATGAGCCTAAAAATAGAGTAGATAGCAGGTGGACACGCTACAGGAGACAGTGGTGATTGAACACCCACCGTTAAAAAGGTCTTAGGGTTCATTGTAATTTTTATTTGCCACCAACATATGGTTTAGATCACACAGGACATGTATGAAAAGAAAACACAGAGATCAACTTGATCAAAACTGTAGTGGCCCTAAGACGTTTTTGTTGGGAATTTAATCACCATTGTTCCATAGTCCTGTGGTCCTCATTTATTTTGTTTTCTTGCCTAAAATGACTTAGAAAAAAATGGATGAAAAGCATGGTGGGGCCACTATCAAATCCGAACCCAGTATACTTACCTGACATGCCTACCTGGTGAGCCAACGAGCAGTTTAAATGTCCAAGTTTCAATATCTACAAGGTTCATCTATTTGGCTCTATTATTTTAGAACATGAGACCAAAAACGATTCATATCTAAAGGTCTAGTAGACCACACCATAAATAGCAGCGGGATAATAATTCACTTCATTTAAATATTCATATTACCCACCATAACATTTATTTTCCATCCCATCTGTTCACAAGGTCATGGCCCTGGATGAATTGGAAAAGCAAATATGAGGTTGATCCAAAACTTCTGATCCCAAAAAGGTTTCAGTGGTAGACGATTCAATCCGTGTTGCTTTTCCTAGTGTAGTCAACTTTATATTTGGATCTGTCTTATTTTTCAGTGCAATCATTGAGGCTAGCTTGCCAAATGGACGGATGGTTTGGATATAACACATACCTCATAATGGAACCCACAAAACTTGGTGATGTCAACCCACCATCTGGGTCGGTGGGGTGTGGTACACCAGCCAGTATGCTTACCCATTTTCTAGTTCTGATTATGAGAGCGTTGACAAATGCAATCATTTGGAAATCGGACAGATCTTTTTTTTATCGCCCGGAATCTTTGCATTGACGCAAACGCAAGCGCACCTTTCTCCCAGTGCTCTTGGTGGGTGCCCTTTCTCCGGATCCCTGTCGGTCTGCTACTTCTCGGCGGTGGTTTCGTGGTTAGCCAATCCTAATCATTGATCTGTTGGATCCCACTGTAGATGGACAGACGAAACACTGGTATTCTCCCATATTAGAAGCAAGGATCTGATCCTGGTCTACTTTCAGTTGAACGTGGAACATTGCTGTATATCAATTTATCCATCAATTTGTAGGCGACAAAGGGTTGGAGTTGTCCCTCATAGAAGGCTTTAGGTGTTGTTGTTGATCGATGTTTTTTTTGCAGTTTGGTCATGTGGTGAATGTGGGTGAGCTATAATTGAATTTGTGGCTTAATTCAAACTGAACAACTATGACCTCAACCGTTGAGATTGGCATATGCGCAATATATGATTAAGATCGGACAAGATTAGTTGACTATTCAGTCACTCGCTCAGTGTGTAAGATAGGATTCAATGATATTTAAAGGGTAGGATTTGTCCTCAAATAATTGGTTGCACATTTGTCTTATGTATGAAAGGATTTTTCAGTACACATAAAAGATAAGTGAGAAATGAATTTTTATAATCGATCACAAAGAACGGGTGCGAAATTACTTTATTGGATCATAAACTGAATTCACCATATGAGCATGGACCCAAATTACAGCTAAAATTATCAGCTAATGGATTAACGCTACCTATTACACTATAAAATGTAAACAGCAAGCGAAAATTAAAATATTACTTAAGAAATATAATTTACTAGGCAGAATAGTAGAATGATTACACCAGTATATGTAATTGATTGGTAATTGAAATGATAATTGAGAGATAATGTTCGGGTTTGATTGGGATGGTGTGAGACCACTTTCTTGTTGAATTCATCTACTATTTATAGCTTTACCCTGGTCATCTAGATCTTTCCCACGTTTTGACGATTGCTATAACTATTCAACATTGCATGGCTTTCTTTACTTTAACTCTTGTCATATGTCATGTAACTGCTTCTGCACGATTGCTCTTCCATCAAATGCTTAAACAATGTCGTGGCATCATTTGATGTGCTTCAGCTGTATTACCGTAAAATCATTTTCGTACATCTCCACATATCTTCAAAATACACCATGCAGATTCGTACATATCATATGTAACTCACTTTGATTGGTTCCCGCAGGAAATGAGGACAACGATGATGAACATTGCCCCCATGTCACTTTGCCTTTTGAAAAATGAGAAAGCGACGTATGACCCCTCAATGATGCAGCAGTGCCCTTATACACATGATGGTGTCACAGTAACCATTTCTGGCCGATGCATCCTCACACGTCAACTGTAACCACCCTTTTTCGAAACAAGTGGCAAACCCTGCTACAACACGTGTATTTGCATCATACCAAGCAAGGTGATAATGATACCTTAATAAATGTTCCACTTCCTCAACCAATATAAGCACCATTTCGATTATTCTTCCATTATATGCTTCCTTTCTCCTCGAAACATTCTGATTACATTTTCATTCTCATACTCCAACAATGGTTGCCTCATTATCTTCTTCTCCATCATTTCACCATGATGATCTGGTTACGGTGATGGATGCCCTTTCTGAAAAATATTCCAACAACGTAGTCTTTAAATCAACTACTATAAATTGTTATTGTATGAGATTGGCCTTCTCTCCTGCAACTGATGTTGACGAAGTTAGCATGATGGATACTCTATTTCCCATCTGTTTGGGCGAGACTCAACTAATTCAATATAAATCCATTTATGAACTCGCTAATGCCCCGAAGAATCCTTGATCCTGGTCGAGACCACTGCTGGAATGGGATATTTGGTTCACTCATGTCTCATCTCAATATGAAGCAACATGGAGGAATTTGGGCATTTACGAATGCATCAAACTATACATCTGCAATTACCCATCATATCCTACCATTCTCACAGCAACTTTGACATTCTGGAGCTTATCCACCAACACATTTTTCTTCGAGTGCAATTCTTTGAGTCCAACAATTTTGGACATTACAACACTAACCAAACATCCTTTGGCGAGGCCGTTTTCCTCAATTTCGTTAAAAAAGAAACTAGACAATTCACAAATAAAAGCCGGCAAGGTTTATTCTCGCTTCATGTAGACGTACTGTAAACACGGAGGACCGATCGATTATAAAAATAAAATAAAATATAGCCTTCCTATTACTATGGATTTTCTGACATTTACCTTGCATGAATGCTCTGCAAGTCATGAATGAGTATGTTCAATTGGCTAAGGTACTCGCACAAGAACGAAAACTTGCCCTGACACCTTTTGTACTAGACCACCGGTACAAAGGTATCTTCAAGATTACCACAAAAGGTTTGTATCTTACAAAATGACCGTTGTAGCTTCTTCATATGTGGATTTACGAATACTTTTGTCCTTCCCTTGTACAACATTATCTTCATTATGACATTGCTTATTCTTCACACGAGGAATGCATCATCAATTCTCCCCAAGAAACACGAATATTATATGTATATATGGATACTTTATTCTTTTCCTTAGACAGAGATAAACAGAGCTGGATGTTCACTCCCTTTCATGATAGAGAATACGGTCCAGTTTGGTTCGTCGATTGATACGAGAACAAGGACGATTATGTGGTATCTTAGATGCACCTTGCTTAGGAGAGTCATCTCATATGCATGGATTTCCCATATGGTGGCATAAATGACACTAGCAATAATGCCAAAGCAGGCATTGAGCAATACTGAATGAATCTACCCATTCGTCAGTATGATCTCATCCAGTACATCCCATGTCCATTCTCTCGGATGACCCACAATCGATCTCCCTTCACTCGGCTGATCGCCGATCAAATCGATCTCTATCACTCTCTCGACTATACTTTCCAATTGGCCAATCAGACTCTCGATCTTACCAACTATCCAAATAAGTCTCAAATAATGGATACTTTCATCACTTGGTGGGATGACCATTATCAAAAGTTGATCAATAATTCTCTTGAAGCCATCGCTGCCCAACTCTCTTCTTCTGTAGAACTTCGAGAAAAGAGAAGGGTAGCACCCCCGTCGGCCACAACTCCCAACCGAAAAATAAATAAGTTGAAGACTAAATCGACCACTATCCTCCCCACAAGTTTTGCTGACCGAGACGACTCCTCAACCAAAGCGTAAAAAAACTATTGTGAAAGTACTTGTTACTCCCACATCTCTACCAGCTCGACTGCGTCTATCTACTCTGAAGAGAATCCTCACAAGTCAATGAAGGAGAGACATATTGTAAGCAATAAATAAGTTGTGTTAGCTCATGCAACTGAACATCCGATAAAGATCTTACAGTAAGAGGAATCCACGTCCCAACTCCCTCGTGCTCTACAAAGTAATCGTTGACTAAAACATTTGAGTTATTGGTCGTTACAAAAATCACAAGAAAAGATTTAGATAGAGTGACATTCCCTTCCTAATGATCCGACCTAAATACTGTAACATCCCGGATTTTTACCAACTTGGAAATATACGTCCTTAGGCAATGGGTTGATCATAACACATTCGTAACTTATCATAACTCAATTCTAAAGCCAAAAATCCCTTTTTAACCCATTTCATACGAAATCTCATCTTTCGCCACCTCATTCTTTAAAATTTTTTAAGTCCTTTCATACTAAACACTAGTCCTCAAGGTTAAGTGATAGAGAACAATACTTAAACTCAAATCTACTACAATTAGTAAATTTAGACATAAAATGGACTTTTTTGCCATTAACCTTATGGAATCTCACAAATAAATAGATTAGCTTCTCTTACCCCAAAATCATATATTACACGTCAAATAACTTATTCCGGTTTGCAAATGAAACCCGATAATGTCTCGACGGACTCGGGGGTCCAAACGACATAATTCGGGGGGGACCCGAGGTGGGTCCCGCATGTATCCGGCACCCCCGAGGGGGAGGACATCGCCCCATAGTCCAGCGACCGGCGAGGCCTCGTCCGTACAGCGGGCTTAGTCGGGCCGCATTGGGCCCGGCGGTCCATTTTTTACAAATTTCTACAATTTTTGTCCAATTTTGAAAAATCATATCTCCTTCGTTATAACTCCGATTTAGGTGATTCAAAATTTAGATTGAAGCTCCATGAGTCTAGTTTCATATAAAAATAAGTAAAAAATATAATAAAGTTTTTAATATAGTTAAATATAGGTCGTTGTGACAACTATCCAAAAATCATTAGTTTGGACAAGTGTTGCTTAAAGAATTTTTAGAATTTTTCTACAACACGAAATCTAATGAAATTTGATGGAGATAAAGTAAACTTGACGATGAACTACTAGAAAAATAATATACTAATTAAAAGTGCCAGAAACGGGCGTAGAACTACCCTAGAACCTTATTATGTTGTAGTTAGGGCATGCTTTAGTTAAGTAATAAACTGAACAATTAGTAGAATTAGCTTGAACTACTTTAAATATGAACTACAAGACCCAAAAATTGTAGAATCATTGACACTATATTACCCAAAAATCTTGAATCAATCTCTAAACATGGCTGCTCCTGGGAGCACATCGATACTTCATATCGGACTTGGACCGCACGTCGAAAGTCCGATAACTGCGAAACCATACCGTTATGACTGTCTTACTGGACTTGACAACCACATCGAAAATCAAGTCCTGACAGTATTCAGAAACGCATAACTTGAGCCCGGAGCGAAGTGTGCGAGAAACGCGAATATCTTTAGAAAATAAATCCAAATTTAAGTAAACTGAGCCATGTCGCTTGCGGGCCGAATATAAGGATCCTGGCCGTCAGAATCTGACCCAATTACACCCTCGGATCAAGGAAAATTTCCTACACATGTCAGTGTAATTGTGACTCTGATCGAGTAACAGTGATCGTTGAACTGAAACTAGTCCGCCACAATCGATCTGTAAATTCGATCGGACCAAAAACTCAGGTTGACCTAAATCCAATGTCAGGGAGCTTAAATCAGAGCACACATAGAAAAGGGGCCTCCAGAAGTACTCCGTTGGATCGGAACAGTCGATCTTTGGCTATAGCCTAAGTATACCTTGGTCCTAGGGCCATTCTCATCAGTTCTGAGCCTATATAAGGGCCTTAAACCCTCACTCTATCATCCCATACGAATTTGGGAAACCCTAGGAGAGAGAAGAGAGAAGAGAGAAAAGAGAAGGAGAGAGAAAGAAAGTGAGAGAGTGAACTAGTGTTTGTACTTGGGATTCAATTCCGCCGCTCCACACATCTAGCTACCACCTCTGTGTCACAAATTCAACGATTCCGACTCCGTACTTGGGTAAGAAATCCTAACCCTAACCTATTTTATGGTTTTCAACTAGTGTAATAGATGAATTAGCTAACTTATTCCCTGTTATAGGTTATCGTGGTGCCGTAGACAAATACTTAACATTTAAACTGATTTCGTTTTGCGTTTACCGATGAAAGGTGCGGACTATAAACATTTAGGTTATGATTTTCAAGGCTTTCAATGTCGGTTAATGATTTATAACTGACTTGGGTGTTATTTCATATGCTAAATGTCATATTTTCCTCGCTTTACAGAGATATATAAACTATGTTGAGTATAGTGCATTCCATGTGTTTGTTGAAATGTTTGAATGAGTTTGGAATTTGGATTTGTGCTTGACATGATTATCCGTCGTGGATACATGATGGTTGCACGTGCGACAACCCCTTGGTGAAAGGATTTGCTCAAATACATGTTATGACCAACATACGTCATGTAGGTTATAATGTGTAGTCTAAGTGTTTGTTGAAATGACTGAATGAATATGGGATTATGATTTGTGCCTGCCGTGTCTATGGAATGCAATCACATGACTGTTGTGTATGTAACAACTCCTTGTTGGAAGGATCTGTCCAAGTATAGGTTATAATTAACATATGTCATGTATATCGATATATGCAGTCTAAGTGTTTGAAAAAATGTATGAATGAGTAAGTAATTAGTAAATTATAATTTATATGGGTGTTGAGATAGGATTCCCAACAACCTTAACTATGTGTATGATTTCCTCCATGTACCGTATATCATAGTGTCTGTTTTATTTATGGAATGCATACGTGTAAATTCATATTTAAGTTGTACTCCATAATATGCTCCAATGATTGTAGGATTTGAATTATTTATTCATTACTGCTTTGATTATCCTATATGATTACTCGTTGTAATTGAACGTGGTTGGGACTATGTTATAGTTCAGGCAATCGGTAACAGGCCCTGATTTGGTGACTGAGGTTGTTTTCGTCACACAGGACGGTTCGATGAATCCGAGCCGTACTTCGGTTGTCGACAGTGGTTAGGCCACACGGAGTGCTCGTGCACTTCATGTCGATCAATTCAATATGCGCTCGTGTTAGTCGAGTTCGTTAAGTAACCCGATTGACCCGATGTATGTTCACCATGTTTGGACGCTACTGCTTGAACCTAAGGTACCAAACTCACCCGTGGAAACCCCGTTAACCTTGGTACCTCGATCCGCTAAGACTCATGAGCAGGACATGGTGATATGGGACACCGTGGTTGAGCTGTCGGCCTACGCCGGGGCGACGAGCCCACCCGTAGTGACCAGTGAGCAACTAAAGATCGTGAGCCGAATACGGTAGTATGAGACACTGTATTCGAGTTGTCGGCCTACACTGATAAGGTGACCAGCCCTTTGTAGTGACCTTGAACGTACTCTGAAGCTATGTTGAGGCGACGGGCCTCCCATAGCAACTAAAGTATAAATTAAGCCCACACTGATCAGGTGACGAGCCCTTTGTAGCAACCTAAAACCGTAACTTCGTATGAAATTTACTAGGGCTGACGATCATATAATAGATCATTGTTTAGGTATTGATATAAGGGAGGTACCTTGGCTTTCCAATCCTGTTGTATGAAAAAGATTAATAAGAACTTGGTAATCACGCCCATGCACCGCACTGCATGTGCCGTTTGACGTTGGGTAGAGCACCGAGGAAGTGAGTGACATGCACGATCGTTAGATGAAGATCACAGAGGGAGTGCAGGCGAGGGCATGCATCATTATTTCATATAATTCTTGCATTAATCAGAGTATTTAGGGATGTTTGATTGTATTGCTTTATCATTGCTGCTTGACTGAATCGATAACATGTCAACCTTTGCTTTATTGTTCCACTGAGTTGATCACTCACTTCCACGTTATGGGACGGTGTTGTACACACCAACCATGCTTTGCCTTAGCTGCATATGGTGGCGATGCTTATGAGGCAGAGCCGGACTTTTACGATGACGAGGAGGAGCTCTCCTATATGTAACTCTCTGGCGGGTCTATGTAGACCTGGAGTTACGCTGACGGGGTTATAAGGTTTTGGATAAAAAACATTACATTTTCTTATTTATACATTTTGGAACTAAACTTGTAATTATTTAACCCAGTGACAATCATACTCTAAGGGCTTATTATCACTTTTATACAGTTTATATATATATCACAATCTTCCGCTTGTGTAATTTAAATTGCCTCTGGAGTATGATATGTTATTTTGGTATAATCCTCATCATGTTTAAGGTACTAATACGGACAACATTTAATCATCATTATTTATGTTGCATAAGTGATGCGTTGGAACTCGGGAGTTGAGTGTATGCTCAACTCCCAATTTTCAGGGCGTTACAAATATAATATGCAGCCTCCTACCTAGAGAGAATTGACATCTATCAAACACAAGGGAGGTACCCTAGTTATGCATTTCTTGTAACACCTCGAACTTTTCAATACCCAAGTATTAAAAGTTTTCGAGTGTTGCCATGAAATTTAACTTATTATGTACATATGTACGATACCAATATAACTATTATAACCTTGCATCTAATCTCTCACACGAATCTGACCATTGAAAATAATCTCTAACTATAGATCAAGTCATCTGACCGTTGATTTTAATACAGGGTCATCATATGCCTAAGTATTCTCCAACAAATGAGTTTTTTGAATGATCAAGAGGTAGAACATGTATACCGTTAGATTCAAGTGACTTGTTCAAATATATAACTTTCTCAGATTGTAGTTTTGATGGTGGGTTAAGCATATTCGTAGGTAATGAATAAGGTCAACAGATCATAATCTCAATTTGATATGTGTACGAGTGGGTGTTGATATCAAGTAGCTAGTTTTACTATGATCAGGTGGTCCAAACTTATAGTGGATGGTCAAATTTTTTACCTGGCGTTGAATAGTTGACTGAACGGACAAGTAAGAATACTTAGGTTTATGATGATTGATTTTTTCTTAAAATCAGAAAAAATCAATGGTCATATGACTTGATATATGGATGAAGATTATTCCCAACGGTCAGATTCGTGTTGGATAATGGATGCAAGGTTAGGATAGCTAGATCAGTATCATACATATGTACATAGTAAGTTAAATTTTATGGTAACACTTGAGAACTTTTAATATTCAGGTATTGAAAAGTTCGGGGTTTACAGCAGTGCACTCTCAAATCAAAATTCCTCAAGCCAACCATTTATTCATTAATTATACTAATAGTTCATTGGAAGTAGACCTCTCATCACATCATCACATAAATTAATGAATACTTTGTTCAAAAGTATCTATTACCGGACAACTATCATGTGACATAATGTCTATAACAGTATCTTTAAAACATGACAAGATGACTACGATAGCTATCTTCATTGCATGATTCAGTCACATGACAATGAATGCCTTGTTGTATATAAAATAAATTTTGTAGAGCAAATACAATTATAATTCAATATAATATTATACTCCAATGACTTTTGAATGGAATTTAAAGCATTAAAAGCTCGACAAGTATTATTAGGGGAATAGAAAGGTGTGTCAAAGCCATTACACCAAGGCAAAAAAAAATTCCACAACCTCATGTTTATATATAATTTCAAGTCCGAGATTGAATAAAATGTACTGAGTGTAATTGGCATCTTGGTAGATGATTTGGTACAATGTGTCTGTTATAGATGAGATCCACAATCCCATGCAACGAAGGGCATGTGCAGTCAAGTACCTAATGGTGAAAATCAAACCATGCTAACTTGCCGCTAGTTTACTTCACACATGATAACTATATACGATCCCAAGTAGCTCAAACTCAATGGATTCATTATGGAATTTAAAGTGCCAAAGAACTAGCTTGGTTCAACAACTTTCCCCCGATACTCAGCGGTTGTTTTGTCCTCATTGATCTTTCTCCAAAGGGCATGTGAGAGAGGCTCCATAAAATATTCTACTATAACCCATCAAAACACATGTTTAAGTTTTCATACATTTCGATAAAAAACCAGTCAACTTCATGCTATTAATAAAAAATAGGTCATTCATGATCGAATTTCAATAAATGAGTTATATTGACTTCATAAGGAGGGTCTGTTTACACTTGGCTTGTTACAATTAAATCAAAGAGCCCAGAAGATGCTAAATGGTAGCCATGTACGCCATGTAGCGGAGATGAACATCAAAACGAAGAGATTAGAGGCGTGTTTGTGTTGTGAAGCATTAAGTGTTATGGACCTAGAAAAACAACTCTCTGCAAAGCATGACAAGAGTTTCACAACAGCAACTCTTTGGCAAAGCAAGAGTCTAACTGTTGTGTTTTTTAGAATAAAATTAAATTTCAAAAATAAAGTTATTTTTAAAAAATAAATAAATATATTAATCATTTAAACTTTTCATAAATAGTGTGTATAGCCAGTCGGTAAAAGAATGGGTTTTTTACTTATGCAACTAGGGTTAAAATCTCCACTTTTTTTTTTTTTTTTGCCATGGTTCAACTGGTATTAAACCAGGGTCTACTCTGATGTTTTATAACCTTTTTTATGATTGAGAGTAATTGTGATATTATTGTAAATGTGGCACCTATGCCACGTGTCGCTTATGTGGATATAGTTTTTATAGTTGGATAATTGTTTTTGTCTAAATGGATACAGAAATAACTGCCATAGGTCAAAGAGTCATGTCCTTTGATGAAAGGCTACTTGTTTGCTGTGAATGAGTATAAATTTCTTGAAGAAGCACTTTAGCATCTCTTTAAGAATAAGTTTATAACATTTCAGTTGATATAAATCCTGGATTCTATTATCCAGAAGATAATAAATACTCTTGATCTTTAAGATTATATAATCTTTTGTGCAATTACTCTCGATCTAATCTTTTGCTGAGTTTTTTCTGAACGTCTCAAGGCATATCGGTGTTAAAACTAAATATTAGTTCAACACTTAAATGTGCAATTTTTTGTGTTGAAAAATCGGATTGAGAGTTCATTGTATCCTGAAGACAATTTGCAGATTTCCTTCGTTTGCACTTGCTAGAACTTTCAGAAAATGGGCAGCAAATCTGTCTTAAGAAATTGACTATTCAAGTCGAGCCTTGAACCCGATAGATCTGATCGTTTCGTTATCGTTTTCTTCTATCCTCCATTGTGTACAATAAACACTTACATTTCTAACACTAACAATGGAAGCTCTCTAACAAAGATTCCTCCCCACGTTGCAAAGATAGAGAGCACACACAATAACGTTATTTGTTGGAAATGCCAACTCTCGTGTATACATGATCAAATGTGGCATGCTAAACTTATATAGAGGATTAAGAAGATTTGCACGAGATCGCATATCCAACTATCCAAATCTCTCATACTTTTGAAGACTGCGTAAGACCGTCGTCTCTCCAAATCTATCAAAGTAACGTAGAAAATAGGAGGTTCGGGCCCTCACTAATCCAATCAAACATAACTCTTTTCAGCTTAATGCGGCCCATTAATCTTTCATCCTTTTTGGACATTTATTTCATTTTAGCTTAGCATAGTTAGCTTCTCCACTTTTCTCCAATACCACATTACAATAAGTCAGGATTGATTAGTGTAATTTAGTTTAGTTTCCACTTTCATCAAGCGCATTGCTGTAGTAAGTTAGTTTAGTTAGATAAATATTAATGACCCTATCATCGGATCACTTTCATTTCCCTAAATCTTCACTTAGTACTTTTTATCGGCTACATCTTGTTGACCAAAACAACGACCATCTCATGACTTTTAGGATTTCTACACGACTATCTCATGACTAATCAAGTCTAGAAGACTGTCCAATCTATGATTGTCTCGCTCGCTCGAACCATTGTTAGTATTTTTTTGCTCTATTTACATTTATATGTTAATTGTATTAAAACTACATTTATATCAATAAAATTAGCATTGAGGTTTTAAAATACTTGTCTTATATTATTTTTGTAAACAAATGCGATCAAGCTATCATCGTTGTGATAAGAAGTCATTGTCTTCAAGATAAAAAGAATCCATTCGAAGGACCGACACTCCCCTTTATAAATCACTTGTTCTCCTTGCCAATTGGTGGTTGAGTGGCCAGGTGGACCATTCTATAGGAAACACTAGTGATTGAAAGCCTTACAAAGCCCATCGTAATACTTCGGTAATGTTTATTTGTCATCTTACTTGTTGATAAGATCACATGAAGATAAATAGAGGGAAAATACAAATATAAGACTGATTCAAAACTTCTGTGACTCATTAATGGACAATCACCAAGTTTTTCTTAAGTATGGTCCACCCAAAAACTGAATCAGCTTCATTTTTGGGGTTATGCCCTAAAATAATATGAAAAAAACTGACAAACAGCTTGGAAACAGAGTATATACATCAAGGTGGGCTCCACAATAAGGGCCACACTGTCTTAGGTGAGAGGGGTCTCACCTAATTCTCAACTACGACGGTGCTGCCCCTTATGGTGGGGTTACCGTGGGGCCCACCCTGACGTATGTATTATATATTCACACAATTCATCCATTTATTTATTTATTTGCCCACCCTGACGTATGTATTATATATTCACACAATTCATCCATTTATTTATTTATTTATTTTTTTCAGGTCATTTAAAGATATTGTCCAAAAAATAAGCAGATCCCATCATCAGGTGGACTATGACATGAGAAACATTGGTGATTTACGCTCATATCATTGGGTGCACCTTATTGTTTCTACAGTTTATTATTATTATTAGTATTATTATAAAACGCACGCACACACACCACCATACACTCATACCATGGTGGGATTTCACCACCTATGGGTACCCGAACCTTCAACCAGGTGTTGAAACTCCTACAGTCTGCCACTGGAGTAAGAATAAGGACCCATGTTTCTACAGTGTTTACTTACCATCAAATCTCTATTGATAAGGTTACATAAGTGTGGATGAAGGAAAAAGACAAATATCATCTTGATCGCACTGCTTCTCATATGATGGTCCACCTGATGATTAGATCTGCTTTTTATTTTTTATAAAAAAAAAAAGAAGAAAATGCCATGATATAATATGGAAAAACCGGATGGACGGTACGTACATCAAGGTGGCCCCATGCTAACCCCACGGTAAGGTCGGGGTCTCACCTAATCTGCTCTCGTCCTGGTGTTGTGGGGGTACTACTCAATCCTCGCCCGTAATGCACATGCCACGTGGACTGTGGGTCTCACGAGTCTCGACTTTCACAATTTTATTATTTATTTTTATTTTTTTAAACACTAAGGCGAAGACATTTTTGTAACTTCATTATTAAGCACCACCTCCCCCTAATCGTCGAGGCATTACTTCGTAAAATGTTGCTTCCTCGGGAGTCTTGCCGTAAAAAACCCAAAGATTAAATAACAAGGAGCGCTTTCTCAAACCGCACGGGTGTTAAACCCTGTCGCGCCATAAAGCCCTAAACCCTCCCTCTCCCGCGACAAGCTCTATTAAAAACAAGAGTCGCAGGAACTTCCAGCTCCCAAAATCCTCGCAACATCAACGGATTCCAACCCAACCACACCAAAGAACTAGCAGATTTTACTCCCCTCTCTCTCGCCGCGTTGGAATTCGAACGATGATGGAGGTAGAAGAACCGAGAGAGATGAACAACGTGATGTGCCTTTTGACGGACCCGGAAGGGACGCCTCTCGGAGCTCCGATGTATCTTCCACAGAACGCTGGCCCGCCGCAGCTCCAAGAAGTTGTCAATAAGCTCCTAAATAATGTTAGTGTATTTTTTTTTTTAATGCCAACAAAATCAATTACCATCCAACAAAGCTCGGATGGTTGTAATATCTTGGACACCACCTGCTATGTTGGTGGACCCCGGATCAGATTGTCTTTGGGCGGTGTTATCCACTCCCGACAATCTTCAGATTGAGATTGGGCGGTTTTTAGTAAAAGCTTACACAAAAACTAATTCACATGCAATTAGACCTGGATCACGCCCGTTTGTCATTATTGTCATCCTAGCAATCACGTTCTCTTATTTCATATTTAAGCACAGATTTAGGGCCCGTTTGGATACCACCAAACAAGTTACTTTTTTAACTTACAGCAGTAGATAATTAACTTATTTCAGATAAGTAAGTTTGGTTTATGATTAGTTATAAGTAACTTTTTTACTTAAAAGTACTTAATCACTAAAGTTTATTCGGCTTTTATACTTTTCATAAGTTGCTGAAGAGACGCATAGGAGAGACAAAAGAGAGGCAACATACTTACCGTCTTAATAAGTAGAAACTAAGATAAGCTACTTGTCGCGTAAGTAGCTTATCTTAAGCAACTTATGATCCAAACACCCCCTTAAAGTATTATTTTGCTGTATGATTCAGTCACACCAAGAACCTCCCAATTCACTTCTTATAAGCCTATGTTCGAGTCACATAAGTATTCGCAAATGTTTATTGGCATTCTTCAGGGAATTTGGGACTTTTTTTTTTTATTAAAAAAAAAAAAGATTTTTATATGTAACTTGTATGTATCAATAGGGCTGCAACCTGGGTTTGGGTACCCGACTGACCCAACCGGAATTTGGGTTGGGTTGTCAGGGTCCTCGGGTTGGGTTTGGATTGTAATCACATTGGATGTTCAATGTGAGAGGACTGGTAGATGTTCTGTCCACTTGACACAATCAGTGCACATGCCTGCCCAGATGAGCTGTTTTGTAGATGGTTTGCCTGTTGTATTGTGCCATAGCCCAAGAAATGCTCTGGATGGGTGCTTCTGCCTGTTTGATTAATCACTGACTTTGGGATAGTTGATAAAGTCACAGCCTGATTTATGGACTGTCTACATGGAATTATATTAACTCAACGGTTAGTCACATCAGATTGGCCTGATTTATGGGCTATGGGCCGCTGTCCAAAGCGCTGTGATCAGACATTGGCAAAGATTATAGGGTAGAGATGGAATGCACCATGCACCTGTGTTCTTCAAATCTGAACCTTCCAATTGTCAGGCCACCTCTTGGTTCTTGGGTGGATTTAGTTAAAAGTAGAAAAGAATAGTAATTCTAGCCAGCGAATCAGTCACCTATGATTTTTATGCTTAAAAAAATGACAAATTAGATGGTTCACTGCAATTACTGGGCTATGTGATATCGAAGATGTGGCACAGTGAATGGGCGGTCGAGATGGATGAACGTGTTCCTGTGCGACATCTACACAATTCACCTGGAAGGTGAACATTATAAAATTCCATATCAATTCCATATATTTTCCTAAGAAAACGTCAACACAATTCACCTGGAAGGTGAACTTATCAAATTCCATATGATACACATACATATAAGTTGACAGAGGACGCTTTATCCAAGGTCAGACTAAAACATAAATTATATCCTCTACTCGGATCTCCTTTCCGTGCTTTCTTCTTCCTTCTAATTGTCTCAGCTCACTGGTTTTTCTTTCTAGACTCCATTTTTAAGCGAGATGTTGGGGTCTTTATCTTCTTCTTCTTTTTTTTTTCTCCTGTTCTTTGTTGTTGCTTAGAGTGCTTATTCCTATTAACCGTTTAATGGGTTCATTTGAACTGAAAAGGCTTTCTCTACTGAATTGGGCTGAGAAAAATGCTTGAATTGGGGTTTGAACCTGCAACTCAATGGAAGGCAGGGTAATTACCAACACTGAGGTATTTTTGTTAACTGTTTAATGGGTTCATTTGAACTGAAAAGGCCTTCTATACTGAATTGGGCTGAGAAAAAAAATGCTTGAACTGGGATTCGAACCCATAACTCAATGGTAGACAGGGTAAGTACCGATACTGAGGTATTTGGTTCTAGCTTAGCTTACCAATAACAAAAAAGAGCTTGAATTGGCGGATAGATGTTTTCCTAAGAAAACTACTTTGATTGAATGCTTTCTGGTTCACATTTTGGTTTATGGCTGCTCTAATAAACAAGAATAACCCTGTCATTTTTCAGGAAGAGAAATTGCCTTATGCATTTTACATATCAGATCAGGAGCTTGTTATGCAGCTTGGATCTTATTTGCAAAAAAACAAAGGTTATTTATCATAAAGAAATGCTTCCATGTTGACTATAATGTTCATCCCTTTTGTTTTCTTTTGTTTTGTTTTGTTGGAATGATACTTCTGTTGTAGAAGCAGCAAATTTTTTTTTTCCCCTGCTTCATGGAATATTTGGAAAACAACTTGAATTTTGCAAACACTTTGTTTGAAATGTTGCAGTTACTGTGGAGAAAGTACTGCGAATTGTTTATCAACCTCAAGCTATTTTTCGAATCCATCCAGTCAATCGGTGTTCTGCAACTATTGCTGGTATGGATCTTCTTGTGTCTCCTTTTATTCGCTTTTATTGTTTTAAGTACGTGAGTGCAACAGGCTGCAGTGTTTAGGAACCTCTTTCATGTAATTCCACATGTTATTATTTTTTCCTTCTGCTAGTGTTTTATACCTACTTTTTGTGGACAATTAAATGTTTATGTTGCATGGCACTGTGAGACCAATTCTTTCTGTTGAAGAAAATTTCTCTGTTTTTGCTTTGTCACCAAGAAATAAATGTGGCTACTGAATGGCTATTCTTTTTGTTGTTGGCTTCTAATAACAACTGCTGTTAGACCTTAGTAACATAGTTTTCGTTCAATTGCTCTACATGGTTGGCGTTTTGCTATTTTCCAATGAGATAACTAGTACATTGAGCAAAGTTCACTAGCCAGGGCCTGCATCGCATTTGGAAATTAGGCCATTGTTATAGGATTCCAGGTGCCAGTGGATTGTGCAACAGATGAACTATGTGATGACTATTTTTCATGCACGCTTTGAAGACTTCCTTTGCATGCTTACTTTTTGGTTGTTGATTATCCATAAAAAGAAACTACTCTTTTGTTGCCCTGTCAGTTCATGATGATGCTTGGTAATTTAGTGCACATGGAGGATGAATCAATTGCAAATTTTAACCCACCTTACCGACAAACTGCTGGCTGATCATAATTTACTGATTGTAGAGGGTTGGAAGTGACATATCTTTCAATCTTACCATATACCTCAGCATGAAATGAAATATGAACTGGGTATTGAGTTAAGTTCCATTTTGATCATGCATGTTTTGTAAATTTTATGTCTTAACAATTGCCAGATGTGGGTTTCGCCATTGTTTTAATTATTGATGATATTGGCCGATATATCCCACGATATTTCTTGTATCCCACCTGTGCGATACGAAACGCACAAGTAGTGGGATATATCCCACATGTTCGATCCGGTGAGAATTTTTATTTTTATTTTTTCTGTAAATCATGTTAAATCAGTGTCGAATTGTTACAAATCCGTGTTTTTTCATGTTTTGTATGAAAAATCATGGATTTGGAGCTTCGATTTTGAGATTTGGTGGAGAAGGATCGAGTTGTGGAAAATTGAAAAAAAAAAGTTAAAATAAAAATTTCCCAATTCTCACAAATCGGTTGCAATCTTTGTGTCCAAACATAAAATCAAGCATGTATGTAACCTGATTTAGTGATTCTTCTCTTGCTTTTGAATGTATTGCTTGTGTTTCCACACGTCTTTTTATATTTATAAATTATATGAATAAACTTTGAATATACTCGCATCAATTTAGTTAGACAACCCACAGATTATGACCCTATATAAAGAAAACCTATTATGTGCACTTGTTTTTTATAATGTTTTGATTTGTAAGTGTGTATTGATGTCTTTTTTAAAAATCACTAAAATTTCATTAAAAAATTTGACCGATTTCCAATGTTTCGTCATGTTTCCAACAACAACGATACATTATGCGATACAACTGATATATCCCATGCGATAACCGATATGTATCTGTGTCCCAAGGGTGCAATATGTAACGTGATACCGATATTTTGAACACTGGGTTTCACTGACCTTTTGGTCTGAGTTGAAGCACATTATGCAATTGCTACATGGTTGTGCTTTGCTATTTTTGTGTTTGTGGCCGGGTGCCTTGATGTAAGGCACACTGTTTTTCACTAAGGAATCCGGTCTTGGAGAGCCTGATTTACAGTGAAGGAAGGTGCTGCAAGGAGCTGGTATTGAAGGCCTGGGTGTTGTACATCACAGAGGAGCCTTTTGCGAGATTACAGTGAAAGGCTGTAAACTTCCCCTTCACAATAAGGATGCTTGTAAACTCGGCAGGCCTAGAAAGTGACAAGCAAACACTGAAGTAGCATGTTTTGGAAGGGTCAGAATTGGATCATTATGGCAAGATTTGATATGTGTGGGTGGAGAAAGGAGGGTGGAGGTGCTCTTCTCAGAGTGCATTATCGTTGGTAACCTTCACAAACTTGGGCTCCGATCGCATTGCTTAGGCATTTGTTCCAGCTTAAAGAACTATTGTGCTACTACTAGTTCAAGATTCACTTGTACCTATAAAAAAGAAAGAAGAGACCAAGCTAATATTTGAAGGATATCCTTTTGAGTAATTTCGTAGGGTGATGGGGTTCTTGTCTATGGGTATTGCATATATATATATATATAAGGATGTAAATATTATTAAAGGGAGCAACTACAACCCAAAAGAAAAGAAAACAAACAAAAACTATACACACGTACGCCCAAGAGGGACCCAAACATAGAGAATAGAATGAAAACCAGCAAAAGCTAACCAAAAACCCACACGAACAATCTAAAAGAGCTGGAAAGAAAGGAAAGGAAAACATGCAAACAGGAGCTACCTAACCCAAAGGGAAACAAAAATTGAAACAATCTAGAAGAGCAATCAGCCTAGCAAAAAAGAGAGATAAGAGCCATCCATCTGAGCAAGGGAGGGAGCCCATTACTTCACCACTCTTATGATTCGACTAATCGCTGAAAGAGCAAGGGAGGACAAGTTTCCGAAGCATCGAGCTTTCCATTCTTTCTAGATTTCCTAAAGGGTAGCCAAGAGCACCATCCGCCACACAGGTCTGAGAGCAATCTGGATATGTGCATTATGCCATGCGTGGAGCAAAGCGGAGATGTTTGCCGGCATGAACCAAAGGAGCCGAAACTTAGAAACAATAGAGGTCCATATGGCAACTACATAGGAGCAATGAAGAAAGGCATGTGGAATGGATTTGGCGTCTCTGCAGTAGAGGGGGCAGATGTTGGGCAGGATCATTCCCTGACGGCGAAGATTGTCAATCGTAAGCGTCCTTCCTCTAGTTAGAATCCACATAAAAACTAACACCTTAGGAGGGACCTTGTTGGACCAGAAGGAAGGGAACTGAAGAAGTGGCATCTACTTCGCGATTTGATTAGATTCCAGAAGGATTTACAAGAGAACAAGCCCGAGATAGTTTCGAATGGGTGGGGTGGTAGTGGGACTGGGTGAATATTAGTTTATGAGACAACTAATAGACTTTCGTGGTTCATGGCAAGAATATATGAGTTTCTTTTTCTGTGGGCAACCAAAAGTTTATTGAAATAGAGAATAAAAGTCACAAACCAGCCAATGGGGGAAGAGTTTGAACAAAGCAAAATTGAAATGAAGAAAAATCCCATTTTTTAAAATATTTTAAACGATGATCATTTTATTAGAAAGGGCTGAAGCCACAAATTCCAAAAAAAATAAAAAATAAAAATCCCAAAGATACAAGGGGGCAAAAACATAAACTAGAAAAGATATCAATAGAGCAGTTCTTCACAATGTAACAAGATTGTTTTGATTGCGCCCCCTTTTTGCAAGATTGTCCACCATAGGAATTGCAACAAAGGATATGGGTTGCCCAACATAGGTCACGTGATTCTTCAACCGTGTTTGCTAATCTCCATGGGTAAGGTTTACTTTTAGCCAATTGGACTACGTTCCTATATTCTCCTTCAACAATGCCTCGAAGGAGGTTGAGCTTGAGTAGATTATTGATCAAATGAAGAAGGGCTATTGCCTCAGTAAAATTTGAATCCAAGATGCCTAGTGGGCTTGGGATATTGGAGAGAGTCACTATAGAGCTGTCACGCACCACCCCTCCCATACCAGCGTGCTCTCAGTTGGCTAGCAAACAACCGTCGAAGTTGATCTTGTAGTAGCTAGGAGAAGGGGGCTTCCTTGTGGCATAAGCTTGCTGAATATTGTCACTGCATCGGATTATCATGGACCAGTATCGATAGAAAGATGCACTCAAGCAACCTCTGAATTTGGGATCAACACGAGCCCAACTTGTAACATCTCTGTCAATCTTGGACACAATCTGACCTATAGAGGCAGATTTCCCATTGAATATTCTGTAGTTTCTTTATAGCCAAATAAACCATATAACAACAAGATCCATCACACTCCAAAGACCATGACCACAAGGGCCCTAGGTCGGAGTTGTCCAACTGCTCATAGCTTCTAGGCAGTGGATGAGAAAATCCACTGCATATCCTACTTGGATAGGATCTTTCCCCAAATCTCTAGAGATAGGGCAATGCAACAAAAGCTTATCCGTCTCCTTGCAGGTGTAACAATGATAACAATGGTTCGTCAAAATCCACTCTCTATTCTTAAGGTGGTCAATTATTAGAATTTTGTGAAGGATCATGGTCCAACGAAAGCCTTTAATTTTTAGAGAGATAGGGGCCTTCCAAAATCTAGAGAGTGCCAGGCTCCATTGCACATTGCTGCCCGAAGCCGAGCAAGTTAGAGAGAAGGTAGAGAAGATCTCATCACTTTTCGGATCCTAGATCCTTTCGTTCTCACCAAAGTGAGGGATATAAATTGATTGTAATAAATTCAATAATTGAGTCACCAGGGATTTCTCCCTATCTAGAAGATTGTAGTGAAACTGGGGGCTCCAAATGATAACACTGGCCTACTGCTGGAAGCAATTACTCACCCTTGGCCCTTTATTGACAATCGAGCCATATAGGCTCATGAATTTCTTGAAAAGAGGCATCCATGAGCACTAAGTGTTATCCCAGAATTTAACGTTGCTCCCTGACCTCACACGTAAGTGGAGGTTGGTGCAAAATTGTTGGGCCTAGGAGATTGCATGCCAGATTTATGAGCCCCACCTTTTGGATGCAGGTTTGATGTCCCAACCATTTTCTGTAAGCCCATATTTCACCCTGAGGACATCCCCCGGCAATGAAACTTCATTGCCCATCTTCCAGACCCACTTCCTAGTAAAGCCTATGTTGGTTTGTTGTTATGTTTCGTAGGACTAGACTACCACAACTCACCAATTTGCAAACTTCTTCTGACTGGACAAGGTGGAACTTGTGGGCTTCTTCTTCTCCTTCATTTTGGAAAGATGATGACACTTTATTAGTGCCGAAGGCCTAAAAACAAAAAGGACGGTGAAAGAAAAGAAACAAAAGGAAATTAAACACAATCCAAAGACCAAAAAACAAAAAGAAGAGGGAAAAAAAAAACAAAACAATTAACAAAATAACAACAAACTAGAAAAGAGCTTACGAGTTGGCTCGACACCACCCCCCACATTGGGGGACCCAATCCCTCAGATACAGAAGGACATGACTAAGAACACAATTGGCTAAGAACACCATTGGTAGACTCAACGACATTCGAAAAGCAATGACTATTTCTCTCACTCCTTAGGGACCAAGGGACAACCAACATCGTCGCTTTGCATCTGGATTTGCCCATCTTGCCTCCTCCTTTAACATGCCGCGAATGGAATAGACCTTTAATCGAGCCCAACATCACCCAAGTCACACTCGAACATCTAAGGATTCTGGGCTAGATGATCCTAGAGAGAGTAGTGGATGAACATATGATCCACCGACTCCTCAACTTGCATACAAAGCAAACACATTCGGCAGGACCATTGATCTCTTCTAAAGATTGTCAATAGTGAGGACTTTGTTCCTCCCAACCAGCTAGGCGAAGGCGGAGACTTTAGGAGGAACTTTATAAGACCTCACAAGAGTAGTGTGGCTCCCAACACTCCTAGCGTCAGCCTAAATCAAAGAAACGAAGGAGCAACCGAGAACTCTCTAGATTTGCTAGACCGCCAACTGAGAGAATCTTCAACTCCAAGAGAGGGGACAGACACTGTGGATGGGCCAACAAGGAAAGCAAGTCATCAAATTTGGCATTAGAAAGATATCGCTGATAGGGGGAGTCCACTCCCCCCCAGAGACGAGGATGGACATATAATCCACCATAGAGATTTTGTGAACAGGACACATGGAGGTAATCTCAAGAAACACGCTTGAAGTGGCAAATCGCTACTCCTAAAGTGGGCTTCTTCTTGGTAATTCCATAGAAAGCGCCTTAGGTTTGTTTCGTTAAGGGGTAGTCTATGAGCTTCTATTGAAATGTTTTCTTTATGAATTATATATTTGAAAAAATCTTCCCAAGTCACATCTAAGTTTACCAATGTCTCATGCACTTCAAAGCCAAAAGACAACAATATTCTTGACTCATGAAGCCCATCCAGCAACACCCATTTTTTTTTTTTTTAAATGTTTCTTTTGCGGTTTTTTTGGTCAATGCTTCCAAGCTACAAATAGAACAGTCCATTGTTCAAGTTCCATTGATGTATTTATTAAGATTTTTTTTTTTTGAAGAAGCGACCAGAAAATATATTGAAATTAAGATAAATGTGAAAGAATTCACAATACAAGCGGTCGAGCAGCCAACTCCTTATTTAGCTAATAGCCTAACACATTGGCAAAACCATTAGCTTTCCTAAAATGAGTAAACAAAATGTTTATTGCAGAGGTGAGAGACCTAATTTCATTGAAAACACAATGGAGCTTCCATGGCTCATATCGAGGTAACTACATTTGCAGAATCACTCTTAACAATGAACTTGCGAGGAGACTAGTCAGCTGGTGTCGTAGAACTTGTCTTTGACAAGAATGTGGAGGGCTTCACTTAGCGACAACACTTTGGGGACACAAGTGACATTTGGGGGAGGGTGACCAGAATACAAAATATGAGTTTGACCCATATCGTCCCTAAGAATTTCCTTAATACATGAAAGGCTTGGATTGCCAAACAATGCGCTATCAAAATTCAACTTCTAGGTGTGGTAGGAGGAATTAGCTAAAGATATTATGAAGTTCAATAGTCTCACAAAGGATCTTCTCCATGGATTTGTTGGCAACCTGACTTTGATATATATTTGCTAGCATTTTATTATATTGGAGATTGCATCTTGGGTGGACTGTGGACTCTACAAGGTTCAATGATATTGAATCATGCTGTTGAGTTTTTGTTTGCAGTCACTTGTTGTTTTATTGTTCTTGCATTAATTTTGGCTAAACAACACTGTCCATGCCTGCAGGCCACCGGTGGATTTTTTAGGTTGTTTTGGATTACGCAAAGTATCATTTTATTCCTAGGTTGTCTTGTGCTTGTAATTCACACCAAGGACATGCTTTCATCTTTGAAAGGGCCTATAACAACTGTTCATATGACCACAAATTGTCATAATGCAGGGGCATTTTCACACCGGGCTCATGTGGGGTCGCTTGTGGGATGCAGGGGCACACTCGGGTTGGGCGGGGCCCACGGGGGAGGTATCGTGTTCGAGACTCCTCACCGGGGGTGATTAATGTGCATTTCACATCGGACTCGAGTGGGGTAGCCTGTGGGATGCAGGGACACACTCGGGGTGGGCGGCCCATGTGAGGCGGTACCCATGTGATTTGGGGCCCACGAGGGGGGTTCGGCCGAGGTCCTAACCCATGAGATGTGGGGCCTGGGCTATGAGATAAAGGGATTAATTCGCCATGCTCTAACAGTTTGAGCTTTTAGAGCAAGTGGTTAATTATCTTGCATCAAATTGGTATCAGAGCACAACTGCACAAGGTTGTCATAGGGGAATACAATGCATGATTAGGGGTTAGTTCATATATATTTTTTTATGCACCACTCCCATTCATTTAAGGCTGTTTAGAGGTCCATAATTCATGATATAGGCTGCTGAAATTTCTGTTATCAGAAAGTTAGCAATTCACATTGCAGAATTTTTTGTTATCCATTTATTTTGACAGCCGTATTGCTGGATTTTTGTAGAGTTGTGTAATTTCGTTCATATAACGTTCTATAGGTTCATCTAATGTCATTAGGGTACATATAGTGGAGTCTAGGCGCATATAGTTGTATCTTAGGACCCCTTGAGTAGTGTAGTGCGTGCCCACACGTACTGGACGCGGCTTTGGTTTGCACCTCATCATGAACACCGAGCAACTTACCGAGTCTCTTAGGAGAATAACCCATAAGTTTGACGCCATGGATGAAAGCATCAAAGCATCTTCGCAACAAGTTAATAATCGTTTGGACCAATTAGATGCACACGTCCGTCAAGTTGAAACCTCCACCCGAGCAAGCACCACCATTGGTGAAGATACTCAATCTCAGGAAGGTGGTTAGGAGGATAGACAAGGGAATGACAGTGGCCAAGGAAATGGTCGTGGGCGCGCACCTGTGCACCCACCCCGCAAGGGGCATCGTGATCATTATGACCTAGATGCACAACTCCTCAAGGTAGTAGGGTAGAGGCTCCTACGTTTAATGGCCACTTGGACCCTAAAGCTTTTTTAGATTGGTTGACAGATATGACCCACTATTTTGAGTGGTACGATATGTCAAGCACTCGCCGAGTTCGATTTACTAAGATGAAGCTTGTTGGCCAAGCAAAGAGGTTTTGGACTACCGTGGAACGAAAGAAAGAAAGGTAGAGGGAACCCGCAACAGTCCATTAAGAAGAAATGAAAGAAATTCTAAAAGAGAAGTACCTCCCTTTCTCTTATTATTTGAGGTTGGTTGAAGATTGACAATCTCTTTGACAGGGTTCCATGAGTGTGGCCGAATACATTGAGAAGTTTGAAGAGTACTTGACCCGGTGGGAGGTTAAGGAGGATCCTGTACTCACTCTTGCTCTATTTAAGATGGGCCTCTGTTCTGACATTAGGAGAGAGTTGCTCGTTAAAGACATGGACACTCTTGAACAGATGTATCAAGTGGTGTTGGAGGTCGAGCAATACCTCAAGGCATCTGTGGGAAGGCGATTTGAGTCCTGTGATTCTGGCGCTAAGGCCAACCCTTCTGGGGCTAAACTTGTCACTGGATATCAATACAAGTATTCCAATAGTTCTCAGTCCAGGCCTAAGGATGATAAGGGTAAAGGAGTTGTTGGGTCTAGCTCGCGTAGAGGCGATGCGACTAGGTGTTTTAGATGTCAGAGGTTGGGTCACTTTGCCCACCAGTGGCACAAAAGAGGGCACAAAGGTGTTCTTTATTGATGGGCAAGTAGAAATAGTGCCCCTAGAAAGTGACGGTGAGGAGGAAGAATACGAGCCGACGGAGATCCCTAGTGATGAGGAAGAGGGAGCGCAAGTGACTGCGACATTTGCAGTTGTTCATTGCGCCTTTGCACAAGTAGAGAATGCCGACGATTGGTGCCGCAACATGATCTTCTATACATATGCAAAATGTGGTGATAAGAGTTGCGAGATGATCGTGGATAGTGGTAGTTGCGCCAATGTGGCATCAATTAAGCACTGTGAGCCGTTTGGGCTTGAAGCTTGAAGCCCATCCTCAACCCTATAGAGTGTCTTGGGTTGATGAGACTTCCATTCTAGTCTCGCATCGTTGTCTTGTTCCTATTCAGTTTGGATCATATAAAGACACTCTGGTGTGATCTTGTTCCCATGGATGTTGACCACATCATTTTGGGTAGGCCCTGGCTCTATGACAGGGATGTCACCATATTTGGTCGTTCGAATGCGTGTACATTCTGGTTTGAGGGCAAGAAAGTCAAGCTAAATCCTCTCCCACCCAAGAACACGATTGGAAAGGAGTCCATCACAAAGAGTAGTGCGAGCGGTTCGTAGGAAATGAAGGAATCGAAGTCCAAGTCTAAGCCTCTCCATATTCTAAATACCAAAGACTTTGAGTGAGAGACTGAGTCGGACTCGATGGTGTATGCACTTGTGGCTAGGGAGAGTGCACCAGAGGCTAGTGTAGAGTTACCCACTGAGGCCATTCCGGTAGTGGATGAGTTTCATGATGTCTTTCCTGAAGATCTACCGCATTTCACATCGGGCTCGAGTGGGGTAGCCCGTGGGATGTAGGGACACTCAGGGTGGGCAGCCCGTGTGAGGCGGTACCCATGTGATTTGGGGCCCACGAGGGGGGTTCGGCTGAGGTCTTAACCCATGAGATGTGGGGCCTAGGCTATGAGATAAATGGATTAATTCACCATGCTCTAACAGTTTGAGCTTTTAGAGCAAGTGGTTAATTGTCCTGCATCATGTTAGCTTATTTAGATATATAATGTTATTCACCCCAGTGGGTCATGAATAATGGCATTCGTTGAAGTTCTTTGGGTTCTTTCTCATACCATTTGTTACTCTTTACGTGTGAATTATAAAATACCCAAGAAAATGACTAGTTAGCAAAAAAAATAAAAAATAAAAAATAAAATAAAAAGATCATTTTTGGTTTAGTTTTGCCTTCTAATGTATTAAATGTAAATTCCTTCTTTTATTAAGCTGTACTGTCTACCATTAATTGGGCCTTTGATCAATCTCATATCTCTGCTCCTATAGGTCACACAGAAGCTGTACTTTCTGTTGCCTTCAGTCCTGATGGCCGACATCTTGCTAGTGGTTCTGGTGACACCACCGTCCGTTTATGGGACCTTAATACCCAGACTCCATTGTACACATGTACAGGTAAAAATTCAGGATTAATGAGAAATGCTTTTCTCTTCTAATTGCTCTCTAGCATATGAATGTTTTCATGATTTTTTTTTTTTTTAACATAAGTTTCCATTGCTACCACATCGCTGCTGGTATTCAATTTCGCGTATAAAAAAATGTAGGATCCATTTTTTACATCTGTCGATCCTGCCTTCTGCGTAGCCTATGTATCACTCTATCTTGGTCGGCAATTATTCATGTTCAGTTTTCTGTGGCCTGAAGATTATAAACATCTATAGTTACAAAATCATTAAACAGAAGTACTAGCAAAGTTTTTTTTTTTTTCCTAGATAAATAACAAAACCTTTAGGAATAAAGCCTCAAGAAAAAAAAAGAAAAAAAGAAAAAAAGGGAAGATAATAGCTGGCACAAAGAAGTCTTAAAGTACAAAAAGACAGTTATACATCGATGAGGCTTTCAATGAACAGTAAAAAGTAGAAACATTGGATGAATTGCCAAATTCAAGTTGTCTATACACAGATGAGTGCATGTGTCTCCAGTAATATGATCATAAAGTTTTCAATCAGCAGGATTTCCATTTATTTGAACAAATCTAAAGTGGACTAATAATTTTAGCTATTTTGTAGAGAGTTGTAAAGAATTGTAGAACATGTATTTAATAGTGTTCCAAGGGACTTAATGACTAATGAGTTCTACCATCTAAGAAAATTGGCACCTAACTTGGAGAAGATTGATGAGAATGAACCTTTGATTTATGTCCCATGCTTCTGTGTGAGAGATGTCTAGTACAGATTGGAAATACTTTTTCACCATTTGCTGCTGTTGTCGTCGAATTTTGGTCAGGTCTTAATTGTTTTTTATTCTAATCTAGAAGAAACTAAAGGAAACTTGTCTGTTCCATATGGCTTCTGGCCACTTCAGGTTCTAACAGGTTTGTGCCAAATGCTATGAAGTTGGATTCCCCGTGAATCCCCTTAACAATGCTAGCTTAAGTTAGGCACTTTTTGTTTTTTTTGATGCTTTCCTTGATTTTAATTGCTAATGGATGCAAAAATATTCATGTAGAGATATTAGCTATGTCCAAAGTGTTGAACTTGAAATTTATTTATCTGGGAACCTTCTATGGTCACGTTTTAGTTGTGTGATCTTTATACCTGAGGTGCCACTGCTGCGTTGAATTGTGCTTTTGATTCCTGCTCCCACTTGTTATTTATACTTGCTAACATTTCGAAACTGATGCTTCCCCCCTCCACACCCAAATATCTCGTTGTTTTTCATGCTTCATGCAACTTTGGGTCAGATACTGTTTGTTCAAAAGGAAGCTAACATCTTTTGTTTCAATCTTTTTCAGGGCATAAAAACTGGGTCCTTTGTATTGCATGGTCACCTGATGGTAAACATCTCGTGAGTGGTAGCAAGGCCGGAGAACTTCAAAGCTGGGATCCACAGACCGGGAAGCCGTCAGGCAACCCCCTTACTGTTAAGTTCACTGATTTCTTTCAAACTTGTATCAATATTTAATGTTGTTGCTTAATGAAATTATTGTTTATCAATATTCCATCAGGTTATTTTCTATGCCAACAATTAATACGTGTGATTGAACATGAATATTGAAGATTCTAAATTTGCAACTTTCTATACTTGTGCTGTGAACTTGGCTTTCTTGTTGTGTTCTTTTCTTTAATGACCAATGACAGAATATTATTGAAAGCCACATATAAGAGGGCTGTGCTGGAAAATGACTCTCTTGTCACTACTGCAAAACCAGCCCCAAGCAAGAAAAAGGCAAACATAATCATGAAACAACACAGGCAAAACAATATGAAGACCCAATTAGCCACTATCCCCTTGAACTGCCAGTTTCCAGTCCCTAATAACTCTTTCCATGGGGGCATCCCTTGAACTCGGATCTTCGAACCAATTATCATAGCTGAAATGCTTTACTTGATTGAATCAAATGAAGCATGTCCGTCTTCAAAGAGCCTTCTGTCCCTCTCCAGCCAGAAGCCCCGCAAAAAACCAAAAGACACCATCCGCCACATGATATGGATCCACTGAACACCCTTTTATCAACTGGATAGAGATTCATCGATAATTGACTTATACCAAAGAGGCCAATGAAATGCCCTTTGATCTCCCTAACCACACAACAATGTAGGAACAAATGGTTTGACACTTTCTTGTCCTTGAAACATATAGAATATCTATTTGGGGGAGCCATTTGATGCTTCTTCAATTTGTCCAGTGTAAGGATCTTATTCGCTGCAGTAACTAAAGCAAACGCTTGCACCGTAGGCAGAATGGTGGCATGCCACACTTTGCTACATAGTGAAATTGATCCCACAATGGCAGTGATGACTCAGAATGAGATTTTGAAATAAATTCTATCTGCATCACAATTATTTATTTGTGTGAGCTTGTTCTTTTGATCCTTTTGCTTTGATCTAGAAGGTTAAATTCGGCAATTAGGGGGCTTTTGTTGCAGGTAGACATATTTTGGATAGCTCTCTTATTGCTCATGGATGCATTGATTCCAGAAATAGGGATAGAAAAAGTGGGATAGTTTGCAAGCTTGACATGGAGAAGACCTATGATCATGTGGATTTGGAGTTTTTTAGACTGTGCTTGAGAGATTGAGATGTGGTCGTAAGTGGAGGGGTTGGATCCGGTCATGCCTTTTTTTTGTGTTTTTTTTTTTTTTTTTGGGTTAATGGGTCGTCAAAAGGTTATTTTAAGGCGTCCATGGATCTTAGGCGGGGGATCCTTGATCCCCCTCGTGTGGCAGACTTTGTTTGGCTAGTGGGCAGGAAGAGAGTTCTCATTATTGACAATCTTCAAAGTCCTTAGTCCTCCTCCTTCCTAATGTTTGCCCAATGTGTATGAAGAATGGGGAGACGATTGATCATCTTTTTAATCACCGTCCTTTTGTTCACAAAGTTTGGGAGCACTTCCTATTATTGCTCCATATTGGAATAACTGTTGCTTCAGAATGAGATCTCTTAAATGTAAAAGGTTATTAGGAAAGTTGAGGGTCTTGTTTAGGGTGGGGCTATTTATGTTAGTTCAGCTAAGGCTACAAATCTTTTGTCTTTCTTTTTATTTTTTATTATTTTTACTTCCTGGTGGTGGGTTGTATTCTTTTCTTGCTTTTCGGCGGTGTTTATTTTATTTTATAAATTGTTGTTATCTCTAAAAAAAATGTAGGTGAAGGCACCAAAATGCCAATTCTGGATGCATTTCACCCGATTTTCAAGTTAAAATTACGCGTACTGGCAATCCATTGCTTATCCTAGAGGCATTTTCCCACTTTTCAAGTTAAAAATTAAGGGTAAAGGCACAAAAATGCCAACCCTTGAAGCATTTTGTGCACTTTTTAAGTTAAAAAATCTTGGTAAATGCAAAATGCCTATCCTTAAGGCATTTAACCCAATTGTCAAGATAAAAATCTATGGAAGGGCTCCAAAATGTCAATCGGCTCAAAAATGCCAATCCTTGAGGCATTTTGACCACTTTTCAAGTTAAAAATCTTGATAAGCTCACCTAAATGCCCACCCTTGGGTTATTTTGCCTACTTTCCAAGATGAAAAATAATCTTTAAGAGTGTCTAAATGTGCATCCTTGAGGCATTTTCTGCGCTTTCCAAGTTAGAAATGCCTATGCTTGAGTCAGTTCACCCTTTAAATATAGGCAAAGGCATTGAAATGCTTATCCTTGAGACGTTTTGCCGTCTTTTCAAGTTAGAAATCTGGGTAAGGGCACCTAAATACTTATCCTTGAGTCATCTCGCCCACTTTTCTTGTTAAAAATCTAGTTGAGGATCTTTAAATACTTGTCATTGAGGCATTAGCCTACTTTTCAGGCTAAAAAACAGGGCATGGGCACCTAAATGCCTATCCTTGAGGCAGTTTGCTCACTCTTGAACTTAAAAGTCGATTTAGGGGACACCCTGTGTCTTCAAAAAAAAAAAAAAAAAAAGTCGATTTAGGGGGCACCAAAATGCCAATCCTTGAGGCAATTTTCCCTCTTGTCATGTTTAAAATCTGGGCAAGGGCTAGTAATTGCGTATCCTTGAGATATTTTGCCCACTTTTCAAGCTAAAAATGTGGGTCTAAAATGACAATCCTTGAAGCATTTTTCCCGCTTTTCAAGTTAAAAATGTTTATAGGCAATTAATTGCCTATACCAGAGGCATTTTGCCTTTTTTTTTTTCAAAGTTAAAAATCAAGGTAAGGGCACCAAAATGCCAACCCTTGAAGCATTTTGCGCACTTTTCAAGTTAAAAATCTTGGTAAATAGATTTAAATGCCTATCCTTGGTTAAAAATCTGGGTAAGAGTTCCAAAAATTCCATTCATTGAGGCATTTTGCCCACTTTTCAAGTTAAAAATCTTGATAAGGGCAACTAAACGCCTATCCTTTTTTTTTTGTGAATGGTCTATCCTTTATTTTGCCTATTTTGCAAGATAAAAACTTAAGGGCAATTAAATGCCTAACCTTGAGGCATTTTACATGCTTTTCAAGTTAAAAATATGGGTGAGGGTATTCTTGAGGCATTTTGCTTGCATTCTAAAACAAAAATCTCAGTAAGGTCCCCTAAATTCCCTTTCTTGAGGTATTTTTTGCTCTTTCTATGTCAAGCACCTCATTACAGGCACCTAAATGCTTATCCTTGAGGCATTTTGCCCACTTCTTAATTTTAAGCTATGTATGGGTGGCTACGTGCAAATGCTTGAGGCATTTTGCCAACTTTCTTAGTTAAAAATCTCGGCAATGGCACCAAAATACCCCACACGAAAATGCCCATCCTTGACGCATTTCGCTCACGTTTTAAGATAAAAATTTAGGCAACAACTCCTAAAATGCTTATCCTTGGGGAAAAAAATTGCTCACTTTCGAAGTTATAAATGCCTATTCTCGAGGCGTTCTTCTTCAAGATGAAAATCTAGGCAAGGGCACAAAAATATCCATCCTTTAAGCATTCACACACTTTCTAAGTTAGAAACCGGGGTAAGGGCACCTAAATGCCCATCCTTGAGGCATTTCGCCCACTTTTCAAGATTAAAATCTATTTAAGGGCCCTTAAATATCTATCCTCGAGGCATTTCACGACTTTTCAAGTTAAAAATCTATTTAAGGCCCCATAAATACCTATCCTTCAGGTATTTTGCCCACTTTCCCTAGTTAAAAGATCTAAGCATGGGCATTTAAATGCCCATCCTTGAGGAATTTTGGCTACTTTCCAAGCTAAAAATGTAGGTAAAGGACGAAATGTCTATCCTTAAGGCATTTTGCGCACTAGTATAGTTAAAAATAAGTGTAGTGACAATTAAATGCCTATCCTTGAGGCATTTTGGCCACTTTTCAAGTTAAAAATCGAGGTAAAGCACAAAAAATGCTAATCCTTGGGGCATTTTCCCACTTTTTAGGTTTAAAATCTTGGAAAAGGCACCTAAATGCCTATCAGTGGGGCATTTTGTGTACTTTCCAAGATAAAAATAAAGTTAAGGGCACTTAAATACCTATCCTTCAGGCATTTTTCCTGCAATTTAAGTTAAAAATCTGGGTAGGGGCTTGTAAATGCCTATCCTTGAGGCATTTTGCCCTTTCTTCAAGCTCAAAATGTAGATAACGACACCAAAAGTGCCATTCCTTGACGCAATTTTGTCCGGTTTTCGAGTTAATAGTATATGCACGGGGAATTAATTTCCTATCCTTGAGGCATTTTGTCCACTTTTCAAGTTTAAAATCAAGTTAAAGGCACCAAAATGCCAATCCTTAAGGCATTTTGCCCACTTTTCAAGTTTAAAATCTTGATAAGACGCCCAACGCCTATTGGTAGGGGCATTTATTTACTTTCCGTGTTAAAATAAAGTTGAGGACACCTAAGTGCCTATCCTTAATGCAATTTGCCCACATTTCAAGTTAAAAATGTGTGTAAGGGCACCTAAATGCCTATCTTTGAGGCGTTTTGGCCACTTTCCAAATAGAAATCTCAGTTTAAAAGGTCACTTAAATCCATCTTTGAGGCATTTTGCGAGCTTTTCAAGTTAAAAATCCGGGCGACTCACCTTAGCACCAATTCTTATGTTTTGACAATTTTTTAAGTTAAAAATCTAGATAAGGTGACCTAAATGCCTATCGTTGAGGCATTTTGCCCGCTTTTCATGTCAAACATCTCATTATGGGCACCTAAACGTTTATCATTGAGGCATTTTGCCCCCTTTCTAAGTTTAAATTCTACATAAGGGCAACTAATGCAAATGCCAAGGCATTTTGCCAACTTCCTAGGTTAAAAATCTAGTTATGGGCACTAAAATGCCTATCCTCAAGGCATTTTCCCCATGTCCTAAGTAAAAATGAGGGTGTATTCTCTTAAATGCCTATCTGTGAGGATAGGGGCAGTTTGCACTCTTTTTCAAGTTAAAATCTAAGTAGGGGCACCAAAATGCCTATCCTTTACTTATTTTGCCTAGTTTTCATCTTAGAAATCTTGGCAAGGGCACCTATATGCCTATCCTTGAGGCATTTCACCTCCTTTTAAAGTTAAAAATCTAGTTGAGGGCCCCTAAATGCTATCCTTCGGGCATTATGCCCACTTTTTTGGTTAAAAACCAGGTATGACCACTGAAATGCCTATTATGGAGGCATTTTCCCATTTTTGAAGTTAAAAAAAAAATCTAGTTAAACTGTTGAAGAACCAAATGCCAATCCTCGAGGCGTTTTCCCAACTTTCCATGCTTAACATCTTGGTAAGGTCTCTCTCTCTCTCTCTCTCTCTCTCTCACACACACACACACACACAAAATGCTTCTAAATGCTTATCCTTGAGGCATTTTGCTCAATTTCCTCCCTCTCATTAGATGAGCTGGTAGAGACAGTGCAGTGTGTGTGAGTGATCAGGGTTCAATCCTTGGCTTTGTTGCCTTTTAGAAAAAAGATCTAGGTAAAGGCACCAAAATGCCAATCCTTGTGCATTCTGATCACCTTTCAAGTTACAAAAATCTTGGTAAAAGCACCTAAATGCCTATCCTTAAGGCATCTTCTCATGTTAAAAGTCTGGGTAAGGGCTCTAAAATATCTATCAAGCCATTTTGCCTGCGTTTAAAGTTAAAAATCTTGGTAAGGGCACCTAAATGCTTGTCCTTGGGCCATTTTGCTTATTTTCCAAGATAAAAAATAAAGTTAAAAGCACCAAAATGCCTGTCCTCAGGGAATTTTGTCTACTTTCCAAGAGAAAATTAAAGGGTAGCTAAATGCCTATGTTTGAGGCATTTTACTCACATTTCAAGCTAAAAATATGGGTAAGGGCATTTAAATGCCCATCTTGTGGCTTTTTACCTGCTTTCCAAAATAAAAACTCTTAGTAAGGTCCACCTAAATGCCCATCCTTGAGGCATTTTGTGCGCTTTTCAAGTTAAAAGTTTTGGTGAGGGTTCCTTAATGTCTATTCTTGAGGCATTTTGCCCAATTTTTGAGTAAAAAAACCGGATCATAATTAATAGGACCCAAATGTCTATTCCTCAGGCTCTTTTCTAACTTCTCTTGTTAAAAACCTCATTACCACTCCTAAATGCGCATCTTTGAGCCATTTTTACCTACTAAGTTTTAAAATCTCATTATGGGCACCTAAATGCCCATGCTCGAGGCGTTTTGCCACTTTCTAAGTTAAACATCTAGTTAAGAGCATCAAACTCCCATCCTTGAGGCATTTTGCCCGCTAAGTTTTAAATTTAGGTAGAGGCACCAAAATGCTCATCCTTGAGGCCATTTAAGGTAAGGGTTCCTAAATCCTATCCTTGTGGCAATTTACCCACTTACCAAGTTATAGAGAGCGGGATGAAGAAGAAAGAAAGAGAATTGAACAAGAGTTCTATTGCCATGAAGAACGGTAGTAGAAGAAGATGTAGAGAAGAGGAAACATGGAAAGAGAAAGGAGAGGACTTGATAATCTTTCCCACTCTAAATTCATTTATTTATAGACTTACTGATTACAAGAGATAAGCTCATGTTAATGATAAAAATCAGATTAAAAGATATTAAAGATATGCAATACTTTTCAATAGAATGGTGAACTGCCAGACTAACATAGACTGTGCATTCTCACATACATATACATGCAGTTGTGTATTCTAACAGAGAATATTAAGCTTTACTGGAAGCAGCTCATGGTTTGCATGCATTTCTTTTTATGTAGTTTTAAAAGGAATCTGTTATAAGAAATTTCCTAGACTCTTAGGGTGTGTTTGGTTGCACCAATATATCTAGAAATTTCATGATATATTAGTGCAGCCAAAACACCCGCAAGTTGAATTTCCTAGACCCTTATGTTTATTTTTACTATATTTCAGGGACACAAGAAGTGGATTACAGGTATTTCTTGGGAACCGGTGCACCTGCAAGCTCCTTGCCGCCGTTTTGTAAGTTCTAGCAAGGATGGAGATGCACGCATTTGGGACATTGCATCAAGGAAGTGCATTGTTTGTCTTAGTGGTCACACACTTGCAGTAACCTGTGTGAAGTGGGGTGGAGATGGGATGATATATACAGGGTACAGTCACATATTTTATTCTGCACAATTTGGATTGTTATATGCTAAATCAAGCAATGCAACATCCTTCTCAGAATTTGAAATTGTATGGTTCTGTACCTAGTTGATTTCATCTTTCTTAAACCATCTTGTCCAACATTTTTAATTCTTTTTGACAAATTTCATGCCAGGTTCCACAAATTTTTTAACATTTTCTTTGACCAAAATAGTTGGTCAAAGACCGCTTGTTATTTTTTTTTTTTTCCAAGCATTTTGTTGTTTGTCCAGTTGGTTCTGTCAGCTTATGCCTTGCTGTTTCTCTTTAAGTGTGCTTGATGCATCCTAGAAAACCACATTTTGATTTTTGTCTGCTTCTATAAGCTTTATGTAATTTCCTTTCAATGTCTTTCATGAGGCTGTGCTCCATTTTCTGATAATAGTGTCCATTAACTCAATTTAGTTACCAGCAAAATTCCGCAAAATTGGATGTCAGTTTTGCATTGTAATTTATGGTGGGAGGTCTTTGTTTGAGTATAGAAGTATTTGTGTGGGCGTCCACTGCAGTTGGTGCCACATTTAGGTGCCAGGGACAATAGCTAAGCGTCTTCCTAGCGTGTGGGCTTTTCCCGCACTCGTTGTTGTCACTGTGTTTAAAATTTCTTTTCTTAATAAAGGATTTTGATAACCGTAAAAAAAACTCAATTTAGATAATTCTGCTGTTATTATTGTCTACTATTTTTTGGTACTTTGGCCCATTTATTTCTCAAGGAACAGAAGTATTTAAGCACCATATTGACTGCACATGACTCTTGTCAATTGTGAAGCAAGGCTTCAACTAGCTACCTGGTATGTGCTTATGGAATTTTCATTGCTGATTTGTCCAAGGCTGTCTATAGATGTTAGCCTTTTATCTAGGTTAGTTTATCATGAGTTAGTTTTTTGGCAACAGTTGATCATTTTGTGACTGCGCATATGCCACACAATGCATCTTTGGGCATTATCTTATTTTGACTGCACATGACTCTTGTCAATTGTGAAGCAAGGCTTCAACTAGATACCTGGTATGTGCTTATGGAAACTTCATTGCTGATTCGTCCAAGGCTGTCTATAGATGTTAGCCTTTTATCTAGGTTAGTTTATCATGAGTTAGTTTTTTGGCAACAGTTGATCATTTTGTGACTGTGCATATGCCACACAATGCATCTTTGGGCATTATCTACTTCATAATACTGAAATAGGTTGGAAAAAAAATGCATATGCAACTCTGATGAATGACAAGTCACCTTGGTTTATATTATTGGTGCAATTTAATATACCTTGAAATGGTTGCTGCTGAATTATAAGGAACAGTAGAGGTAGTGATTTCTGTTATGTGAGCCCTAACTGCGGGTGTTACGTTGTTTTGTTCCTTTCTTACTCTGTATCAGAGTAGAGCATTCTAATCTACAAAAGTTAAAGGAATCTGTTTGAGGGATCACAGAGCTTCTATCATCTGTCTTGTAGATTGGGACTCTATGCAAATCTTTACTATCATTCTATCATTAGCATCACAAGTGCAAAGTTTCCCTTCTGCTATTTTCATGTTTTTTTTTTCCCGTGTTCATTCCTATTGATGGGGACATCAGAGGACCTACTTAGATGTACCAGAAATGGAGACGATCTCCTACATCAGCACAACTTTCTTTATGGATAGTAGATGAGTTCCAGATGGGGCCCGCTGAGCCATTTTGAAGACTCCACATGCATTGGATGCACATCAGGAAGACCTCACTTTGGAATGATGCATGTGGGATGCTTAAGAGACTATTTTAGTCATAGGATTTCTATTTCGTGTCGATCCGACTGTTGGATCTTGCCGATCAGGCCATCTGGTCACCAGATCTTTCTGATCTGGGTCCCTTGAACTCTGATCTTGCTTTCTTTATATTTTTTGTTATTTTTAGGATTTATTTGATGGTTGGGATTGATAATAAATATTTTGGTTTTCTTATTTTGGATGATGGGCCACTTTACTCAAGTGAGTGGCATAGTTATAATTATGCTGAATTTTAATTCTGAGTTTTTTAATTATAAAACTACAAGAGGAGTTGAGTTCCAACCTTAGTGGAGATTTGAGAAGAAAAAAAGAAGAGAGAAGCTCTCTTATGGGAAGGAATGTTCTTCATTATTTTCTAGGGTTTTTTTTTTTTTCAATTAAATTGTGGAAGGGTACAGACTTGTTTGGTGGTGGATTCCCCAAGGTACATCCTTCCTCTTCCTTATCTTCGAAAGGTATTCTTTTTCTTACATCTTTCCTCTCTCTTCTTCGAAAGGTATTCTTTTTCTTCTTCTCATGTCTTCCTCTTTTCCTTCCCATTACAACCTTATAAACCCTAGATCTTTAATTTCCTATTTTCTCCAATTTTTAAAAACTCTAATTCTAAAATCCCCAATTCTCATGAACCTTAATTTTCTGAATTTCTGATTTTCTCCTTACCTAACCCTAATCATAAAACCTACAAATCTGTCCATTGACTGTGGAACGTGCCTATGCTAAATTGAAAGTTTTATCCTTCCATCGGTCCTAGTTTTAATTGATTTATGTCATTTCTTAGCATGCGGGCATGTGATTTAGGTTAAATCAGATTTTATTTCCTATTGTTTACTCTTAATTAATTGGTAGGTCAGCATCTTTTGTTAATTGAATTACTTTATGGACTCTTTCATAATCTCCACATTGCATGCTAGCATTAAATCATGTGTCCTGCATCACTTATCCTTGGCCTAAATCCTTGAATCTAAGATTGCATATGTTCAATATGCTTAATATATATATAACCCAAAGAAAAGACATCATTATCATTGGCCATTGAGTTAGAAAGTTGGGGTGGTGAATACTTGCTTCCCGATTGTGTTAGGGCCTCAATTATGATCCTGTCCATTCCATGCTTGACAGACCTTTTGACCTCAATCATATGTTTTGATTTTTTTTTTTTTTTTTTCTTTTTCTGAATGCTATTTTAAGAAGTTCCATGAAAAGAGAGACTTTTCAGAAAGTCTTTTGACACTTCCTGATATAGAAATTTCATCAAAATAGAAGTTATCTCATCCCCTGGCCTAAATATATAAAAATTCTCAAAGGAACTTCCTCTAAATAGAAATTTTGGATAGTTTTCATGGATAGTGTCTCTAGTTTTCAGATTATTGCACTTGAGGTCAGTTGTCTCAATCTGCTCAACGTTTTTGAAACGGTGGAAAATAGGTAGTATAAGATACTTATGTCCAATAAGATTGCTAGTTGCTTGATTGGTTCCCTTTGACGTTGTTAGTGATTGGTGAAACTTGTTCCTTCATTAATCATAAATACATTCTAATGTTGTTCATGTACACATTTGAATGTCAGAAGGTTCATAACATTGAATTCCGATAAAAAATGTATTTGTATGCCTAAATCTTCAATCAATCTTAGGATAGTACTTCAGAAAGTTCTACTTATGGATTCCCATCCATGTATCTCATGCAGCTCCCAAGACTGTACAATTAAGGTATGGGAAACTTCGCAGGGGAAGCTCATTCGTGAACTCAAGGTAAATGCATTTCTTTTATGGTACTTTTGAATACATGACATTCATATTCTGCCTTGCTTCCCATATAATATTGCTAGTCTATTTGTTTTTTTTTTTTTTTTTAAAATTTTTTAATTTTTTAATTTTTTTTTTCTGCAGGTAATAAGTCTGACTTATTCTAATATTACATGCAATGTTCAAAATATCGGTATCGTGTTACATATCACACCATTGGGATATGAATACATTTTGGTTATCGCATGGGATATATCGGTTGTATCACGTAATGTATTACTGCTGTTGGAAACATGGGGAAATTGGTCGAATTTTTCAACGAAACTTCAAC